>JABSTQ010011422.1:0-589264 GCA_013358835.2 Ixodes persulcatus
GAAAACAGAAGCTACTCTAGTGAGCTTGAAAGTAAACATCTTCGGCAGAAATCTGTCTGGTTTGGGGAACAATCTGAAAAAAGAAAACTCAGACCAAAAGTTTAGAAACAAACAGTTCCCCACGTTTGGGGTCGACTTGACTCCTTCTTCAGGGGTGACTAAAAAGGGAATGGGACAGCGCGAGCTTCGACCTCCCCTTCCTCTTCTACCGAGTTGATGTTGTGTGAACGTGACGCAGGCCATGGACGTAAATAGATGGTAAGGCCCCAAGGGACCTGTTAAGGTTCCCCACGACCCGGCCCCCTCTGCCGAAAATGGTTGCCGCTGTGGAAGACGGCATTGCGCGACTAGAGCCTAGCGTCCGGGAAGGTGTACGACTTAAAACGATAGGCATCCTTTCAAAACCTCCACCGAGGCAACGCCACAATCTATCTCACGATGAAACTGCTGCGCTTTGGAAGCTCCGCGAGGATGCAGAGATTGTGCTACTGCCGGCAGACAAAGGAAAATCTACCGTCGTCCTGGACCGGGAGGGGTACGAACAGAAGGCACGGGATCTTCTGGAAAGTCCGGCATATGAAAAACTCAAGAAAGATCCAACATCCCAAATTCAACGGAACATGAACAAGATGTTATCTGACATTTTCAAGCAATATCCAGAGTCGAAATCCCTTTACTTGCATCTCATCTGCAGGAATGGCTCTGCGCCAAGCTTCTACGGACTACCCAAGATCCACAAACCTAACGTCCCCTTGAGACCTATCGTAGACTTTACGACCTCACCGCTCCGAGCGCTATCGAATTACCTACACCGGACTATAGCTCCCCTTGTTGGAAATACGCCCACCCATGTGCTGAACACCGGTCACTTCGTGGAACGTGCCTCGCAAGTGAGACTTAGCGATGATGACACGATTGTGTCTTTCGACGTTGTGTCACTCTTTACCAGCGTGCCAGTTCCCTTATGCCCGTATCCCACTAGAGCGACAGACAGAAACAAAAGTCAGCGACAAGCCTCAAGCCCATGCAGCACGCTCGCGATGGTACCTTTGGCAAGCGTTTAGTCGTTCGGTGCTCATGAAGTAAGCACGAGCGTTTGCAAGCCTACCAAATATACCCTCGCGTGCATGATGCTGGTGTTTGAGCATAGCCTCCTTTATTCTATAAACCTCTCAAATCGCGAAAGACTGGTTTGAGGCGTGTCGCTGTCATTTGTTTCTGTCTGTCGCTCTAGTGGGACACGGGCATTAGCAGTTGCTGCAGCCAGAGAGGTCCTCGAGAAAGACGAAACATTGGGCTCAAGAACCAGCCTCAGTGTAGATGAGCTATGCCGCCTTCTCGAGTTCTGCCTTGGCAGTACGTACTTCAGCTTCAAGGGTGAGAATTTCAATCAAGTCAGCGGAACGGCAATGGGCGCCTCTATTTCTGTCACGACGGCAAACCTCACAATGGAAGTGGTTGAGCAGAAAGCGCTTAGCACTTTCGCCAACAGGCCAAAAGAGTTCATGCGCTATGTAGATGATTGTTTTTGCGTCGTGAAGAAATCAGAGGTGAACAACTTCCTCGCACACCTGAATTCCATAGCACCGGCCATCCAGTTCACTGTAGAATACGAGAGAGATGGAGTCTTGCCGTTCCTCGATGCTCTGGTGCAAAGGCAAGGAGACAAGCTGGGATTCACGGCCTACAGGAAGCCAACACACACCGGACGCTACCTTGATTTTGACTCAAACCACCCAACGAGTCACAAGACGTCTGTGGTCTCTACTCTCTTGTCTAGAGCAATGACCATCTGCTCGTCGGAAAGAAACAGAAGAAAGGAGAAACAGACCATACTTGCTGACCTCCAAAAAAAAACGGCTATTCAAGGAGCTTTGTTCAACGCGTCGCCCGTCGACAGTGCTGCACGCGCAACAACCATGGATCGTCGGGTGACACACAGCCCCGCCCCATCGCGCGCATCAGCGTCTCCTTTGTAAAAGGGACGAGCGAGACACTGGCGCGCGTGCTCCAAAAAGAAGGGATCCAAGTGGCGCACAAGCCAGTTTCAACATTAGGACGGCTCATGCCAAGGCCGAAAGATCGCCTCCCAAAAGAGAGAGCACAAGGCGTGGTGTATAAGATACCGTGCGCAGAGTGCCCCGCCGCCTACATCGGTGAAACTAAATCTTTTCCCGAGCGCATGCGCCAGCACCAGAACGATGTGCGCAATTTCGATCGCGAGCGTAGCGCCGTCGCGGAACATTGCGAGGTATTTGATCATCAGATCGACTTCGGGAACGCGCACGTGATAGACACGGAGCCACATATTCGAAAACGTCTGTTCTTGGAGCCATGGCATATCCAGAACACACCGGGGAACCTTAACAGGTCCCCTCGGGGCCTTACCATCTATTTACGATTTTCTTAAAAGGTGGTTTTGACTTAGGGCGTCGACTTAACAGTTTCTTTCGGGCAATTCACACCATCACCAATAGCACGCTCCCTGTTTTGTTCTACAGCGCTGTTCGCTACCCTTTGTACCATGGATAGCAGTTCTGGTCGGTGGTTGAAGGTTCGAATCTGTACTTTGGTCCTTTGTTCAAGACATCCTTGATCTCTTCTGGAAGCGTGGCTCCCCCCAAGATGGTAACGCTGTCCATGAAACTGGCAGCGCTCATCTCGTTTGGAGGTAGCTGCATTCGCGTCTGTTACCAAATGAACTCCGTTGTTTGCGATGCCAATCTTTTGTAGTCTTCAAAACGGCGCTTGGGAGGGTAATCCTCCTGTCCTGATTGTACGATCATATGGAGCCAGTCCAAACACAGTTGAAGCTGTCTCCAGTACTTCGATTTAAAGATCTTGCACAGCCGTCTAGTATGCTCCCAGGATGGTTCCACGACTCCGAAAAGACCTTGCACTTCTCTTGGCACAAGGTTCCTCTTCAGGCAAAAAGAAATGGTTCGGGACTGGCACGTTGAAATGGCGATTAGATTGATGCACGTGATGGCAGGATCTTAGTTTACGCAATGAAAAAGGAAGCATCCCACTGCAGAAGAAATATGTTGGACTAAATCTTGGGTTTGAACTAGTTGATACATTACTGAATAAAATGATAAAAACGCGCGAACAAACGGGGACAACGAAGAAACACGGGCGACAGGACATGCGCTGCACTCTCAACTGGCTTTTATTATAACCATCGTCACCTATGTTATAACCATCGTCACCCAAACCATTTGATCGTGGCGATTGGGTGCGATGTGGTTTGGGCAATGTGTGTATATATAGGTGACGAAGCTTATAATAAAAAAACAGTTGAGAGCGAAGCGCCTGTCCTGTCGTGCGTGTTTCTTCATTGTCCCCTTTGTTCGCGCTTTCTAATCTCTTATTCAGTAATGGACCAAATAGACCAAACTCACGTTTTAACGCAACATATAAACTTACGAGGTAGCACGCGGTCAAACCCACAACACAATGCCATTATCATCAAGGACGACGGGAGAGGGTTTCGGGACCTACATCTGGGTGACCTCAAGAGCACGGCGACTGAGGCGTTCACTTTTTACCCCAACCACGTGTTTAAAATATACTTTGTCGACTACCCTTAACCAGCTTAGTAGGCAAGGAATTGAGCTTAGCAATGTAGCGGCCCACTATACAGTGAAGAAGAAGAGGACTACTCAGGCACGCAATCGGGTGCGCGTGTTGGGGTCCCTGGACTCGAGCATTCTAATCCTACGGACGTTATAAAGCGGCTGTTTCAAACATTACGTCTCACGACTCCACAATGGTGACCCGAACGTGATCGACCTACTCATCCGGAGTCGTTGAACAACGTAACCATGCAAGCTACCGGTGAGCCTACACCGCTAATTGGAGTGGTCTCCCTCAAACTTCCGCCCTTTTGGCCCGCTGATCCGGCCTTGTGGTTTGCCCACGTCGAGTCCCTATTCGCTACGCGAGGCATATCATCGCAAGTGACCAAGTTCCACTACGCTGTCAGCGCACTCAGCCCCAGTGAAGCTGCCGAAGTCAGGGACATCATCATGACGCCGCCCACAGATGTGCCATACGACAGACTCAAGCACGAGCTTGTCAAGCGTACGACGGCGTCGGAACAGCGACGTCTTCGACAACTCCTCACCGAGGAAGAACTGGGAGACCGCAAGCCGTCTCAGCTATTGCGACGCATGAGACAACTGATAGGAACTGCGGCCATAGATGACTCGATTCTTCGCGAGTTGTTCCTGCAACGCCTCCCATCAAATGCACGCATGATTTTGACTACCTCAACCGGCGTCTCCCTGGACGCGATGGCAGAACTCGCGGATAAAATTCTGGAAACCGCGTCATCGACCGTGGATTCGCCGACTCTTGCCATCACGGCGCTAACATCTCAAGATACTCAACTACAACGACTTCAAGCGCAAGTAGACAGGCTCACACTGTTAATCACCGAAAACTTGCATGAACCAAGACCTCGTCGCCCGATTCACAGGTCGCGATCCAGACCACGCCGTAACAGCCATTCCAGGGAACGCGGCGGTACAACGTGCTGGTACCACACTCAGTTCGGGACGCAAGCCCGCAACTGTTATCCTCCTTGTTCTTTTGCGGAAAACTCTCCATCCAACAACTGAGGACGGCCAGTGCTGTTGGAACATCTCTAGACCGTCTCACACTATTTTTTCTTACGGAACGACAAACTGGTTTGAGGTTCTTAATTGACACTGGTGCCGAGGTCAGTGTAGTACCCGCTAACCGTAACGACCTGACGAGAACCCTCAACACTAACACCCTCGAAGCAGCAAATGGAACTCCCATACACACGTACGGCGAACGTTCTGTAACTTTAGACCTAGGACTGCGTCGTACTTTTCGATGGGTATTCATCATCGCTAAAGTCCAACACGCGCACCCGATTGCGTGCCTGAGTAGTCCTCTTCTTCTTCACTGTATAGCGGGCTCGCTCAGCCAGCCACTGCCGGCGTTCGAGCTCTGTGCAGCAGCTACAATTCTAGCAGGGGGGCACCTGTAGCGGCCCGCTATACAGTGAAGAAGAAGAGGACTACTCAGGCACGCAATCGGGTGCGCGTGTTGGGGTCCCTGGACTCGAGCATTCTAATCCTACGGACGTTATAAAGCGGCTGTTTCAAACATTACGTCTCACGACTCCACAGCAATATATCGGTGAGCATCTTACGGGAAATGTTTATTTCAAATGTTTATTTCGAGCCAAGTTGTCCGCAATAAGCGCTACAATCTCTTGAGTCGATGTTTTCTTTCGCGTTTATTTCAGTGATGCTCTACATTTCTCACATGTTTTCACTATTGTGTAAATTGTATCAATATGCTACTTATGTTGTATAGCGTTACTTATTTTTTGTAATGTTTCTCAAACATGCCATGCACATGTCTTGTTTTATTTTTGTATAATTTCTTTGGTGTCTGCATCGCGACTGCTGGTTTAGGTGGCTCGGGGCTCGTCAAGCTGTTTTTACCGCTTTTTTTTCCCGTGTCACCTTTTCAACATTGTTTTGTTGGAAAAAATAAAGGTATTATTATTATTATTATTATTATTATTATTATTATTATTATTATTATTATTAATATTATTATTATTATTATTATTATTATTATTATTATTATTATTATTATTATTATTATATCAAAATAACAGTGGATAACGAAGCTGAACTTGGTAATTCTTTTCTCATGAATAATATTATTATTATTATTATTATTATTATTATTATTATCAAAAATAACAGTGGATAACAACCGCGTCGAATAATGGAAGTACAGTTTCGTCAATGTTCAGATTTTTCTTCATTTCAACGTTTCTCGGAACCAGCTAGTGATAGTACTCTTGGCTTCTTACATGTAAATATTAGGAGTATTCGTAAATATTGGGACCAGTTTATAATAACTGTAAACAATATGCCATCACTGTTTGACGTTTTTTTGCTAACAGAGATCAATGTTAAAGAAGATTTCTGTGGTGAGTTCCGGATACCGGGGTATAACTCATTTTTTCTTACACAGCCGATTGGACGAGGAGGAGGAATTGCGATATTTGTTAAGGACTTGTGGTGTACTAAAACACTTGATGTAGAGTTTTGCCATTACGAGTCTTTGTCTATGAGGCTATGGAATGACAAGTGGTCCTTGATTTTATTAGCTTTTTACAGACCTCCTTCAGTTAATCCTTTAAGATTTTTAGAAGAACTAAAAAATACACTTGTCAATTTTCAGTCTGTCGACATCTGTTTAGTAGGTGATTTCAACATTGATACGCTTCAACCCGCCAAGTCTATTGTATGTGGCTATCTCAATCTTTTAGCGCATTTTGGTCTGGAGGAACTGATTTTAGCTCCAACTCGAGAAGAACTTTTGGATAATCATCTTGTGGCCTCGTGTCTAGATCATATAAGCATACGCGCTCCGAATGTTGTTGCAAAATCTGCCGTAATAGAGCAAAAATTAGCCGACCATTACTTTGTGGCGTGTCAACTTGCATCCCAGCTCACAATGAAATCAACAATAACGATAACAAAAACATTGGAAATAACTGATAGAATTCGATTTGATAATTTGGTTAAAACCTATGATTGGAATAGTTTACTTTCTATTCAAGACTTTGATGAAGTGTACTGTAGGTTTAGAGATATATTTGACTACTTCAAGGGTAAATCTAAAAAGGTTATTACTCTGAGGCGGCGGCGAAGCGAACAAGAATGGTTAACGAGTGATATTTTGTCAGCTATCCGCTATAAAGATGTTCTTTGGGCTAGATGTCGGCGATCTCCAACCAATACCAACTTGAAAAAAGAATTCCGTAGTATGCGAAATCGTGTAACCGCGCTTATTCGATCAGCAAAAAGAAAATACTTTCGAGATAAATTTTTTAAAGCAAGGTCAAATATTTCAGTGACTTGGAGTTGGATAAATCAATTACGAGGCACGGGTGTAAGGAGATCTATCGATGCCTCCCTAGAGAAAGTGTTCGGTAACAATACGACAAAACTAGTAGAGGATTTCAATAAGTTCTTCGCTACATTTTCTGGACTAGCTCGTGATGATACTATGTTCACAGCGAATTTTCTTGATTCAAATGTTTCCACGGCATTCCTTCCTGAAATGTCTGAACTTGATCTACGCACTTCGCTTTTTAGTTTCAAACCTAACAAGGCGCCTGGTATCGATGGCATCAGTGCAAATGATCTGCGCCGAAATTATGATTCTATAAAACTTGTGCTGCTTCACATGT
Source organism: Ixodes persulcatus (assembly GCA_013358835.2). NCBI lineage: Eukaryota > Metazoa > Arthropoda > Arachnida > Ixodida > Ixodidae > Ixodes > Ixodes persulcatus. The sequence continues at coordinate 7,253 of JABSTQ010011422.1, forward strand.
TAAATGGTTTCATTTCCTCCGGGATGATCCCGGTTGATTTGAAAAGTGCGCTAGCGAAGCCAGTATTTAAGGGGGGAGAGCATAAAAAACTTGACAGTTATCGACCAATTTCCATTTTGCCTTGTATTGTCCAAATCTTAGAAAAACATATTTTTCAAACTATGACGGCCTTTCTTGATCGCTTTAATATTCTGTCGCCCAGTCAATATGGGTTTGTCAACGGACGTGGGACAGAACCACTTTTAGAAGATTTTGCAGATGAATTGCATCTAGACTTCGAGAGGTATCAGGTTGCTTGTGCGCTTTTTATTGATGTAGCAAAGGCGTTCGATACAGTGAGTCACAAGATTTTACTAACGAAATTGCAAAACATTGAATTCCGCGGCCCATTTCTTTCTCTTCTCCGGAACTTTTTAACTGAGAGGACACAGCTAGTTTCTGTAGGTAATAGTCGAAGCTCCCGAGTTACTTTAAAAGCTGGGGTTCCCCAAGGTTCTATTTTGTCACCTCTTCTTTTTAACATTTTTGTAAACGATATGCCCAACTCAGTTTCAACATGTAAATCGTTCCAATATGCGGATGACACAGTGTTGCTTTCAAAACATCTTGATTATCCTGTAGCAATCGCTTTACTCCAAGAGGACACTTGTCAACTTCATGACTGGTTTAAGGCAAATTGTCTTACGATAAATGCATCTAAAACTCAGCTTGTCTGCTTTCGTAATCCTCTTAAGATATTAACGCCCAATCATCCTATATATATGCATACCTCTCTTTGTATATCTTGTAACTGTTGTCCTATATCTTATGTAGATCAAGTTAAATATTTAGAAATTCAATTTGAAAGTGATTTGTCGTGGAATTCCCATCTGTCAAAACTTTGTAAACGACTGAGAAATGTATCTTGTTTACTGTATAATACCAGATCTTTAATACCTTATTCAACGAAAAGGACAATAGCTCACGCATTGGCATACAGCGTTTTTAGTTACGGAATAACTATTTTTGGTCACAGCCCAGGACGATGGGGTCAAAAAATTTACTCAGTCTTAAAAGGAATATTTAAAAAACATTGTTTATGGTTTCATATTGCAAACTGAAGAAGAGATCATAGCAGTCTTGGGCTTGCCATTGTTCCACTCTTTATTGGTTCAAACCGTTGTATTGAAACACTTCTGGTGTGATAATTTCAAAGTACCACATGTCGTATCTAGATCGCTTCGACACACCGAGGGCTATGAAATGCCTTTTGTTGTGACAAAATACGAAAAAAGGATTCGAAATTCTTATGTTCCCTATATATTTAATAGCCTACCGGACGATGTTTACACTGTGGACTCACTAAAAAAACTGAAGCAAGTGCTCCGATCTAAAAGTGCAACTTTTTGACTGTGCTGTGTATGTGCATGTGTTTGTGTGACCATCATCGTTTATATTGTGATGTATGTTGAGCTTGGAAGTTTACGTGTGTGGGGACGCTTTTTTATCCCAAACTGTAGGGTCTTGTCCAACAAGCCTATTGTCTGGCTTTGACAGACCCGCCTCACTATCAAGTGAACTACATGCGTAAATAAACATTATTATTATTATTATTATTATTATTATTATTATTATTATATATAAGAAGAAATGCCAAAAGCATAAATTCCCGCACTGGTTTTCCGCCGAGTTGAGGTCACTGTTAAAAAGAAAATCCTTTGCCCACCGAAAGGGGAAGAAGAGTGGTCTCCCTAAGTGGGAACTCGAATTCAAATGTCGCCGCAGCGAATGCAAAACAATATTAAATCGTGATCGCCTTAAACACAGAAAAACAGTGGAGTCAGATTTAACCCGCAATCCAAAGAAGTTTTGGCAATACGTCAGCTCACGCTCCTCGAAAGCCGACAGACCGAAGTCCATTGTACTGGACGGCGCGGGCTCGGGGGACGTATCTGAAATGTTTGCTCGGCACTTTAAGTCGGTGTACACAGATTCCGACGATTCCTGCGCTTATGTTCCTCCCGCGGCTGGATCCGACAATGTGCTAAGCACGGTCACCGCCGACGAACAAGTTGTTGAGGAATGTATCAAGAAAATGAAACCAAAACTCTGAACAGGTCATGATGGAATACCATCTGCCGTAATTAAAGCTTATCATGATATATTTATTCCTGTAATTTGCAAGATATTTAATACCTCCTTGAAATCTGCTGTTTTTCCAGAAGCCTGGAAACTTGCAGTAATTGTTCCTGTATATAAGTCCGGTAAAAGTGAAGACATCTCTAATTATAGGCCTATTTCTCTTCTGTCTTCCTTGTCTAAGCTTTTTGAAATGGTCGTCCACAAACACTTATCATTTTCATTTAAAAACCTAATAGCTCCTAGCCAGCATGGCTTCGTTTACGGCAGGTCTACGACCACTAATCGGGTCACTTTTATGTCAACTGCCTCCCACGTTGTTTGCAACAGGGGTCAACTCGATGTAGTGTACTTTGACCTAAGTAATGCCTTCGATCTTGTCGACCACAAATTGTTGTTGTCGAAGCTTTCTTATTACGGTGTTTGCGGACAGGTTCTCGCATGGTTCAAGAACTACTTGTTAAACAGAGAAGGCTATGTCCGCGTCAATAAGTTTACTTCCGCAACCTTCAAGATAATCTCAGGTGTACCTCAAGGGTCCATTCCAGGCCCCCTTCTATTTTCCATATTCGTCAATGACGTCCAACATGTCGTGTCTGATTCTTTTTGTTAAGCAGTACGCAGACGACACCAAAATATACCGGGAAATACGAACTGTTGACGACTGCATTAAACTCCAGAACGACGCGAACTCGTTCAACGATTGGTGTAAACGTAACAAGCTTTCCTTAAATCGCACTAAAACTAAAGTTATGACCCTTTCACGAAAATCACAACTTGTATGCTACCCCTATCGTATTCATGGAGATTTACTGTCTCGCGTCTCCCAAATCAGAGATCTCGGCGTCATATTCGATTCTAGCCTGCGTTTCGATCATCATGTGACAAAGGTAGTCTGCACGTCATTGCGCATGTTGGGAGTTTCATGCCGCCTGACCAGAGAATTCTCCAACCCTTCTGCCTTTCTTACGCTATACTGCGCGTTGTGCCGTTCGCAGCTAGAATATGGGTCCGTTGTGTGGAACGGAATTTGTTCTACGAATTAATCAAGAATAGAGCGTGTACAACAAAAATTTATCTCACTTTTTAAGTACCGTTATCTTGCTGTGAACGAGCATCTTTCGGGCTATGAAGCTGAGTTGAGGCGAGTAAATATACTGAGCCTTTGCCAGCGCCGCGAAAAGGCTGACATTTTGTTTCTGTACAAGGTCTTACACGGACTGATTGACTCCTCGACGCTTTTGTCTGCTTTGAATTTGAGAATTCCACGTGTGAATGCAAGACTCAGATCACCTTTCTATACGACCAATAACCTTAACAAGCAATGCCCCCTCGTCAGGTCGTCAGAACTGTACAACGTGCGTGCGGAGAAATTAGATATTTTTGACTCCTGCTTTCAGGCGTTTCACCTCTCGCTTCGAACATCGTTCTAGTTCGATGTGAGCTGACCTCACAAATCATAGACTTTATATTCTCTTGCTTGTTCTAAGCTTCCGCATCGTGGCGTCGTCAATCCAGCTTTTAATCAACGTTTGTTCCCAATTTTTTTTTGTTGCTTCATCGTCGCAGTGTCTACGATCGGAATTCACTGTTCATCTTCGTAGTCATTCCTATTTGAATGTGTTCAACCTTAGTCTTTTCCTCTTAATTTCTCAATCGATGCCTGCCATCCACTTTGGGCGATGTACGACTGCGCGTTGCGCGAGCTCCTGTGCGTTGCCAATTTGTGCTATGCATTGAAGTCTTCCCTTTCCTGTGTGTATTTAAATGTTTCGCTTCTTGTGTTACGTATCTTGTGTAATATTTTGTATTTTATTTTGTAGTTGGGGTGCGCCAGCACCAAGACCGTCAGGTCGTTCCTGGGCACCAAATAAATATTGATTGATTGATTATTATTATTATTATTATTATTATTATTATTATTATTATTATTATTATTATTATATGTGATCTGTTTTTGAAAATGCTTTCAACAAAAGAGATCTTTGCGCAGAAGGGGGTGGACAATGACGGTATCGTGGGCTGGACCGTTCGTTCAAATGAGAATGTGTATTTCCTTTGTATCTGAAACAGTTTTCAACAAAGGAGATCCCTGCGTAGAAGGGTGTTGAGAGTGGCTGTGTGGGTGTATATAGGATGCTTGAGAAATAAGCCAGTTAAATGGAATCGGTGGCCGAGTGGGCTAGCGGCATTCTGTTTCCGGCACTCGTCGAGAACGGACGCACGAATGGCTGGCTCCGCGGGAGCTGAGATAACGGCCTTATCGGGCCGCGGTTTTGAGACATCTGATGTTCCTCAGGATTATTGGATTGTACTGCCGCCCCTGCCAACAAGTATCATCATGCACAACAGCATTTTTCTGCTCTGCGATGTCTCGGGAAGGCCCTACAAGATTGGCGACTTCAAACCAGGGCTTCAGAGTGCCCGGATCTTGCATGACCTCAAGGCATTTGGTTCCTACCAGATGAACCATGTTTGGATTGCTATCTTCCGCTCACTGGCATTCGCAGAAAATCCAGGACGCAAAAGAACTGCCAGTCAATTCATTTATTGATTCATTCATTCATTTATTGTACCCTTATATCGCCTTCAGGGGGCTTTACATAAGGGGGGACAAACGGCAATATATATTAAAACTCACAAAGAAAACACGCACACACACAAAAAACAGTTGAGGTTAATTACTTGTAAAGAGCGGCAAGTGCGGCTTGAAACGTGCTGGGCTCTTCGATTGTTACAATGTTAGCGGGGAGTGAATTCCAGTCGGCAATGGGCAGCTGTAAAGGAAAAAACTTGTAGATGTTATTCATAGGGGTGGTGATGTGAAGTTTCCGTGTGTTGTCTTTGCGTGAATACTTATCTTTTTTGGATGGCGAATGGTAGTACAGCTGGTGCAGGGCAATCAGCCGTAACACTTTCCGACGTTCTGAAAGAAGTGGAACCTTAAGTTGCCGTTTTATTGCTGTAATGCTTGTGCGGGTGCAGTTACGAAGTATGAAGCGAGTGGCTCGGTTTTGTATGGCTTCTAACTTATCGATTAAATATGACTGATGCGAATTCCAGATGACAGATGCCTATTCAAGCTTGGGTAAATGAGAGATAAATATGCGATCAATTTAGTGTCCCGTGTTGCAAGGTAAAGGTGTCGCTTCAGGAAACCGAAGGTTTTGTTAGCTTTTGCAGTAATGTAATTTATGTGAGGCTCCAATGGAAGATTGCAGGTGAAGTGAACCTCAAGATATTTGTATGTTGAAGCTTTTTCAATAGACGAGTTGAAAATAGTGTAGTGGAACTTGGTTGATGTACGTTTGGTATTAAGGTTGAGAAATTTTGTTTTGGAAACATTAATTTTTACTTGCCACTCTTCACACCATGTTTCGAGATATGTCAAGTCGCCCTGCAAAGGTGCACACTCATCTAGCCTTTCAATTTTTCGATAGATCACGCAATTCTCGGCATATACCCTAATTGTGGACCGAATACAAGTTCCCAAGTAATTTACATATATTAGAAAAAGCAAAGGACCGAGCACGGTTCCCTGGGGCACACCCGATTTGACATTTTGTTGTGAAGAATTTTTATCGCTATAATGAACGTTTTGTGTACGGTTATAAATAAAAGTCGAGATCCATTCAATAACAAAAGGGTCTATTTTCAGTGAACGTATCTTTAACATGAGGCGGTGATGAGGCATTTTGTCGAACGCTTTCTGGAAATCAATAAAGATGGCATGTGGTTCAGTGCGAGAGTGCAGGTTTTCATGGATATCATTAGTGAACTCAAAAAGCTGTGTTTCGCAAGAGTGGGACCTTCGGAAACTGTGCTGGTTGACAAAAAAGTAGTTGTGCGAGCATAATGATTCATTATGTTTGAAAATACTATGTGTTCCATGAGTTTACTGGGTACACTTGTTAGAGATATTGGCCTGTAGTTAGAGAATTCATTTTTTGAACCGCTTTTATAAATTGGAATCACTTGAGCATGCTTCCAGTCGTCGGATATTTCACCGGAGTCTAGGGTCTGTTGAAAAATCAAGGAAAGAAGAGATGAACACTCATATTTACAAAGTTTGAGTAGCTTTTATGTTATTTTGTCAGGGCCTGGTGCCGAGTTCGATGGTAGGTCGTCAATCAGTTTCGTAACGCCAGATGTGTAGATAGTTAAAGTGGCCATTTCTTTGTAACTATTATGGTCTGAATCAAAGTCTGGTAGAGGAAACTGGTCCTCGGAAAAAACGTCCTTGAAAAACCGACTGAACTGTTCGGATGTCTCAGCAGTGCTTATCTCATTTCCGGATGCATCAGTGAAAGGGAAACATTCTTTACCTTGTTTTGGGTTAACAGCGGTCCAGAACGTTTTGGGGTTGGTTCTCAGAAGTTTACTGAGATCCTCATTGTAAAATTTCTTTTTTTTTTGCGTTTTTTATTTTAAATTTAGACGTTTGTTGGCATTGGTTGTATCTTTCCCATGCATCTACAGACTGAGAAAGCTTGGCAGTCCTGTAGAGCCGCTGTTTTTTATTCAGTAGTCTCTTCAACCGTGCCGAAAACCAAGGCTGTTCAACACATGAATGAAGGGATAGTTTGGGAATGTATAAATTTGCTAGTTCAAGGAATTTATATTTACGTAACGACCAATTTTCGTTAACCAGTCTACAGCCGAAGTCAACTAGGTACAGATCCGAAAAGGATGTTAAATTCATGCAGAGTTCATCACCATTTACTTTTGAATAATTCGAGATGGTTTTGATCGAAGGAATCGAGGTCAAAGGCAAGAGGTGCCTCGTGCTGGACCCCAGCAAGGCTGAGGTACGCTTAAAACTGCATTGGGTGCCGTGTGACGTCCCTGATGACGGAATCCGGAGGGCTCTTGAGCCTTACAGAACCGTTCAAGGTGCTGTTCATGAAAGCTGGCATGAAGACGGCTTCCAAGGCGTGGAGTCTACTACTAGAGTGGTGCGTCTGAAGCTTAAGGACAGCGTGACCTTAGAAAGGCTGCCGCACCAACTGCGCATGCAGCATGGCTCAGTTCTAGTCATAGCCCCGGGGCGCGCACCAATGTGCTTGCGTTGCCGAAGGACAGAACAGGACACGTTCGACGTGAGTGCAAAGTGCCCCGCTGCGAACTGTGTCGGCGCTTTGGGCACGAAAAGGACGACTGCGTCAGGAGCTACGCTACACTCACAGAACGTGCGACCGGAAAGGATGAGTTCGAAGACATCATGGATGAGGAAGAAGCTGAGGTCGCGGCAAGTGGCAGCTTGCCGGCCAGTAGCAACACTGACGTGTCGTGCCCTTTGTAAGCGGCAGCTGCAAAGGACACCAACCCCTCTCCGCCTGCCACTCCCTCAGCCTCCCCGGTGTCTACCGCTCCTGCAAAGGAAGACACCCCAAACAGCAGTGCAGAAGTCAACGCACCTTCGAAGACTGCATCAAACCGCCAGGAGGACCGCCCCACCGGCCAGGGCCAGAGCACAGACGTCAAGACGATGTAAGCTGCACCGAAAGATACTAGCACGGCTGTTCCGGAGCTCATGAGCTGTGAAGACTGGGCCAGGACGGATGAAGACGGACAAGGGCTACCGGACCAGCGCCTCAAATGGAAACCAGTCAGCCAGCGGAATTTCGATACGACCCAAAGACCCGGATCCCGCCTGAAGCTCCTCGGCAAAAAGACTTTCCGTAGGTTCTTGCATGCACTGTGAGGCTTTCTGGCGCATTTCTTCTTGTTTGATGCATAACCCCCTTGCTATGAGTGTGGCTAGAAAAGTGCTCACTTTAACCCGCAGTGTTCTATTTAAAAATAGTTACTTTCAATTCCGTTAGCTAAATTGCACAAGAGAGACAACAGTGGTTACTGAACACCCTCCTAGCAGCAAGAGTTCACGGCGCACTGCTGCAAGAAACTAAATTAGCCGCTCATCATGTTAATCAGGTCCTCCAATTTTTTGAAAACCACTTTGAACTCCGTTATGTCAATACCATTTCACATAGTGCGGGAAAAGCCGTACTAATTAAAAAGAAAAGCGTAATTACAGTATTCCCTGAATCGGAAACGGACCGGAGTGGAAGAATTTGCGCTGTAGACGCGCTAATCCTATAATGAAGCGATTCGGATAATTGCAGCGCATGTGCCAAACCAACCGACAGAAAGAAAAGGTTTTTTTTAATCAGCTCCGACAATATATCAGCACCCCGGCACACACACTACTGGGGGGTGATTTCAACTGCGTGACTCGGGCCAAAGATTCGTCCAAGGGACTTCGACAGGACTCCAGCATAGCAGAACTTAAGAAGCTACTTCGAGATTTTGATTTACGAGACGTAACTGAAGTTGTACAAGCACCATCTTCCGGATACACACATTTGCAAGGGGAATGTCACTCGCGACTAGATCGCATATATGCTTCGAGTTGCTCGGCGGCAAATGCGATAGCCTATAACGTTATACCGGTAGCTTTTTCAGATCACGCTCTCGTTACGCCGCAGATAGGGAAGGCAAAGAAAAAGAAAAAAACACTATTCATCTTGGAAAACGTGGAAACTAAACGAAACCGCGCTTGAGGAGGAGGAGCTTCAACAAGAGTTAAAAAGGCTTATCACAGAGAAAGCGAACCGTCATTAAGTGAACGCTGAGCACTGGGAGCTGGCTGAAAGAAGAAATAAAGGTGTGCGCAATCGCCTTCTGCCAGAAAAAAATCTATCGAAAGGAAAGCCGCAAAAAAAAAAAAAAACAACAACAACCTGATGAAGACATTGCAAACTTTAATACGAGAAAGGAATTTAACGCTTGGCTTGTTTACGGCTGACATACAAGAATGCAAGGCCCAACTGCTGGAACAACTAGACGAAGAATATCAAGGGGCAATGATGAGGTCGAGGTTACGCACGCTCGAACGGTCAGAAGACCCCACAAAGACATTTAAAATGTGGGAACGCGAGCGCTCGTCCCGCAACAACATCAATGAACTTCAGAGCGGAAAAAGCATACTCTTGAAACCCGTAGAAATAGAATTAGAGTTAGTCGCTTTTTTTAGCAAAATGTTAGGTGGACAAAAATCACCGAACAGACAAGCAATGAAGGAAGTGCTGGCAGTTATGCCCAAGGTACCGGAGAAACTGGTGGAGTGCCTTAAAAGGCCCCTCAGCGAGGCGGAGGTACAGACTTGTCAGCAGCGACGGCACAGAGCTACCACGCTCACACCGGTCATCTTTTCAGATCGCCGATCCTGTTTTTGACAGTCTACTTCTGGTCTCGTCGGCATCTGCTCCGGAGGGATTGCGAGCCCAAGGTTCTGCCGTCTGCGTGACTACGCTGTTCTTCGCGCCAGCCTGCCATTGGACGGTGCCACAAGACGTCAGCCGCTGCGTTCTACAAAAGAAGAACGCTTCTGATCTTCCAGACACTTGGCAGCAGCGACGGCACAGAGCTACCACGCTCACACCGGTCATCTTTTCAGATCGCCGATCCTGTTTTTGACAGTCTACTTCTGGTCTCGTCGGCATCTGCTCCGGAGGGATTACGAGCCCAAGGTTCTGCCGTCTGCGTGACTACGCTGTTCTTCGCGCCAGCCTGCCATTGGACGGTGCCACAAGACGTCAGCCGCTGCGTTCTACAAAAGAAGAACGCTTTTGATCTTCCAGACACTTGGCAGCAGCGACGGCACAGAGCTACCACGCTCACACCGGTCATCTTTGCAGGTGTGCTTGAATTTGTTCGTTCATTACTGTTAGTGAGGATTACCGTCGCTGCTGCCACAGCGCTTACTGTTTTGCGTCTATCTGTCTTATTGTTTCGTCATTTTTTACATTTGATAAATTGCTTTATGTCTAAGGACATGTAAAAATTGTTAAATGACCTCAAGGAGGAACTTCGGCAAGAATGGCGGGCTTTCAGGGAGGCATTGAAAAGAGACTTCAGAAGCGATATTCGTGAAATGCGGACCGATATCAAGGAAGTTAAAGATAGCATGAACTTCATTAACCTTGAATTCGAAGACTTAAAGGGAAAGTTAAAAGGCGTTTTGAAAGAGAACGCCGAGCTTCGAAAGGAGAACTTAAGCTTCGAAAGGAGAACGTAATGCGACGAAATGGAAAGGCGTATAAAGGCCTGCCAGGAACGGCTCACGGAGTTTGAACAATACTCACGCAACGTCAACTTAGAAATCCAAGGGGGTCGAGAATCGCGGCTGTGAAGTACTTCCAGAGCTGATGGAAAATATTGGGAATGTTATCGGTGAACCGATAGCTGGAGTCGATATTGCTGCTTGTCATCGCGTGCCAACCCGGGATGCAGGAATAGGTAACATTATTGTGCAGTTTGTGAACCGTGGAAAGCGTGACGCTGTTCTTGATAAGGGAAAAAAGAAGCGTCTCTCAAATCGGGATCTTGGTCTTGACACGAGTGCGCCGAGTTTTGTTAATGAATAGCTCTGCCCAACACTGAAGCGTGTTCTTCGAAAAGCGATTAAAAAAACAAAAAAAAAAACAAACGTCAATGTAACTGGAGTTATGTATGGGTGCGAAACAGCAGGATTTTCGCACGTCAAACGGTAAATGCGGCGCTTGTTCAAATTATTAGTGAGGAAGACGTTGAAAAGATTCGCTAAGTTATTTTTGTAGCTTTCATGCTCCTTGTTTCCTTTCAATGGAATATTTAGATCTTGTTTTGCCCGAAAACCTCAATCAGTGTTTCTCTTCTAAAGATTGTGCTCACGTATTTCACTTAAATGCTCGTTCGGCAACGAATAAACATGATTCTATAATATCCATTTTAGATCAGTGTCGGGTTTATTTTGATCTAATAATGCTTACGGAAACGTGGTATCAGCAGGACGCTGATATGCTTATCATACAGGGCTACAAACATTTATTTTTAAACCGCAAATAACGACGTGGTTGTGGTGTTGCTATTCACGTGAAAAGTCATATTCAATGTGAGTTGATAGAAACCTTTTTTTCAGGTTACGTGTGATTATAAGGTATTATGTCTAAAATGGTGGAAACAGTATTGTTATTGTTTTGTATCGTCCACCATTGCCAGATTTTCGAAATTTTATTTATTTTCTTGAAAAGTTCTTGGATTACGTTTCTGTAAATAACTACCGCTTGGTCCTAGGGGGGTATTTTAATGTAAATATATTAGAGGATTTCATTCAAGCAAAAACGCTCACTAATACGCCAAACTCTACGGGCTTTCAAAAAGTTATTACATACGCGAATAGAGTCAAATTATCTGCAGCAAATGCAATTAATCTTTTTATTACCAACACTTTTACCAAAGTCAAAGCCGCTGGAACCATTAGCAGCGATATCAGCGATCATTGTTCAATTTTTTTCTCTTGTATAATCAAAAAACGCAGAAAAGAGAGTTTGAAGGCTACCGCCGCCTTTCGGAAAATGTCAGACGATTGTCTACTTGCATTTAGGGACGCGGTCTTAAACTGTGATTGGACCCCCATTTACTCTATGATAGATGCGGATGAAGCTTATAACGAATTCTTGCACATTTTCAAAGAACCTTATGTTTTGAATTTTCTGGTCAAAACAGTAATTGTAAATAGGAAGATAAGGAAACCATTGGTAACCCCTCTGCATGTAAAAATGATGCATTCTAAGAAAGATCGCTTATATAGGGAGTTTGTAACTTCAAAAAATCAAGACAGGTTATTGCGTTTTAAGAAATTTAGGAACGAATTAACGTCCGAACTAAGAAAAGCGAAATCGTCTTACTATAAGCAAAAATTTTATGACGCCACAAAACAGCGCCCTGAGGTTGTCTGGAAAGTTATAAATGAAGTTCTTAATCGCAATAAGGTATATTCTTGTATAGGAGAATTAACGGTAGAAGGTCGATCTATGTCGGGAGCGTGTCTGGCAGATTATTTTAATGCCCACTTTACAGATACACAGACTACTACCTACGACGACGGTGCCATTCGTTATGTCAGTCATGTCGATGACTTTTTTTTCTTGAACCCCACCGACGAGAAAGAAGTTTTTAATACATTCTTAGGTCTCAGAAACAGATAGAGTAGTGATATCAACAAGCTTGAAATAAAACCAGTTAAATTTGCAATGGACATTATTGCACCATGCTTAGCGCATATATATAACTTTTCATTATCTTCCGGGATATTTCCCGCAAGTATGAAGTTTGCTAAAGTTTCAGTCATATACAAAGGGGGTGATAAAAACATGGTAAAAAACTATAGACCTATATCCGTGCTACCTGTTTTCTCTAAAGCACTCGAGGAAAGTATTCTTACACGTCTCGATAACGTTTTGTAAAACATTGCGTGTTAACAATTAGTTTGGTTTTCAAAAAGGTAAATCAACTGAAGCTGCATTGTTATTTCAAAAGGAAATTATATTACAAAACATGGAAAAGAGACTTATTACGTTAGGTGTATTCATTGATTTTAGCAAAGCATTTGATGTTTTAAATCACGAAATTGTGCTTGTGAAATTAAATAGTTATGGCGTCCGTGGTGTGGCACTTGCTTTACTTAAATCATATTTACAAGATCGGAAACAGTGTGTTTTTACTGATGGTCATTGCTCTTTTTTTCGAAATGTACAGCAAGGCGTGCCGCAAGGAAGTATATTAGGACCTCTTTTTTTGTTTAATGTCCTTATCAATGATATTGTGAATATTGATAATGAAGCGCTGTTTATTATTTATGCAGACGATACAAGCTTGTTTTTCTCTGGTGATTATGCTAATGCAGTAATATGCAAAGCAAACTCTGTTCTAAAAAGTTTTTTCAGTGGTCTGAGGTAAATCGGCTCAGTGTAAACGCAACAAAATCGAATGTTATTTTATTCGGGGCTACCATTAAACCAATTGTGGTAAATCATACTATCCAACTTGGCATTTCGGAAATTGAACTAGTAAATAAACATAAAACTTTAGGTGCATTTTTTTCGAAGCACTTGACGTGGGAGTCTCATGTCGACTATCTAGTTGGGAAACTTTCTCGAAGTGTCGGTATTGTCACTCGTTGTCGGAGTGTTTTACTCCCCAACATTAAGCTACAAATTAACCACGCTCTATTTCAGTCTACATCAGTCAACCATCTCGTGTGGGCTACAACGACAAAAAACTAATCTTCCATATGTACTACTACTGGAAAAAAAAATAGTACGCTATACTGCGGATGTTCTGTATACCGACCACACAAAACCTTTGTTTACAAAATTTATAATACTTCTTGTTGCGAGCATGTTCGAATAACGTTTACTCTGTGCGATTCGTTTTTCATCAGAGGCATTTGTAGATTTTTTGTACATTATTTCAGGACTCAAAATGAACAAAATACTTTTAGCACACGCCGTGCAGAGACATATGTGCTTCCTCAATCTCGCAGAAACTATAACTTTCAGTCACTACATTATAATATACCATGCTTATTAAACAAGTATACCACGAACAACATAAACATATACACGTTAAACAAAAAAGACCTCCGCTTGTACTGTCTGTAGCTTCGCGTAGTAGGATTTTGAATTGCATGTTTTTGCCGTGATTGTTTTATATAACATATGTTTTTTAGTGTTAAAGCTGCTGCCAATCAAGCTGTTTTTAACAGCTTTTCGTCTGGGGATCCCTCCAGTTTTCTGGAAATAAAGATTTGATTTGAATGTGCAATTAAGGATCTGGCACCAAGGAAGTCGCCCGGGGTGGATGGGTTTGGCGCAGCTGTCTACAAAATGTTTTCATCGGAACTTGTGCCGGTTTTAAGAAAAGTGAATGCAGATATATATAACCTAAGCCTTCTTCCACCTTCAATGCGACAGGCAACAACGGTACTAATTCAAAGCGGAAAAGCGATGGGTCAATCAGAAGCAGCGAAGACTTTCGACCAATAAGCCTTCTGACAACGAATTATAAGATCCTAGCAAAAATTATATCAAACGCCTGGAAGTCGCATTGCACACCATTGTTGGAAGTCATCAAGCGTATGGTTTTAAAAAACAGGTCGATATTCACTAGTCTGCATACAATGAGGATTATAGCGGAAACGGCAGAAGCGATGGGACGTCCTACGGCTGTCCTACAAATAGATCTGAAAAAAAGCGTTTGACAAAGTGTGTCACTCCTTCTTATTTACATTATTAGAGCACAGCGAGACCCGAGAATTTCTGGTCAATTTCATCAAAATATGTTACAGGGACATAAGCACACGGATCCTTATCAATGGACAAAAGTCAAGCTCCATTCCCGTGAAGTCGCCGGTACGCCAAGGATGCCCAATGTCGCCCATACTTTTTGCTGTCTATCTAGAACCGATGTGTAGGGCAATGTTGAATGACCACATCATAGAAGGCGCAAGCCTGGGTGCAACGTCAGTCAGCACGGTTGTTGGCTTACGCGGATGATGTCACCCTAATTGGTCAAACTCAGAAAGTTACAATGCGGGCCGTAGAGCTTGTAAGGCAGTTTAGCGACATTTCTGGAGCTGAAATAAACCCCAAAAAGTCTGTTCGAGCCTTGCTGGGGCCGCGGGCATCCAAGCGAAAACAATTCTTGGGCATCGTGTGGTCCACATCAATCTCCAACTATCTTGGGGTTGGGCTGGGCACAGAGCAGCTAAGGACCGGATTGAATGGCACTCACCTGAGCACACTGAGGACCAAACTCCCAGAATGGCAGGGCAGATACGTGCCGCTACTGAACAAAGCGTTTCTTAGCAATGCAGTATTTTTTTCCACTGTCTGGTATTCGGCGCAAGCTGTTCCATGTAGGCCACTCGATGTGCAAAAAGTGCATCGGTTTTGAGCAACGTTTGTGTGGGGCTCTGGGTTTGAAAGGATGCGTAGAAGCAATATCTTTATCAGCAAGCAAAAAGGAGGGCTGGGACTTGTAAACCTAGACATAAAATTGAAAGTGCAACGTTTCCTTGTCTTCCGAAACCGAGCAACCAGCCCGATGTTGGCGGCGATGAAGGAGCTCGGTGTACCATATCTGGCTCCTTGGACGAAAGAGACCATGGACACTCCAGAAAGGAACTCGATCCTACGATACTAAAGAGACATTAGAGATGCGATTCGCTTTTTTGAAGAACGTTTTTCATGGGAATACCTAAACAGCGTCAAACGCAGACGTCTGTATTGGGAGACTCTAGACCTGGTAATGCCGCCTCCAATGTATCGCCAAATGTTTCTTGGCTGCGAAAAGGCGGACGTGTTCAAGCTTCTGGGTGTTAACTTAGTTCGGCCACGGATAAATGATTTTTTTGTGCGCTTTCATACCGAAATTTCACCGGTCAAGACCTGGGAGGAACAAAAAGGTTTCTTTCTGCCTTGGGGAGTTAATTGTGTCATTTGCCCTGTTTCCGAAACACTGCAACATACATTCATGTATTGTACTAATGCAGAACTATTTTGGGCTCAGTTACGCGCGGAGCATCGGATCGATCTATACCCAACCTGGTACAGCATCAAGTTTCTAGAAGCACCGGAAAGGCAACAAAGCAGATGTTACGAGCTCCTGACCCTGATCGGTTTGCATGCGATATGGAATTCGCGTACTGATCACACCTTGGTACGAGAACGAGGCAAGTCTGCGTAGCGCCACTTCTTGGAGGGATTTCACTACAGGTCATCCATCATAAAAGAAACTTCGTTAGAGGAGACGGAACGTTGGGAGAGGTTCAAGACCCTCTTATAGCTATAAGGTCCCGAAGGTATGGCACTCTTTGGAAAGGTGTGGGTACGCAGACAAACGCGATAAACAGTTTCACCTCGAACATGTGCTAACAATAGTGAGAGGTGTGTCAGAAGTGCTGACCTTTTAGGTTGTAAATAGCAGAATGTTTTTAGACAAATAAAAACCAAGCTGGCAAAAAAAAAAAAGTTGAGTGGGCTAACGGGTATCAGCTGGGAGCGCGGAGCGAAAGCTTGCGGTGGGAACCTCGTGGGTACTATCCCCACCGCCCCCGCCCGTTTCGATCTGGATTAGTTTCGCACCGGCACGCGTTCGTGTAATCACCACTGCGTGATGCACGTTAAAACCCCAGGTTAGCGGTTGTACTGCACTGGCTAAATTTTTCAACTACAGCTAAGGGACCGGTCACCCGTTCTGGCGTACCAACATCAAGGCTGTATAAACATACAAAAGCAAGCCATTTTTTTTTTTTAAAACGAGTTAGCTGGGTTTGAGACGTTTCCTTCTGTGTCTGCTCCTTTGACTAAAAGTTCTTGCTTTTCTGCACCACAGTCTCAGGTGCTAAACGACATGATTAGTTACCCCCGGATGGATGGATGGACGGATGTTAATGGCTATACCCTTTGTATCGGGCGGTAGCTTGCGCCACCTAGCCTAAGTCTAAAAAGACAAACATATGATTCCTTCCGCCCTTCTACACCAATTTTCTCCGAATAACTATCACCAGGCAGTGTGGGTATCACTAAGATAACTTTTGGGGAATCGGGCAAAAAAAAAAAACTAAAAAACATTACTTTCTGCTTTTTCCTCTCGGCGAGGGAGCCCCGAATTTTCCTCTGGTCAAACCTTGTCGGCGTTACCCCAATACCGGACCCACTGCCTTCGCACTGAAAGTCTTTTCACCATTGTAAAATACAACTTTCAGCTTTATTTCGATCCGAAAACAACTGGTTTCGAGAAGCGCTTATCCGATTAGCCGAAATATGAAAACGGAATCCGGAATTAACCGGAACGTAACCAATTTCATAAATATAACGGTAACCGCAATCGTAACCAAACCGTTATCATATCCGGTTTGAGTCTGGGAATTAAATTGACAGTGTATTTTTTTTCCACATTGTTTGCAGGGATTGGGTGGATTGAATAATCATTCTACCATGTTTAATAAAACCAACAAAAACAGGTTTTTTATATTTTATTTATTCATTTAATATCTGCAGCGCTATTCCCTAAGGCATTCTTGCATGAGTGCACACACAGTACAAAATACAAGAAAATAGAAACACACAAACAGGAATACATGAAAGACATACGTGAAGCATAATTACCATGAAATACAAGAAACACCTAACATATTAGGTAATGCGGTTACATTCACAACAAAATAAAATAATATTGCTACCATGAACTGTTCGAGGAAAAAAAGCATACTTAAATGTATTTATTCTGCATTTGCATGCACAGACTGTAGGATTGTCTGTACGAGCAGACACGGAAGTTAATTTTTTTTTCAATGTATAGTTATTTATTGATTCCGGTTGCACCGTTGGAATAATAAAGGCAATGAGAGTCTATGATCTCTTAGTCTGCCAGAAAGGGCCAGCCAAAAAGTTTGCGTACAAAACAAGATATTTTATTGAAGTCATATCGCCTGATACAAACTGAGCTGCACGCTTCTGAACGCGTTCGAGTACATTGATATTTCACCGTTCGTTTAGATCCTACGTGGAACAAACATATTAAAAATGTCATAAATACGTTTGACATATATAGCGTTTCTCTGAGCTTTAGAGGTACCTTTTAAAAATTACGTTTAAGAAACTTTGACGTGCTACTAGCCTCAGATGATAAATAATTAGCATGAGCATTTTAAGAAGGTTCCATGATAACAAACACCTGAATACTTAAATATTATATGCTATATATATCTTATTTGAATCGGATTTCAATCAGATACATCTGATTTATATCAAGTAAATTGGATTTATAAGAAATAAAAAAAAATTATCATATATTTTTTTTTTAAATCACGATTTTGTCCACCCTGGTTTGAGCCGCCAATGAGTTCGGCCAAATAATGTTTAGTCTCCTACTGTTTCGATTTCAGCGTTGCTTTCCACAGCATCTGCGTTGTCACAAAAGCGAAGCTCGAACAAAATAAGAGTAGGCTTTTTATGTTGCAAAAGTGACCGCAGAACACACGCTCCACGACTTCATTGAGGACACGGGAGTGCCATTATGAGACCAAAGGGCGATTCGTCAACCAATCAAGAGCGAAATAGACGGTCGCCGTGTGTTCAGACTCAGAGGAGTGAGTCAAAAAGCAGGCTTGCGTTCCAATTTCCACTTGTCTGGACAGCGAGCGCCCTCCGATGGCCGCCTCGAGAGACTGCCACGGTCGGATCGCCGAAGAGCTCGGAGGGCGCTCTTCCGACATAATGACGGATGTGATCCCGATTAGATTGAAACTCAGTATGCCGAGGGCGCTGAGAGGAGGCAACCGTGAAAATGTTACCGACTCTTTGTTGCAACTTGCCATGTTCTCATTTATTTAAGGTTAACACGCGTCAATCTTAAACCCGAGAGATGATAGAATAAGGCCGCAGTTGTTTGTCTGCCCAACGGAAATGTAAAAGCACAAAACAAAAACACTCTTCAACATCAATGTTTAAATTATTTTTATCTTTCTCATATTAAAGATCCACTTGCGGTTTAGACCGCGACTACGGTTCGCGGGAAGGCTCTTCAAATTGAAAAGTGAAGAACCCTGGAGTTTCAAAGTTTTATGGACTCTTAAGAATGTTGAACTTCTCCAACTAAATATGTTGTTACCATTGCAAAAAACGGCCATCAATGAGACATTTTAACCTTGCTTCATAGCCTGAGCTAATCGTTTATTGACAGCTCCGAGGAAGAACCGGATTTTTTATAAAATAAAAAAAATCAAATACCAAACAGTGAAAACTGCACGTTAATATGTATCTTGGCGTGCTGCTCATAAAAGTTTCAGAACCTCGTTACATTACATGAACGCGCAACAAACGCTGCTCGGAGACGCGGTGTTTGTTGCTTTACACTTTTTCGGGGCTAGAATGACGCTGCGTGGCCGCAAGATTAATGTTTGTAAGCAAACTCTACTGCGGCACATTACTTGAGTATGAAAGAAAAAAAGATCCCACAATTGTCATTTTACCAAGTGCCTTCGTTGTTTATTACCCCGTGGGACTAGGTAACACTGTTTCGCTCATTGATGACCTCCCATTTTGCTTGTGTTTGAGAGTCCCCGTTCGGATGTATACAACACCTGCCCGACGCTTTAGGTACAAAACGGTATTTTGTGAGGGTTGATACCCTCCTGAACCGAAAGCACCCCGATGAACGGCATTTTCCACAAGATCTCACGACCCGCGAGGTGCATTTGCAAACGAGAGGCACATTTTTATCAATAAAAATCGGCATTGCTCTCCTGAAGAGCGTCTAAATAAGGTTGGTAGTCAAAACTTTGTTTTAATAAAATGGCAGGTAGTTAAAAGTAAGAAAATTGAGGAGGTGTTTGTTTTTGAGAAATTAACTGTCTATTAAACATGCAATACAGTATGAGTGTGTTAGATAGTACAGCACAGTCCCACTGCCGGGACGATCCTCTAAAAAAAAAAAAAAAGTCACTCGTGTGCATAAACTGATTTTAATAAACAATACCTCTAACCATTCTTAATAAGGGACTTTTACTTTGCATGCATTTGAATAATGATCATCATCTCATACCTTGCCGAGTCTTGATCAGCGGCGCCTACGCTCACGGCGCTTATTCTAAACTTGATAGCAGTTCCTGGAATGAATATACTGGCGCTAGTCGGTTTTGTTTTTTTGTTATTGTTTTTTTCACCCTTCGCCTACCGCTTTGGTCACGTGAAAAATCAGCCAATCAGCATCGAGCTTCGCGGCTTCACGTTCATCTCTGCTTCTCTTTTGGGCTTCATCGAAATCTGAACACCCTCCTGACTAGACAAAGGACGTTTCACGTCTTTTGCATAGAATGAACTGCAGTTATTAAAGCAGCCTTCCTCAAAACGGTGGCGCGTCGAATAACGGGAGGCGGCCCGCGAGGGGGGGGGGGGGGGGGGGGGGGGGGTACTGCTTGTGGAAGCAGCGTCTATGGGCAGTTCCATAACTCAGCTGATATAGTAAAGATGGACCGTGTCGGCCACGCCATCTTCTGACGTAAATATATAGAGCACCTCTGCGCCTTCATCCCAAATGTCACCACTAGCGAAATCTAGCTTTCGTCAGCGTCGGCGGCAGAGTGTCTTAGAGCATGTCACAACGAGCGCGATGCGGTGACTCTCGTCGAGCTCTACGTGTTAGCCACTTGGTGCGAGTCGGGGATCCACTAACTTTGACGTCATGAGCGGGCCTTGCCTTGGAAACGCTGCCCTAAGTGAGCATACTATGCGTTGTTGTTTTCTTGCTTATGCCCGCTGCAGCCCGATTCCCCGGTGTGTTTGCAGGCGGACCCGTTCTCACGAGTGCTTTGTAAAACTATTCGTTTGTGACTCAGTTGATATAGTAGGTCGTCCTCTCGTGGCTCCCGGAGACGTCGAGTCTGAGCCCCGCCCAGTGGATTAAGCCCATTAGGCAACTTAGCGAAAATCACGAGATGCCAAAAAGACGTTAGTGAGTGTTCGGTCAGGAATACTTGCTTTGCTGAACGAAGTGAGACATACCCAAGAAGAGATTAAATCAGTCGTTTTTCATTTAAATAAAAAAAAGTATTTTGAAAAAAAAAAAAGCTGCTGCATACTTGAATTGATTCACCGTCAGCAACAACCTATGGGCACGAGTTACCGCTGAAGAAACATGTGATGTTCGTGATTTTAGATGAAACGAGTCACACGAGACACCGGGATGCGTTAGGAAAGCATTCATAATACAATAGAGTAAAAAAAAAGAGAAGATATTTACACTGGGAGATATATACACGAGTCAGTTAAAGAATAGGCAATCGGGTGTCAGTTCTTAGGGATTATGTCGGAGGAACTCACGGGTTGTAAGTTTAGCATACCGGTCGAGAGATGTTGCGTGCCGGCCTGGCGTTGATGATGGCAACCGGAGGGAGTGGTTATAGATGCCACTGGTCGGGTAATCAATCAGCTGGCGTGCGATGAAGCGTCGGAGCCTTGTAGGGGTGATGACATTTGTTGCTGATTGCCTCCCGCGCAGTCGAGTCTACCTCTGGTAAGTCGGCGACTAGACCGTTTGGGACGTAGGAATGCGGAGCCTCTCTAGGCCTGGGCACCCCGACAGAGCTCACAGCTGCGGCTCCGGGCTTTGTCGCTGCCTTTCCCGAATCCATCGCGCTGTTCTTTTTCGTGTTTTTTGCGTCGTCTTCTTCTTTGTCCCTTCAGCATGCACACGCCATCACAAGCCCAAAAGGAAAGCGGGGTACTGTACTGCGAGTGTTTCTTGGCGATGCACAAGATCGTACACGACGTAACGATTTAGTTTCTATTTTGTGTAGTTTATACCTTCTCTGAAACTTGGACGCACGACTTGAATATCTTTAGGCGATCGTTGAGTTTATATATAACCTCCTTATCTTCCAGAGCCACTAGGAACCACCATCAGTTTTCTCTTCAACCAGTATTTGCTCGAACCAACATTTTTAAGTTTTCATATTTTCCACGCACCATATCAGATTGGAACGCCCTCCCTTACAATATATTCATAGCCCCTAATTTTAATAAAGCACTCGATGATCATCCTTTTTAGGTATTGCCATTGTGTTCTTGTGTTGTGAACCTTTTTGAACATATGTTGTACAAATTTTTTCCCCGTTGATTGTTAGTTATGAGAGTGTTAATTACTAAACATTATGAAAGCCATGTGTAATGATGGTTTACAAGTCTTTTGTACCCCACACCTGCAAGGGCCTATCAAAAGGCCTGCAGTATGTAATAAATAAATAAAATAAAAATAAATAAAATAAAGTCTGCTGTGGATGAGCCCTCATTCGCGACCATAGAATTCGAATGGTCTGCCAGACAAGTGTTGCCCCGTTATTGTACAAAACGAAAGCCCAACTTCTTTACTGCAGGTCATGATAAAAAGAAATAGCATCACCGTGAATCACGACTATTTGTTGACTATTTGCCACCTCTATGAAGAGGCGGCGCCGTTGAGACTCTCAACGGCGCCGCCTCTTCATAGAACAAGTGTTTTTTATGGTTTGTCCTTATTCGCGCACACGTCTTAAAGGCCGTGCGAGGGCCTAAATCCGAAAGTGTCCCTACCGGGAGATGCGCGTAGCTCGAGTGAAATTTCGGCATCCTTTCTGGCCTTGTCGTCATGACTTACCAACCAAGCTTCTATATGTATCTCTTCTTCCACCGTGAGTAAAGTGTTTGCTTTAACTGCCTCGCATGTATTGGCACAAATATTACAACCGTTATTCAAATGCGAGTTTACTTGTGTTCAGTTGTTCGTTATACGAATGCTGATGACATTGTTTTAATGGGAATCTGGCTTTCGGGGAAAGCCCGTAATTGTAAGTTTCTTGTTTATGTAAAATATAAACTTATTTCCAAAAGCAAAACACCAGAAAGAGGCTGAGGTGGCGCATTAATCGCAGTGGTAGGTCCACGTGGATTCTTTTAGCTTAAGTACTGATAACGATTTATAAATCTACTCTCTCGTTGCCGCCTTCATCCCAGAGCGAAACAAAAACATATCGTCTTATTTTACTTAATAAAGTTTATGTACTCGTATGTAAGTCTAGACTGTGCGACAGATTCACCCCGCCCCCACCCCTCTTTTTAAGTTTATTCTTGCATATGTTTATCCCGAACGTTTTTCCGCGTACATGCAGAGGCGGATTTAGCAGTTTGCAGCGCTAAACAGCCTTTAACAAAGCCGCCCCCCCCCCCCGTCTCCAATCACCGCTTTCAATGATCAGTGACCATGTGGAGCAGGGGCTGGGGGGAGTAGCTAAATTTTGTGCTCAAAGCTCTAAAAAGTAGCTAGATTTGGAGATGAAATTCCCAAAGTAGCTAAATTATGTAGATTGTTGAGCGTGTTGGTTTCTAGTCGAAAGTATAAGTCGAAAGCCTGTCTTCTCTGTTTGTCTTCAATGTCCCTCTTTCCTTACCGTAAATTAGCTAAATAAGTAGCTAGATAAAAAAAAAAGTCCAAATAATTTGGGGGCAGCCACAAATTGGCCACCCCTAAAAAACCTACCGATTTAGGCAGCTGCCCACCCTACCTATTAGTAAGTCCGCCCCTGCGTACATCCCACGACTGGAACAACCTTCCCCGGTCTTAGCCGCCATCACGGGCGCTGATGTTTCCAAAAATGGCATTAACAATACTTTGGTTGCTTGGCTGTGCCTTATACGTCTTTTATGTTTCTAGCTTTCTTGATTTCTCCCTTTTTGTAAAAGACCCCTTCCGGAATTCATGTGCCGATTATTAGAAGGTCGGAACCACTGCACAATGGCGGAACAACTGCATCGAGGAACGTGCAAGTCATTCCATAAGATAGGGAACGTCGGAGCGGGCCCAAAACTACGAGCCGACGAGCCAATCAATCAGCGTAGAAAGTGCAACGTCACTGCGCTCATCACCTTTTTCTGTAGGTGTGTACAGTGTTCCGTGACGTTGAGTGCAGGGATTCCACAGCTGCCAACAGAGGGCAGTATTAAGAAAGGGCTCTCTATCATCGGTTCTTCTGAAAACAACAAATAAATAAAAAAAAATATTTATATCCGCAAACGAAACGGCGCATAAACATAACTTGCTGCGATAAACGCCAGGGAGACATCTTCCTCTGCACTTTGTGGTTTGAGAGTGTCATTCTTCAAATACGTACATCACGATCGTTGGAAATGATTTAATACAAAGTGGTCAGAAAATTTTGAATTCTGACCAACAAAATAAAAGGCGGGAGATAATTACGGCAATCAGACATCCGTTCAATTATACGAAACAAAAAAATCGTTCAATGGTTATTTACCGTTTTTGTTCTCCGAAATATTTTGCTGTGACTTTACTGCTCATTCGTCCTGCTTGCTTTCACTCCACTCATCTTAGCCCTCTGCTTTTTCTGTTGTTGTTTGCACGCTGCGTGCGTTGTTTATAGGCGTAAACCAACATGCGGCAAGCTTAACTGATTCATATATGCATCAAGGGTGATTGCAATGATGCCTGGAGCACGTAGTTCTACCGGAAACTTCAACAACCATTAATGTTTCGTAAATGCGACCACTATACGCTAATTTATTTAACTTCATGTTTGACAAGCGGGCGTGCTTCAAATAATTAAAGATACCCGTTTTAACCTGATTACAGGCATACGTTGAGCCGATAGTTGGAATATCCGAAGAATTTTCCACGGAAATATTTCCTTAGGCGGGAGTGTAATACCCACCTTTTATTCGTTTAATAGACCTCGTACTCCTCCCTCTAAATATTTGACGAAAATATAATTTTAGCATAGAATTGACTAGGAACAAAACTGTCTCAGTTACCAATAAAACGATCCAAATGAATGACGTAGGCAGAAATAAAACAAACAAAACTGGCAGGCTGAGATATTATTATGACGTTTATTGTAGATTGGTAAAGATGACTTTTTTCATTGGTTAAAAATATACTTTTATGAATCAGGACATCGCATTTTGCACCAACCGGATAAGAGGAAAAGAAACGATCAAAATACACACACTCAAAACGCCGTGATCATTCACAATATCCGAGCAAACAGACACTTTGTTTTTTAGGGCCCCTCTCTGAGCCCAGCTGGGCGCGACATTTGAAAGTATATCGCTTCCAAACACTCGCTAGAAGTGGCGAGACGCTGGCCGGGAAAAAAAACAAACCGATCGGCAGCAAAACATCAGCAGCAACGGCAGCAGCAGCGGTGGCAGCAGCGTTTGCCGAGTGTCGGCGACAGGCTAACGAATGTATTCGCGAACCGGAGCACGATGTTCCCGCACCGCGCTGACGGAGGAACTTCTCCGAAGGACGGCGTGTTTTGCTGGCAGCAGCGCGTTGGGGCCGCTCGCAGTTCTCCGGACATCCATCTTGCCAGGGGCCAGACACGTGAGCTGCCGAGTCGGAGAGCGAACGCAGACGCCGGCTGCAACAGTGCGATGCCGGAGGAGAAGATGCGCTCCGAGTTCTGTCCGATCCGCTTATTGCAGCTCCCTAGATGTGCCTGTTCCCGGACGATAAGTGCTATTAAAGGGAAGCCTATGATAGCGTATTTGTATTGTACATTTTATTACTTGTAAATGAATGCCTGCCTACCGCCAAAGTACTACAAATGTCGGTATCACTGATAGTGTTTACTACATTTACATTATTAAACCGGCGTACTTTCGTCAATGCCTGTACATTTGTATCTTATTTCTTTCACAGCTGTGTATCACTCAACTTTGTGTCTCCATTCGCTACAGTTAGTACTGATTGTACGTTCTCATCTATCTTCCTTGTTCGATGCGAACTAAGTAGGGCTTTGGACCTTCGAATTCACCCAGAAACGGCAAACGGCCTGCCGAAAGGCACCCAATATTTCAGAGGCCCCGTAGCAATCCAAGCCGCGGTGGCAGTTTCGTTCTCCAATCTCTTAGGGGAGGTATGCACGCGACGTAATTCAAGTATTTTGGTTGAACACCTTTGATTAGAGTTTCGTCGGAGGTCTTTCTCAGCACGAGATCAGCACCGAAGGACGATATTGTAAGCGTAGAACTAACGCTCGAACTCGCATAGCACCAACCCCGCCTCGCAAGTTCCGATTAGCGACATGTTTTTTAGTAAAACCGCGGAAGTGTGTGCCCTGAAGATCGTTTTCTAGGTGCGACCACTTTTACGATAAAAGCACTTTCGAAAGCTACGTATACCACCCACAGGTCGGGCAACGAATTGAAATTGCAACGTTGTGGCAGTATACGTTCTCGAAAACACACGCCGCTTCGTGTCCGCCCTAATTGTTACTATAACCGACACGACTGTAGTTGGATCCGCATCTCCCTTCGGAAGGGCCGTTCCCGCTCACTGCTACAGGATTCGTTCGGCCCTTGCCGTCCGGCACCCGGCCCGCTCGCCTCGCGTCGGGACGGTTTGTTTTCACGGTTCGAGACCCCGCCTGGGCCCGCTGTACTCCTTCGGCCGGTTTTATTTTGGCACGTCTTTCGCCGGCGCGGGTCCGCGGGGGAGGCCGAGTGTGGTTGCCTCGTTTACGCCGCGCGTCGTCCGCGCACTGAGCGACTGCAGTGGGGCAACGACAGCGGGCTTACCGGGAAGCGGCGACCCCCCGCCGCTTCCAGTCCCGGGGATGTTTGGGCTGACCCCGCGCGCTCCCACGTGCTTCGAGGATCGTATACCGGGAACCGGGCAGTCCCTCTCCGCGGCGAGGGAACCCCGAGTTGCGGGGCGGCTAGGTTCCTGGAGATATTGGGGACCGAAATAGGCGTCAATTAACAAAACAATAGGTCCGTGATCGTTTGTCTTCGCGAAAATGTAAGGGAAGCGAGGAACGAAATGGATGTAATTGATGTGTCTTCTAGCCCGTTTATCGATGCTTCTTCATCGGCTGCTTTTTTATCGCACTAATTTACAAACGTGTTTCCCTACCTCCGGTTGGTGACATCCGAGTGAGGACGGCTGCAAACAAGGCATGTTTGGTGTGTCTGCTCTTGTTTCTCTATTCGCCTCCTATCACTGACAGCTAAATAAACCCATGGCATGGCGGATCTTTTCTTATCGATTCGCAGCCGATCAGATTGCGCTATTCGCCGAGAACAATGCCCAAGAACCGTTCACGAAGCAAGAAGCCTGCTTGCAGATTGCTTTATCACCTGCGTGACTACTACGCTCATTTTTTTCATTGTCCGACATTGACGATGCGCATAAATCTAGATGGTTTAAGTCATGATAAGCAGCATCTGCGTCTGTTCAGTTCGTTTTCAAACTGCGAGGCTGGTCTTCGAAAATACTCTTCCTGGGCAGTTAGTAGACGCCTTCGCGACATTGTCACACTTCTTTTAATTGAGCTATTCTTATTTATTCGTGACTTAAGCGAGCTTCGATTTATTGCGCTATAGGAATAATTTGGCAATGACCGCATTAACTTTGTTTTGTAGAGATGCAAATTAATCGAGAATTTCGGTGCTAGATCCTATCGCAGGCGATAAGAGCTGCATAAAGAAAAATCACATTGTTCTTTACAAAGTCTCGCGTAGCCTAGAGCCGTTTATACTGAGAGAGTTTGCCAATGGGCGGAGCTTGTTGCCCGCTGGAACCAGCTGATTTCGTGATAACACAAAATGGCGTTACTTCTTTGTCTTGTTTATTTCTGAGAAATCCTATACAGTTCCTACGAGTCAAAGTCACAAAATGGCGGACGGAAGCAGTCATCCCCCGGTTGTCAGACTACGCTGCTGTGGTTGCCAGCAGTGTTGTACGGAACGGCGTTCCAAGGACCGGCGTTCCTGGAACACGTTCCTTTTAGCAGGAACCTAGGAACGCAGTTGTTCCATTTTGCATCGGTGGAACTGAAACGGGAACGCGTTAGATTTTTACTGAAACGGTAAAAGGAACGGCGTTTCTTCTTTTTTTTTTGTCCAGTGGGGTATTTTTTGTCTTATTTAAAAGAGGGAAATTCTAAAAGTATAAAAACAATATCTTTAAGAAGAGCAGGATCTCGTTAAATTTTTGTTACTTATCTTAAGGTATATTTTGTGTGGTCCTCACTTAGTAACAGACGGGTGCAGGAGAGCTAGTGGACATCGTTTTTTTTTTTTTCAGTGCCTGAGATTACAGTACAAAAAGTAAAACTTAGTCGAAGGAAAAGACACAAAAAGAGGGACATTTCAAACTCAGCTTCTTTCTTTGCTTCCACGAATCTTCATACACTCAGAAATCTAAGGCCGACTACAGCCATCACTCAACTTCCACAGAAAGACCTACAGTTACAACAAAAGAACAGGTTACCAGGCATCGAACACACACTTGTATCCCCAACATTGGTCACTTAAAAGATACACAAAAATTGACCTTCATTTATACTCCCCTTGCTCCCCCCCCCCCCCCCTACACACACACACACACCTTCAAACTGAACAACGAATCCAACCTTCACGAAGAAGGACTTTTAGTTTTCAAGACTGACCTTCCAAAAGCCCTACCCCCTTCTTCACTTCCTCGTCTTGCTTGCGGACAGCAACATAGAGAAGCAACTGTTGTTAAGTTCGAACAAGGGACTTTGCTAGACTTAAACGTGTGAGGTTGTTGTAAAACGCTCCTTCAGTATGGGGTAACAGTACATTTAGCTTGTCTGAATCGCCCTCGTGGTTCCCTTCCATCACGGCATTCAAATTTATATGTTCCCATTTGATGGGATGGATAAAAAAAGAAAGCTTTCCTTGATCTAATTAAATATGGTAATCAGCGAAATACAACATTAACGTATATGTAACGATACGTTCCATTTTTTTTACTGTAACGGGAACGAGTTATGTGTTTCCATATAGAACTTGTAACGGGAACGCGTTCCAAAAATCAGAAGGAAAAAGGAACGATCTTCCGTTTCTTTTTTTGAGGAACGTGTACAACACTGGTGGCCAGGCTGTCAAAATCTCCTTAAGAAGGTCAAACACTCTCGGTTTAAACGGCTCCGGCGTAGCACGTTGCTTGCGAAGTTAGAAAATGACGCTCTCAACTGTTAAGAAACTGATAAAAAAAAATATTTTTTTTTTTTGTGGCAAAACGAACGCGACAACAACCCTCACCGCCGCTTTGTGTTTACTTGACTGGTGTGTGTCTATACTTGACTGGTGTGTGTCTATAAACATACGAGATACTATCACCTGTGTGGTCGAGTAAGTTGACGCAGGTTTCGAGGTATTCACCGACAGATATCTGCCGGTTCAAGCTATGGTTCTTTTCAAGCACACGAGCCCAAGGGCGTGTGAGCAGGATAATAGGGAAGTGTTTTTCTTCTTGCTCCTACACCCTTTGGCACGCGAAAACGGTAAAACGTGTTCTTGAGGGTGTCAAGTGCCCCTGTTCTTATTCAGAGAGAGCTTAGAGCCTCGCAGGCGTGCAAGAACGTTCAAGGCGAATGTACAGTTTCAATCGGCTGCAACCGTGTATTTAAAATAAAACTGAAGTACCTATTCTTATAGCTCGTTTTCAGAAAACCTATACTTTTTTTCGAGCTCTCAAGTCATGTAGGTCTCTACCACCCCTGAATACAAAGTTATCATGCACAAAATGTTCATGTTTTGTTTTAATCGATCGAGATATTTCATGCATTATATTTATGAAAATGTTTACAGAAATTTTAAAGAATTACATTTCGGCAGCAGCTTACATACACCTGTAATTTCTTGGTTTGAAGAATATGGTAATAATCTGCGGAAGCAGTGTTTTTGTTTTGTTTTTTAGGGGAAGGAGGAGAAGGGGGGGGGGGGGCGAATGTCGAAGGCACCTCCAGTTCAAAAAAGCAAGCAGCCAGTAGGAGACTACGATATTACGCGCACAAATAAGAAAAGAACCGAATTCTGGGTGAGCTCGAGTTTCTAAGAGGGCAATGCCACTGTGGGCTTGAAGGGCGGGTGTGACACTAGAGAGTTTTAGATAATTGATACGATGACTGCGATAACGATACTCCGACGCCGCCTTTGGGCATGCATCGCATCGCTATCGGGTATTATTGGGGAGTTGCAGTAGACCGTTTCCGAGACCGCTAAGCACCCGGATAGCGCTCCGTAATCCGCCACGAGACCTTGAACTATGCAGACAAGGCTGGCGGCGCGCATGCGCAGCTGCGGCGTTTTCTCCACGGATACCGTAGCGAAGAGAAAAACGGTCTACTACAATTCCCTAATATCGGGGCTATCGGAGGTATCGGAACGGTCTGCTAAAACTCTCTAACAGGGAGTTTTAGGGAACCGTTTTTGTACATCCGATACGGTGCGATGGGGCATACGGTACGCACTACGCATGTGCTACAGCAGAAGATTCGCTCACGCGCAGTGAGTACCGGAGGGCACATCCTACCGTGTCGGATGTACAAAAACGGTTCCCCACTAGAACTCACTAATAACTCGCTTTTCCCAACGGGCGAGCCCTACTGAAGGTAAGTTATTATATGAAGTCGAGTTACTGTTCTTTGGTAGTAAAAACTAGCTTTGTCAACTTCGAGCGATATTTTCACATTCAAATAGCGACTGGGGAGTTTAACTAGCTTACGATTGAAATGCTATTTTGGTAATTTTGTTCAATTCTAGCGAGTATGTTGTGCTTCCCACCCTCCTCGGCATCTGACTCCTTTTCTTTTCAGCCTACCTGCTTTCCTACCACGCTCGTGTCCAGCGGTTCAACGAGTGAATGACCCTTTCAAAAGACCCGCCGCGAGGGAAAGATCCGCCGTGAACGGCGCGAGCAGGAAGAATAAAGGCTGCCGTCATAAGTGGCTTGTTCGCATAAAATTTAATCTCGACGTCACTTTCCTAATGATTTCAGCTTGCACCCATTGTCACAAGATATTTTGATGACAGATAAATAATGCTCCGAGAAAAAAAGAAGAAAAGGTAAGCTTTGTTTGAAGGATCTTGAAAACAATGGCGCATTCTTGAGCGAAGCAAACACAACAGAGAAATACAAGTGCATAGAAACAGACAAATCGGAGCTTGCTAGTCCCGAGATACGTCACGCCGAGAATGCCACAAAAATGGCGAACATAAAAGTGTAACCTTTCGGGCGATATTTGAGAAAACGGCACAAATAGGCAAAGAAAGAAAGCTAAAAAGTTGCATTATTTGTGGAAATTATGTGCTAGAACTCAGGCGGTGAGATGTGAGCCCGACGAATCCGAGAACAGGCACCAAAACATTCTTTTCCGTTTATGAGTCGGAAAGAGAGAAAGTCCCACATATGCTACAAAACGAACTATTTTACGCATGTGACACACGTTCAACAGATAATCAACGCGAGCACAGAGCTTAAAAACTTGATACCTTTTGTTGCTCCAGCGCTCGTTCAATCCGAGTATACTTTTGTACGCAATGCTCTCACAACTGTCCAGTGGCAATGACATTGTGTACCGCGCACTATTCTGCTTGGTGGACACCATATCTGTATGAAGTAACTATTGACGAGTATATATATATATTGCTTACGTTTGTTGCAGTTGCAGCATACTGAATGTTCTTTTTAAGTTACAATTAAATTTTGGCAAATGAAGCTGTAATCTGGTTCAAATTTTCCGAGCAACTTGGTTGAGTTATAGGATGACAAATAAGCTTATTTGAAGTTATACTCTACGACTAGGTATGACATGTTAGGTAATATAGTTTTACAGTTCGTTTGGCCTGGATTTAATATTTTGTGTGTTTTTAATGTTTAACGTTTTCGTTTAATTTGTTTATTGTTTCCTTTCACTCTTGTACTCGCTTTTGTACACTTTTGTAATGTGCATTTCAAAAGGACCTATCCGATATAAAAAATATAGATAAGTTATTCGTGTTCTTTACTTCTTCAAAGTCTCGATTCTTCTTAACGCAGGCGGAAGTTGTTGATTACACGAAATTTTGATTTTGCCTGGCAGCACTGAACAAATTATGTGGCCAGTAGCAGAACGTATCGTCCTCTCTGTGTTCGTATTAAAATGTTCCTCGTTAATTAAATAAAATAAAGTTTGTGCGCTTCCGAAGGCTTACAGAAAGGTTGTTTTTAGTAGTGCCAAAAATAACCAGGCAAAATTAATACAATTATTAAAGTGTTTCGCGTGTCAAGTAAAATCGATCGGTGGTTAGCTGATATCTGAAATACTACAGCTTTCTGCTTAGATGTACGCGGAAAGTGTACCGGCATGAATTCAGTGTAATCACTACTACGTGACGCTTGTTAAACATCTGAAAACAGCAGTCGCACTACTAACGAATGATGTGATACTATGTAATGCTCTCGTTGACCTCCGAAGCTTGTGTGGTTGTGTTGAAATCAAACGGCAGTGAACTGCTACCTTCCTTGCGATAGGGATCTGAGCAGCGGTAAGTTGATGATTGAGGTAGCCAATCCCGGAACCTGTGGTATCGACGTCATTGAAACCAAAGTATACAAACACATTCGATAAGGGATAAAATTGACGAGTGAGACTTTTTACTAGACAAGTTTCAATTAAAAGTTATGGTTCCACTCAAATGTCGGCGCAACTACGCAGTGCTGAAGTTTATAGGGTCGCTTCAGTCTAACAAAGAGGACACTAGCTCCCTTGATTACCTTGACCCAATCAGACTAAACCACGTCTATAAAGGACACCATCAGACGCAAAATGGGTTGCCCAAATTATGACGGCTTCTACTTTGAACGTGTTTCGGAGCACGCATGCTTTAGAGCAGCCCTTTTCGCTGCACAACAACCGTTTAGAAGCCGACGAATCAATGGATTTGTAAACCCTGTAAAGTTTGTGACACGTGTCAGGCTAGCTATGGAGCCATTGATATTGCCGCACGCGCAGCTGGTTAAGCAGGCAGCGCGCCGATGGCCGAACGGTTATCGTGGCCGAGGTTTGATGCCTGGGCGCGGATATACCTTTTTGTTGTTTCTGTGGATGTCGCGTTCTGGTAAATTTTAGGACCACGTTGCTTATTCGAAGTTAGAATATTCTGCGCGCCGAACTTTCTACGACAGTGGTGTCAAACGCATTTGAGTGTGGGGGCCAGATTGCGAAATATACTTTTCGTAAACTCAGAGTTTTTTTACAGTTATATCTTTAGATTCGATTTGTTTATATGACTACTTTGGGCCCTTATCTTATGTGGTAACAATAACTGAGATGACACCGCTCAGCCAGCCTTCTCGCCTTTTTAATAGAACAAGCGAACAAGTACACTGTCGTTCCCGTTGCTCAATTCACTTAGGAATTAACCAAGCTCAACATGTATCTAGGAAAACAATCAGTTAATTTGACAGTTCTTGCTTTCCTGACGATTTGTATTACAACACCGTAAACAAATACTTCTCTTTTAATGGTGATATGTTTACTTAAGGCGACATGTGAACCGGGACTCGTAGCCAGTTGCCTGCAGCCTCCCAGCAAGTCATGTTTGTGACACCTGTTCTACGCCAGTTGTTCCAGAAGCCCACGCGTGTACATAAGGGACTCCCCGTGGCGAGCCGGAGTCAGTCTCCCCCCAGCGCTCGATCCTGCTGTTCCGCCGACATGGGTGCCTGCGACGCTAACCTTCCTCTTTTTTGTTTTGGGCACAAGTTCGCCCCATTCAACGCCTAGTTTCTCTAGCTAATTCGCTGCCTCACCGATGGTCATTCGTGACAATGTACTAGAAATTCTGACACCTTCCATATGATAGACCTCTCTTTCACAACTTTCACTGGGACTTTGCGCCTTTAGTGCGGGACAGGTCGACAACGCTCGTCAGGGAACAGTCCTTGATTACTTTCTTTAGTCACTACCACAAACACATTTTCGCTCGCTTTTTAAATGCGCTCTGCATTTAAGTAAAATGCGTCTTTTGCGCATGAGAACTGGAGTTCTGGAATATGAATTCTGATTGGGACAGGGAGGAGCATGCCAGTCACTGGGCAGCCTCAACAAACGATTGGAGTGCGCAAGCTGAAGAGTTAGCTAAGAGGAAAAGAGAACCGAGGCGATTTAAGTTCAAAATAGAAACAGGAAAGTGATCGAAGCTGGTAGGAGCAGCTCGAAAAAGACCCTCCTTGAAGTCTCGATGTGGTCTCCGGCGTTTCGCTAAGCTTATCTATGCGTAACACCGGCCGCCCCTCCGGGGCACGTACGCGCATTAGGCAGACAAACAGAAGAAGCAGACGCACACAACGTCAGAAGAACTTGCACACCATATTCACCATGGATTTATTGAAACAAAAAGGTTCGCGAAACCTCAGGTCGTCGCAGGTTGCCCTCGCCGACGAGTCTCCTTGAGCCTGCAATTGGCACGTGGAGAAGGTGATCTCTTCGCCAGCGTTCTGCTATCCGTTTCACCTATACGATGGAGCACGGAGAACGCCTACAAACTGTCAAAGCCAATTCAGTGTGAGCGTCACGTGAGCTTTGGGAGGGGCATCGTCACGCCAGAGAGAGAGAGAGAGAGAGAGAGCGGTTTGGGTGTAAAAGGAAAAGAGGCAATAGTATGTATGAGCTCATAGGCCCGCCTGTCACTGCCTCCATAGTAGCCACGCGCGTGGCGCGTAGTCAGGAAATAAGTTCACAGCTCTGGATTGGCTGGGCAGGCTCGTAGCGTCCTGTGCGGTCCATGTTAAGGTGAAATGAAGCCCAGGGCGTTCTCGCTGACTAAACTTCGTCCAGCATCCTGTTGTTATGGGATGTCTGAAGCGCACCGAAGACGAGCATTCCAAGGTTTTACATGAAAATTCTTAATTGCGTGGCGCAGCGATGTTTATAAGTCTCATCACGCTGCCATAAAATAATAAAATGGCAAATTAACGTCATTCGAAAACCCCCGTTTAGTCCATACACTCTTCCATGCCTTCGAGCACGCTCGTATCCGCCCGTGCGACTCTGCAAAAAAAATGAAGAGAAACCTCGCAGCACGTCGTCCCGTCCAGGAACGGGCGCCACGACCTCGACGACGTTCCCTGGACTTTCCGCCGGTCCCAGCAGGGCGGCTCGCCGAGCGTTCCGCAATCCGGGACCGGCCGGCCGCGGTATCCCGCGTCTCGAAACAGGCTCCGTCTCATTTGCATAAAAATGAAAGGGCCGCAGCAGGCGGCCAGGTAGGCCCCGCTAGGGGCATAATTGCGCGGCGGCTCATCAGCGGAAGAGCCCCTGTCAGGAAGAAGTGCGCGTCGCGCGCAGGCTCGCAGGGTCCGGCGTAGGCAGGCGCGGCGGCGCGCTCGGCGCAGCTCGGCGCGCGGGCCGCGCCAAAGCGGCCGAGTGGATTGCCGAGGGAGGGGTCCGAGTGACGGCTCTCGCCGGCGGGACCTATCATTAGAGCCGGCCGCTTCTCTGACGGAATGTCACGGCCGTCAGGAGAGAAAGCCGCTCCGTGCCCCCTCCCGAGTTAATCAAGCCGGCCAGGCGGTCGCCGGCCGCCCTGCGCCGATGGAATAATTACGGGGCGTCCGTCAGTCGTCAAAAAACGCTCCTTTTTGTTTTTGGCTCGCTCGTGGCGTCCGTGGCTGCGCGAGCACTGCCTCTTCATTTTTTTTTTGTTCTTTCTCGTCCCGGTTGTGTGCACCGGGGCCGGCCGGCACGTCTCGAAATAGCGCCGCTCTCTGTCCGCCATTAGGAAACAGTTGGGTGCCTCTCCCGGCGCTGCGACTCCGTATTGGGTCGCCGCCGCTGCTGCTTGCTGCTGCTGCGCTGCTTGCTTCCTCTCTTTTTGTTTCTGAGCCCGGTCGGGGGCAACGCTTTGGCGAAAGAGCGCGCGAGGTCGTCCGGCGCAGTAATGGAGGCTGCCGCAGCCTCATTGGACTAGCGCCGTCGCGCGCGACCGGCGTCCCATGGCGGTTGTGGGCACCTCGCGAAGAAGACGTCGCGCGACCTGAGCGCCGATGGTAAACTGAAATAACTCGACCCCTTCTACTCGTCGTCATTCCCTTCCCTCAATGCCTTTGGTTCGTAAAGAGAAATGTGTATCGATTTTTGACGGGAGATTAGTGAGAACGAAACGCAGTGATCAGTTTAACAAATTACTCGACAGAAAAAAAGAATGCCGGCGGTCTTAGTTGTTTTCTTTTCTTCTTTCCGGTCCATAGTTGCCCTCCTGACAGGTCATTGGCTAACAAGATGATGCTCTGCCTCTTCCTATTGGTGGCTCGTAATAATCAGAAAATATAAAATACTGAGGTGATTCGTCGATTTCTATTGCTTCTGAAGATGAGTAAGGGACTGGACATCGTGCTCATTTGTTTTAGTTCCTTTCTAAAATGTATCGGCATTAGGAAACTACCGGTTACGTTGGCTCACCTTATACGCTCGACTGAGGGTTCCATTTCGCGTCCGTCTAAAGGGGTCACGAAACGACATTGGGTTGGAATGTTCGTGACTTTGCAGAGGCGTACTGGTCCAGTCAGGCCCACGTATACTCGGACAGACCACCACTGATTCGGAAGCTTTTTTGTCGCGGTGGTATGGCGAGGATAAAAGGTGACTATTTCTTTCATTCGTGCCTTCGCAAAGCCTTATGATGTAATCCACCACTTTCCGGGTTCCCGGTTCGAGAGTTTGGATTTGGATTTGGATACGACTGAAGTGTCAATTAGCCGGATCCAAATCCAAGTGTATGACTTGGTAGGAAAGCTTGGGAAAGCTTCACGCTTCACCGCCATTTTGCGTAAGTGAAGGCGGACATAACCTTCTTACGGGCTTGAGTTGAGCTAGTTGGTGCATTACTAGGATAGGGCCAGCTTGAACTTGGGAGACGAGAAAACGTAAAAAAAAACAGAGATAGAAGAAAGAGACAGAGATAGAGATACTGCTCGTCTCCCAAGTTCAAGCTGGCCCTATCCTAATAACCTTCTTCCTTGAAGGCCCATCCTTGGTTGCCATGCCAAACCGAGTCCGACTTGCTGCGCAAGTATCGCCGCACTTCGTCTTGCGACAAGTTGGCGCACTGCGGAGGGTTTTCAGCCCAGCCGTTGACTTGAAACGAGAACGGGATGTTCTCGTCCTCGGCCATCGTCACCGGTTAACGAAAAGTAGCGGAGCCGCAAACTCTAGACTGAAACGCCGATGACAAGGAGAACCCAGCAACGTGGAGAAGTCAAGTCTAATGGCGTTCCTATCCTACCAAGTATCCTCGACACCAGATTTTTTTACTATACTTCGTTTTACTTTATCTACGAGCGAAGCCAAAGCTAGAAGCGCGAGACCAGCGCCTTTTGCGTTTCTGCCCAGCTCGCGCGCTCGAGCAAAGCCTGAAGGCACGGAGCTTTCGTGATCGCGCTTCCAGCTTTGCCTACGCTCGCACATAAGGTGAAGCGAAGTATAGTTTACATTTCTGCCGCCAGGTGACGCCACATCCGCGCAAACTGGTGGATTGTGGGATCGAAACCACCCACCTGACGACAGTCGAGCGTGGCTTGTGGATTGGGCACGAGAACTGCGCGAGCGACTTCGGATCGTAACAATCAATGCCTCGGCGGACACTCGGGCAGTGGCTCGTGTCCAACCACTGCGGTGATGAGAATAGCCAAGCTCTAACAATGCCTGGAGCAAAGCACGCGTTTTCTACTTTGCTAACCCCAGCGCGTGGTTATGATTAACGCTGGCTGCATAGGATAGACACCAGGCCACGTTGCCGCTTGTTCTACACTCTGTCTCAGGAGTTGCGTGCAGCAAAGGCAAAGGCACAGGCGCGAGCGCTTGTCTTTCAGATTTTCCTTCCTTTCACGAGCACTCGCGTAAGGAAAGCAAATCTAAAAACCATGTGCCCGCGCCTATGCCTTTGCCTTTGCTGCACGCAACTCCTGAGACGGAGTATAGCTCCGAGTTGAAGGGATGAACGATGATCATATTTCTGGAAATATTTTTTCGACTGCCCTTGCCTAGAGAGAAAAACTAAGGCAAGTTTATCCAGCTGTTAACATTAGGGAGTGATTCCAAGTAGTATGAAGTGATAGTAGAACATTCGTTTCATGGCTCTTTTAAGGGGGTATTCACTCGCGACTTTATGGTAGCCTTTTCCTCATAGATGGCGCAAAATTTTCCGGAACAAACGAGTTGCATGCTCGCAGCTGCAGATGCAGGTCGTGCGCTCGGGGTGGGCTCGGGCTAGCTCAGGCTAAAGCAACTGGATCGTAGCAAAGTAGCACCAAGCTCCTTGTATGGTCGCCATTTCGGCCCTTGAAATTAACATTTTCTCTTTGACCTCTCTATTCTTGGAGAGTCTATCTAAATTCTCTGGTGACGGGTAGCTTGATAGACACGTTTCTTGTATACCGAGATTTTGCTGTCAACACACCGGCGAAACAAACGTGCATCTTCGTACCACCACCACATGCGGTGTCGGTACTTGGAGACATTCAGAAATAATTCTCTCTTGTTTTCCAATAGGCAAGAAGAACAACATATTTGTGAGAAATCCGTGGAAATGGGCATGATTGATAAGCTGATTGCATACACAGTGACAAAGACGCTTATATTGGCGAGGAACGCCTTCAGTACGATAATGTTAGATGGTGATCTTGGTGCGACTGGATTAGAACAACCCTCTCAAAGCTTCAAAGATTTCAAGGCGCCGAAAGGGCGATTGCCATAACAACGGAGACCGATTAGCCAATCGCACTGCGAGGGTTTGGTCGTTTGTATGTTAGTATTTGTCTGGGTTCGGCTAGCAGGCGGGGAAGGCAATGGCGCTACTTTCCCAAGATTCAGTGACTTTAGCTTAGGCCACAGGCTGTTTGCCGTCGATCTAGGCGGGCGGGCGATCTTGATAAAGGCGACCGGCGCCCGCCACTACGGGCAGGGGCCACGAGCAATATAGTCAAAGAAATGGCTCTGATTTTCGATCGGCACCGAAGTTGGAACCACGTTCGAATCATTCACACGTATTTCGTGAACACCCTATTTGCTAATGTTGTTGTGCGTTGGTATAGGGGGTATCCACTGGGCGCCATATTTGATGGAATTGTTTAGAGCGCATGCTTAGAACGAGCTCATATTGACAGGCTGCTAAGATCGGCCGTTTTGATGGTGGTGGAATGCACCTTGCACAAGAACTGTGGAGGCTCGCCATCGGCACGCGCTCAGCAGTCGCGCACACAGCTATGGCCGCCAGTGAGTACCCCCAATACTACAGTGCACTAGAATATTTGGGGTAGTGTTGGGACTGGAGCGGCTCGGCAATGGGAGCTCGTGAGGGCGCGTGTATTGACAGTTTGTGGCGGCGCTGTAGTCGAGTTACCCGGAAACAATTGCGCAGCCCGCCACGTTTGGCAGAAAATGCTTTTAAAGTGGACGACCGAGAAGCGAAAGGAGCGTTGTCATGTTTCTGTTCAGCCAGCCACGTCCTGCTAGCCTCGCGGTCTATCTACACTTGTAACACAAGCTCGGAAGCTCGCCACTAGTGGGCTCGAAGTTCCGTCACTGTTCACATTTCATTTGAAACCGATGTGTACGGTTCGTGTTTTTGCTCTCTTTTGGAATAGACCGATCTCCAGTTTGGCTACGCCACCACTGCCAGAATGCACCGAGGGAACTTTAGTCTTTCTGGACGTGCGACAACCTCGCTGGAACTTTGCACGTGAGGAGCACGAGAAAGCAGGAGCCATCTCGGGCACTGCCGTCTGGCTCCTCAACTAAAGTTATGGCGGCTTCACGCATGCGCCGAAGGCTTGGTGAGATTGGTCTATAAACGCACACGTGCGTGCCGAGCTGTGCAGACCGCATGCTGAGCAGTGCGATCTTGACAGCCCAGCATTTCGTAAACAAAGAGGTTCTGGTCGGTGCGATCCTTAGCGTTTGTGCGTATGACGGGCGCTTTACTCACTTTTCGAAACGACGAAAGTCATAGCAGTCTTGGCCCTGATTTTTTTGTAAACATAGAAAAGGTGTATAAGCATCTTTCATTATCTGCTCACCAACACTAATAAAGCGTGAAGCAAACCAGAAACACCAGCATAGTTCACCACATTTAGCGTTTTATCAAAACGCGAACACTTTTTTTTATTGCGGCATTTTTGTAATTCTTATCTTTATTTCCCATGTATTGTTCGCGTGCAACTTCAGCGAGCGTGCTGAGGGGCGGGGCATTTCTGCAGAAGGGAAGAGTGCGCGTGTACAGCTTTGAGCGGCGCTCAAGGCTGCGCGACTGCACGGGCGCCTCTATCGTTGGCGTCATCGCCAGGAAAAGTTTGCTACATTTGTGCCAAGCAAATGGTGCACAGCACGCGCCGTAGCTCTACACCGGGCGCTTCTATGGTAGCGGGGACGAGATCGGTTTTGCCGGATAACTGCAAGATTTTCTTGCCGTCTAGGGAATGGGTCTGAATGAACCCACCTTAAAGGGGCTATGCAACAATTTTTTTACTTTGCGCAAATACCGCTTAGAACGGATCCCTGACGTTAATGACCTATGAAACACGCCTTCGTTTTTCACCCGACGCATTAGAAGTCCCAGAAAAAAATTAAAAAAACAACGAGCAGCGTTCACGCCCTCAACCAATACCACCTAGAATACAAGTCCTGCGCATGACGTTTCGTTAGTAGATCCCCGACCCGCCCCAAGTGGCAAACAGGCTGAAGCTTGACGAGAGTATGGGCCGCGTCGCAACTACGTCGCATTCACCTGCGGCCACAGCTGT
This sequence comes from Ixodes persulcatus, assembly GCA_013358835.2. Classification (NCBI taxonomy): domain Eukaryota; kingdom Metazoa; phylum Arthropoda; class Arachnida; order Ixodida; family Ixodidae; genus Ixodes; species Ixodes persulcatus. Next base: position 47,345 of record JABSTQ010011422.1, read on the forward strand.
GTGCGTGACTGCTGAGCGCGAGCTGATTGCGAGCTTCCAGTTCATTTGCAACACGCACGCGAACACTCCCTCGGCCACAAGCGCGAGCTAGCACGCGCTCCTTGCTTTGAGACGAGCATTTCTAGCGCGCGCGCTCGTTCTGCGGAAGAACGCTTCAAAGCAGCGACCCGGAGTATAAACAGCGCCCTCGAAAATGGCGTCCAGTGCCAGCGTCCAGCGTCCAGCGAAGGGCTTTGCAGCCCTTCGCACAGCAGTAAGGCATTTTCACTCATGCATTTGACGCTCCACGTGAACGTCTAACTTCATCGTATGCTATAGCAACAGACACTCGGCGTGAGCATCTCTTTCATTATCTGCTACACAAACCACTGAAGCAGGCGATGGAGCAGACGATGTCGCAGATGATGTAGCAGACGACGGTGCTCATCCGGGCTACCTAGGGGGCGCTGAGGGGATCTACTAGTGATGACGTTTAGAGGAGGAAACGCGCAGGCCTTGTGTTCTAGGTGGTATTGCCTCAACTCGCAGCCAGAACAAGCGGCCACGTGATCTGGAGCCGATTATATGCCGCCAATGTTGATCATAGCCACGCGCTGGGGTTGGCAAAGCACAGGACACGCGCTGAGTTCCAGACATTGTTATGGCTCGGCTATTGTCGTCGTTGCAGCGATTGGACACGGGCCACTACTCGAATGCTTCTCGAGCTATCAATTATCACGAGCCTAAATCGAGTGCCCACGCAATGCTCGGGTCCGATCTATGAACCGCATTCAAATATCGTCATACGGGTGTACTGCGATCCCCGCGTTACGTCATCGAATTTTGCAAGGGAGAGATTGAATGAAAATGATCGCTTTTGTCCTTGAAATTACACCGCAACAAAGGAGTTTCTTGGCCAGTGGCATTGCATGCGAGTATCCTTGAGTCCCACTAGTGACAGTAAGCTCGTGTAAAGTGAAAAACATTCCAATTGAATATCGTTGCACACCTCCTTTAAATAACCAAAGGCTGCGTATTACAATTGTGATGTCATGACAATAAGATCGAACGCAGACACAAATTTGACACGAGCGCAGCGTCAACGTTCGGCTGGCAGTCGTGGCCGGCCAACGTGTCGAAAGACGCTCAGTGTCGGGCTCGGGTTCAATTAGTGAGTTGGCGCCATTCGAGTGTGATGACGTACCGTTGAAGAAGACGAAGTTCTTTACAGGCTTGTCTGAGACGATGAAACGATACGTGTATGACGTTGTGATGCCGTAACAACGCGTAACGCCTCAGCGCCGCGCGCCTCTCTTGCACTTTCAAAACCGATGCAGCGAGCAACGGGAGCGAGCTATCCGAGCAGAGTGACCCAGGGCTCCAATCCAGCTTGTTTTCCATGTAACTTCGGAACAGCGAAGATTCTGCATATTTAAGCCGCGCTCAAGCTGCGCGATTGCACGGACGCCGAAATCTTTTGCCATAATTATCTCATCAGCTTCATAGCCAAAGAAAGGTGTGTCAAACAAACCTCGTGCGGCACGTGCTTGCCACCGGATGCGGCGGAAATTGGCTTCGCCAAACGGCGTGTAGACTTTGCCAAACAGCGAGCTTTCCTTCCCGTTCAGACTCTAGAAAATGGTTTTGAAACGATGCATGTGGGACTTAGTGATGCCATGGCAACGCGCAATGCCTTATTAGCGCTACCGCACGCCTTGGTTTCACTTTCAGGAGTATATGACCGCGGCCGATGCCGCGAGCTATTCCAGAGTTACCATCACATCCAATTGAGCACCACGTGACCCAAGACTCTGGGAATCGCAAGGCAAACCCGGACAGTCCCATCCCCAAACTGCTGGATTGACTCTGATGGCTTGTAGCGTCCGCATGAGAGATCTCGGCTATTCACTGGCCCATTTTTTGTGTTCGATGATTAAACGGACTGTTGCATCTCTCGACAACTGTGCGTGGCCGCCATGATATTAATATATGTTTTTTTTTTGTTTTTGCTTCTTCTTATTCCTATTACTTCACTTTATCATTACCCTAACAGGTGAAGGTATGGCATTTTAGATTCTATTTTGCCCTTCGTAGCATTGGCCTTCGGGAAGGCTCGTCAATGCTTGTTTCAGTGGCTCGGTATCTCGTCAAGACAAGAGAAAGTCAGCAATGGCGGCTGTAATCTGGGGCGTGTCTAAAAAGTCTATGCACCCAAGGCTCTATTTCACCGTAAGTGCAAGCGAAACCGAATTGGCAGAAGCGCAGTGGATCTACAGCCTGCACTAACGTCACACCAGCTGTCATTGTGGTGGCCTTGCTGCTGAGCATGTATCTTTTGCAGCGTAAACTGTGTACGTTTTTTTTTTTGTTTTTGCAAGAATAGATTGCACACCGTCATGGTGCAAGGACGGTACGTGCAAGCCATGTATTGCGGCAACTTGACCGAACTTGCACCTTTTTCCTTTTGAGCTACGCGACGCCGTAGAATCAAAGAGCTTATTTGAATGACCACATTCACGGTTGTTACGGGACCATCATCAACGCCCACCTTGGCTCACGCACATACCGAATATGAAATACATGACATTTCTACACGGATAGATAATTAAATGTCATATGGCCTGAGTGTTCAGGTTGATATACAACACAGCGCACATTTTTTTGCAAGCATAAGATGTGGTAGAAAAAAACCGTGACGTGAAGCGGCTGATAGAAGCCAGAGAAACCAAAGCAGCGCTGTGAGCTAAAGTCCCTGGATAAAATTCACGCTTGGTGTTTCTGGCAAGTACCGACAACCGCTGTTGGCGAACGCGAGAGAGAGGTACCACGAGACCACGAGCGAGAGCCGCACCGCAGTTTCCTTTCCGTGGCCGCTCCATTACCGCTCATTTTATTGCGGCGCCGCCATTTGTTTCCAAGTGTCGCACGAGGAACGGGCTCATGCATGGGCATATTTAATAATTTGAAATCGCTTGCAAGACAAACATGCACATCAAAGGGCTTTACTGAAGGCGTGTGACTCTTGGGTTTGACCAAGGGACTCGTGGAGCCCGCGTTTACGTGGTATACGTTCTTTCCGCTAGATTCGCTGCATAGGTCGTGGCATCGGCCGCGGTCACTCTAATATAAAAAGCGAAAGCTGGTCATGCGGCCCGCCAGACACAGCACGTTGCCATGGCACCACTATGTCATACATTCGTCATCTCTCATTGGCTCTATTTTTTTGTGTGGTGCAGCAGACAGAGATCTCACACAGACCATTTTCCCGTTAAACAGCAAAACTGATCTCGGTGGTGTCAAGCCAAGGAGTCGTGCCTCGAGTCGCCGTCCGCTCAAGCTCGTGTATACAGCAACAACAACAAATGATCTGGCTTGGGGCATTCGTTAGGCATTTGGTGCTGGGGTCGCCATCTCGTTGAACCCATTGAGATTTAATTTAGCGAAAACCACTTTGTCAAATTCATTTGCACAAATACGCAAATACGAAGACATTTAGGCTTCCCGTTAGGGTCTTAACATTAAGATAAAAGACACCTCTAGTACGTACTAACATTAATTTTGTCACTTTTGTCATCTTATTCTAATTTAGAATTGCCTCAAAATGCACTAAAGCAGTCAAAATTCTAATATTTTTGGATTTTACTAAAAATCTCCAACGCTTTCAGGAGAAAATTCAAGAGTCGTATGACCTTTATTACATATTCACAATGAACTTAAAAAACGATAAATACTCTGGTGCATTCCTGAAACTCTGGTTTGTGTAGCAAAATTTGCCTATTGAGTCTCGGCCGCCTTAGGGCCGACATAAGCTCCCCCATAGTAAAGGGGCGCTGCCAGGATCCCCTGGTGCATGGTCCTGAGGCTTGTAAGTCTCTTGCGGAGTGGGTGTTGCGGGTTGCGGGAAGAAGAGTTGTCCGGCTTCTGCTGCCACTTGGTCTTCTGAAACTCGCAGTGCCAGCGCGATGCTTTATGCTGCAGTCCTGCTCTTTTTTTGGCCTTGCATAGCTTGGAACGTTCTCCACATCTTGTCAAGGCCCGTCCTACCGTTGAATGAGTCACAGTGGTCTTGCCATCGCTGCCAAGCGAGTTGGTTGGCGTAACGTTTCGCTGTCGCCGTCGCCAGATTGAGCTTTGCCCTCAATGCTGGTGGTTTGCCTTGAGGGTAAATCTCAATCTGGCGAAGGCGACAGCGAAGAGGTACGCCAACTTGTATATTTATTAGATTATTAGAAGAATTAGAGTACGATGGTGCATAAAAACACGTTGGAAGCCAAGTCATCACGTTCCCAAATCAACACCGTCAGAGTTGAGAGTCCTACTTTGCTTTTATTTCCGTCGATGAGAGCAGAAATGATCCTACTGAAGACGTGATAGTTAGTGTTTAAGTAATCATGAAAGGCCAATCACAGCGAGGCTTTTGGTCGTGTACGTCGCCAATAGCAATCAGATTTAGAAGTCCCTTTAATTGGGATGACAAATTTGATGTTTAGATGCCGCAGGTCATAAATAGTTACCTAGTATATGAGCTTAGAAGTGGACCAGTGGAAGGTTTGAGAACCTTGACGAGTTAAGCTGAATTTTTGTTAAACCATGATGCACGGTAGTGAAATGCTTGGAGAAACTATTGGATATTCAATCAAAAAATGTTCGTCCGAAAAAAAACCACCATTCGCCTCGAGCTTAAAATGCACTATTCGCACATGCCTATAACTTAATTTTAAATACAATGTGTTGCTACTTATGTCATTACAAATTTTGTGGCCCAGAAAACTCACCAGGCATAAAGCAAACCGCATAGGCAGTCTGGTACAGGGAAAAAGGGAAGACTAAAGGGAGTGGTAGATCAGAGTTGGCAATATGCAATATTCACGACATATACATGAAAATGCAAAGGAAGTTTAACATAGTTACGTCATTTAATAGTGGACTACGAATAATAATGCAGGTGATAACAATGTACAATAAATAATGAATCGAGAAAACCCCCGTTTCGAGGCAGTTTTTTCTACTTCTTTCGGATATCTTTGGTTGCGCTTTTGGCGCGCGTCGCGACGCCATTTTTTTTATGCGCGCTTAGTTTTGCGTTGGTAGCAGCGGCTGCGGGCCGGACGTCGCTGGGGAGACCACGACCGTCCGTAAGCCGCCGGAACGCCTCCGCGGGCCGGATTTTGCCCGCGGGCAGGGGTTTGGAGACCCCTGAATTGGGGCATAAAAAGAAATTTTAAAGGCGAAAAATAATAAACATCCTAATCCCTATGAAGTCAGCATTACGCAGAATACGTTTTTTCTTAGTCTGTAGATATGTGTGTGCGCGTGCATGTTTGTTAATTTTCTCGTATGCTGCCGGTCGTAGCGCCAGCGTTCTTGTCAAGTCGATATCTTGCACACTGCTATCTGTGACGTCACTCCGAAAGGATATAAAAACTAGCAGTTCTTGTCAATGAACGATTTTGCCATCAGCCCGAACTGGGCTGATCGCAAAGGTCTCCACTAAATTTGAAGGGCTATTCGTTTAACCCTTTTTCGTAACATAATTCCCAAGCGGTCCAGGCCAGCCGTATTACACATTCTGCGTTAAACATAGACACGTAACGAACCGCCGCTCGATTTGAAAAATACAACTGCTTTTATCCAACCCTCCATTCCGTTTATAGCGTGAAATTTGTTTACGGGTAAAGTGGAGATCTCGCGGTTTTCTCAGGAACGTATAAAGAAGCCATAAAAGACTGTGAAAAAATAATGGAAGCTAGTCATTGACTCGTGAAGACTGAACTCCATGGATCTAGTATGTGGCGAACCGACGAACTTTGCCCGGGGGTCACGATTGCTCTACCGGAGGCGTCAAGGGCGATTCTTCTGAAACCGCGAACGCATAAAGCGAACGCCGCCGTAAAATAAATTCGTGGTTTGTTCGCAGCATGCTCGCTCAATTGAGTTCAACCTTGACTCCATCTTGCGGAGCGGCGCGGAGTGTTTTCGCATATTTTGTTCAGTTCACACACGCCGCTGTCAGAGAGGCAAACGTTAGCGCGCTCGCTCTCATGTTTCGGAAGCCGATACGCCTTCAACACTTGTCGCCTCGCTGATCGACCATGTGTCAAACGCGACTCGACAAAGCCGAAAGGCGTTGCAAGACTCGGGCGCGAGAGCAGCTCACTTTTTTCAGCCGCTCGACGGCGTAGTTAAGCAGCGCCGACATCTCCGTTGAGGAACGCCGCACGGGTGATGACTGATGCCTGCTGCTTCCATCCCTCAACCTCTCTCTTTCTATCTCTCTCTCTCTCTCTCTCTTTATATATATATATATACAGGGTGTTTTTTTTATTTAAGCTTAACAGATTTGTTTAAAAAAAGCCGTGAAAGTTACACTTATGCCGCTTATGGAGTTGAGTTATACGGCCATGGGGACACATTATAGGGGGCTAATCGTAATGATCAGGTGGTTAATTAATTAAAATTTGTTAATTAACTTTTTAATTAATGAAAATAGACATATGGTTCCAATTAGAAACTTTCTCAGCGTCATCGAAAACCCATAAATCAGTCATTCTCAGAAAGACTTTGAGCGCGTGAGAAGCGTAGTAGTGCACTAAAGTTACCACTCGTGAAGCAGGTACAAGGCTGGGGCTAGATAAGAGACGGAAAAATCGCGCGGGCGCCTTATCGCAACCTCTAGCTTTGTACCTGCTCCACGAGCGGTAACTTCAGTTCACTACTACGCTTCTCACGCGCTCCAAGTCTTTCTGAGAATGACTGATTTATGGGTTTTCGATGACGCTGAGCAAATTTCTAATTGGAACCATATGTCTATTTTCATTCATTAAAAAGTTAATTAACAAATTTTAAGTAATTAGCCGACTGATCGTTACGATTAGCCCCCTATAATGTGTCCCCCTGGCCGTATAACTCACCTCCACAAGCGGCATAAGTGTAACTTTCACGGCTATTTTAAATAAATCTGTTAAGCTTTAAAAAAAAAAAAACACCCTGTATATATATATACCGGGTGTTCATTTTTAATTCCAACAGATTTATTACAAAAAATCCGTAAAAGACGCACTAGTACGGTTTGTTCAAGTGAGTTATACGGCTAGGGGGACATTATGTCGGTGGCTAATCGTTGCGAGAAGTTGGCTAATTAATTAAAATTCGTTAATTAACTTTTTAATTAATAAAAATAGACATACGGTTCCAATTAGAAACTTGCTCAGCGTCATCGAAAACCCCTAATTCAGTCATTTTCAGAAAGACTTTGAGCGCGTGAGAAGCGTAGTAGTGCACTAAAGTTACCACTCGTGGAGCAGGTACAAGGCTGGGGCTAGATAAGAGGCGGAAAAATCGCACGGGCGCCTTATCGCAACCTCTAGCTTTGTACCTGCTCCACGAGCGGTAACTTCAGTTCACTACTACGCTTCTCACGCGCTCAAAGTCTTTCTGAAAATGACTGATTTAGGGGTTTTCGACGACGCTGAGGAAATTTCTAATTAGAACCATATGTCTATTTTCATTATTTAAAAAATTAATTAACGAATTTTAAGTAATTAGCCAACTTCTCGCAAGGATTAGCCACCGACATAATGTCCCCCTAGCCGTATAACTCACTTGAACAAACCGTACTAGTGCGTCTTTTACGGATTTTTTGTAATAAATCTGTTCGGAATTAAAAATGAACACCCGGCATATATATATATATATATATATATATATATATATATATATATATATATATATATATATATATGCATAGTTTAGTTTAGACACCCTATCTTGTATTTTCCAAGACAACCAAAATCACACCAAAAGGATTGGATCAGCGCGGAAGCAAGTGATAACTAGGGTTCCGTGTTTTTAGATGAATCTCATGAAATCCGAAGAACACTCGCCGGTTAAACTTTTCGTCAATTCGGATGTGTCCGAAACACTCTAAATATCGTTGGCACGACGACAGAAGAAAAAAAAAGGAAACAAACACGATAGTATAAAAATACGCTTGGTCAGAGTACAGGGTCAGTGGACTTGAGGACAGGCTTCTTTAGCTTCCTTTCACGTCTCAGACCATTGGCAACAATAAATTAACGGTTTATCTCGCCAAGCTTTTGTATCCAGCCAATGGCTTATTGTAACTTCTGATCACGACAAAAGCCACCGTTCTAGTTTACAGTTCGGACTTCATAGAGGAGGGCGGGGTTGTGTTTTTATAGCGGCTAATGCTAGGATCTCAGAGGGGAGCATCTGCATCATCCTTTCTTAGTACTCTACCTTGCACAGCCGCATGGAGGAGCGGTGGAATGGAATGGGAAGGTAACGAGCTTTGCCCTATCTTTGTCCTTATGCCGCTTTTCTTTCATACCCACGTGAGAGGTTTCAGTGATTTTAGTGTACCGGTGTTTATTAAAACAACATTTGTTAGCAAGTTTGGTTGTGGGACAGTTATTATTATCAATGGAAAGGGCGCGAGTACCCAACCCAGCTGAAGAAATATTATTCCGTACAGGTGAGTTCTTATGTTCTTACGAATTTAGGACAGGTTTGTTGTCAGATATTTGTTTTTATATTTAATTTAGAAAAATTTGGCACACAAAAAACTCCGAATATTGGAGAATCGGGTATCTTTTCAAAATCAATTCCGATAAACTTCGAACTTTTGGCAAAAAATAGACTCCAAAAAACACTCCCCTATTGTTAAAAAAAAAATAAAAAAATAGTGAAAACGTAGATATTAGAAGTCACGTGGGTTTTTTCGCTCTATCCACACCGCGTTGAATTTTTGTTGAATCAACATAGTATATTTCGAGATAATAGAAGTATATTTTATTGGTTATGTTATGTTCACCATAAAATATTTCCAAAAAGGTTCAGTAATTCTGAAATAATTTCAGGTTTCGTTCGTTATCACAAGTGACTGAGCGAAATACAAGAAGAATGGTCCTGAGAAGCTGGTTCTCAACCGGCTGCATTTGCAGGACAAAAGGTCCTTTTGAGGGTGAAATTTTGTTTTGTCATGTGGCGTCTTTTATCTGGGGCTTGGTAGGCCAATGGACCGCCACAGTCAGTTGAGTTCTTACAAAATGTCCTTCGGCAAAACCTAAGACAAAACAAAACGAAAGCTATTAATTTATAAATACCTCGTCATGGGACATGTTGATGAACTCGTGTCATCTAGCTCACCGTTAAAAGCATGTTCTGTTTTATGATTTTAAAACTTGGATTCATATACTTTCATAGGAGGTAACTTGGCAATGAATCTTCAAATTGATGGAAACTGACTGGTAAAGCGTATGACAACATCCGTGAAGGGACTCAAGGGTGTGCTCATCACGTTCTCGGAGGCAATAAGTACTTGATGTGCGGAATAATTTATTTTGTCCAAAACAGTGCTCGATATTCTTTGTTTGTTCTCCGAGCGAGGTCTCAGGTTTCAAAGGACTTTTATTCAGAAAGACGTATACTGCTTACCGAAAACGCCTACCATGTCCAATTTCTCTGACCGTTTTACTGACTCACCCAATGGAGTTCGGAAAGGAGGTAGGAATATTTTTTTATTCCTACCTCCTTCACCCAAACAGTCGCTTATGAAGAACACGCAAATTTAAAGGGTTTTTTTGCGCACTACACATTGGGCTTACCTAGAAAGATACGTAGCGTTCGTGATAATTCCACATTTATGAAGCTGTGAGTAATTAAGTGTATAATTTGTGATTATAAGGAAATACTTCAAACACTTTTAAGAAATTACTTAATAAATTTTTACGGAGGCTGAAGGTGCAGGCCTCGTTCTACCCCGTCCTGAAGGAACTCATAGTTTGAACGTTCTGTCATGGTTCCGGTGTCCCATCGACTGTTTCCGCAAAGATCCAGTCAGTAGCAAGTAAAAACCATGGTGCATGATCAAATGTATTTTGTTTTCTGTACTCGGTGAATCATTGTAGTCTTCGTAGGTTTTCCTGAACTTAACTTACTTAGTGGTTTTAAATATTGCCCTGCAAAATTTAGTGAAAAGTATATACAGTTAGTGTAACCAAATCAAACGTTAGTCATTCCATACTAAATAGTGAAGTATCCCAAACGATGTATGCTTCTACAAATGATCAATTCAGTGGGCCCCAATAGAGAACATACTGTCTTTCTGTGTGATGCCTAGTTTTCACACCATAACGTTTTTCTGTGCTCGGTGAAACACCCCGTACATAAAAAAGTATGATTAAACTTTCAAAATGAGAAATGCTAAAGAAAAGTAAGCGGACAAGCGTGTCTTTGTCATTTTTAGCAAAAAAAAAAAAGAAAAAGCAAAGTCGAAAACGGTCATCGACATAAATAGCACCTCTCTATGTTTCTACAATGTCGAATGCAGCTTGAAAGAAATTCTGCCCCTCTGTTTCAAGGAAAAGATGCCGATAACGTTGTGCCCTATGAAGAAACCATGTTTGGAAGAGGCGCGCTAATATGATTGGAGTAAACCGTAAGCTTATTCTTTCAGGGCATCCAATGAGTGGCGCTTCAGTATGATTTCAGCATGGGCACACTTGCTGCTGCTGTAATGATTTCGTAGCTGACCATATTTGCAGGCCATTTATTTTCACGAAAGTTTTTATGTATTTGGCTCGTGTGGCAGCTTGGATGTGTTAGTGCTATGTCTTAGTAATGCTAGTCTGTGATCATTGTTTCAGTTAGATGTTTACACTTTCTTAAATATGTTTACAGATAACGCCAACACGATTTCTTCAGCACATTGAATCATACAATGCTTGGATTAGGGCTAGTTGGTTTGGCATTATGAGCATTGGTTCGAGATTATGAGCCGGCAACTTTGCCATGTGAATACACCTTTAAAGGGACACTGCAATAAAAAGTAAGTTTTTTTAGGGCCTAAATAAAACACGTATTACAAAAAATAAAAATTGAACACACAAAAAAAACACTTGGTTGAGCAATATACGGAATTTAGGTGCAGAAGGTGGAGGGCGCCTCCCGCTAAGACCCGCCTTGTGCTTACAAGGTGCCTACATCTCTCATAAGCTGGGTAGATGATTGACGTGTGAAAGGTTGGTTGTAAATTGGTATCTTCGTGCCGTAATAGTATTTTATTCGACTATTTTTTATAATTGAGAAGCAAATAATCTAGATAGAGTCATAATTGTTTTCAAGAGTATCCCAATATTGCCTTTTCCGTATTGGTGTGAAACGATAACAAACATGGCTGCCGGCGTCTGAGGAGTGCTCAACGAGCGTAGCTCGTCGAGCTCGCCTATTGTTACCAGTGCGAGTCGTCTTGCGTTCACCGAAGTGTTCCGAGGAAGATCTCCTCAACCGACGTAGTTTGCAACAGACATCTATCGCAAGTACACACCTTCGGAAGCGCTGTGCGGGTGCTTTGTTTCGTAAAGGGACTGGCCTAAGCCTAGCGTCCCACGTCAACTATGTTGCTCGACCTGACTTGATTTGTTCGTTTGCGCGTGTTAATGCATAATAAAGATGTCGGCTCTCCTAAAAGCGGCCCGCTGCTCAAAGAATTGTGCAACCGTCATGATTGGAACCTAGTTTCAATACAGAGAAGATTCCTACACAGGTGGGAATTTGCAAACCATTTGGCTCGAGGCAATCGGGCGTTTGGCTCGCATCAAGTTAGTGCAGGTATGTTCCCGTCATTTCGCTTCGAAAGGCAAGTAGCTCTCAATTTTACAGTGCACATGGCCTACCAAAGAGAATATTTTTAGGTCGCATTTTAATTTTGCGTCGTGACGCTTACTCACCTTGCTCGCAGAGGCCATGCGAAAAAAAAAAAAAACCAAACAAAAGCACACGAAAGTTGAAATGACCGCATATTTATTTTGTTGCTTTCTTTAGTCTTCTGGGTCGCTTTTTACCGCAGATCGACAGACGCTGACAGACGTTTGTATTGGACCGTCGCTCGTGCATAATGGCATACTAGAGCTCCGATTTCATGGTCGAGTGCTACGAGCGTGGTAGAATTTTTTAGACGGGGCGGAATAGCAGGCGGATGCAGGCGAAAACGAACGCCGACGCGCAGCTTTCGTTTCCTTGTCTCACGGGCATTGCAGACGACGATAGACGGTGGTTAAATAGCAGGCGATACCGGAGGCTGCCGCGCGTCCGCTCGCATGAGTAGCAGGTGGTGTCAGACGCCAGACTAGACGCACCGGATGTCGCGAAAGGGAGACACTAGGCTTGCTAGTGCGTTCGGTTGAGCATTTTCTGAGATCGCCTAAATATGGCGATAACTCACTCCGCTGGCTCTAAAGACATCCTAAACATTTCTGAATCATGACGATACGAGGCAGATTTCTATATTAAAAAGCAATCAAAGAACACACCGAGGTAATCTCAGGCGATGGGAGGAGCATGTTTCGAAACTGAGGACCATTGTCAGCCAATAGCAAGCGAAGGATCCTCGCGCCTCCGACCGGTGGACCTGCGGAGTGATATATCAAATACGCGCCTCTCGTCGCCCGTAAAGTCCCTCGATTAAAGCTTTACTAAGTGGTGACAGCCATTGATATGCCGACGCGCTCTTCCATTGGTCCGTGCCCACGTTCCTTTTTTCTGTTAAGAAAAAGATGACGGATTTGACTCGACCTCACTCTCCAGTAAAGACTTGGTACCTTGGCGATCGGAAACCTATCCGCGTCCAGCGGTGTTTTATCTGGATTGTCACGTGACATGACCCGCCGGAGTAACTCGGAAGAACACAGCCATGGTTCGCGAATTAGGAAGAACGGGGCGGACCGCGCGCTAGCAGACGACAGGAGCGAGGGAAGAAGGTGGAGGAGGACTTGTCGCTACCTCCCAGCTTTCATCTAGGAACGTTAGTCTCCCTATCAGCCCGGACAGCCGGACTTCGGCCAGTTTTTTTAGTCGGTCGTACTGTCGTAGCAGACAATGTGAATCATGTACTATCACAGTCACGCTCGCTTCATCGCGGCATGGCTCTTGCTAGCCTGACGACGATGATTGAGCCCAGCGAGCGCGTGCTGGAGAGCAGACTAGCAGACGACCAAACACATCACTCCCGCGGAAACAAAAAAAAAAAAAAAAAAACACACACAAACTTAAGAAACACAAACAAACAAACATAGTGTGTTGCTTTTGAAACGAGTATTGCACTAATACGTTCCCTCTCCCCGAGAAATTAACATATAAATCATTCTCCTATTTGATCTTATCATCTCTAGAAATATACATATTTTGTAATAACAACGTTTGTAATCTCTACAAAATGTCGCGTTTTCATTGGCCACATTTTGTTCTGGAAGTTGGAACATGCTCCTCCCATCGCCTGAGATAATCTCGGTGTATAGCGACCTTTGATTGTTTTTTTTTAATGAGGAAATTGACCGCGCACGTTCGTGATTTCGGTATTTCTAAAATGCTCAAAGACCGCAAAGTCAGTTATCGCTATTTTTAGGTGATCTCAGAAAGCTCCTCAGGGCCCTTTTAAGGCGAATTCACACGGCGTACTTGTCCCCGGACAAGTTCCTACGAAATCGGTGACGTCAAGTTTTCTGCGGTTTTCAATCCGCCATGTTCCAGGCGAAAAAAAAAAAGCATGCAAAACTCAAGAGATGGTCAGCATACCATAGCGTGTCCAGGGACAAGTTCGCGGGCCTGTGGAATGCTGTGTATCACGTAGCCAAACGCCATAAAATAGGTCCGCGGACCTGTCGTAGCACCGTTATTAAGATTTTAAACCCGATCTATTTTCGCTTTTTCCTAGTCCGGCAAGGTCCGTGCAAGGTCTGCGGATTTGACTAACTCATTAGGAACCAATTGCGCCAAACTGGTCGCGCAGCAACTGGCTGCACGAACCGTCTTTTTTCTTCTTTTCTGCGGACCACTCTCTGCGTTCGTTCACATGGCTCTAGCTTGGCTGTGTTTTATGTAACGGTTGACACTAGCTGAGACCTTATTCGGCGAATGTGTTTTAATGTTCTTTCTTGTAATTACTGCCTAGGTTCCTGTCGCATGTAAAGTAAAAAAGGAAAGACGATATTTTACGGCTTTTATTTATTGCAAAATGCAGATACGGTTCTAATCATTTAAAAAACAGGAAACGACTTCGACTATACTTCGTTTCACTTATGTGCGAGCGAAGGCAAAACTGGAAGCGCGAGCACGGAAGCTCCGTGCGTTCAGGCTTTGCTCGAGCGCGCGAGCTGGGGAGAAATGCAAAAGGCGCTGGACTCGCGCTTCTAGCTTTGGCTTCGCTCGCAGATAAAGTGAAACGAAGTATAAAACAAACTTAGAAGGTATACAAAACAAACAAAAGTAGTTCTTTAAAATCCCCAAGAAATATCATAACACATTTGTATGCAAGTCCACAGTCAGATGTAACAATGCGCGCCGATACCACAACGCGGAGGTGGGGGGTCATTTTTGGCTATTAAAACAAGGAGTGAAACGTGGACTATACATTTTATTTCGGCAAAAAGACGAATGTGTTTAGATTTCTCCTCCTATTTCGATTTATCAGAGGATCAATTATATCGCGTTCTTGAAAGGATATTCATTTTGATTTAACCTAATTATATAATAAACAGCTTAATGCTAACTGGGAGAAACGTGCAATTTGTTGAAAAATGAAATGCCGTAGAAGCTGAGCAACTTTTAGGTCGATTTTTTCTGTCCTAAAGCATGTTTATTGCCTGCTGAGCATTAGGATATAGGCGGAATAAGATACATAGCTATTTATTCTCTGATGGTCTGGTTCTATGTGAGCCAGAATAAAATGTCTCTCGTTTTATTTTCAGATGTGGTCCACCACTATTTTTCAAAACTGCCATCCACTTAATAAGAAGAGTAAAAAAAAAATTGATGCGAAGCTTTTTAATAATTTTATTGAATTCCGCTGTGCGCAATTTTCGTCCGCATGCTGAATCCTTCGCTCCATTCTTATTTATCTTGTCGCGTTTTTGGCACTTCACAGGCAAGCCTGGTGGCTCCACACTCGGACCCGTTGCTGCCCACGATCGGTGTGATGAAGCCAGGTCAATTCAGGATGCTGTCGTTTCAGTCACAATAAATCTTTGTTTCGCTGCCCAGCAGTAAAGCAAAGAACATTTCGTGAGTTAGTGGATTGTTTCTTAGCTATTATGAACCCCTTCCCGTCAGTTGCTCCACCAAACTAGCTGCTAAAAGCGTTTCAGACTCATCATTAATGGCTTTCTATTCCCCGAGGTAACGTTTATGAATGGACATGCTCTTCCCAACTTTGTCGCCTTGATGGAGCCTGACTCCGGAGCAAAACATGTCTGACATTTACTAGCCTTAGCATCTTCTTGGCTTCTACTAAAATTTTAGTAAAACATGACCCATCCGAGCGTACAAAATGCCGAAATATGCAGAGCGTCGTCATGGCCAGTTCCAAAGCACGTTGTTTTTAAGGGCGCCGCCATCTTGAGAATTGCGGCGCCGACGACGCCGTCTATAGCTGCTTAAAACTTAAAATACCGGCTGGTGATGGCAGCACAGCTGCCTGGGCAAGCAATGGTATGGTGGGCTAAAAGGGGAGGCGTGACGATCGCGCTTGCGAAAGTGACTCAGTGTTAAAATCATTTGGTGGGCTAATTGACTATACATCTTGGTGATTTTGTTGTTCAACATTGTTCAACAGCACAAAAGTGCTGCAGCGTTTCAAAGAAAAAAGAAGGAGAGAAATCTACGAGGCGCACATGATTATGAAAAAAAGGAGGTGTAGGCATCAGGGGGTGTTCCGTCAGTAGCCCTATCGGAGAAAGAACGGCGATACCGTCACATGTGTCCCTGAGGTCTCAGTCCGGCGGCGTGTTGGGTGCGGCCCAGGCGACAGAATGTAAAGAACTGTGACATGGTCACTGGGAAACCAGAACATGAACCATGGTTTCTCCGTTATCCTGGAGGTCGCTGTCGTTTTGGATAGCGTGGCCAGCCATCAAGCTTAGACCTTACCCCAGTTTTCTTCCCCTTTTGTTTTCGTCCTTTTCATTTTATCGCTATCTCTCTTTCCCTCCCGCTCCTTCTTTCACCGACATTTTCTCGTTTTTATTCGTGTGTCTTTCTCTGTTACTTTGTCAGTACTTCTATGTCTTTCTCTCACTTAGTACTAAACACCAATTGTAAGTAGCGCTCTATCTTCTCTCTACGTTCTTCCTCCCTTGTATTTACGCTAATTTTGCCGAGGTGACTCGATGATTTCGCATGCGGAGACATCGATAAGTGGATAGCAGCGTCACCTTCCACTACAGAGAATACAAGGTGAAAGGAGAATTACATCGAGGGGCTTCACAAGCCCATCATAACTTCACTGCAGCCCGTCTTCATTTCGTCGAGCTCAATGTGACGTGCCCAATTTCGTTATGGCTAACAAGCAGCGACAAAACCACTGCTGCGTCCCAGGCTGCAACACCGGGTGTGTTTGTACAGAAATAAAGGGACTGCTTTAAATACCTATTAACGCCCAAATGGCTGGTCTTGGGTTTTGTGTGAGGCTTAATATGCCATGTACAATAATTGGATGGGTAGCAAGCAGCGACAAAAAGCACTGTTTCGTTCCAGGCTGCCAGACATAGGTATGTACCCTCGAGATCTGCAGGCAGAACGGCGATGTTGTTTGGTGTCCAAAAAGAAACCGAAATATTCCAAACATGGGAGCGGGTTATACTTGGCGAGAAACAAGGTCAGCGTAAGCGAGCTGCATTTGGAGGAAATATTCGGTATGCGGCACTTCACGATTGTGATCAACGGTGGAGACATTTTTGTCTTTAGTGTTCACTGTGCGGTGGGGTGCCGTTGTGGCGCTGCTGCGGGCATATCAATGCTAATGCTGCGTGCTGCACAGCCTTGCCATTTTCTCTCGCTGGACAAACATTCTAGCCCACCGAAGCTACGGTGTGGGTACAGTGTACTAGAATTCGGAGAAGTCTTTGGAGCGGCGCGACTCTACAATGGGAATTTGTGAGGCTGCGCGTGTGGACAACAATCGCGGCGCTGCAGTCGACAGGGCAGCAGAAAGTCGCGCCAGTCCGCACTTGCCACCTCACGTGCGTGTGCAAGCGGTGCAGGAGCACAATCACCAGCATACTGACCCTGCTGCCGATACGCCGGCGTCGATACCTATTGAAATCTACACCACACGACTCACGAGAGCCGCTCCAGTCCCAACACTACCCCGTATTCTAGTACACTGGGGCCCTATGTTGCGCTTTTTGAACTGCCACGGCGACTAGGGAGAAGGAAGTGACGTCAACAGCGCAGCAAACGCAGATTGGATGTTGATTGGTGAGAGTCGCTGATGACAAATTTCTGCAGAAGTAACAAAGAAAAATTGAGCTTTGTTTTCTTCTGCGGAAATTCGTCATCAGCGACTCTCCCCAATCAACATCCAATCTGCGTTTGCTGCGTTGTTTATCGGGGAACTTCCTTGAAACTTCTGCCAGTCGCTGCGTTGGTTGTGCGTTGTAGCGGGTTAGCCCTGTAATTTCCAAGGTAGCTATTCCGACACTAAGAAAGCCACAACAATTGATGCGGCAAACAATAGGCGACCGCCGCGACGCGGCCGGGATAGAAAAGGGCGGATCTAATTCAAGCCCCGACCAGGGCGCCCCTAGCGGCAAACGGATCCGTTGCATCGGGGAACTTCTGCCAGTCGCTGCGTTGGTTGTGCGCTGTAGCGGGTTAGCGCTGTAACTTCAAGGTAGCTATTCCGCTCTAAGAAAGCCACAACAATTGATGCGGCAAACAATAGGCGACCGCCGCGACGCGGCCGGGATAGAAAAGGTGCGGATCTAATTCAAGCCCCGACCAGGGCGCCCCTAGCGGCAAACGGATCCGTTGCATCGGGGAACTTCTGCCAGTCGCTGCGTTGGTTGTGCGCTGTAGCGGGTTAGCGCTGTAACTTTCAAGGTAGCTATTCCGCTCTAAGAAAGCCCACAACAATTGATCGGCAAAACATAGGCGACCGCCGCGACACGGCCGGCATGCTCGCTTCCTTATTAGGAACCGTGCACATCTAATTCAGGCCCCGACCAGGGCGCCCCTAGCGGCAAACGGGTCCGTTTCATCGGGGAACTTTTTTGGAACTTCTGCCAGTCGCTGCATTGGTTGTGCGTTGTAGCGGGTTAGCGCTGTAATTTCCAAGGTAGCTATTCCGCACTAAGAAAGCCACAACAATTGATGCGGCAAACAATAGGCGACCGCCGCGACGCGGCCGGCATAGAAAAGGTGCGGATCTAATTCAAGCCCCGACCAGGGCGCCCCTAGCGGAAAACGGATCCGTTGCATCGGGGACCTTCTGCAGTCGCTGCGTTGGTTGTGCGCTGTAAGCGGGTTAGCGCTGTAATTTTCAAGGTAGCTATTCCGCTCTAAGAAAGCCACAACAATTGATGCGGCAAACAATAGGCGACCGCCGCGGCACGGCCGGCATGCTCGCTTCCCATAGGGCCCCTGTAGAAGGGGAGATTGGTGGCTGAGTGGGCGAGCGCACACCAGCAGCTCGAAGCACGTGGAGCAAAAGCTCGCGATGCAGAACCCAGAGACCCTGGATTCAATCCCCACCCCTGCCCGTTTCGATCTGGATGAGCATCGTACCGCCGTGCGGTCGTGTATCACTACTGCCTGGTGCACATTAAAGACCCCAGGCTAGCGGTCGTACTGCACTGGCTAGACTTCTAATCTACAGCTGGGAGACAAGTCGCCCGTTGAGGCAGGCTAAGTTCTAGGCTGTATAAACATACATATATTTCAATTTGTTTGTTTACAGTGTAGTGTGGGTACGGAGGGAAGTTGGCTAGACTTGGCTATGGCGGGCTACAATAATTTGGCTGGAACTTGGCCGCGTCAATCAAGTTGGATAATGACAGGCCAACGACTTGCCTCCTAGAAAAAACAAGGACGAATACGATGGAGTGTTTTGGTTGAACTTCGACAACGAAATTATATTCGCAGTTTAATGTAGCGTATGAGGTAAAATCTCGGCATTTGATAGTGGCATCTTGAGTGGCGGCACGTGAATAGGAGCACCGGCAAAGGGTGGAATCGGTCCGCTTGCCTTAGACCAGGGGTCTCAAACTCATTTGAGTTTAGGGGCCAGCGATTCCACCCCGGAAAGGTCGAGGGCAAACATAATACGGAGGGGGGGGGGGGGGGGTTAAAAGTGTTCAGAGACTTGCTGTATGCTTTTCTTTTTATTCACGA
This sequence comes from Ixodes persulcatus, assembly GCA_013358835.2. Taxonomy (NCBI): domain Eukaryota; kingdom Metazoa; phylum Arthropoda; class Arachnida; order Ixodida; family Ixodidae; genus Ixodes; species Ixodes persulcatus. The sequence continues at coordinate 66,509 of JABSTQ010011422.1, forward strand.
TTTAGCCTCTGCCATCTTTAGATGTGATTCATTTATGAATACTTCCAAGCCTGCCTAGAATGTGATAACAAGAATTAAAATGATACCGCCCCACTAACGTGCTGACATTTTTAATAGAACAAGAGAGCAAGTACACTCTCATTATTGTTGCTCAATTAGCACAGGAATTAACGAAGCTCAAAATGTATTTAGAAAAACAATAAAACAATTTGACAGTTATAGGTTTCATGTTGATTTTTATTAGAATACTCTGAAAAAAAAAAATCTTCTCTTTCAACGGTGATATTGTTTGAACGCGAGAATCCCGAGCTCGTTTCTTTACTTTTGGCTTTTACTTCTGATCGAGAGTTCGCGCAGACGAGATGTATCCTTCAACGAAAAGCTCGCGCTTGCAATCTAGTAGCGGAATCGTTGTACAGGTGTTTAACATGACAAAACGCTGGGAATCATTTGAGCTGACTGTCGCCAGTTCAAATTGAAACTATAGATGTTAATCTATGCACCGGCTTTCGTACTAAATAGTTTTGACAATCCGTGACCGGTGATGGGCGCCTGAACCCTACGTTAAAGAAAACGAGAATAACGAGGAATAACAAACAGGTAGGTTGTGCATGCGTCATTTGTTGAAAGTGTTAGGCGTGACAACGTCTACGTGCCGATTCTAGTTCAATAGAAACATGTATCATGCGTAACTTATATATTTTTATGTAACGGAATTATGGAAATAAAACGCAAGTCTAGAAACACAGTTATCTGTTAGTTCCGAGATCAATTGAACGAAACAAATATATCAACATGAGGTAAACTTATACTACTGAACGATACACAAGAATCCAAACGAACCAAACCTGAAGACACAACACAAGCCATCGAAGCAAGTGAAGATCGAAACGCGAGTTACATTTGACATTTGCAGAAGAAAATCATCGATGGGCACACGCGATTGATTGTAGGATGGTGGGATGAGAAATACGAAATATATAGCTGCTTTAAAACGGTAATGAGGCCTCGCGCCTCCCCGAGCGCCGACTGACGGGTATTGCACTGCCTTCGGAGTCTGCTATGCGCCCAGAAACTGAGGAAAAGAAGGAGGCGAAAGCGCGCGGGGACGTCAAAACGCCGAGCTCTGGTTGGTAGGAATAGTGAGTAGACCTACAGCTAGCTGCCTTCGTCTCCACTGCGGTCGTCGAACGCGTTAGAACGCGCAATGCCGGCGTCATGCGTTTGACTCTCCCATTCGAACGCGTTCAACGATTGCAGTAGCACTATGGTGCCTGGACTCCAAATGGTGTGTTTACCGGGTCCAAAAAGGTGGTTCCTCGATTTCCGACTGATGACGTCATACAAGTGTCATGGGCTGTGTTCCAAATCTTACCCAAATATATCCGAGTTACTCCGGCGGGTCGTGTCACGTGACAACACAGATTGAAAAGCGCTGAACGCGGGTAAGTGTTGGACCACCAAGGTACCAAACCCTTACCCTGGAGTAAGATCAAGAGAATTTTGGAACACAGCCATGCTGTCGCAGGTTGCGATCCTGGCGGTGTTCCAGCAGCGGTGGTGCATGTGGCAGACGCCACGACGACAGCGACATTCGCGTTCGCTAGTGCTTTTCGCCAGCATTTCTACGGACAACCACCAGGATCGCGACATCCGATAGCAGGACACTCCGGCTTCTGTGACGTCATTTGTTACCACTTCGGGACCCCATTTCGATACATGGGCAGACTAGGGGGGCTATGTTCGACAAATGTTTCGTTTCTCCTAAAAAGAAACGGAAGTGACGGAACTGACGATATCGCGTCTGATTGGTTAGAGGCTCAAATGACGGAAGTTCCCTCTTTCGTCATTTGAGCCTCTAGCCAATCAGACGCGATATCGTCATTTCTGTCACTTCCGTTTCTTTTTAGAAGAAACGAAACATTTGTCGAACATAGCCCCCTAGGACGCTAAACACACCAGTCGGAGACGCGCTGTAGGCACTATAGAGGCACGGCCGAACGATCTGAAAAGCAGAGGTGCGGCCCGCCAGATGCGCAGCAAACGAAGAGACGCGCCTAGTACCCCGGGCGACCACCGCGGCGCTACCGGTCGATCACAGATGCGGTTCATCATCGACGCTGGTTGTTTTGTTCGACAGTATCTCTCCGCTGCTGCTCAGCATCGTGCGTCCCCGGAATTGCCCGGAGCGTACACTACTACTAGTGCCGACGCGATCAGTAGTGTAAACCGATCAATCTCGCCTTCGCCTATGTACGGCGGCGCGACGTGGCGGGCCGTACCTTGTTTTTGATCGAGCGGCCGCGGCAGTGAAGATAAAGGCAGCTAGCTTTAGGTCTACCTCCTAATCATTCCAACCAGAGCTCGGCGTTTTGACATTCCCAACAATCACAGACATGATCTACTTGCGCCATCTATCTCCAGACGCCGGTACACTGTAAAAATTTCAATGGGAAAATTTGTTTTTCCGCCATAAAATAAGAATGAGGCCACAATTATCAAAGCGCCTCCAGACATGAGTTCTTGATCGCCGTTGTCATAGCCTCGACACAAAAGGAGACCCTGAAAAGGGTGGGAGGTGGTTCCAAATGCGAATGAAATTCTGCTCAGTTTGTACAGAAAATCTTGCAAGACAGACGAACTTTGAGGTAATAAATTCATCTAGACAGAGCCCTTAAAAAAGTAAGCATTTATGAAGAAGGCCGGGACTATGCGCGACTCCTTTAGCCAGGTAGATTCACGGTAGTACCATTCAGAACAGTTCCTGACCGCATTTTGCGCTACATAGCTCCACGAGCCGCACCAAGTGACCGTACAGAGGGTCATAAGCAAGGTTTATGCTCCTCACGCTCTCTGCGGTGTGGCGCAGCGGGGCGAGGGCTGAAAAGTGTTTGCTCGGGGAAAAGTCCACAAAAAGGACGCTGGCTGATGAACAAAAATTTGCGCTCGTCAAAGAAATACCAGCCGTGGATCACAATGGTGTTGTCATCAGTGACAAGGACGGTGTTGAAAAAAAACAAAAAACGTTTGTCACGTACTATGGCCAGCTGTTCGGAGTTACAGATATGCCAAAAGATACAACTGCAGCTCGAGATCTACTCCGCTGCGCACCAGAGCTATTGCAAGGTTTAAAAGAATGGACGGAAAAGCCCATCACACTGACGGAGATAGACAGAGCCACGAGGAACTAGCCGCCCACGAAATGACTGGTCCTGACGGTCTCGGCGCAGAGCTTTATCAGCATTTTCACGCCCAACTTTGCTTTTTTTACAATGCGGTAACACATAAAGCGTGCGAGCTGAGGTCATTACTGGCCTGGCTTGTGAAATCGCACACAATACTGATACCTAAATCTGAGAACTCCACTCAAAGGCAGAACGTGACAGGCTACCGCCCTATACATGGGTTGCACTGACGTCACATTGCATACTTTTGACCACCATGTAAGAAGAGGAGAGGGAAGCTGCTTTTGTAAGAATTTTGAGTGACGGGTTAATCTTCTATAATCTTCTGGGGGGGGGGGGGATTGCGACGCCTGTGCAAATCCGGGAAGCACAAAAGAGGGTCCTGATAAGAGGGGAGCTCCTCCTAGCCCTCGTCTCTGGTGGTCATCGGAGCGCTCTTTGAATGACGTCACGTGCAACCCATGTATAGCTTTAAATATCGTAGATTACGAAATATTTGCGAGGATTTTATCAAAACGAATCCAACATGTAGTTTGTGTTTTGGTAGGAGAACACCAGACCTGCAGAGTTAAGGGTAGAACAATTCAGGTAAATATTCACGTAACGCGCACCAACCTCGAAAGTGCTGATGCATAGGGAAGCCAGGCGGCAATGATACAAATTGATCTGGAAAAGGCGTTTGACAGAGTATGCCATGGGGTACTGTGGGAAATATTAAGAAAGGCTGATTTTGGGAAAATTGATTGCGAGGGAGTTAAAATGGCCTTTGTTGAAGGCACAACGCGCCTTGTTATTAACAACTCATTGTCTGAAAAGATAAGTGTCGTATCTTCAGTAAGGCATATATGCCCCATGTCGCATGAATTGTTTGGTCTTTATCTTGAGCCGCTCTCATTAAGCATCATAAATAGCGAGCACGTTCGGAGCTTTAAAAGCACACTCCAAAGGGGCGAAAAGAACCAAATGCTGCTCGAAGGGTGTGCCTATCAGTGTTAAACACGAGCGTTCAGTGACGACATTGGTCTAGAGCGTCGTATAATGACGACATAGAATTCTAGAGGTAGGACTGACTGAATAGGATCACGTAATCCCTTCTCATCCTTTTAAGCGCGTGATTCTTTGCTTAGAACACCCGTAAATCGGTGAGGAGTTCATATCATAACTGGATGTTAATTCCAACAATTAGAAAGATCGCACAGGGTTGTTGCACGCTCTTGCCGTTTCGGTCCTCTATTGGGTTCAGATCAAAGACATCATCAACAATAAAAAAATGTGCTCATAATTCTGAACTTCTTTCACCTATTATGTACAACATATATGAATTGTCATCTTTAATTTATTTTTATGTGTTGATAGAGTCCCACTCACTAGTTCGAGCGAACGCGATGAAAATAAAAAAAAAAATGGCCAGAAACGCTTTGCAGGGCCCCTTTAAGATGGGAAGAGGAAGCGAATGTTTTAGCATATGCTGATGATATTGCGGTGTTTTTAGGGACAAGATCAGTGTCAGCAAAATGCTTGAGTTGTGTTATTTTTTTCGTGACTTGGCAGGGGCAAAGGTCAATAAGCAAAAGTGTTTTGTCGTGTGGTCTGGAGACTGTGCACAAACACCTGTCTTTTTTTAAGGTATTCAGTGGATCTGTTCATCAGCTAAGTACCTTGGTGTGTCGCTAGGTCGCTTAAACAAAAAGCACTTCTAACTAAAAAGGTGCAATTAAAATCTAAAAAAAGACAGGCGAAATGGAGTGGTGGCGAAATATCAATTTCAGCAGTGCCACACCCTGTGACATTTTTGTGACTGCAAGAATATGGTATGTTTTACAGGTGTTATGCTGCGGGCGAAGTAGCATAAAATATGCATAGGGTGTTTGCCTTGTTCCTATGCAAAAGTGCAGAGATACCGATGCGAAGGAATAATCTTTTTCTGCGTCCTTCCTGGGGAGGAGACACATGTGAGTATAACTTAGCTATCAGGTCCAAGAGTAAAGGTTGGTTCACACAGGGTGATTTGTCATATCTGTTTATTCGACAGTTAGTTTAACGTTTTCTTTATCTGCGCGACCAGAGTCACTCGCTCTTGAGAATTGTGCTGCAAACCAGGCTCACAAGTCTCATGTTATTTTTTCTTCTGTCTTCAGAAATCGGCCCCCCTGCAAGGGTTGTGGGATTTGTTAAAGTTATTGATGCGTTTACATTGTTTAGTGTACAATACTCTGGCGAGTATTTGCCTGCGGTCAACCGAAGGAAAGTGTACCGTGATATGATCGGTAATCCCTTTTTCGTACCACTTTATCGTACGATGTTTGGAGATGGGCCAGATCAAGACGTCTTGGCCCGTGTTAAGAAAATGGCAGTATACCTCCAGCTGTGCGGTCGTTTCTTTTCGCTTACACACTGCTAGCTTGCCCGTGAATCTGTGGATGAGAGGAAGGGGAATGACTACTCCTGGAGGGGTCAACTGCCCTTTATGTAAGGAACCTGAAATGATAGAGTATTCCTTTTGGTATTGTTGGGATGTGATATTTCTTTGGGGTGTCCTGAAAAGGACTTAATGTTTCTATAACAGCCTACTCAATACGTTTCCTCCCTGTCGAACAACAAGACTGTGTTCCCTGCGATATAATTATGCTTCTTGATTTAAGACAACCCTGAGATTGGAAAAAACAAGAAGGGCAAACACGACGAAATCTTTGATTTCGTCGTTGTTGTCCTTCTTGTTTTCTCCAGTCTTAGGGTTGTCTTAAATCATGAACGTAAACCAGCTCGCCTACGCCCTATCACTCATTTCAATGCTTCTTGCTATGCTTAGTTTGTGGAAGTCCTGTTTGCTTGTGAGACACGCTGAACAAGCACCAAAATACGCACGCGAATGTTTTATTGAGATGATTTCACAAATCAAAATCTGTGCGAGTACCATCAGGCGACAACCGATTAGGCAGATGTGTTGGAAAGTATGTCTAAAATGAATTATTTTTTATCGTACAGCTACCCGAAATCACCGGGTAGTGCTTTTTTCAGCGGAGTTGTTAAGGGTTAGTTTCCCCAGGATCGTGTCCCCCACAAAAAAATGCCGACACAAATTATGATGATGATGATGACACTGCGGCTTCTCCCTTATAACGGGCGGGCTCGATTAATCGTGCCCAAGCTTGGGGGTGAATTCAGCGCCCCCTGTGTCGTGTATGATGCCACCAATCCTCCAGTCGTCTTTTCGTCTGCTCGAGTGTCTTCCAAAAGGCTTCAGTAGTATTGGCTCTCTCGATTGTTGTCGAGAAGCCCAGCGCTGTCGCTAGAGGCGGGACACCTTCGTGTAGTCGGTTCGCCTCTTCGGTGGGAGAAGTGGCAGATGGTCGGATTCTGCCACAATGGAGTATGATGTGCTCCGCGGTTTCACTCTCATTCTCGCATAATCGGCATACAGTCGACTGAACATTATTGTCGAAGCGCTGTTTGTACACCAGTGTGCGCAGGGCTCCCGCACGAGCCTCGAACAATAGGCGGCTGCCCAAGCTGTTGTCGTACAGACGCGTCTCTGCCGTGATTTGCTGTTTTAATTCCGCATACATTGTAAGGGTTGACTTTGTCCCGGCAGCCTCCAGCCATTGCACATTCTCCTGTTCGCGAACCCTCTTGCGCACCACAGACTCCCATTCTGTCTCTGTGGTCGCCTCCACCGGTTCTGTGAAGAAACCGAAATTTTTCTCAAGCTGATAAAGGCGCTTTCGCCAACGGCTCTGCAGAGAAGTCATATGTGTGTATACGAACAGCCTCTTGGCCCAGCGGCACCGGTCCATGAGTCGAAGCCGCCCGTCATAGGAAACCTTGCTTGTCGCCTCACTCGCTTTGAAAGACGACTACCCCAGGGCCCGTTTGCTCAAAGCGCTAACCGCGGCTAAAGTTAGCCGCTGTACCTAGGAGAGAGAGAGATTTTGAAATCACATGACTGGCTTGATAGGGATGCGGCGAAACATGGCGGTGCCCCGGTGAGTGAGCGCAACTCGCTCTGGAACTAATATGTCGTTGTAGCTGCAATATCGGGCGCGTTAGTCAGCAACGAATGGTGCGGGACGCTTTCGCTTCGCCTTACCTCACTTAAATCGCAAAGCATGAGCAATGACCTCGCCAGCATTTTTTAGATAGTCTTTCGATTCTGGCCATCCCTAAGCCTAAATGAACGCGATAATTGTCGGCATGGTGACAACGTCTTTGGAAAGCGGATTGCCTTGACTCAATCGGCCGGGTATTGATAGCCCACAAAAGCAGACAGCGTCCCAATCGACCTTTTTCTAAATTACCCAAGCATCGAGGAGAACGCTGGAAGTGTAATTCTACGGTCCGCCCGCGCTGGCCTTCCTCTTATAAAAGATTCGAAGTAAATAATCACAATAAGGCTTTGACGAACGCGCGTGCGAGGCAAACTTTGTTTTAGACTTTTTGCTTTAGAACAATGACTACTGCAGACGCCAGCGGGTGCAACGCGTGTAACTACACTCGTAGCATGCACCTCGGTGCTTGGGACGCTGTCTGCTTTTGTGTACTATCAATACACCTTTTCTACGTGGGCGCCGCCATCTTCAATTCTGGAACTTCCGGTATGCGTGAAAACATCGCTTTCTTCTCGCCTCGCCAGTAGAACGTGTTAACATTTTAATTACAACCGTCAGTCGTTCTTGTTATGTCCCTTCTATATTTTATTACTTGTTCCGAGTTGTTATCGCTTCTTTTTTTTTCGGAACGCATACCGGATACGGGGGAAACATATCTGGGTGCGAGGCTAAACAAAAAAAGGTGTTTACCCGGCCGATTGAGTCAAGGCAATCCACTTTCCAAAGACGTTGCCATGCCGACAATTATCGCGTTCATTTAGGCTTAGGAATGGCCAAAAACGAAAGACTATCTAAAAAATTCGGCGAGTTCATTGCTTATGCTTTGCGATTTAAGTGAGGTAAGGCAAAGCGAAAGCCTCCTGCACCATTCATTGCTGACTAACGCGCCCGATATTGCAGCAACAACGACATGTTAGTTCCAAAGCGAGCGGCGCACACTCACCGGGGCACCGCCATGTTTCCTCGCATCCCTACCGAGCCAGTCACGTGATTTCAAAAATCCCTCTCCTAGGTACTGCGGCTAACTTTAGCCGCGGTTAGCGCTTCGAGCAAACGGGCCCAGGTCCCCCTGCACTGCCGCATTCGCCACCGTGCCATGGCAGCCCAGCGCTTGGCGTCCCACTTCTCGTTGTCTGCGCTCCAAGGTGGTTCTTGTGTCACCTGGTACACACACCACTGCGTTGGAGAACTCAAACCTGGCACCACTACCGCCTTCCACATTTCGCGGCTGACTATGAATCTATTACAGCTCCATAGGCTGCGCTTACGGAGGATGTTTGCTCCCCATGTGGCGGATTGACGGAGGTGGACGTAATGATCTTTCAGATAGTCTGCCTCGTTGGACAACTCAACACCTAGGTACTTATACTTGTTCAGTACCGGTAATACGTCAAGGCCCAATCTGAGGCTATCGAGCTTTTCTTTCGCAGTGCATGCGAGTTGTATCACGGCGTACTTGGATGTGTTGTAGAGAAGCACGGCAGCCTCATCAGCACATATGTCGAGAAGTTGCTGCATCGCCGTTACACAGCCCGCCGTCAGCACAATGTCATCCGCGAAGGTCAGACCCGGTAGCACCCAGTTCACGGCCTCTCCGTTTTCAACGTGCGGTAGCGAGAAGCCCAATCCTGATTCTATGAACCGTTCCTCTATTCGCGCGACATACAACATGTAGAGAAGTGGCGAGAGTGGGCATCCTTGGCGCAATCCACGTGTTACAACGATTTCTTCTGATCTGACCTCTCCCACCTGGGTTGTCACCATGTTGCCTGTGTATAGGCGACTAATAAGCTCGGTCCACTGTGTCGGCATATCGAGCTGCTCCAGCCTTGATAGAAGCTTGTCGTGTAGAACGCTGTCATAAGCCTTGGCGACGTCTAAGAAGGTGCATATTAGTCTTCTCTCCTCTTTTCGAGCCACTTCAATGCACTGTCTAAGGGGGTACACGTTGTTCCAATAGTCGCCGGCCACGACGAAACCCTCCTTGGAGCTCGTTGAGATGACCCTCTTTCTCCGCCCATGTTGCCATGCGCTCTTTCAGGATGCATGCGAAAACCCTGTACACAATGCTGATGACTGTAAGGGGCCTGTAGATCCGAAGGTAGCGCCGATCTCCTTCGGCGGTACCTTCGGACTCTGCACAACTACGCCATTTATGAGCTACGGCGGCAACCAGACAATCGGCTTGCCGGCCTTGCTCACAGATTCCGACAACTTTTCCAGCCTTTCCACTCTGGTTTTCACCAGAGTGGAAAGGCTGAATTTCTCTAGGCGTCGTCCTAGATGTCGTCCTGGAGGTCGTACTAGAAGTCGTCCTTGAGGTCATCCTAAACGTCGTCCTTGAGGTTGTCCGAGAGGTTGTCCTCGAGGTCGTCCTAGACGTCGTCCTTGAGGCCGTCCTTGATGTCGTCCGAAAGGTTGTCCTCGAGGTCGTCCTAGATGTCATTCTTGAGGTAGTCCTAGACGTCGTCCTCGAGGTCGTCCTCGAAAGCGTCTTAGAAGTCGTCTTAGACGTTGTCTTTGAAATCGTCCTAGAGGTCGTCCTTGAGGTCGTCCTAGACGCCGTCCTTGAGGTCATCTAGATGTCGTCCCTCAGGTCGTCCTCTCGGCAGTCGTCTTCGAGGTCGTCATAGAAGTCGTCCTTGAGGTCGTCCTAGACATCGCCCTTGAAGTCATCCTAGACGTCGTCCTAGACGTCGTCCTTAGGCGTCGTCCTTTAGGTCGTCTGACCATAATACAGCTTCGCTGGTCTTCCTTCTTCACCAGAGTGGAAAGGCTGAAGGTTTTTTTTTATTTTACGCTTATAAATACTTGCTGAATGAAGAAAAAACAAGCGGCGTGCGGAGCGCTTATCGTGCCGGGCTTGCATTCCGCTGTCTCGGGTTCTATTTTACTCGAGTTCTTACTGTCTTGGGTGCCCCGCCGCTCTTTTGTGGACCATCAAGGCGTAGACATCATCATGTGTTGTTTTTTATCTTCATGTCTTTTAATATATATATTCCGCTCCACAGATTAAAAAGTATTTTATATTTAAATAGGCTTAGCGCGTCAGTGCTGAAGAGTAATAACTTGTGTCTGTATATTTTCATGCTTTTTTTTTTATTCTTCACTCTCGCAAACCTGCGCGAAGTTACTTGCCGCGATTTCAATACGGTGAGTTAAAGTTCGTCGTTTTCACGTTTTATATGTTTTAAAAATCGGAAAGTACAAATCGGGCGCTATTTTTAGACGTGACAATCCGGTAGAAATCGGGCTTTTCAAGAAGTTATTCTAGAGTTCGAATCTTGAAGGTTATATTTTAAAAAAAATCTATAATTTCAAATAAAATTTACTTTAGCGCGTCGGTTTCAGTGCTTGATTATTTTTATTTACACCACGAAAATTATAGAATGCACAGATAATACGCAGAAACATAGTGTTCGAGCTCACATGATATTTCTTGTTTCTCACATTTTTTTGTTTTTACTTATACATGTTCGCATCCTTCATTTCTCCACAAGTGATCTGAGGTCAAGGTGGCGGGAGAGCAATTAAAATACGCTAGAAAAAACATAATTGAATTTCCTCTTGAAGTAGCGCAGGTCTTTTTATAACTTAAAACACTGTCGGCGCGATATTTATTAGCTAGGGCAGGGGTGGCCAGGCTGAGCCGGCCTAAGAGCCGCAAACAAAACCACGAAACTTCCAAGAGCCGCGGGGGGGGGGGGGGGGGGGGGGGGGGGGAGGCGCGGGCGCGAACTTTTGTTTAGAGCAATAAACGAAATCTATCCGAGTCAAAAGCAGTTCAATATGTACGTAAGGTAGGAGTAGCACAAGACTACCAAACCGCAACCTGTCTTTCGATTTAAAACGCTTTCTATTTTTCTTTTTGGGGAAGTGCTCGTGTGACCGGGAGGGAGGCGGGAGACGGGGGGGGGGGGGGGGGGGGGGAAGCGAGCTGCGAGCCGCACTTTAACACGCGAAAAGGCTCATGCGGCTCGCGAGCCGCAGCTTGGCCACCCCTGAGCTAGGGCATCGTGCAATCGCGTCATTCCAAAAGATCCCAGGGTCAGTAATTAGCTTTCGTGGACTTGCTTTCTGGCCTCAGGTACCATTTAAGCTCGTTTGGAAGCGAATATGCGTCGGCAGTCACGCAAATAAGAAATGATTTGTGATCTTCGAACTAGCGACTTTGGGGATACATGTGAAAGTGATGCCAGAATGTCTTCTAATTTTCAGAATTTCAGCTGGCTTCCGGCTCTAAGGATAGTGGGTTTTCGAGAAGAAATAGGTTTTAACCCGTCTTTTATAAAACCCGTTGCGGGTGCAAAAATAGAAAATATCGGGTTTTACCCGAAAACGAAAGAACGTGGGTATGATTCATGGTGTTTCTACTGCCATTCTACTGTCCTATCATTTGAGAGCTATATTGAGGTCCAGCTATTATTTAAAAAGGGTCAGCATGCATTAGATTTTCACAAAAAGAACAAGCGCTATAATACGTGTTTGTTTTCGGGTTCGCGTCGGAAAAGTTGGCAACATAAACCGATGTGCGATTAGATTAAACTACAACGCAAGCTCAAAAGCTGGTGGGATAAAGAGGTTAAAGCAGCAATGTCGATACGCCAAGCGGCACCAAGAGAACACAGATGGGCAAAGAAAAAGGGGGCCACACCAGCTAAAGTAGCATCAAAATGGGAGGACTTTCAGGAAAGAAAGCGGGAGGCTTCAAAATTAATACAGGGCACAATTGGGAGGGCAGGGGTCCAGTGGATGATAGAGATACACCAGAAGGATGGGAATGCGGCAGAAAGGCTCTGGGAACACATCAGTGCACAGGGAAAAAAAAACTGAGGGGTACCAGCAGACACTGAGCACACAAGAAGGGACAAAGGTAGAGGGGAAGAGGCAAGAGAATACATTAGACATACAATCGAAGCAGCATTTTCGGAGTTAAAACCAGACCAGGCCATAGGGAATGGTAGCATCTACACAACACACGAGGAGGATCATACTGAAGAAGAGGAAATGACCACAGGGGAATGGGAAAAGGCAGAAGAAAAGGTTCCGGTAGGAACTGCGACAGGTCCAGACGGCATACCAATGAGACTGATAAAAGTTCTAGGCAAAGCAAGCAAATTGAAACTAAGGCAGGTGATTGACCAGATACTTTTGGGAGGAAAGGTACCCAGTGACTGGAAATTGAGCAGGATGAGATTATTATATAACGGCAAGGGAGACAAAGACAGCATCAAATCATACCGACTAATCGCAGTAACTTCAGTAATATACAAACTAGCTATGCAAATTGTAAAAAGAATGAAAGAATGGGCAGAGAGAAAGCAGATTCTGGGGAAGCTTCAAAAGAGTTTCAGGAGGAATAGACGACTAGATGATAACTTATTCGTAATCACTCAGTGCATAGAAATAGCAATGACAAGTCAAAGGCCATTATGGGTAGCATTTTTGGACATCAAAGGGGCATATGACAATGTGAATCAGAAAATACTCTGGATATGGGTTAGAGGAACCATGGTTAAGTTTCTAGAACGGGTTTATACGGAAAATAAAGTTGTTATAACATGGGAAGCCGAAACTACAAGACCAGCAGCAATAAAAAGAGGACTTAGACAGGGTTACCCATTGTCTCCCCTGCTCTTTATAATATACCTCAGTGAAATGGAAAAAAAGATTAGAGCAGTGTAACCTAGGTTTTGACCTGACTTACGTAGAGGAAGGACTTAAAGTAAATCAAGTATTTTCTAGGGTTAATGTATGCAGACGACATTGTACTCGTATCAGAAAGTCGTGAAACAGTACAGGAACTGATTAGGATTTGCAGCAGGGAAGGGTTAGTTTAGGCCTAAAATTCAGTAGGGACAAGTCGGGTATAATGGCTTTCAATGACGAGAAGGGGGAACCCCTGGAGATGCACTACACTGTGATAGAACACATAGGAACGTACAAATATCTGGGAGTAGGGTTAAGTGATATGGGTTGGGCTTTTTTCGAGAGTAGAGAAGTGATCAGTAAAGTAAAATTTGAACAAATACTAGTTGAAATTGAGGACACATGGTGGGCAGCGAAAAGGGTGTACAAGTATCTATATATGAAAAGTCTAAATACTCCGTGGACAAACCGAACCCGCAAGCTGAGATCTAAATACATTCAACGAGATGGGCCGATCAGAGCATATCAGTAGAAAAGGGAGTAAAGGAAACATAGAGGAAATTGTGGGAAGAGAGAATGCAGGGGAAACCAGCTTTAGCAATTAATATACAGGGCACAGAAACAAGAATTACAGAAGGAACAGTTGTATGATTATTCATTGGGGAGCTCACTGCTGTTTGAAGCTAGAACGGGGGTGCTAAGAACGAAAACATATAGGGCTAAATTCCAGGAAATAGACACTCTATACGGCACATGCAACCGCGAAAACTATAGAACATGTAATTTTAAGGAGGACACTGGGATTTGTAGACATGTATGGACGAATGGATAGGGAAAGAATTGCGGCAACTAAGAGGAGATTGGAAGATTTGTGGAAAAGATCTAGGGAGGGGTAAAATACAGATAAACATAAGCAATGGAAACACTTTAAAGGGGGGGGGAGGGTTGTGTTAGAACAAAATTTATACAAATATTAAAAAAAGGGATGATGATATGCTAGGCTAGGTGGCGCAAGCTGCCGCCCGTTACATAGGGTATAGCCATTACCATCAATTTATCCATCCATCCATACCGATATGTGCAAGCCACGTATCGATAAATGGCTCGCATAGGATGGCTGCCATGCTGATATCAGAAGCCTGCCGGTAACTGATTGGAAGGTGCGGCGTCCCGCGTCAACGAGCGTCTTGTAACTTATAATATTGCACTCACGGTTACGCTGTCACGCGCCCAGGCCACATTTCAAGATAAAATGTAGTAGTTTGATTCTAGTTTCCTATTAACACATATATCTAAACGCAGATAATAAACATTGCATACTAAAAGTGCTCGAAGGGTCTCAATTGTGCGTTTGTTTTATTATTTTGAAGTACTTCTATATGTTTGAAACTCGGCTGACGCACCGCTAAGCAGCACTGTTCTACAACTAAAAGCATTTAAACTATTCTCAGCCATGCGCTTCTCGCACAAAGAGGTGATTTTCTCCTAGCACTGAGCACACCTCATTTGATTTCTTTGAAAGACGCAAAGTGGTCGGTGCGGTTTAAACCGTTTAGTGATGATGAGCCTTTCTACGTGAAGGCTTGCAGTCATATTTCTTAAACTAAGACACCGCTAGCGATTTTTTATGCGCAAGCTTGTTTTCTTATTTGTACTGCTGCGGAGCGTTTTTTATTGAAGGGTCCAGAAGGTTCCTGGCGGTACCATTTACTTTTTATGAAGGAGATATGCTACTTCGCGATGTTTTGGTCTACCTGGCGTACGTCGCCATGTTTATAAAAATGTATTCACCCCGGTTATGCCTAATTGCTTTCTCAACAAGTCCAGTGAGCTTTTAGGCGCTTGGTTTTCGTCGTTATTGTACCTCAGACAGCAGAACACAGCTAATCGGAACTCGTGTAGTAAACCCGAAGACATGGAGCATGCCCTCTGGGCGTAACCAACGTACAAGAAACACAAAAAGGCATTAATGGATACCTTCGGCAAGGTTCACATCAACGCCAGAACAACACAGACTCCTGTTCCCAAGAACTGCCTGAACCAATCGGCCCGCGGCACTCTAACCGGTGCTGGACCTGATCATGCTACAATATTATCTTCTAGACTGTGAAAAACAAAATGAAACCCTAATCATGGCATATCGCAACATGGAGAACGTCCGCCCTAATTACTCTATGTGTCCCGCTTGACAACCTATGTACATACAGTCTTTCCTTTCTCTTTTTTTTTCTCCTCCTGCATCTATATATCTTTACCACCTCTCCTCTCACCTCCAGACGGAAACGTTCACCTCGCTTTAGGTAGACTAACATTTCGTCCTACGCGTTCTATTTCATTCAATATTATTCAATTGAATTATGTTTTATTGTAAGATATACAACAACCGTCACGCGATCACTTAAACAAAGGATTTCCGGAAAACAATTTCATCTTCTGAGGCGGCTAAACAGAAGTTATTCTTTTGCACAGGACAGAACGCAAAAGAATGCTGATGGCGTCTTTGTCAAAAGGAGTTTTGGGGGTGACTGCTGAAATCAAATTTTGTTTTGGCCAGGCGAACAAAACACTCAATCTCAGAAAGAATTTTTTTTTTTTTTTTCATTTCTTTTGTGACCCCAAAGTGATGCTCATCGCCTTCGCTGGATTGGCTATGAAGGAGGAGAACTACAGCATGAAGGGTGTTTCATGTCAAAGGATTCATGCCAGTATTGTTTTCATCGCTACCTTCATTGTTTGTCCTCCTTGCCCCTGTACAAGGAAGCAAGCTGTGAGTAACCTCTCAGGTTAATTTAGGTGGCGATGCGGACTAGTTGGTGCATATCCTCTCAGGTTAACCTTCTCGTTACACTTGAATTAGGCGGAAAAGTTACACTTTTCCACCTGATTCGAGAGATAGGCAGTACAAATAGAGAAAAAAAAGCTTAAAATGTTTAAATTATTTAGGGTCTGACTTCTCCTTACCAATTTTGAACAGTTACCACGTAGCAATCACTGGTATGTCATATCAGTGGCACGCACACTGCGAACATATGGCCTGCGGATAACACACTAGGCGATACTAGTTTTTATTTTGATATCGACAAGTTGTCGCAGAAGAAAGAAGCGTCCTACACACAGGAGAATGTAGGGTCAGTAGGCATATACGTAAATTCTTTGAGTTTTTCCATGACTGTGCTTTTTATTACAATGCCATAATTGGCAGTCAAAAGACACTAATTTAAAGTTAACGTCTTAATTCTTCTGCAAATTAACTTATTATTTCGGTACCAGTACTGGGCATTTAAGCTCATTCAGAAAGGGCCAGCAGGGCAAATGTACAGCGAGACACTTTCATTTCCTCATCTGGCCAAAACGCGGCCAGACAAATACTGTGTTTTATTTAATATTCATATTTTATAGCTATCCAGAGTCCCCCGCAAAACATAGGAAAATTCATTCCTGAAAGAAAGAAAAGATATTTCTGGAAAATTCAAACTTCGAATTGCTGTATTTTAAAATAATACTCTAAATAAATTAATGTAAAATAATGATTAATATTTAGTTGTTACGTGCAACAATATATTTGACTTTGTTAAACAAAAAAGGTTCGGAATGTTCCATAATAATGAGATTTATACACAATATATAGTATTTATTTCGTGTATTTGTACATCACAAGCGCCCCATGAAAATGTACATGAAAATGTTTTAAAAGTACGAAGGGCATTTGAAACACTTTAAAAATATAGACATATAATTATTTTTCGCACAATTGCAAGATGTTCCAACGGATGCACCGTACCCGCAGTTCCTGTGTGCAAACGTTCTTGCTTTAACTTTTACAGCGTCAGCTGTTAACCGCACGGTCTCCAGAGATCGTTGTTTTATTTTCAGAATACTCTCCTCTCTCCACGTCCTAAAGTTGGAATTACAGGTTCCATTTGTAATGTATCGTTTACTGTACTCAAACGTCTCTTAGTATATTTTATAAATTATCATACATAAAGTGCGCGTTTTTCTGAGCATGGCTTCCAATCAGTCCCATGCCCGCTCTTTGTGTATCTAGTTGTAAAGAAACATTTACCAACGCAATCAAATATTCATGTTGATGAAAACCTATTAAGGTCTGCTAATTAACTTCCTAACATCGCAGAAACGCTAGCCTTAACAAAATTTAACTAAATGGCGTAAGGCGGTTTGATGAAACGGCGTTCGTGAAGTGTGTGGCAAGGAGGCAAGAATCTGCGCGCTGACGCCGGCAGTGGCATTCAGGGGCGCTCCGCGGCCACGAGCGCGAGCTCCTG
Source organism: Ixodes persulcatus (assembly GCA_013358835.2). Taxonomy (NCBI): domain Eukaryota; kingdom Metazoa; phylum Arthropoda; class Arachnida; order Ixodida; family Ixodidae; genus Ixodes; species Ixodes persulcatus. The sequence continues at coordinate 83,732 of JABSTQ010011422.1, forward strand.
ATGAGCTCGTGAGTCATTTGAGGACTGGATGATGAGCTTAAAGGTGTGCCTTTATATGTATTGCCTGTCCATAGCCTCATCTATACTGACAAAGCCTGGCAGATCGCCACGAGACGCGGCCGCCGAAAGTGAAAAAGTAGAGCGACAGACAGCGGATGAGAGGAGAGCCACGTGACGGGCGCCGCGCTGCGGCGAAACGCCGAAACACACTTCTCCCGAGCGATGGAATGTCCGCTCGTGCTCCTCGCGTTCCTCGCGCTACCGCTTCTTTTCTCGTCGGGTTTGAAAACCATGTTTCGGGTCCTCGCCGCTGCAAAAGCTGTGCGCTGACGTCCGGGTTCCCCGAGAAATGCTCTGTGCTACCAGATCGTCGCGCTCCAAATCTGCGACCGGCCACTTTATGGCTCCGTAGTCGAACAGCCAAGCTTCGTGAGTATAGGGGAGGCTATGGTTTGACTTTTCCTTTTTGCGCTTGAGCAGTATGCACCGATTCCCACTAATGTCACCTCATTGAATGAGATGTCCTTCGTAGGAATACCTCCGGAGGAACACTGTCGAGACCGGTTATAACGAAGTCAACGGGAATCGGAGATCACTTCGCTATATCCGCTATTTCGTTATAACCGACTTCGTTATAACCGGTCTCGACAGTATATACATATATATATATATATATATATATATATATATATATATATATATATATATATATATATATATACAGTGGAAAAGAAAGTAATAGGGACAATGGTACCTTGGTTCAATTTGCCTGCGTCTCCTTCACCGGTGCAGAAAAGTGTAGGGCGGTGTACTTCCGGTCGTATCTCAATACACAAACCCGGAGTACGCTTCTCTATACCTTTGCTGCACCGGGGCGGGAGGTGCCGGTAAATGAAAAGAAGCTAACGTTGTTTTTCCCTGTTACTTTCTCTTCAACTCTCAGTCCCTGCTACTTTATCTTCCCCTGTAAAATGTTTTTCCTCGTTCTGCCCCAGTCTTGGGTTAAAATCATGGTTAAAATCATCACGATAAACTTCCACCAGCTCGCCTGCGTACTGAGTGTAATGCCATTGGTGATAAGTTTCCGTAGATGCATCCCCTCAGCTAAAACGTAAAAAAAAAAAAAAACACGACTAAGGAAGAACGATGTGGACGAACAACTCAGCTTTATTTTAACTGATTTTCGAAACGTCCATCCAGAAATTTATTATAGGTACATGTCGATGACGCTCCACCAGAACCGTTTGAAACGAAGATACCAAAAATAATTAAAACTCCAAGGTTGCATTTCACATAATAAATTATGTATTTTGTGACTCTAATTCACTACCCAATGTGACATTTGGACAAATACAAATATGCCTCACCCAAGCCTTAATTAAAAAAAAAACAACAACGAAAAAGCTAAAAGTGAGTTTCAGCATGAAGGGACGACAGCGAATACTTAATAATAAGTGTCGATTCAGTCTGGCTCATGCCTTATGTATATCTTGAGGCACAACAGAGATAATGCTCGGGAAAACGCCAGCACCGCTCGACAGCGTTTGTTTTGACATTTCATATTTTTATAGGGCTGTCCAGCTTAGGCTTTCTTCGTGCGGAACGCAATGTCGTCTAAAGCACGCGCGATAGCATCGGGGATGCAAGCCATAATTTGCCGGAGAGTCTGACATTCAGAGTTTCAGCCCGCACGCAATTGATGCATTTCCCTACATTGTAGATGAACCGACACTACCTTGACGTAACGAAGCCGCCCCTGTAGCAACTCCCAGCGCTCCAAGCTCTACTCTACGACCGAACAACTAAAAGGTGAACGCCGAAAGAACCACGAGCTAGCGACGAGCCGTTCTCTTCTTGCTTCCCCGCAAGCCCCGCAATATATATGGCCCTGGGTTCAAGGCGAGACAGCATCTTCTTCCATGCGCTCGCGTGCGTTCATGCCATGCACGGTGGGTCGGTCTGCTTTCGTAGAATTTCCGCTATTAATCACAAGCCGCAGATTATCCCCCCGAAGCTGTGCCCTTCGCCGTTGTTTCTGCGGTGCTCGACTGCCTTCTTCCTTTGTATTGTTCGGGATTCATCCGCGGCGATGGCCGAATCCACAGGAGAAGTGGCCTTTTGTGCGCGGCCGAAGCGGACACATATTTCATCCGGCGAACCGCGCAGCCGGTTGCTGCTCGGATGTGTCTCTGCCGCCGGGAGCGCGGGAGAAACGCGCTGCTGAGCAGGTGTTTCGCCCTCTGCAGAGTAGGCCCCCTTGCCTGCCGGGGACGGGATCAATGAAGGGTAGCCACAGTGTGTTTTTTTTTTCTAGGGCTCATGGCGCAGCTTTACGGGGAGAGCACGTCTCTCTAAACCTCCACACGTTGCGACTGAAGCACATTGCTGAAAAACAAATGCCCTCACGCTTCTTGGAAGATGCTGCAAAACATGTCACCACCCGGCGTTCACAACAACAAACCAAAGAACGGAATTTCTAAAACTTAGGATTAAAGTGTCACGTTTGATTTCAATTAAATTATTCTGGCCAAAGTTGGAGCTAATCATGAACAAAACCCGAGTGTCTATTTACTCTTTCGCTGAACGCGTGCGGAGAGCTCACCCTTGGTGTTCACTTTTGAAGCTCAGCGAGTGGTGATACAGCGGACGCTTAGTTCCAGGAAAGCAACTCCGTCGCTGGTTCGCTGTGCTCACGTGGTATGCTTCAAAGGCATGCCCGTCTCAACCCTCAGCGGCTTCAGTTTCGAGTACACTGTGGGACTCGTCCCACGTTTTTAGATGCACTGAGCGTCGAATTATACCTTAGGCGTCATCAAATGGGAGAGGCTCGAAGTTGTGTTCAAGTCTTCAAACAGTAGCACTGCACAATTCCAGCTAATGGAAGGATGCTGGAAGGATTATAGTGAACACGGCAAAGGTAGCAGCGCTGCTTTTATTATAAAACCAACAACAACGCAGCCTTACAAAGATGACTGTCCCGCAAGATGAGGAGGAATGATTTCAAACTGACCGAGCGGTGTACAGCTTGACAACTGCACATAACTATAAAAAAATGTGCGCAGATGGCGCTTTCTAGAAATGGTTTTATACTTGAATGGCAGTACCATGTTAATAACAACCTGTTATGATGTTACCCTAGGAGGACTGGTGCAGGAAAGAATATGGAGCATCATTTCATCGCATGTATACATACCGAGATGCCAGTCACCTCTTTATTTCTCGTTCCGCCGAAGCACGGCTTCTGACATCAATATCACGCAAATCCCGATAAAAGTTTCTATCATCTAGGCGCAGTTCAGCGAGGCAAAAACTTTATACACACTATTGAACGGCAATCTTAAAACGAATTTTTCATTATAATTAATGTCACGATTGGTCGGAGCAACACGAAGTTTGCACGATCGCGCGGACTCTCAAATTGTTTTTTGCTTCCTACGAACAATTGCAGATTGAAACAGTCCTTCTGACTCGAGTGTAACTTCGTCTTTAGCCGAATTATTCTTGAAAGTATTGGAAGGGTGTTTTTTAGAAGTTGACCATCTGCAGTAAAATGCACTAATTTGTTCTGCCACAACTTCCAGGGGAAGTTAGAAGTACTCATAGATAAAGATAAATAAATAAAAGAAGAATGCCTAGGAAGGTCAGCTTACGTACTCCTGGATTAGCATTAATGAAAGTTATAGTGCAAAACGCTAGTCAAAATAAAGAGTGCAATGCAAAGTTTTAACTTGCACGTTACAACATAAAAAATACGCCAGTTTCCATCAGGTCACAAGGTTGCCAAGCAACATTGCTTAGCCAACCTATCAATATAATAATAATAACATATTCTCGAACATTGTTTTTAGATACAGAGGAAAATGTGTGAAGATTACCCCCGTGAAAAAGATTTCGAAGCAAAAAGTAATTTATTTCTGTAATAAAATTGTTCGGCAAAATAAAATAACTTCTGGGTTGTCCGGGTTTTTGACGGTCCTTACATAAGCGTTTCTAACTTTCGATTGTTATATTTGCTAAAAAAACCGTAAATGAGAAAATTTAGCCCCGAAGCTTTCCCGATAACGGGATTATATTATACGTTGCCCTCCGTGTATGTGTGCAAGCATGCGCCCCCAACAACCGAATATAAAATTATAAAAATACGAATACGCACGCACATTCGTCCAAAAATAGATTGTATTCAAAGTGATAGGCGTTATCGCTTTCCTTTATAGGCGAAGAGTAAACGGCGTTGTGGACATGAACTAAGGGTGGAGTGTGTCTGACAGATTTAATAACTCTTGCTTTCTTCCAGCTTCGAAAGGCAAACAAGCATTTTGAGAATAAATCGGCACAGAAGTTTCATTTAGAACAACATAACAAACGCATAAAACTCCCACTCTATTGCTGTGAACTAACCTTACCTATGTGGTTTACCTTACAATGAACCACAGAGCAGGGGCGGATTTATGGGTCAGGCCTGGAGGGGGGGGGGGGGGGCGGTAGGCGGTCGGCCCGGGGGGGGGGGGGGGAGGGGGGAGTCTGCTGAGATATGACACGGTCGAAACGTTGCCCAGGTCTATTTTGCTGACCCAATATTTGCTATGTCACCAAAAACTAAACTTTCCTGGCTGGTGTATATCAATGATCTTATTTTAAAAAAAACGTTGAATTTGGGGAGCTTAAAGGGGGGGGGGGGGGCGGTCGCCCCCCCCCCCCCCATAAATTCGCTCCTGCCACAGAGGGACTCTGCGAGCCATCGGAGTCAATTTAATGCCACGTGCGTCTCATTTGAACTTCTGGAGGCGCGGAGCGGCACTCGGGGGCGCGTAGTCAGATTTACGTTAACAGCGTTGTATTTGCTGGGATGGGATGTAGTTCGCTTTTCTGGTACACCGCACATTCGAATGAAGTGTAGACATATATATATATATATATATATATATATATATATATATATAGAGAGAGAGAGAGAGAGAGAGAGAGAAAAGTTCAGTACATACAATGCCCAAAAATCAACAGAAAACACAAAATACCTTGCAATGACATAGGCGTTGGTTCAAAGGGTGTCTGCCAAGCAATACCAATATTGTAGCGTTTTTTATGAAATAGGCTGTCTCTTACATGCGGGTGTCTATTCTCCAATCGGGTAGTGCAAACAAAACGTGCATCTTGTTTGAAAAAAAAAAAAAATAAAAAAAATCGGGTCTCCGGCTGACCCTGATCAGACGATTGCTGCACTCTTCTCTCTTGTGGGACTCAACTTTGCCTAATTAAAATTAAAGTGCTTCGCTTCATTTTGAAGTTAATTTTATGCTTCATTCATAAACCGTTACCAAATTGAAGGTGCGTGCGGCCTTCCTCACAATCCCCTGTCGGCATCGCCATGTTTCATAACGCTTTGGGCCATTTTAATAAAGATCTCACAAAACCTTTAGTATGTCCTTGGTACCCAGAAACCTTTTACAGAATTCAAATTTTGAATTTCGTTATGGTTTGGCGTAGTTAAGAACAACTTAAAACAAATATTGACGAATAACGCTTTTATTGTAACGGTATGGTAGCGCCAGTGTCTTTATTAACTGGCAGCGACAGAGTCGTGCCGGTACAGCTTTTGCGTACGAACAAAACAAAGGTCGTACTCATTTGTAGGTGCTGCTAACCGTTTACCACGGTGAGGAGAGACTCAACAAATTATTATTTGGCTCAACCACTGGACAGTTGTGACGTCACACGACGGGGGAGTGACCCACAACAAAATAAACATACAGTGACGAAGTCGGACGGGAAACGGATTGCTGGTTGGCAGAACTGGTGTGGAAATGAAGCATCTCCCAAACGAGACGAGAGGAAAACGACATGCACCCCCATCCGAGGCATAATTGCTACATTTGCGATTGGCTCCCAAATGGTCACGTGATGTACGGCGAGGTCTTCCGACTGGTTGACAAGGAATTCTACTGTTTTTTGTTTTGTTTCTGTAATTTGTTTTGATAAGTAGTTGTGGTAATTTTCAGGAAAAAAAAAAGTAATTGCAATAAAAAGCACAGCGAAAACAGCGAAAGTTAGCCCGGGGCTAAAGTGCGGCAGGAAATCACTCTCGGAATGGCGAGGCGTTGCAGTGACCGGCCGAAAATTGCTCCGATTGGCGGTGTGCGTGCACGTCTCGCGGGCACGTCCACCGCCACCCGCATGAGCCGAGGCGAGCGACTCGCCCTGACTCTGCTGTGCTCGCCTGTCGGAAGCCCCGTGCTGGTCCGGCGACTTGCCCGAGAAATGCTGGCGCTTCGGCGGCTGCTTCGGGGCGGAACGGGAGCGCCTGATTACCCAGGCGTATCGGGGCACGCCGACCATCTGATTAGCATTGTAATTGAAATGAGTGGCCGCTGGTAATTCATTTCGCTTTTTGTACGACCCTGTTTTCATGTAGAGGGAGCAGAGGAACTGCGTAGACGTGAAGCGTACGGACGTTTTTTAGAGTCCTTTCAGAGGCTCATGGAAAGCCAGAACTTTGACTTGGCGCATTCCAGTCATTTTTCGGTTGCTTGTTTGGATTATAAATCAGTCACTTGGTATGCAGGTTCAATGAGACTGAGGACCAAATAATCTCTGTCTCTCTTGTTCTAAATTGTCTTCACTTCGGCATTCCCGCATAGCATTGTTAATAAATGTCTGCTATATCAGGAAAGGACCCAGTAAACGGCAGTACGTAGACTGCTCTGTGATTTAAAACATTACACTAGAGCATTGTCATGAAACTGATATTTTTGGTACCATCTAAGTGGCCCCTGCAAGACAGTGTGTTCTGTTTATTGAGACAGGAAAAATACGACGAAGTATTCCCACGTTGAAGCGTCTTTTATCGTTCTTTATAATTTAGTTAAATAACTATTGTTTATTGAAACCACTGCTACTGACGTCACCCAAACTCCCCCTGCACTTTGACATAGCCTCGGGGGAAAGGGGACAACCACCTCCCGAACACCAAACGGCATCTGTGACTCGATTCTTTTAACTCCGACATACCAAGAACTGTCTCACAACCAACATTTCTTTGGTGTAAGCTCTAGATTTGCATTTTTAAGCCGTGCGAACGCTAGCTTGAGGTTTTTCCAGATGATCAGGAAACGTCTTGTGAAAGACCACAACGTCGTTAAAATGCACATGCCGAACTGTGCGTATGAGATCGTGCAGAACAGATTCCATTATCCTCTTAAATGTAGACCGGGCGTCGCAGAGTTCAAAAGGCATAACTCGGAATTAATACGAGCCATCACCTGTAGTGAAGGCGGTCCTCTCAGGATCCTCCAGATGCACGGGGACCTGCGAATATTTATCCACTCTCGAGGTCAAGCGTACAAAACCACGCAGCCATGGGCGTACCCACCGGGGGGGGGGGGGGGGGCGGCAAGGGGGGTGATTCCCCCCCCCCCCCAGTTCTCAGGGTGGGGAAGCAAGGCATGTCTTTTGCCGCCCCCCCCCCCCTCTTTCCTGAAACAGCCGCCACTGTCAGGGCAAACACTGGCCGGCGGCACCCAAGGGATACCAAGGGCGCCCTGGGGGAGGAGGGTCTGCTTTGCCCCCCCACTCAAAAACAAAATGGTACGCCACTGCACGCAGCCTGCTGAAGCCTCCAATATATCGCCGTTTCGAAAGAAAACGAAATAGTGATTTTTGGTGACATTGTTAAGTTCTCGATAGCCCACGCAGAACCATGCTTACCCATTTTTTGTCAGTGTGACTTGGTGACGAGCAAGGGGAACATGGAGGTTCAATCACGTCCTGTTGTAGCGTTGTTTTTATTATGTTTAAACAAATTAAGGGGAACCCATCGAGGAGGCTGTCCTACAGGGGTAGCCTGTCCGGTCACGACTCAGCCTGTTGGTGCTCATGTCAGGCCCATATTCGCGTCACGTGTGCTGAAAAGCTTTGTAAAATCTTTCAAGTAGCTGGCAGAGCCTTCCCGGGTGGGTTTTATTTAGGCCAACAGTGTCACTATCGTAGAGTGGTAACACGTGTGCGGCCAACTTGACAGGTACTTGAGCACACAGACACGGGAACGCGACATTACTTGATAGCTTACTATCTACTGTCTCCGTGGCAGTGCACAGGGGAAACAAGTCGGTTCCTAGACGCAGTAACCAAGCATTGAAGTCACGCCCGCCCCTCTGAGACAATATAGGTTAATGACCTAGTTGGTTAAACATCTCAAAAACATTTAGCGCGAAAGACACGAATGATTCTGGACAGGACAAAAAAAGAACAAACAAATTAGTCGTTAGTTGTTTATACAGCCGGAGTGTAGTTTGCCAGACTATAGCGACATCGTTACTCACTGTACATGATAAATTTAGCCTGTGCAGTACGACTGCTAAATTGGAGTCTTTAACTTGCATCACGCAGTAGTGATGCACGACCGCACGCCGGTACGATGCCCATCCAGATCAAGACGTGCAAGGGTGGGGATCGAACCCAGGATCCCTTGGTTCTGCTGCAACTGGAAATACGAGATAGATATAGAGAAAAAAAAAAGATATATTTTGTCTTATTAAAAGGAACAAGAAATTCGGGACAGGTTAGTCTAGCCAATAAGCTGACATTGTTCGCTCCAAGAAGAGAAAATAAAATGGAAATGACAGACAGAAAGCGTATAGAGAGTGAAGAAACAAGAACAAGTTGAGAGATTTAACGTTATTCATCACAAAAGTACTTTGTGAGGTTCGTCACTTTCAGCATTTTTTGTGCTTGTTAAAATTGGCATTGTAGTCCAGTAACTTGGAGGAAGGTCTGGAATATCTCCGGAAGTATCTCCCTCCGAGCACAACTATCAGATGAATACATAATTTCTTTAATGTCTGCATCGACGAAATGATGTCTTTTTAACTCTGATGCTATATCTTCTCTTTATTTTTTTGCACTTCTGGCGGTCTTTTTAAATATATATAATGTCTTCCATAAGAAGGCACATGTTAAAAGTGTTCTTTCCAGCGGTGGAGTAATTTTCTGTACGTGCTCTTCTTGTGCGTAGGTGAAAGAGAACTTTGACAGATGCTCGTCGAAGATTTCCTGTTAGGCACGGCTGAAGAGGAGAAGAGTGCGGTATGGTTAAATCACATATGTGGTCATTTGATCTTGTAATATTTCCTAGGGTCGTCTATAGTGTTGGCGCTTACAAACAGATTGTGCGCGTTGGAAGCAAGTTGGTCTGCCGTTTTATTTCCATGTAATCGTACATGCGCTGCTATCTCCTGATAGGGAACTACGGAACAGCTTGCACATAGTGATTTTGTAACTTATTTGGCTGCCGAGGCTACTTGTGGCATTCGTCGAGGTTTTTGGAGCTGTTCAAATGCGGCTTGAAAGTCTGTTAGTACAAACACAGCCCGTGGAGTCAGTTTACTTATCATCTAAAGGGCTTCTTGAATCGAATTTTTTTTCAGCTGTTGTTGATGATACTATTTCATCTAGTTGACCGCTCCATTCTAGCTGTAAATTTGGTACATAGAAGGCGGAATTACTACGTCTTCCACACCGATTTAATGACCGGTCCGTGTACGCCTCCACGGGGTTGGCGTACGTCCTCGAAATGTATTCACTTGCTTTTAGCTTCTGTACACCGGGAATATGGCACTTACACTACTGACAGTAGACGTTTCAGGGAGGAGTTGATAGGGAGCCAGTTTGGTCGTGCACCAGGTCTGGCGTTCGACTAAGTCGATGAAAAGTTCGCGTAAAGATAAAGAAAAGCTCGAGTGTCGCCTTGTTCGAAGGCGCTTTAAGAGCTTCCTTCCTGCAGGTGTGGTAGACAAACGAATCTGTTTAAAAAGGAGGTGTTTGGTAGCCATGAGCGGTAAACTCAGAGCCCAAGCTTTTCGATGCACATTTTCGTTCTTATTTGATATTGGTACTCCTAAGCAAGTACGTAGACCTTGTCGATATATGCGCTCCAGAGCCTGAGAGCCAGTTGGCGATATACTAATGAAAAACAATAGGTATAACATACGGCTGACAATGAGGGCTGAATGAAGGTGTTTCATAAAACTGGAGAAGTTTTCCAGGATTATCCCGCCACTCTACGTATATGCAATCGGTAGTGCTGTGAGGCTGGATTTTATTATATTAGTGGCCTGCGCATGCCAGTTGAGGCGGCAGTTTAATGTGATTTTCAGGAGTTTTTGCTGGCGTACACGTCGTAAGGGGACGTCATAAAGAGTAAGATTAATGTTGGTGCTTCTCCGGCCCTTCCCAAGAAAATGCCGGAACACGGTTCTTTCTGGTGTGAAATGTAGACCACAGTTATGTCAATAATTGCTTTCTCCCACAATGACTGCTTGGGCGGTGTTACAAAGACCATGTTGTCGAGTGCTGAAACTCAGATGCAATTGTCGTTTGCGTGCAGTGATATATTGCTGGGGAGAGCGTACTTGGGAGAGATATCGGTAGTCTGGCCGAGAACTTTGTTGAATGCGGAGGGCAAGTTCGTCTGCTTCTTGCGCAGGGGTTTGCGGTGAAGTCAGAACGCCAAGCTATGATTGGCTCTGATTGAGGAATGGGGGTAGACCTCAAGGCAGCTTGCTTTGAGGTCTACCAACTATCCTTCGATCAGAGCCAGTCAGGGCTCGGCGTTCTGACGCCATCAGAATCCCTGCAAAAGAAGCAGACGAAATTGCGCTCCGCATAGGATTGGCAAGGAAACACTTCCTTGTAGTAAACCTTGAGCACATTTGTGAGAAGTACTGAGGGACGCACCGAGTCGAACTTGGTGGGTTCGGTTGGGAAGGATGCTTTGTAGAAACACCTGGACTTTTCCCGTGACACGGATGGCCGTCTTCTTTTGAAGAATAACGGATGATTTAATGCTATCGCAAGCTTTTGTAACATCGAAAAATACTACTAATGTCAATTTTTTGTCTCGGTGAATTTGTTCAATCGAACTAAGTTGGTCACCGGATAGCCGAAGAATCTCCTGAGTCAGTTGGGCCATGAACGCTGACCCTCCGCCAGTTATGAGGACGACCGGGAAGCCGTGCCGGATAACGATGGTTTTTACGGAATACTTGTCGACCTCTGCAGCATTACCAAAGGGAAGGGCTCTTATCTCGGCGCACGGGTTTAGATTATCTGTGGTGACAATTATTAAAAAAAATCCCCAAAGCCGACGCTGGGAAAGGTCCTAGTAGATCAATTCCGATCTACTGAAACGAAGCAGTACACGAGGCAATCGGTTGCAGGAGTCCTAATGGCTTTGTTGGAGATTCTTTGCGGCGTTGGGACTCATCGGACGATATTGTGTACTGACGAACTGTCTTCGAAAGCTTAGGTCAGCTGTACTTCTCGCGAATTCGGGCCAGAGTCTTACTGTAACCAAGGTGTCCGGACGCCGGGTCGCCATGGCAGGCTTGAAAGATCTCCTCTCGAAGACCGGAAGGGATCACCAGAAGCCACGACGAGTATCTTTCCCCGATGTTCCTTTTGCAGAGGACGTTTCGTCAAATGTCGAAGGCTGAAAATGTTCTTGAGACGATACTGCTCCATGGGAACGGCACTTCCTCGTACTTGCAAGTTCTAAATCGGGGTGAGCAGTAAAAGATAGTTTCGCAGGAGTTTGGCCATGTCATTGACGTTCACAGCTCCTAGGAAGAGCTCGTCGTCGTCCTCGACGATGCCGTTGGGAGCTGCCTTGACGAGGGCTTTGGATAGGAACTCGGCTTCGCTTTTCTTGCTGCCTGACTTGTACTCAACGGTCACGCCGAGCTCTTACTGCTATAGACTGCATCAAGGAAGGCGTCCTGATGGGTCGTTTATTTTTGGAGATTTAACACAGCGAGTAGTGGTTTGGGACCACCCGAAACGGGTTCCCGTACAAGTACGGGCGGAATTTCGTTATCGCCCAGATAACGGCTAGACATTCCTTCTCAGACCTCGAGTAATTTCGCTCCGCGCTCGACAGCGTGCGGCTATAAGCGATCACTCGTTCGGTTCTCTTTTGCCTTTGGAGAAGCACCGCGCCAAGCCCCATGTTTCTGGCATCCGTGTGAACTTCTGTTTCCTCTGACTGATCGAAGTGGCCGATGATTGGGGGTGACTGGTGTGAGGCATGGCAGAATGCAGGAAGGGCTGAGGGTTAACCATCATAACTTTTATTTAGGAGCCTAGAGAGGCACAGTACATGGTTACTGGGCTAAAATCAATGAACATCTGCCGGAGATAGCGAGATTCGGGGAAGAGAGACCGAAAACACGTGACCAGAGCCGCGGGAATGCGGGGGAGGTTATCTAAAAATGTGGTGATGGCGAGAGCGAAAGGGCGAGAGTGAAAGCCTGGGGAAGCGTGGTGTCTGGTTGCATGTACGGCGTTACGGGGGGCATTCGAGAGGCCTGGGGGGGTTCTGGGTTGACTTCATGCGGGAGGAGCTTGGGACTTGGGTCTCACATGCCATACCACCCAAGTCAAACCAAGTCCACTTGGGAGAGCACGGCCCCATCAATCGCTCCAAAAGTGTGGGAGCCAGGAAGAAAATCTGCGATTATGTTGCGAGGCTTTTCTTGCTTCAGTGGTTTGGTAAGGTTCGGGAAATCGGGAAGGGGATTGTTGTTTCCTTGCTCCGAATATTTTGCAATGAATTCCTAAAATGTTCGAGTATATCCTAGTTTGGGGGCGATTGCCCCCCCCCCCCCCCCCCTCTTCCCCCTCTACAGTCTTACACCGCTGGCCTTGGAACTGTGCCTGCAAGGTGAAGTTCCCATTTGCTCTTTTTCTTTGTGTCAAAACCTGCTCATATTTGCATTCCTTAGACTTTCGTGTTTAGCGTCTGAGAGTTTCTTGCTTCGCCGTGTTTCGCTGTCGTCAATTTCCGCCTTCTCGCGAACACATATCTCCATACATAAATCCGTTTTGGAGGTGGCCATATTCGTTGAAGTATTTCCAACCGAGGTTTCACACACTAAAACAACCAACTTTCACGAGTAATTGCACAAATAAAACAATTTTTTTGTTGTTTTCAATGGTTATTTTGGTTTAATGGAGTAAAAAAATAAGAAAAAAACCCCCTGAAATCTAGGGCATTCAGATTGAAAAAAGAAACTGAATTCAGGCACTCCGATGTGTCCACGCGGCCCCGCCGCCCCGCCAGCGTAAGCTTTTCGAATTCGCTGAGGTGCCTGCCTCTTCCGTAGTAAACTGCTCGGAACTGCTGGACTAGCAACCATTTACTGAAGGTAAACCTGTTCTTCTTCTTCACCCATTAGTTCCGAAATATAAAACTAATGGGAGTGGAAGCAGATCTTCAGTAAATGATTTCCAGTCCAGCAGTGTGTTTGTCGATTCTTTTTTCTCTTTCTCTTTATGTGTGTCTCCGTGAGTTCAGCTGGAATCTTTGAGCATGAATCAGAAAAATAGCTCAGTATCGACGACGCACGGAGCAGACGACCAAGCGCTCGCGCCGTTCCCGCCGCTCTTCAACCTCGCGTCAGTTCGTGCTGCACCAGTGGCTCCTGGTCGCGCTTGATTTGATTTCGGTAATATATGTTGTACCGAAATTATTTGGAAACAAGGCGGCCACATCTGAAGGAACGTTGAACATGTTATAGAAACGATATTTACATTATATTACAGCAAAGCTGTTTATTGCTACAGTCCCGTGGATGTTTCGTGTGCGGCAACAGTAATGACGCCACGGTTTCGTGACGTCATGTGATGTCGCAACTTTATAATGGAATGCTACGTCACGTGACCTCAACGCGAATGCAGTTTTCCCGCTAAATGTAGCGGAAAAATTGACGTCACGTGACACAAAGCCGTGACGTCATTTTTGTTGCCGCACACAAAAAATCCACGGGTCCCTAGCCATAAATGTGGTGGGAAAATTTTCCCAATAAATATAGCGGGAAAATTGACGTTACGTGATCTCAACACCAATTCAGTTTTCCCGCTAAACCTAGCGGGGAAATGTTTATGCTAAATTTGGTGGGGAAATTTTGCCCCTAAATTTAGCGGTGAAACTGAGTTCCATTCTGAACTGGAAAGCTGTAACGGGGAGTGTCAAAATTGCTTAGTACTACAAGAGGTGAGCGAAGTTTGTGAGCATGATCACGTCTCTTTAAAAATGCGATGGGCTGGAAGTAATAAACGTTCTTTGAGAGAAACATACTAATACATGTAGGGTGACCGTGCACCCGTCCCGCGACTCGCGGGACTGTCCCGCATTTAGGGCTCGTGTCCCGCGTCCCGCAAGAAACACCAAAATTTTCAAAATGTCCCGCATTTCACAATGTCGTAACATTCACTACGCAAATTATGGCGCTTCCGAACAACGCAACACGGGGAAGCGCGGAGGTCGCTGGTAATCGTGTGAATCTCGATTGTATGCCTTTTTTTATCGAGGCACTGCGAGAAGCGACCGTCGTTCTTGCAGGAGACCGACGAGCATGCGCCGTTGTGCCTCTCCCCTTGATGGCGACGTTATTGCAAGCGAAAATTGATCGCCTGAAAAATAAACAATTGTAGTTATTTGCAAAGCAGGCTGTGTCATGTGAGAGGGTTGTTGTGGAAAGCTATTTTTAATGAAGTCGGCCACACAAGGCAAAAAGCCTGCAACTCCGAAAGGTCGACAACAAAATACAATATAAGTAGGGTTCGGAGTTTTCGGTTTAAACCGATAAAAACCGATAAAAGTACGCCGAATTCATTTTCGGTGATTCGGTTTTAATCGAAAAAGGTCAGATTTAGGTTCGGCATTTTCGATTCAAACCGATAAAACCGATAAAAGTACGCCGAATCCATTTTCGAAAATTCTGTTTTAACCGGAAAGGTCACTTTAACCTTCCAGTCGTACCGGAGAGTCGTGACGAAAAAAAATTATACCATCTTCCCGAGGGGAACCATGGGGTGGTGCGGAGCATCGTGTTTGTTCCGAGGAAAGAGTCAGTTGCGTGCTGACGTCGAGAGATGGCGCCACCGACTGCCCTAGCGTAGAGTTCCTGTATAGGCTCCCTACGGGAGCCAGAGTTGCGCGTTCATGCATGGCATGTGGATTCAGCCTCTCACGTGACTGAATTCGGCAAATAGCAGCGCCGCGCGTTCGAGGCGCGCGGCGCGCTCAAAGCCGGGGAACGTACGCCGGGGCGCGTGCAACGTCTACTTGCTGCACGACACTTGATACGGCTCCACACGTGATCGGATCTCGGCGAATAGCGGCGAGGGCGGCACGCGGCACGTGGAATCAAACGCGCAACTCTGGCTCCCGTAGGGAGCCTATACAGGAACTCTACCCTAGCGTTACCCCCTACGCGAGCCTTCGTCGCGGCTCGCGGCAGAGAAACTTGGAACGCTCGCCGCTCGCCGTTTATTTTTTTCACACTTGAAGGAGAGGAGACTAGAGGAGGAGAGTTGCGCGTGCGCGCGCGGTGTGAGGAGAGGCGAACGCACGCGCAGTGCACGCAGCTGGTAGAGAGAGAGAGCGGAGAGAGTAACGCGCAGCTGTTGGAGAGAGGGAAGGAGGAGAGTTGCGCGTGCGTAGTTCGAGTGCCGACTACAACGTGACGCCGCGGGACATAGACCCGAGCAAGAGATGCTCCGCATCTAAAAGTGGAACGGCAGTGTCTATCGAAACGTGTCCGAATGTATGGGATACACGGATGCCATCACGACGTTTTCGTTTAATGTGCGCATGATCGATCGGAACGTGAAGTCCGAAATGCCCCATGACTTCGCCATGTACGAGCGTATTTTCAAACTCGTAGTAAAGAAGACTGACTTGATGCAAGCCCTGCATGTTGTGTTGTGCTTCAAAACGTCGCACCGTTTCTCTTTTGGCGGTCACAGTTGGTTGATTGGCCGATTTTGGCTCAGGCAGCGCTTCATCGCCTCAGCTTGCCAGTGTTCAGTGTTAGCGTTGAGAGGGCATTCTCGAAGCTCAGGGTCATATTAACAAGAAAGAAAGAGTGCGGATCAACGAGGAGAACCTGGGGAAGTACATGTGTGTGTGTGTACTATAATAAGATCACGTAATCCTTATATACAGAAGGTGAAGTTTTATGTTTTTTGGGCATAGGCTTCATATCTGACTTGTTTTTACTTCTATGTTTTTTTTCTTGATTCTTTTACAATTGCACACATTTGCCAAATAAAGTGTCAATTTTTTTCAATGTATCTGTGCCGTTATTCTTTGCGTGATCACAAATATCAGAGCTACAAGGATCATCTGATCCGGTGTCCGTTGGTATTAATTTATATTCACCGAAAAAAGCCGATAACATTTTGTGGGCATAAACATACGCCGAAAAAAAACCGAAAATTGAATTTTAAAATAAACACCGAAAAAAGTACGCCGAATTTCAATAAAATAGAAACCGAAAACTCGGAACCCTAAATATAAGGTCCTCATTTTGCGTAGAGTAAATATTTATAGTAAGCAGCAAAATTTCAATGGGAAAATGGAGCCCATTTTTGCCCGTTTTCGGTTTCTGGTGCCGTAGAGCACCATGTGTTCGAAAACTCCGTCGGCCGCAATTTTCCCATTGAAGTTTTCAGAAAATCAGTTATAACTTTTGATTTAGTTATCGGATCGGGCTGAAACTTTGGCATCTGGTTGTGACCTCTAGCGCTACCTTTGGGCGGAGAATGAGCGTTCGGCGATGCCTAGTTTATTTTTGCAGTAAAAAAAAACCGTGTAAATTTTCTTTTGTGACACCCTGTATTTAATGTTTCTTATTTCCTTTTGATGCATTGGCGTCTGCTGCAGTCGATTTTCATGTTTTCAACTTAGACACCGTAAATAAAACATTTAACATTAAATTGAGCAATAACATATTGCTGTGAGTGAAAATTATTTCAGCCTAATTGCCGCATCACACTTTTCAGGTGGACAGCATGCTTGCGGACAACACATGATATCGGGGTGTGCGTGTTGATAAATCTCCTTTAAAGGGGCCTTGAAACAGTTTTTCTACTTCTTCCTCCTTAGCTTTAATCCTCAACTCAAAGGCGAATTGAGAAATCACGTCGTCGTGACATGCTTGGGCACCGGTGCGATAAATCCAAGCTTCCACCGTGCTTTTTAGGCACACCAGGCACGTAGCCAGGGGGGAGGGAGCCATGGGGCCCGCCCCCCCTCCCCTCGAAATCTTTCAATTTGCGGGGGCCTAGCTCCTCTCCCCGTCCCCCTCATACAGCATTTTGTCATGGGCGGCCCCCCCCCTTCCGAAACAAAATCCTGGCTACGTGCCTGAAGCACACTATAGAACATTGTCATTCGCAAGTGACGATAAGTTCTGTCAGGGCACTCCTTGGCCACGAATCCAAATAATCGTTAACGGATATTGGTGTTGACGAGCGCATACGTCCGAGTGAGGCAGTTCTCGTGTCCAATGGGTGAGCTGGAGTCGGCTGACGTCATTTTTGGCACCGCTGACGTGTTTTGGGTACCGCGGATGTATCATACTGAAAAGACAGAGAGCTTTCGAAGGAAAGGAGGTACGAAATAGTCCGTTATATTTTTAAATGTTTGTACCAAAAAGCTGGGTTTTGACTTTCTCCCCTTTTTCATTTGGCCCACTGAACGATACGCGAATAGTAAAGTCCCAATTTAAAATCACTTATCTCAACCCAAAACTCGTATCATGGCCCCTTTAATACTTGTTTCCTCCAGTCGGGGAAATACCGTCCTTTTACACCCCCCCCCCCCCCCCCCCCCCCGGTCAGGGTGTCCCGCATTTCACTAGCAGGAAGGTGGTCACCCTAAATACATGCCGTGGCGGAACGTGAGACGGGAGACCCTAAGTCTGGTTTCTAATAGAGGTAAATGTGCTCTTTCCTTTCAGTGCCGAAACGCTCGTGTAAAGTGAATAGTCGTGAAAAATGAAGCGCGCCCCTTTGTTTTCAATTCTCTCTAATTTAGTTATCGGATAATGCTGATGAGGAGCCCATATGATGCTAGCGTACTCCAGTTGCGACCTGACGAAATATTTAAAAGCTAGCAGACGAGTTTCAGACGGTGATAAAAACAGTTTGTGTCTAATACACCCCAAGGAACGACTTGGCTTGCCCACAAGATATAGCTAATATGATCCTGCCAAGAAATAGCATCGGAAATAAAAACACCCAGGTACTTATATTTATTTACTTTTTCGATAGGAACACCATTGATTGTGTAGTTACAATTGATCATTGTTTTCTTCGTCTACACTGTCGTAAACTTTAGCCCTTTCCATTGAGAACGTTTTATTGAGCACTTTTCACTAAACTAATATAGTAGGTGACAGGTTAAGAACGCAGTAAAACCCCGAGTGTCGACAAAGGCATCGGCGTGAGTGCTCCAGGGCTAGCTCCCTAAGGGCAGAGCCATTTATTGAGAGACTTTGGCCATACATTGGTTTGAATAGGCGAGCATCTCGGGGCCAACCACAGGCCGCGAAACAGCCCCTAGCGGTGGTCGTGTGATCTAAATATGTGACACGACTATACTTCGTTTCACCTTATGTGCGAGCGAAGGCAAAACTGGAAGCGCGAGCACGGAAGCTCCGTGCGTTCAGGCTTTGCTCGAGCGCGCGAGCTGGGGAGAAATGCAAAAAGCGCTGATCTCGCGCTTCTAGCTTTGGCTTCGCTCGCAGATAAAGTGAAACGAAGTATGATTTGAGCCGTGCCGAGCGGAACTCCGCGTCTCAAGACGCTCGCGCACCCCACCCTTTGCACTGTTTTCTTTCAGCCAGTCTCAGGACGCTGTTCTAGCAGTGCAGACAAAGGCATGGGCACGAGCGCGTGGCTTTGGAAAGTGCCTCCTATGCATGAGGTCTCGTACAAACAAAAGCGTTTCGCTGAACTAGGCTCACGCGTCTGTGTCTTCACTGCAGACATTTGTGAGATGGAGTAGAGGTCTCTTGATTGGTCGACGCTGTGTCACAAATTTAGTTTACGCTCTAAGCGTGGGGGGAATATTCGGTGCTGGCGGCGGCATCTGCTCCGCCTATTGGCCAAACTCTCCCTTTACACGGCTCTGCCTAAGGGGAGCTAGCATTAAAGTCTTAGGATGCTGGCGAACGATATAAAAATAGGATCCAGAGGAGCTAAGTTAGCATCACCTTAGAAATGTCTTTTTAGGAACAGCAAGTTTACAAGAATCGAGCATTACATGCAGCTGTTACATGCACAGAAGAAACCAAACGCATTGTATCACGCATGAGAGAAGAATCTTGAGCCTGATGACTGCTCCACCGCCTTATGTATTCGACAATTCAAAAATACTCATTCGCAGCTGGCCATGTCTACTTGAATTACGAAGGTTACACGTATGTAGCTTTGTCCTTATCAATACATTGTGTAATGCATAATATACCTACGTTCAATGAATGCATGTCTTATAAGAAAACCTTTCCACAAGCAATACGTTTTATAGATTGCAGCTGAAACAAATAAGGTCTCTCACTTCAGCATAAAACCCTTTTCCACACCCTTTTTACAGCCATCAAAAAGTAAAAGATGCTCAGTGCAACTATATTACGATTGAGAAGTGTGTATTACATTTAATAAGGGTGCGTAAAGGATGTTGTCATGCATGTAATACCCCTGTCTGACGGCATTCTAAAGGCCCTTTTCACTAAGCTCCTTTATCAAATCGGCCAGTCAGCATGCGATGTTGAGTGTGCACGTGCCCTACGGCGTGCGCTGGTTCGACGATTTTATAACGGAGCTTGTTCTAACAGCCTTTAAAATGCCAGTCTGACAGGCGTATTAGTCTCGAAACCACGTTTCTACGCCCTGAAGAGGGTAAATGTTTAGTAGTGTGGGGCTTCGGAATATATCCTGTATGCGCAACTTTTCGTGCAAACAAAGCTTTTCGCTGTGCTAGTCTTATGGACACGTGGTTTTACCTAAACTGTATACATTGCTGAGCTAAATATTTTTGTATGGTTTCTTGGAGAGGAAGATAACGGCAGGAAGGTCGTTGAGTTGCCCATAGAGTGCAAAATAATCGGTATGGCTGGAAGCAGCGCCACCTTGCATTCCAGTGATAGCATAGGAGAAAATGCTAACAAACATGGGCAGATTGAAATTTCTGTCCCACTCTGTAGAGGTTTTGTTCAGCCGTAAATGAGAACACGTCATTACAAGGAGGCCAGCTGGAACATTGGACTTACACAAACGGGGGGACCAAACACAGACCACTGATTATGCACTGTGGAATTACAAGAAATTTAGCTGACCTACCTGTATTGACATGTACCAACTAGCTCAACCCGCTATAATTGTTTTAATGTTTTTGCCAGCTCCAATTTTTGTTTTATAATCGATTTTCTGAAGAATTACCTGGTCGTGGTCGTTGCGGTGTTGCTGCCAACTTACAGATGGTACCATGGTGGTAGTGACACATGAGGCATAAAGTGTGGGACCGCTTTCGGTCATTGGGACATGCAAGCAATCTCGACACCTCCATTTTTGCCCACCATAGTTAACCTAATCTGGGAAAGCACAATCGCTGAGTTGGCTGAGTTGGTGGTTAGGCAAATTTGAGTTACACTGCTACTCCCAAGGAATGAAGACGACGAGGCGATAAGACCCCTGAGTGCCTCTCGTGCTACCTGCTCGTACACGCCGTTTCCGCCATCTGCCCATTATCAAAGCAGGTTGACACCCTTGTATTGTTCTAAAGCATGAAACGCTTTTTAACGGAACTCCGCAATCCCGCAATTGTGTCCGTCCGTCCGTCCGCACATTTCCCGCTCAATTTAGAGCAGAAATTTGTGACACGTGACCTAAACACGAATTAAACTTCTCCGCTTGTAGTAGTATTAAGGTACATTAGTCTCGCCAAAATAATAAGAAAGGGGAAAAATTTGGGGCTCCAATTCAGGCTGTGAACGTGGTTGAACAGCCAAGCTGTGGTATCACCTGCAAAAATGGCCCACTGCACTATACACCCTTTTTATAGCAAGCGCCACCAGGTGGTGCTCCAGTCTTTGACGTCTTCGAATCTGGAGGATCGTTTCTTTTCGGGGTCTCCTTTTAAACGTCGCGACGTGCTTGACACCGTGGTTTTTTTTTTTTTTTTCACACGAAACATTCGCACACCGTTGCCAAGATGTCCAAGGGGAGGAGCCGCAAGGTTGCGAAGCTAGAGGACCCCCTCATCGGCTGTGACAAATGCGGGAGATGGGCATACGTTTCCGATATCGATTTCAAGAACACTCGAGAGGCTGAAAATGTTGACTTCGTCTGCAGAATATGCAAGATGATTGACGAGGTGGACACGACAAACAGAAATAAGACTGACGAACTGCAAACGACCATGACGGACATGACTAAAAGGTGAGAATACACCAACAAAGCAGGTGCCGTGGATCAGAACGACATGATACATGCACTCCTAGACCGGGTGGATAAATTAGAGCATTGCGTCGAAGAGCTTGTGAAGCGAATGTCGTCCAGTCAAACTGACAAGGTAACTCTAAACACAACAATGGAGGATTCTTCAGAGTACAGTGCACGACGTGAGCAAGAAAAAGAAAATGAAAAAAAGCCTAACCAGATTGACTATCAGCGACATGGGCCTGTGATGTCCCAAAGTGGTACCCCGTTTCCTGAGACCTACGAAACCGGAGCAGGACCACACCTTCAACATGAAAATGGCATGATGCAGGTACAAACAGAGCAGCAAGTGGCAACCTCATCAGTCAAGGACTTGCCCAGCCAGGTAAGAGACAATAGCAACACTACCACCATGAATGGGACTTGCATAAACCAAAGGCACATCGATGAACACATCCGACCTCACCAAGGAGTGACACGAGAAGTGATTGTTGCAGGTGATAATAATGTTGCCCGTTTTGCAAGCACTCTCGTAGATCGAGTAGGGGACCATCGCCGAATGGAAATCCTATATAAAAGAGGTGGAACAATCGCAGATGTACACCACCTAATAGACGAATATGAAGAGAAAGCAAGGAAAGTACCCCGAATGTATACGTTGCACGTGGGTGTAAATGACATCTTGCACGGCGAACAACCTGCGGCGATTGTAGAACAACTGAGGCTGAAATGGACAGATCACAAAGACGCATTGGCCATATGCTCAATACCAGAGATTGAAGGCAGAGGCAAAGGAATTCAAGCAGCAACCATGCTGCCGAATGCCCATCTAAAGAAGCTCTGTAAGGACCTCAAGGCGCGGTTTATAGACCTGAGCCGAGATCTCAAAGCTGAGGATGCAATGGAGAGAGGCAGGCTACACTAATCGTACAAGGAAGATGGGGTGCGAAACGTGGTCAACAGGCTAGGAGCCGTGGCCAGCCTTTTTTTAGGCATACAATGGCGAAGAGATTCACCAACCTTGAAGATTGGTCAGCAGAGGAGTCCACTGGTAGAGCACAGGAACGAACTAGTGCAGGGACGGAATACAACAACAATGTATGGCAAACCTCAAGCTTATCGCCCAGCCGAAGAGCACCGCATGATGCATCAGGCAATGGGGTGCCTGCATGCACAACACATGGACAACCCCATGAACAGATGGCACGCCGGCAAGACCGAAGTGCTGGCTGGAAAGCCTTGCGATCACTATCCAGTCGAAGAGCAACGCACGGACTACCAGAGAAGTTTTCCGCCATTGGGCCCAGTTCGCGAATTGGAGAGACGGACACCGCGACCCCAAGACGTAGTACATTGCTTAGACTCGAACATGCAACTTCCACCATCGCAAAACAGTCATGTAGCACTTGGGCGGGCTCCAGACATGGACCGTCTACAACGTCAGCGGCAAACACTGTCAAACGGAGGACTCCCAGTGTACTCTCCGTAATCCTGGACACCCCCAACGTCAACACGTCTTTCCCAAATGTATACACCTGTGCTGCCTCAACCCCAAGACCTGCATGCAATCGTGGCCGAGATGGTGAGCCAACAACTGGGGTACCACTACCAGCATCACAGGGTATAGGGCCGCTTTCGGGGAGGGGGGTCGGAGATAAGAGGGTGAGGAACAAAAGTAGGTGTGGCAAGAAAAGACGGAGACGACGTAGACGAAGCAGACTTCTGACAGATGTGGTAGAAGTTCTCAACCTCCAAGGAGCGAGACGGGAACACAAATGGGAAGAGCTATATAGGGAGTTGGAGGCGGAAGGAATGACGCTTTTTGGAGTGGCAGAGACGCACCTACGTGATATTGAAGAAGCTCCAACCGATGCAAATTGGTGTTGGGCTGGACGCAATCGTGTGGAGGGACAGCGTCGAGGTAGGTGAGTTGGCGTGGTGTGGCGCAGTACATCAGGTTCGTGCAAGGAGCCACGACACTGCTGGGATCATATTTGGGTGACGGGAGAGATAAGTATAGTATACGTGTAGGTGGGAGCTGCGCGCAGAGAGGAGAACCAAAGTTTAATGAGTTGTGTGGAAACCGAAGTCAAGGACTTGGCTGCTACAAAAGACATTCTCATCATGGGGGATTTTAATGGACACCTGCATGAACTGGACGGATGGGAGGACGAAAATGGGCGAGCGATGCTGCGGATGGCCGAAGATAACGCCTTGGAGATACTAAATCTCAGGGCCTCATGTGAGGGTCAATATACATGGAATGCCCGGGAGAGCAAAACATGCATTGATTACGCCTTAGTCTCACAGAATCTGGCCCGTTGTCTGGTTCACGCACACATAGATGAAGCTGGTGAACACGTATTGGGAGTGACCACAACCGGATACGGTTAGAATTCTCCAAAGCTACACCAAAAATAATAAGACAAAAGCCGCCTCCAACAGGCCGTTCCCGGCCATTTCCAACGGCGGTGGAGTAGGTGGTGGAGGAGTTTGAAAACAGCACCAAGAGAAAGACCGCAGCTGGATACGCGGAACATGTGGCAGATTTAAAGCGCCTCATCCAACAACATTATACAAAGGACCGAGGTGGGCGACGACTAAGAAAGCGTTGGTGGGACGCGGAAGTTCAAGCCGCCATCAGACTAAGACAGGAGCAAAACAAGGAGCACCGCATGGTTCTCCATGGCGGCCTGGCAGACGCTGTTGTAATAAGGTGGAAAAAGTACAAGTTGCAAAAGCAGGCCGTAAAACAGCTTGTACAGGACAAAATGGCCCAGGCTGATGTAGCCACAATGAGAGACATCAGTTCAAGTGGTCGAGACGCACCCAGAAAGTTCTGGCGATATATCGGAACTCTCAATGGAAGATACCAGTGCCTAGCATCCTGGACGAAGACACAGGGTTGCCCACAAAGAGACTTGGGCAATGCCTTACAGATCATCTCGTTGAAAGTTTCTCGCCTTCAGGAGAGACACCACTACAAAATCTCTGCCCAAGCAAGGCGCAGATTGTGCACTGGATTGCAATAATGTAACAATTAGTAGGGTGTCAGTTATACGCGCACTAGCGCATATTACTTGAACAACACCGCCCAGGGATTAGATAACATTCCGGCAAGTGTGCTCAAAGCACTGGGCAAGGATTCTATGGACCAACTTGCAGGAATTTTTGATGATATCGCATCTGGGAAAGAAGAAATTCCTCGAGACTGGAGATGCGGCAGGGTTGTCCTGATTCCTTAAAAGGATGTGACCGTCAATACCTTCGACAGTACAGACCCCTGACTGTGACAGGTGCGGTGTATAGGGTATTCGCCCACATCATGAAAAAGCGCATGACCGCATGGGCAGAGGAGGAGGGCATACGGACAGAAATCCAAGGAGGTTTCCGACGGGGACACCGATTAGAGGACCATCTTTTTACCTTAACACAATGTATTGAGGTTGCACGGAAAGAGGAGAGGAGCCTAATATGTTGTTTTCTTGACATCGCAAAGGCCTATGATAGTGTTTCCCATGCCCAGCTTATTGTTAGCCTACAACAGCTCGACATGCCGCCGGAGTGGACAGCACTCATCTCCCGCCTATACCATGGCAACACGGTTATGACCCACCTCGATGATGCTCACTCTGAGGAGGTGCTGGTGACGAGGGGCTTACGCCAAGGTTGCCCGCTTTCTCCCCTATTGTATATACTATATGTATCCACCCTAGAGAAGTAACTTATACAATCAGGACTGGGCTTTTCACTAGCCCATTTGGAGCATTGGGATCGAGTTGACTGGGTTCTACCGGGATTTACGTACGCGGACGATGTGGTACTGACCGCAGAATCAGTGTTTGAACTTCAAAAACTTCTTGACATATGCTCCAAAGAGGCTATGGTACTTGGTTTAAAATTTAACACCAGCAAGTCAGCGGCGGTGGTGTTTTCGGGCTCCCTCGAGACAACTCTCGATAGCCTTCGTCTCGGAGGGTCCGATGTACCAATTCTTAATTCTTACAAGTACTTGGGCATCACAATGTCAAACGACACAGACTACCTGCAAGGCCATCACACCCATCTCCACCAAGCAGCCCTACGAGGAGCCAGCATTCTCCGTAAGCGAAGCCTCTGAAGTTGCAACAGGTTCATCGTTTCGCGGGAATTGTGGAAAGCAGTAATGGTACCCGAACTAACATTTGCAAATGCAGTGGTGTGTGTCCCAGGAGATGTCCGCGCCAATATGGAGCGTAGGCAGAGAGACGTAGGACGCCAGGCATTGGGCTGCCATGGAGCGGTCGCCAAAGAGGCAGTGCAGGGTGACCTGGGCTGGTCCTCTTTTGAGGCTCGCGAGGCTTCAAGCAAGATTGCGTATGACGGACGCCTTCGGCTTATGAATAGATGCCGTTGGGCGAATAGACTGTTTATATATACAAACTTGAGTGGGCTGCGAACCCGCTGGCAGAAGCGCCTCTATCAGCTTCAACACAAGTACGACTTCTTCTCGGAGCCTGTTGATGCGTCTACGGAGACGGAGTGGACGTCGGAAGTTAGGAAGAGAGTCCGAGACTGCGAGACCCAACAATGGCTCCAAGACGCCCAAACGAAATCGACGCTGGGGGTGTACCTCGCAAAAAAAATAACCATCGCCTCGGAAGTCCGGCTGTACGACAACAGCCTGGGTAGCCGCTTCTTGTTCGAGGCACGTGCCGGGGCACTGCGGACGCTGTCGTATAGGCGTCGTTTCGACACCACTGTTACGTCAACAGCGTGTAGGGTGTGTGGGGCAAACAACGAAACGGTGGAGCACATCGTGCTAGACTGCGCGAAACTCAAGCCGTCCCGGTCACAGGACAATGGCCCAAGGCTACCGAGACCATTAGCGCTCACTAAAGCGTTGGGCTTCACTGACAGTGAAATCGGACAATCCATAGCCGTCTGCCCAGCTACGGGGCTGAAGGTAGCTTCCAACGACACAAAAAGGATTGTTGCAGACACGAAAAGGAGACTGGAGGACTGGTGGCAGAAGAACCACCTCAGGGAGCATTAAGACACTTACGGTCCCAGGCTTGGGCACAAACCTTGTTTGAGTCCTTCCGATTCAAAGGGAAATAGCTGCATCATCATCATCATCATCATCATCCCAGAGAACTTCCGGTTTATAAAAAGAATAAACAAAGGCCACCTTAACACCGGTGCTTGAAACGTAGATGAAACGTTTAACCACCCATTCTCCAGGTGAGCGCCAAACGAACGAAGTGCGAGATCTGTTCAAATGTTTCGAGTATTCTCGTAAACCAACTTGCCTTCTCCAAGATGTAATATTGTACAGCCGAAGGCCTTCGTTAAATCTCCAACTTTTTTGTCATGTAGCTTTTATGCTTTCTAGCTTTCTTGACATATGCAGGCCCAACAGGCTTTCAAAGACGGTGCGGCCGGAAGTCGCTTGGGACGAAAGCGGCAGTCCAAGTTTGTAAACATCAAAAGGGTCTATACTAAATGATTTACAAAAGAAAAGTAAATGCACTGTACCAAAACGTTTTTATATATGAAAGACTTCTTACGTTGTCGTTGCCGCGACAGCTTATGCAATCGCAAACTTTATCGAAAAACGCATCCGGGGAGCACTACGTGCTACGGATTGTTAGCGGGGCTTGTGACGTCACTCCCCACTTCGCACTCTGCCGTTATCGCGGCAGCCTATGCAACCGCAAACCTTACCGTGAAACGCATGCGGGGAGCGCTACGTGCTACGCATTGTTAGCGGGGCTAGTGACGTCACTCCCCACTTCGCACTCTGCCATTATCGCGGCAGCCTATGCAACCACAATTTTTACCGAGAAATGCAAGCGGGGAGCGCTACGTTCTTCGCATTATTTGCGCGCCTTATCATCCATCATGTGGTTTTTACACTTGTTTTGTGGTTTTCTTAGAGAAACAAGTCTCAAAACCACATAATAAATCATAAGGCGAGAGATGGTTTTCTGTCGACTATTCTGTCGACTACCGTTCTGTCGACGGACACGAAAAAACCGACCAACGAGTCATATACAGCTTCGCTGTAAAAGAAGGGGAGCGCGTCGATGGCTACCAGGCATGGACGTTCTGGCACATGGCACAAACACACACATTGAATACTCAGAAGGGAAGCTATATGTACACCTCCAGGCCCGACTCAAACAAAAAGTCTAAGAGCGAGCTCAAGGAGTAAAGTAAGAGCCGCCATTAAGTCTTTCAGCGTCTCACAACACGCGCGTCGCTAGCACGTGGCGACGTCAAGACATGCGTCTTCCGCTTTGCGACGCGCTCGGGCGACTAAGGGATCAACTAACGATGACGTATTGCTCAGGCCTTGCCATATTGGATGGATGGATGGATACGGCTGAACCCCTCTAATTGGGCGGAAGTTTGCGCCACCCAGCCGAAGCTTTTAGTTTTAACAATTAACTCCGATTAATGTTGGAATTAATTGAGAATGACGAAGACGTTTCTATCGCGATGTCAGAGCAACTCTGACCATTTGGCGAGCACTACTCGATACTCACACGCATATCCTTGCTTCAGAAATAGCGTATATAAAAATGATAGTAAAATCGGTAACTTAGCTCTGTGGTAACATGCCGCTTCCCACGCAGCGGACCCATTGAATCCCGAGAGCGGTGGGCGACCTTTTTCAAGCAGTCAGCAATACCGACGTCCAGCGCCCTATGGCCTATTACAACTGCAACTGCGACATCCACAACAACGGATTTAGTTTCCAGTGGTGAAAATAGGCCATAACAGCCATTGCTGCAAAATAATTATGATGATAGGGGCCAGAGCGCCGCTCTCGAGGATTTCCTGAACATTAGGAATTAGCAGTTTTTGGCTTCCCAAAAGGTGGCGCAACAAAGCTTCAAAACAGTATTTCCTTGTTGTACAGATGATCTAAGCTCTATCTAAATGAGGAAACCGGGTGACAATCATGACGAAAGTCTAATATATAGTCATATATGTCTTTTTATTAAAACCCGCCCCATTCGATGCCCTTAGTGCTAGAAAATGTCCACAAAGCAGATGCGTAAAAAATGAAATGTTTGATAAGCTACAGCAACATTATTAGAAAACAAACAAACGATGTCCATACTTTTGCATATCTGAGAGAGTTCACACCCTAGTAAATATTTTAATGTAGTTCAATTACCCGTTAAGCAAAATAAACCTTCCATGATCTAAAATATCAAATACTGGTATGTTTTCAAAAAAAAAATATTTTATCAACAGCAATATGAACATCAACAGCAAAATCAACAATAAAACAACACACTTGTCATAGTCCGCATATTTTTACTGTTTAACATCTTTTTAACCACTTGTAAATGGGATAAATTTTAGTGGCATATAAAGTTCACAGATTATCAATATTAACGTAATTATATATTAGCGTCAATATCAATGTCACACTTGAATTTGAGTTTGTCACACGGAAGTCGATATCTAAAACACAGGCTATGAGCATTGAAAATGATCAGAAAAAGGTCCTTCGATTTGTATATGATAGATTCTCTGAGTGCCGCTTTCGTTATAACTACGAATATGTACTAAACATGTTTTCCCTTCCACTCTTGTTTACCAGACGAACTGTTCGTGACTATGTGTTTTTGCATGAGCTTATAAATGGGGCAATTGATTCTGTGGAGCTTCTTGGGAAAGTTAATTTTTATGTTCCTTTACGTGTAACCAGACATTTTGTTAATTTCTATATTCACTCGCCCCATAACACTTCACCACTTTCTCGAGTTCAGTCATTGCATAACACCACCGTTCATCCTCACCTGGACATTTTCTCGAATGTGTTAGAAAACGAAACTTACCTGCAATCATGTGATATAGTACTTCCGAATTAGTTTTAGAACGCCAGTAACTTCCTCACTATTTTCATAACTTACTTTTTATTATTGTAACACAATATAGAGTACAGTAGATCCTCAGCCTTACACAGGTCTTATTGTGACGTTTTGTTGCTCATGCTGGGCAACGGTGTTGCATAGTCGTTCCAGGCACCCCAAGAAACACTATTTTCAAACACTGTTTATAAAATGTGGGCGTAATTTTTCGCCGTGATATTTGGGATTTGGAATCTTTGAGATCTCATCAATTTTATAAAATTAAGACTGTCCATATCTATATTCTTTGAACGACCCCTTTAAATTTGATTCGTATTTCTAGGCGACAAGTTATGCGAATGTTTGTGTGTGTGTTTTTTTTTCGTTTTTCTTTGCGTTTCTTTTTGCGAGAATTCGGGTGAGACCGTAAAAGGAAATAAAGTAATTATGCTCAGTTTCTGCATGAACATACTGTTTCTTAAAGTACGTTCGAAATCCTATTTCGAAAAGTAACTCAAAAGTATCGTGCGTTACTTTTTGTCGGTAATTATAATGGTAACACGTTCCTTTTATTTCGAAGTAACGTAGGTCGGTAACGCGTTGCTTTTATTTGCAAGTAAGGAGTAACATATTTCGTTAATTTCTTTTTTCGGCAACGCCTACAACACTGCTCCAAGTCCGCATCCTTGTTTTCTACAGCCGTTTTTTAGAGACAGTCCCCAGCATACCTATCGGTGCCGGTGGATCAAACGTATTCACAACATATCACATTGAGGCTGTTCACACCAAAATGTGTGTCGAAAAGCCACTGAATAAGCTGCACTTGGAGCATCGACACTACCTTCCCCGGTTGTTCTGTAGGCGCCGCCATTTTGGTAGATTGTCAAGAGTGGGTGCCATTGTCGATTAGTAAATTTGAAAAATGCGACTTTCTGAACATTACATACGCTGTAAGGAAGCTCAAGTGATATCCATTAGCTCTCTCGCGGACTGTTTTAACATTCTGGAGGGCAGAACACCGCTTCCTGTGATTTCACATATAACTTCAAATAACTGGCAACCATGATTTTAGGCACCGAAATTATGTTTAAACTCCACTAGTCTTGGCTGGGAACTTGGCGGGTCGAGCCGAGCTAGGTTTTGGCAGGCCCTCACCAGAACTTCCGATGAGCAGCCCCCCCGTTACAAAAAAATCGCCATTAAAAAAACAAAATACAATCCAAATATACTGGTTGGGGTGCCGTTATTCTGGCGCGCAGGTTATTTTAGTGGCTCTAGCTTGGCATGCTCGTGTCGCGCTTTTTCGGGGGGATGGAAATGACGTCTTTCAACCTTGCTCGGCCCCTTTGAAACGTGTACAAAGTGCCGTTCGTGTAGACGTTTTTATACCCATAAGCCGCATCTTAAGGCGACAGATATGTTTTCCAAAAATGGGAAGCTGAGCGTTTCGGAAACGAGCGGAGGCGACCGAAAAACCTCGTGTCTTCCAGAAAAATGTAAAATACACTGAACATGGTTGGCTCGCGCGTGTTGGTGTTGACGATTCTCCATTAATTCCTCGTCACTACTTTCTCCGTTTAGGATCCAGTAGGAAGTCTCTCCTAGAGCATGGTTTTAATATCAGATTAAAGCATGCGCGCACACGATGCTTTTTTTTTAATCTCATTACAGGACGCAGATTAATTATATGTAGTAAAATAATGTCAAAAACTTCGTTAGTGCACCTTTGAGCGTCCGAGTGAATATAGATGCGCTTGTTTTAAAGACAAACCCCCGCTCAACATTATTACGTGCTCAAAACGTTAAACGAAAGCAAAATTTCAAATGAAAGCTCCGCTGTATGACTTCAGTATTGACAAAAAAGAATGGTTATCTTTTGGAATACGTCGATTAAATAAAATTTACCTCCCCCCCCCCCCTCCCCCACAGAGCGGCGACGAATTAGTATTGCTGGGTTCAGGATGGCCTACTGTGCTTTATGTTCGGCGAAGGGACGACTCTGGCAGCTGTACCGTTGAAACTATCGATTTTTAGTTTCCGGCTTCGTTCTGTTCTTACCGGCAGCCTGGCCCTTCGAACCCCCCCCCCCCCCCCCCCTCCCCTTCCCAGTGCAACGCCAACGGCGTCCCGGAAGACATCGATCATCCGGGGCTTTCCTGTTCGAGACGGCTCCAGGGAGAACTTGGCTCTTGTGATGCCAACGGAAGTTGGACAGCACCGCAACGGCGCAAGGTTCAAATCCTACACGAATTGGCGGTATGTGGCGCAGCCTCCGGACTAATTTGAATTGTCATCTCGACCAAAGTACGCGTGGCCACAATTTCCGTGCCAAAAGTGAGGCTGAATACCGCAAACATATGAGTTGATGTAGTTTTGTTGTATAGGTGTAGTACCAGAAATATGCTAGATCCTCAGAAAAATGAAATCGTGACTCCCTGACCTGATTCCATCGTGGTCCTCAAATCCTAATGATGTTTCGGAAACCTTGTAGCAATAATGATATTCAACGAAAAGTAGAAGAGGCACATGGAAAAGCCAAGGACATCAAATAATTCTACAACAAATTTAGTGTCAGAGTGGTGTTAGTAGAAATGAACACGCTGACAAGGCAGCTAAAGGAGGACACACGCTATGAAAGCTCGCGAAGTTTCTATTTACCAAACGTGACATAAAATGCTCCATAAAGAAGTGGTAAAAACTATGACTACGCAGCTGCTTTCATGCACACATCAAACGAGTAAGTTATATCTAGATGATAAGAATTAGCTACTGCGTTTACCAGATAATCTAATCGGGTAGCTAGCAACCTTGTTTCATAGGCTGCGACTTAAACAAGCTTGCACCAGCAGCTACAATTTTATTTTCTCCGGGCTGATAATGCAAACTGCAATATATGCAAATAAAAAAGTTTTGACGACCGATGGAAATGCGTTAGCATTGGTTCTTTCTCACCCTCTTTTTTACCCTTTTCCATTCATTTAGGACCCCTTGCCATTCGTTTATCACCGGTTTCCTGTCATTTATTACTCATTTTCATTCGTTTATGACACCTTTTAAATCGTTTATGACCCGCATTCAAACTTTTTTACCCCCTTTATCACTCGTGGAAAGAACCACATCCATCGCCGGAGCGGCAAATGAGCTGGGCCGAATTCCAAAGCGGTGCAGCGCCTGCTCGTTTCTGGGTCCGCGCCAGCTGTGCGACTCTCGTATCGGTCCAAAGTGTTGACGTCAACACGCGTCAGTCTCTCCCTCTGTGCCGCCGCCGTGGTGATACATTGAATCAGTAAACACGATACCTCCTCACCATCCCACTCTCCCCGCTAAGTCATGCATGGCGCTGACAAACGGACGCACTGACCGACACAGGCGTGTTTTCGTGAAAACGAGCCTTCTCATGCTAGCGGATTAAAAAAATGTTTGAAAGTTGTTATGCATATGCATAAGGTACTAAACTCAACGAGGACACATAAAAAGATGCTTCACCAGCTAGACCCTGTGGGTCGCTGAAACGTTCACCGCCCGATCGCGCCGTACTCCGTTCGTTCCCGAAAAACACACGATCAACCAGAAGGTAGTAGACATTTTACTCTTCCTGTAGTGAGGGCTGCGGGCACACGCTGGTCCCTGCTCGTCGTTGGCTCGGTCGACGCTGTGGTGCATAACTCTCACGCACGGTCCCCGACTGGGGGATCGGTGGCCGAGTGGACTAGCACACACCAGCTCGGAGCACGTGGAGCGAAAGCTCGCGCTGCAGAACCCAGGAATCCTGGGTTCAATCCCCACCCTGTCCGTTTCGATCCGAATGAGCATCGTACCGGCTTGCGGTCGTGTACCACTATTGCGTGGTTCACGTTAATGACCCACGTGGGACGCTCGGCTATTTGTTGTGTGCCAGCGCTATCCCAAAACCCAATATAAGTTTTCGCTATCTGGATTATGAAAAAAATAATATTGAAATCTACCTTGATATCAGGTTTTCAAACTGGATTTCAGGTTTGCAAAAACATTTCCACTTAGATCTCTTGTTCCATAGTGCAAATATTGGGTTTTGGGGTAGAGAGCCCAACGTCTCCTTCTGCGGTTTCTCCGCATCACACTACCATTTACTGTGGTAAAAATCCTGGCCCCATGGACAAAAAATAAAAAGACAAAAAGAAAAGGCGGTATTACGGTGTGGTCTTTAAAGCGCTCCAGAAATACGTCAAAGACCACTTGCCTTCAAGACTGAGTTTACGCGCATGTGTGTGGGATGTGATTCTGCGAGAGCAATTTTACTCTTGTTCTAAATGCCCATATTCGCGTGTACAGTCAGCACGGAATGAAACCCGAACGCCGGAACGCGTGGCCATCGATACAGGCTGCTCCACCTGGAGGGCCCCAGAGAACTAATGAAAATGGACTTGGGTGCGAGGGTGCGGGTCCTACTAAGATGTCCTCAACCCTCGCGCGAGGCGCCTGAGACTTCCGCGTTTCGCCGGTGGCGCGCTGTAAGCGCCGTCACTCGGGGTGCTTTTCTTTCGCCGCACTGTCGCCCGGTCGACACCGGGCGGCCGCTTAACCTGGCTATTGCTATTTGCGATAGGCCCTGCTCAGACAGGGTGACGCATTTATTCCGTTCCGGAATTGATACACCTGGCATATCGGTGGTTACCAAAGAGAGCGTCAGCAAGCAATTCCTCGCTTTTTAAGATTCCACTGATAACCTCGCACTAAAACGTGGGCATTGCTCATAAAAACCGAGGCATCCTCGTCGGTCTGTTGCAGCATTTTTTTTTCATAAAGAGTATGGTCGTGCGAGTAAACAAATTTGATATTGCGTTTATGACGTTTCACTATATCTCGGAAACAGCGCGTGGCACGTTGTTCACCGGAGACCCAGTGTGGTTCCAGTGACACGTCATCAAGCACTACGGGTCTTCTGTGCACGAAATGTTTCAACTTTCATTTCGGCCTTGCAATACACAAAGCGATAATCAATGACAGCGCTGAAGAGATATCGCTAGGAATCCGATACACAAAGTGAGTGACAGTGCTTTTTGTATCGGATGTGACGGCGCTTACAGCGCGCCACCGGCGAAACGCGGAACTCCCAGACGCGCCGCGCGAGGGTCGAGCTCATCTTAGTAGGACCCGCACCCTCGCACCTCGGCGCATTATCATTAGTTCTCAGGGGCCCTCCAGGCGGAGCAGCCTGTATCAACGGCCACGCGCTCCGGCGTTCGGGTTTCATTTCGTGCTGACTGTACCTTTCCCTACGGAGTACCCAGTCCGACCATACTAAATAAAGGGAGCGTAGCCCTTACACCCCTTGTCACATATACGATAGCCCGAAACTTCAGTTGGACGTACGGTGCAATAAACGAGTTGTCTGCACAAAAGATTTTAACATTTACTTTAAATAAATAAATATTTTAACTAGGCATAGGCGCCGGATAAGGAGTCTGACAAGTAGCGAAATAAAACAAATTTGAAAGTGGGTGCAATCAAAACATTCTGTCATTTTAGTCACGGGAAAAAAATTAAAAAAAAGTGCCCGAATGCAGTTTTAAACCGCTAGCACGTTATAAGCACGCGCAATCGAACAGATTTTCTAAGCGTAGGCGTCATCAAGTGATGTTAACGAGGAATGGCGTGCCAATACGAAGTTAAGAGGGACTATTTTCTTGTCAGAATTGTAAGAGAAGGAAATGAGGTTTTAAAAACATGGTATAGTTCGTCTCACCTTAGCATGAACTATTGCTAGCCGCGCATGCTAAAAGCGCGAGGTAGTTACTTTGGATCAGAGATGGCAAAATTACTTTCAAAAAGTAATTAAATTACATTACTAATTACTTTTCTGAGAACTGAAAAAAATGTAATTAAATTACATTACAAATTACCGCAGACTAAAGGTAATGTCATTACATTACAATTACTTTCAAAAAGTAATGCAATTACTTTAAAATTACTTTGACATTACTTTTGAATACCTTGAGGCAGTAATTCGTGCTATTTTTATTTACCATATACACCAACAGTGTTTACAAAACAAGCCCTCGTTTGCCCACACAGCGCGTGTGCAGGAACCAAATCCGGGAGAAGCGAGGCGCTACGCATGCGCAGCGCCGACAGCAGCGCTACCGCAGTGATGTGACGTCAAAGAGCTGAGTTGGTCTATATGTACCAAAACTCAGATCTTCCTGTTTGCACCACAACAACCTTATCTGCCTCAAAGTGAACCATACTGAACTGTGGTTTTGCTGGCGCACACGACAGAAGTGTTAAACATGATGAATTGCTTCTTTAGATGTGACTCAGAAAGACAGTCGACTCACCGTTTTTTTTTGTTCATTCAACGGAGGAGGTTCTTACTAAAAGGGTGATATGTTTCCGTATTCCTGATTTAGAAGTTGCAATGGCAGCTCGTTCTTGCAAGGAGTCGTCACATGAAACGTGTCCCTTCTGCCTCGGACGCTATTTAATTCTATTCTCCCAGGAGCACTACACACGGCGACAACTCTTCTTGGCAATGCAGTGGAGAGGAGGAGAGCCCACGTACAGCTTTATTTAACGTTCAAAATGGGAAAGGGAACGCGTGCCTGTACCCTCCACTGCATTGCCAAGAAACGTTGTCGCCGAGTATATATATAGTTGACCTATTCTCGGTCATTCCTTTCAAGGAGAATTTTTCCCAAATACCCGAAAAGCCCAAGTTTTTGCGCATTGTCACACAAAGGGCCTGGATAATTGCTAAGCAGAAGCGTCACTAGTTGAGGAAGGGCGCGAGCTTCCTAAATTGTGTACTTTCCCAACAAACGGGGGCGATATCTGCTTGAAGGCTTATTCCGGAATAAACTTCCCAAGGGAAAACTGCGAGGCATACTAGGAGCGGCACATTTTTTGCTCGAGGACGCACGAGAAACGTTCTGGGGCTTTGACAATGCATTTGGAATTAACTATTTACTCCGGTCGTTTGTTGTTCACAATGGTCGAAGCTTACGGTTCGACCTTGCTTGACGAAAGTACAAGGCTGGGGATCTGTTTGTCCTGTCCTCTCAGGTTTTAAATTATGTTTAACTCACTGCTAATGTGCCCGTCGTCTTGTGGCCTATGAGCCGTTCATCCCTAAGCTGACGCACAGTCAGCTTAGGGATGAACGGTGGAAGCTACGGGTTCTATGGAGCAGTCACCCGTCTATCGTCCGCCACGTAACCACGTTGTCGTTCATACCTACGCGCAGAGAAAGGGACGGGACACGTGATTAAAAGAAGGTGTTTGATTGGTTCTGGTTAGCTTGCAGCTCCCACCGCACTGTCAGCTTAGGAATGAACGAAGTATAGTATCGTGGTGATGACGCGACGCCGTGAATCTGTCGTACCGGGAGTTCGTAAGCCGTTGCCTTACAGCGATGTCTACACGTAAGCTTTTCCCCTTCCTCTATCCAGGCCTCCTTTGTGCGTCTGTCCAGCTCTTCGTACGAGACTTTGCGCTCAGGTGGCCGTCGTTTATTTCCTCTGATGCTCTTTCACAACATTTCAGCATGCGAAATAATTTTTCTCTTATTTTTTTTTTAAAGCTTGCAAACGAATTTTTTAATTTAGGACAAAAGTAATTTCAAAAGTAATGAGTAATTTTCTCGAAATTACTGCCTGAAAGTAATTCATTACAATACTAAATTATTGGTCTAGAGAAGTAATTCATTACATTACTCATTACTTGGAAAAGTAATTTAATTACTGTAATTCCATTACAGTAATGTCATTACTGCCATCTCTGCTTTGGATGAAGCCTCGGCGGCTGCACGAGCGCTCGTGCAGCGAGTGCTCAAGTCAAGGCAGTCGAAGCTAGCCGCTCGCGCTTGCACAGCCTTCGCAGTTAGTCCATGCTAAGGTGAGACGAAGTATAGAGAGAGATCGAAAGAGAGAGAGGGAGAGAAAAAAGAGCTGGTCTTTCACGCCCTTCGCAGCATTGTTTTCTATTCTGGAATCGGAACTAACCGAAAATAGAAACTCTGCGATGAAAACCACGCTCTGAAGGATAAGTTAAATTGTAGCGCCCAGCGCATCTGTCCAAAGAGCGACTGCATGCACGCAAGTATCTAATTTCCCCTCAGTATGGCTCGCGGAGTCCGTCATCAAGGCCTACAGGATGTCCTGCAGATGAAAAAAAAAATAAATATCGATCCTTCTGCTGGAGTGGTACCAACTGCATTTCGTTAGCAAGCGTCTCGGTATTTGTAAACATTTGTATATAAATAAGGAAAGTACACGAATTTCTTTTAGTGTTCCTAGCTATACTTCATTAATTCAGGCTAGTAGGTCAGCTTCTAAATTATTCGTTAAAGGGCCGATGTGTGAATGAGAAAGTTGTAGAGCGCATTAAGAAACACTCAATTAAGGGGCTTGCTACATGATTTGCTTTGCGCGCTTCTTAACAGGGTAAGGCAAAATTAAAAAAAAAAATATAATTTTGTTTTTTAGAGATTTGGAATCCCCAGTCTTTCCTGAACAAAGCTGACTGTGTCATTTACGCGTGCGCGATCGTGCTACCCGAGAAATGACCTTATCCAAAACTTAGGTTGTGACCGGCCACGTCCCCTTTTACACCTATACGTGATCTGTACCTCTCCTAAGTTGAAAAATAAAAAAAATAAAAAAAAAATAAAGCAGGTTTTTTTCTAGGTTGAGCGGAATGGTTATTGTTCGTCTGGTAACAGCAAAAACCTGCCTAGCATTACAGTGTACTAGAATGAGGGGTAGTGTTGGAACCGTAGTGGTGAGTCGACTGTACTAGCCTACCGGTTTTCGCCAAATAAATCCTCAGACATTGCCGGTATCAATCACGACGCGGGTTCTTTTGCACCTGCTTCGGCATGCTTGTACGGGCAAGGTAATTATTATTTACTTTGAGGATGAATTTTGAACGTTAATCTAATGACAAAGAAAAAGAAGTTATTTCAAAAGCGTCGCTTCCATGGTAATCGGCATAAGTCGATTCTTCATGCCGCCGATTCCCCGCAACGCGTTCCGACGCCAGACGCAGCGGCCTCCACGCGTGCGTCTTCTTTGAAGTAGTCGCACTCGGCAGCGCGCATGGAGGGGCTCAAGGCAAGTGTTAGTGATCGCGGCTATGCACTGATTGACATCGACCTTTTGTCCTGTGCCATCGCCGAAAGCTGTGCGTGTAAGGTGTGCGGTGGGGCTTACGGATGGTTGAAAATGCAGCACTACGAGCTGGCGTCGCCTGCATCTACTCTCTGAACTGCGAAAAGTGCTGTTTGACACACCTATTCAAAAAGTCAAAACGGACAACTTCGGGTATTTATGAGGTCAATGTGAGGACAGTGTGCGCGTTACGGTGCATCGGGGAAGGTGAAGCTGCAGAGGGTACTTTGTGTGCTTTGATCAACCTGCCGAGACCACCTACAAGATGTTCGCGGTACAACGCACACTACTCGCCCACGTCAGAGCCGCCACTGAAGACTAAAAAAACGTGCTGTAAAAGAAGCAGCGAAGTAGAATGACGGGGATAAGGATATCGCTATTGCTCTAGACGGAAGCTGGCCAAAGCGAGGGCACACCTCAAATGATGGCATTGTGTTCGCCACCAGCGTTGACCCTGGCAAAGGTCTTGATCTAGAAGTCATGACCAAGCATTGCTCTCTGTGCGCGTCGAAAGGCACCTCTTTTTGTGCGGGACATGAACGTAAATGCCAGCGGAACTATGAAGGTGCTAGCGGTGGCATGGAGACCACAGGAGCTTTATCAATCTTTCAAAGAAGTGAGGAGCTGCATAGTGTTTGTTACGTAAAATACCTAGGGGGGTGGCGAAAGCAGAGGCGTTATCGCAGCACAGGCAGCGAAATCATATGGCAATCTTGCTGAAATTTTCAAGGTGGGATGTATTGGTTACCTTCAAAAGAGAATGGGCACCCGATTGCGAAGGCTGAAAAAAGAAAGCAAAGGTAACAAGCTCTCCGATGGCAAAGTGATCTCTGATTGACCAACTTCAGACCTATTATGGCTTGACCATTAGAAGACACGTTGGAAGCTTGGACGACATGGGAAAGGCCGTGAGGGCCACGTGCTTCCACATGGCGTCCACAGAGGCACATCCATCCCGCGGCCTCTGTCCAAAGGGCGCCGACACATGGTGCATGCCGTTTTAACAAGAGCGAGATGAATGGTGAGCCTTACATCCACAAGACTTACCTTCCGGCAGCGGTTCTTGCGGCTTTGAAACCAATTTTCTAACAACTTGTTATTCTAAACTTCTCGAGAAATTCGTGCACGGAAAGACTCAGAACGCGAATGAGTCGTTCACCAATGTTGTCTGGGGGCGCGCCCTGAAGAATGTGTTCATCGTACTTGAGACACTGAAAAAAGCTACAATGAATGCTGTACTGACTTTTAATGAGGGCAGAATTGCCGGAGCTGACATTTTCAGGTCCTTTGGTGTTTCACCAGGATGCTCTACGGTGCAGGGGTTGCGCGACGCTGAACGGCAGAGACTTTACTTTGCAGACATTGCTACACAGCTCGTCCCAAAAAAGGCCCGCAAAGCAAGGCAGCAAACAAAGAAGAAAAATAATGACTGTGGAGGTGACTACTTGGCCGGTGTCTACTGAACTAATACGAGGGGCGTTCATAAAGTTCGTATTATTGTCACGAATGAATAGAGATTCAGCAATCAAGCTCGAGTAGAAGTTGAGACTTTCTCTACATGTTCGCCACCAAACGTTACCTACTTTTTCCTGGGATGTAACACATGCCGGAGGCCATTGTTATAGAACTTCTCGTCTTGAGTGTTCAGGAATCGCTCCACTTCAGCAATCACTTGGTCGCCGTCCTTGAAATGCTTTCCTCTTATTTGGCCACACTAGAAGCGTCTGTGCCATTTAACCAAAAGTGTCGTAAACTGGGACGTTGTCCCCGAACAACGCTCCCAGATTGGAATGAATATCCTTTCATTGCTTCCCTTCAGATGAAAATGAAAAAAAAAAACGGATCACAGCATGTGCTTGGCACCGACGGGCGGTGCCATTTTTGTTTCGTCTTCCTAGCGGCGTTCCGAACTACTATAGCATGCGATGTTCATACTGTGCGGAAACTAGAGGGACGCGCGCTCATGTTGATGCCTGTTTTTCCGTTTCCTGTAAATTTTTTTGTGCCGATAATACGAACTTTATGAACGCCCCTCGTGCATCAGCATGAATTTCAAGAGTGCAAGTTTGTAATAAAGCGCTTTTTTCACTTAAAGATCAATTGTCTCAAAACATAAAATTGTTAGCGACGTTTGACCCTTTTTTTCCGGAACCATAAAAGCTAGAAGCATTATTTTTTTCCACTTCCAAGAAAACAAAAGGGAGAGTTTATTGAGCTCGAATAATGAAAATTAATGCCAGAAATCTTGTTTGATAAGCAGTTTATTGTCTATTTTCGCTTGCGAATCGGGAGAGTCCACTAAAAACAAAAGCCAAAAAAAACTATATATAACAATTATTTTAACTCAGCAAAGAGAAGACAGAGAGCTGAATACAATGATACAACATGAATCCTCTAATCCAAGCAGATCCTGAGAAAAAGGGTCACATACATACGCTAAAATACATGGGAAGAATAGGGCCTACCCTGTTCCCTTAAAGGGATACTACAACAAAATTTCGGCGCTCATTTTTTGGTCTATATGTGTTCAAAGGAGCAGTATCACATCGAACATACCAATATCTTGTTAAAAAAGTCTCGAAAAGGAATTTTAAAACGAATTAAACGATTAGCAAAGAGAATCTGGTGGATGTCGCTAACGCATCGCTTGCAATGCCCGTCTAGGAACCTTGACAGCTAGTGACGGTGAGTGTCTCGCCTCCGGCCACGACGAGAGAAAGAGGGGAAGGAGGAACTCCCCTCTTCCCGAGAATGCCTTTTGTGTGTCGCAGAAGTCGCTATTGTCCCCCTACAAGATTATAGAAGATTAACCCGTCACTCAAAATTCGTACAAAAGCAGCCGCTTCGGTGGCTGGAACGACTATACTTCGTTTCAGCTTCCGTCCGAGCGCAGCCAAAGGCTGAGGGACGGTTTGCAACTTCGAGAAGAGCATTCCTACGCACCACAAAGTAGTCCGCAAAAGTAGGTTTTTAAAAAATAACTGTTTTGTGCGTAAACCTTGCACAATATTCGGATGTGTACTGCTGAGAATGATTTGAAACTAAAGGAACTAAATATCTGAAGTTTATGTTTTATTAATGCATGTAAATGAATGTGGTTTTCTGAAAACACGTACATCCGCTGGCAACACGGCTGCAGCGCTCGGTTTTTCTGTGTGATTTCGTTCCCGTAATGGCCGAATCTTGTGCTTCGCTGCTTTTCTCACTGAGTCGCTTCCAAACGTCCTTTTGCAAAGGCACGTTTGGGCGTCAGGCGCGTCGTGATGAATGTCTACTTTCAAATTCGGCAGGAGACTCCGGCCGCGTCGTACCGCGAATACGTTGTAAACAAGAAAAGCGTCCGGGCCACTAGAATTCACTGATACACGGCGAAATCAGGGCACCCCTTTACCTGCCGATCACATCAAACGCCGATTGACTCGTGGAAAGGACTGTGCCTCGAGCCCTGGTATATCCAGACATTACAACAGTGGCGTCACGAGGGTCAGCGGCACCCGGGGCGGTAGCCCGCCGCGACACCCCCCCCCCCCCCCCCCTTCACGCTCTCGCGAGGCCCGCCACGACCCTTCCCCCCCCCCCTCCCCCCGCGGCCCGCCGCGCCTCCCCCCCCCCGCGGCCCGCCGCGACACCCTCCTGAGCGCTGCACCCGGGGCGGTCCGCCCCCCCCGCCCCCCCGCCCCCCCCCCCCCCCCCCCTTGTGACGCCACTGCATTACAAGGAAACATCAACGGCCGGGTCATCGGGCACCTTGCTATGTGTACATGCATATCTCGAAACTATGCCGAAATGCCGAACAGGTGGAAAACTCGGACACAGACACCAGCAGCCAGCCTACGTACTGACATCCCCTGTGACTAAATTTCAGAACGTGAAAGGGCACTTTTTAAACCTGTAGCAGACGATACCTTTGATACACCCGTAGCAGACGAAATACTCGGCGAGCGCGGTTGGCGCGGACGACCAGCGGCGCAGTGGAGTGATACAAAAGTGCAGGCGAGATCGCGTGACCTATTGCCGGCGTGTGATTGGCTCCGGCCACATGTAGCTTTGGCTGCGCTCGGACGGAAGCTGAAACGGAGTATAGGCCATCCTCTCGAAGTCAGCCTCGCCATAGCTTTGCTCGTCCCGAGACGACCTACGTCACGATTGCGTTGGATGTCACGTGGTCTCCGCTGGGCCTTCTCCGAGCGCTTGCCAGAGTGCGCCGTTTATAACGAAAAATACAGCCATCAGGCTCAAAATACAAACGTGCGATTGTCATTTACGGATATTGTGGATCATATTCAACCTATTTTTGAACACGACGGGAATATTTCAAATTTCGTTGAAGTATCCCTTTAAGACCCCGTAATAACTTGCCCGCGTCGCGCTTGCAGAACTTTAAGATGTGGTCTCAAGGAACTGAGTCTCCCTTATCGAAAAAATGGTCAAAGTGCAGGCGAGCTGGCTTATCACTGGCGCATTCTTCGAGACAGGGCTTCGCGTTGGTGTAGGCTTCAAAGATAGGCGCGTGCACCTGCTGCCTCAAAGCCCTGTCGGACAGCGCGCCAGTTACAAAGCGACATCGATAGTAACCTTGAGACGTGGGAACAATAAAGAAACGGACAAAACAACGAAGTCTCCACAGCTTCAAAAAACTTTGTTACAAACTTCGTTATTCTCTTCGTTTTTTTTTTTTTTATTGTTCCTACGTCTCAGGGTTACTATGTATGTCATTCACCAGCTCGCCTGCGTTTTTTTCACCTTTCTTCAATAAGGTGACCTTCGTTCCTCCTGAGCACGTCTGAGAGCGCTGCAAGCACGACCCGCGAAAGCGTTGTCACGTGATTTTTTTTTAATATTTTGCGGGCTTTTTGTTTAGGCTAATTTAAAAAAAAGCGCACAAAGAGTATCATGTAGCAAACAGCTTAATTGGGTGTAAGTTCTTTGAAAGTTATTTAGTACTACCTGCATATTCCGCGTCTCCAAACTGGCCCGTCTGCGTAAACCGCTTCTCGTGTTCGCAACTCGATTGAAGCCGCTGTTTTTCCCTCTACCTCCCGCACTTCGTAGGGACCTGAGTTCGACAAGGCACACAACGAGTGCAGGGTTAGAACAAGAGTTCATTAATGCCGGCGCAGTTGCGGGGAGGCGGGAAGGGCGGCTCTTCTCGCCAAATCCATTAGGTCCCTTTCCGGCGCTTCCCCCTGCCCATGCTTCCGGAGCGTTGTGCCTCATTGGAAACGGCTACCGGACTCATCTATTTTGCAGAATGCGCCTCCTGGACCGTTCCCAGGGACCAAGCGCTCTTTGCCAGCAGCGCAGAGCCCCCGCCGCCGCCGGCTCGGGGCACCGTCGCCGGCTTCGGGCACCGGGAACCCAGCTCCGTCAGCAGTCAGCTCCCAGGGAAGGAACACAGGCCCTCCGCCGCTGGGCATTTCGACGTCCGCCCCGTTTACCAGGGGGAAATGTGCGTCAATAAGAACTCGCCTTTACGTACCATTATAGCTTTTTTATTAATTCAATTAGCCAATCATCATCCCAGTATTCAGACAGATAATCGACGCAGATTTCATTCAAAGCCTATGGAAGTGAGTGAATGACAGCATTCGTGCAAACTGCCTCGTAATAAGGTCATCTCTGTTTAATATTTAACGCTTCACTGCGTAAACTAAAATAAATATTTGCTGCTCATAATTTGCTGCTCATAAACATTATTGTTTTTTCTGAGCTACTTCTTTCGCTATTGCCTTTGTCTATTACACCATCTGAGCTAGTTTCACGACCCGTATAGAAATGTATAACGACATCATTGAGCGGGGCGTCTAAATCTCGACGTCTAAATGCCTTCAGCAATTCATGACTACAGAAAACAAACAGGCGATGATGATAACTATAATACTGATAATGATGACCTTCACCATGCCTTTTCCTCGTTTTCGCAGGTTATCATCGGAGAAAACATGGATAATAACGAAAGAACGCGCTTATTATCAGCGTTTTGCACCGCCAACCTTGAGCACGAATGGTAACGTCAGCGCGCTCCGTATAATTTACTAATTAAGTGGTTTTTCATGAGTCCTAGCAATTTTATAATGGTGTTATACGTTTGTTTCACAAAATAAATAGTTAA
The DNA here is from genome assembly GCA_013358835.2 of Ixodes persulcatus. Classification (NCBI taxonomy): domain Eukaryota; kingdom Metazoa; phylum Arthropoda; class Arachnida; order Ixodida; family Ixodidae; genus Ixodes; species Ixodes persulcatus. The sequence continues at coordinate 128,119 of JABSTQ010011422.1, forward strand.
TTAACGCATTTAAGTAAATTATCCGAATTATATTGATGATTGGCTCCCTACATCTTATGCACCCCTGGCCACATAACTCAGAAGCCTTGACGATATTAGTGTAGCTCTCGTGTGTTTTTTTTTTAAAGCAATCTCAATAGCTTAATGAATAAACGGGCTGTTTCTGCGGTGCTGCGTTTTAGTTAACCTTTGTTTAAATTTTAATTTACTGATTACCTTTATGCTCTCGAAGGACGATCATTCCATGTCCCCTGTACAACCTCGTTCGGTCGTTCGGTATGTTACCAACGCTCCCTGTGCCAGTCTGCACACGCTCCTTTGTCAATCTTCACTTATGCTGGAACTTCTGACCTCATGCGCAGTATACTCTCCGCCGAAATACAGTCCAGGTACAATCATTCTTTTTCCTATACCGCTGGCCACTTCATATATATTATGGTTCCACAGTGTCTTACGATACGATACGATACGAGTTTATTTTTCACCACAGATGCATGTGGTGAATGGGAGGCCGGAGAAAAAAGCTGCAGAAATGCAGCTTGACTAAGCTCCGGTCCCCCCATTCAGCCTTGAGCCTTATAATGGCAAAGTTTATTTTACCTTTCCTAATTACATTTTCTGCATGTTTCTTTAGATATTTCCTTCGGTCATTGAGTCATACCTCTAGATATTTGTATATTTCTCTATAATCTATCGCAATGTATTTTATTTTCAGGGGCTCGTCCTTTCCTTCGTTGAACCAAATACTCTAAATTTGTCACTACTAAGACTCAGGCCCAAGATCTTACCTTCCTCTCCACATATCAAAGGTAGTTCCTGTCATACATAGTGGAACCTGAGACTGAGGTATGCAAGGAAAACTTCGAAGACGAGAAAAGAGGACCTAGACACCGTCTCAAACGCAGCTAAAGATTTTTATTCCGTGCCCTCCTTATATATACATCCTCGATGTCGCCAAGCTTCAAAGTTTTTCCTTGCATACCTCAGTCTCAGGTTCCACTATGTATGATCTACACCAGCTCGCCTGCACTTTAACCATCTTTTCGTAGTTCCTGTAATGCATGTCGGATATGTGAAGTGACAACTATATACTATTACCCCTTTTCAAAGTTTCCCCTGTGTTGGCAGCTGTGTAATCTCTGCACAATGGTGGACACGAGCGCGAGCTCCTTGCGTTCGATTGACCCTCGGCTGTACGAGCCCTCGCACAGCGGCAGCAAAAGTCAGAGCTATTAGCAGGAGCCGTTTACACGTTCTGCAGTGTTGGTTGGCGAACATAATGTTATCGCATTTAATCACTACCGCTTAAGAAGCCTCTCCGTTGGCGTGATTCTGCTTCTTGCTCTCGTCGAGAAGGACCGCAGGATGGCTGGCTCAAACGGAGCTGCGACAACGGCCCATATCGACCGTGGAATCACGGTCATTGCTTCGTCAGCGTCGACGCACTACAAGAGTGTGTTGCCACCGGTGCTTCCGGGAAGGTTTTTTTGTTTTTTAACTTGATGATTATTCACTGCGACATGAAAGGGCGGCCATACAGTATCGAGGATTTCCGCCAGTAACTAAAAAGAACCGCCTTTCTGACGGACATTGTAGCGCTGGCCGCATTCCAAATGAACCATTTGTGGTTGGCGGCACTACGCACGCCCGAAGGTAAGAAACGTCTGCTGAGCGTGAAGGAAATCAAGGTAAATGAGTTACAATGCCTCGTCATCCACCCTTGCTCTACCAAGATCTGCCTCCGCATACAATTGGTGCCGTTTCATAGGCCCGACTACGCGGTTCGCAAGCTGTTCGAACACTACTGCAAGGTCAGCGAGGTCGAACCAGAAACGTGGCGCGTCAGCGGATTTTAATGTATAGAGTCTGCCACCCGTTTTGTCAGTGTGACGTTAAAGAGCGACGTCACGCCGGACAGCATGCTTCATCAGTTGCAAATTCATGGAGCCAACACCCTCATAGTCATGCCGGAAAGAGCGCCGGTCTGCTTGCGATGAATGCGCTCTGGCCAGATTAGGTGCAAGTGCAGAAGTGAGCGTTTGTCCTCTCTGTATCTTTTTTCTGTCTTTGTGCTCTGCGCTTTTGTATTTATGATGGTCGGGGTGCTCCCGCTTCGGTCACGACAAAGACGAGTGCACGAGGACGTAGTATACGTCCGCGTCACCAGAGGAGCTGCGAAGATCGTCACGTTGACGCTGACCCTGAAGGTAGACGAAGCCGAGCTTGCTGCCCGCCGTCTAAAAACGACATCCCACCAGCCGCTAAATACCAGTGCCATATTCTCCAAGCCGATGTCAACACCGGCAGCGAGAGAAGCACCAGCACACCGTTGGCGGAAGGTGCCGCGCCTCGTTGCCGTCACTCGACGACGGCACGACCTCGCGTGCCGACGCCCTCACGTCAAGACAGGACAAGTTCCCCGACGTCATGGACAAGACCACCGACTCCCCCAAGCGTAGGCACTATGGCAAAACATCACATGACAAAACAGTGCAATCAAAACAGCACGCGTCTAAACAGCGCGCGTCAAAACAGCACGGTGTCAATATAGCACAGCGACAAAACAGCCTTCACCAAAATATAGCTCGCGACAACAAGCACAGCGTCGAAACGGCACATCAACAAAAGAGCACCCTGCCCAAACAGCATAGCGTCGAAGCAGCACAGCGACAAAAAAGCGAATTCCCCACAACGTCAGAAGAGCACATTGGCAAAATAGCGTGTGTCGTTAAAATATGTGCCATAGCAGCTCTGGAGAATGAAAGGTGATAGGGATCGCAAAATGCTGTGATTAAATCTCACAATACTATTTGCGTTAAAAACGATGAATTTAAACGGTGGCCTGATACTGTCAAACTTTATTTTTCAGTTTTATTTTTTTGTTAATTGGGCCGCATGGTTATGATCCCAATCATTAAATTCACTAACATTATGGGTTTTATACCAGTTGGTTTTGTGGCAAACATTTGACTCGCAATTATTCTGAAGTAACAGTATGCGTAGTGTTATACAGTCAAAAAGTATGTGCTGCGTCATGCTCGAACCCTACGCAAGGATCTCTGAAAGTATACTATATGTGTTATCAGAATATGACACGCAGGTCCTCATTGACAACCTTTTGGGCTACCGCTTTTCTCACACAACGTGAATCTCTGGATTCCGCGCTGCAGAACCCAGGGATCTTGGGTTCAATCCCCACTTCTGCCCGTTTAATCTGGATGAGCATCGTACCGGCGTGCGGTCGTGTATCACTACTGCGTGGTGCACGTAAAAAAGAAAAAGAAAACATTTCAGAGGTTGTACTGCACTGGCTAAATTTTTCATCTACAGCTGAGACACCAGACGTGCATTGAGGCTGACTAACTTCGGGCTGTAAAACACAGAGACAACATTATTATTATGAAAAGAGCTTGCACATTAAATGAAGAGTACTCTTTACGACTTTATTGTTGCGTTTTGCTATGTTTGCGAATTGAAAGTCAGAGTAGTATATTTATGAAACAATTATGGCATATATAATATATAATTCACTTCGAACGATAATGCACTGACAAAATTATGATTAAGTGTAGTCGGCGACAGGTTAAGAGTTAAAAGAAACTCCTCCTACCCCTTCTCACTTTAGCAACGCGAACGGTGGCGAGGAGGTCGCCTTCCCTCCAGCGTTCGCTCTGTTAAAGTTTATAGAGGTGGGAGGAGCTTCCCCTGCATTTTTAACCTTTCACTGACTTTAGGTGCCATCCCATGTACCACAAAAATTAAGATATTCATGGGGATACAAATTATTTGCACCCAGACAGCGGTGGCTACATAGAATATAATTGCACGCGTTATAAATATGCATACTCTCTTGACGTGCCATTAACGTAAGCTCGGAACGATGAACAAAACCTATACGTTACGTGCGGGCTGTTTTGACGCTGTTCCGTTTTGACACAGTGGTGTTCTGGCACATGTTCTTTTGTCGCCGTGCTGTATTGACGGAGTGCTGTTTTGTCGCGTGCTATATTGGCGCATGCTGTTTTTTCACCGTGCTATTTTGACGCCGTGCTGTTTTGACGCGTGCTCTTTTGACCATGCTGTTTCGTCACGTGCCATTTTGAGATGTGCTGTTTTGTCGCCTTGCCCCAAGCATATCCTCGACGGAGGTTGTGACACCCAACTACAACTCGTGGTGGAAAATGAACTAGCGCGGCCAGTACGAGCCGGTGCCGAACCACGCCCCAGACGCCCGGAGAAGACGGAACAAGAAAATAAAGCGAAAACGCCAGGTTCAAGGACTTTTTTTTTTACGAACAATAAGGCAAGTTTATTACCGTAACAATTCATGATTTGTACGCTCGATACAACGAACACAGTCGCATTGATAAAAACAATCGAGGTTTTAACACGCGTAAAAAGGCAATATCAAGTGCAGCGTTTCTTACAGAAGCAGAAACCAGAATTCCGGTCCAGTCGATCAAGATGGTTGAGAAAGAGCAGGTTGTAACGCATTGAAGTCGTCCTTGCACTCGTACAAAGTATGTGTCACCCACGCTGTCGGCTTTTCAGCCATTTTTTTATATTTGAAAAAGTAGCTATACTTGTCAGAGTTAAGCGCCACTATCGGAATAGAATGGCGATTCCTTATGTGTGATATTTTTTTCCCTGCGATTCATTGGCAGCTTATTTCCATATACGCCCCCGATACGGTGAAATTCCGTGCTTCCTTTTTTTATTTACGTTGTTTCGTTGATTGTGAATGGACAATTGTGCTGTTTAGATACTTACATTCGTCATCAGAGCAATAGACAAATACCACCTAGGCAACCTGCTGATAGAAGTGGGACAGTTCTGATGGATTTCCTCGAGGACTTTGATCTGATAGACACTGGATCTGTGAAGAACGAAACGTCTATGTTCTGTTTTACACATTTTCAGGCGTCTTTCCATGCCCGATTAAACAGAGTACATGTTTAAGCTTTTGCGACAGATATGTTAAGCAAGTACAGTATAACGCCGCTTTTCTTTTCGGGTCATTGTTTAATTTCAACGACCATAGGTGAAAGAGCCCCCCTTGAGGCAGGAGGCACTGGAAGCTGACTAAAAAACTGCTTAAGTGTGCGGCGCTCCATGAAGCAGTGGACGAGGCTCTCAGTACGTTTCTAGAAAGTACGAAGGGAGATATTTTTGAAGCGTGGAAACTCGTGAAGCAGGAGATCAAAATGCTCGCGATTGAAAGATCTACCGTCCTGGCGTTCGCGGCGCGCTGCGGTGAGCGTGAGTTGAAAGGCTGCAAGCACTTTCAAAGACAGAGTGCGAAATACCAGGCGTAGGTCTTGCAGACAAATAAAACGTTAAAAACAAATTAGAAGTGTTACATCGTGAGAGGTTCAGGGGCATGGGCGTACCAACCGGGGGGAGGGGGGGGCAAGGGGGGCGCTTGCCCCTCCAGTTCTCAGAGTGGGGGGGGCAAGGTATGTGTTTTGCCCCCCCCCCCCCCCTGAAACAGCTACCACTGGGCAGGGCAAGCACTGGCCGGCGGCGCCCAAGAGATATCAAGGGCACCGGCCCCCCCGCCCTGGGGGGGGGGGGGGGGAGGGGTTCTGGTTTGCCCCCCACTCAAAAACAAGTTGGTACGCCACTGTACAGGGGGCAAATAGTTCGAGCTCGATCAGAAAAATACCTAATGGGCGAATAGCCGACAAAATGAGCATTAGTGGACGAAAACAAATACACTCGCTACGGCGAAATCGGGGAGATCGAGCATAACAGGTTCAGCAGCATGAGCCCAAGTATTTCCGAGAAAGCTTTTATTGACAATATATGAAGCTTTTCGAAAGCCAAGCCACGGCAGGAAAGGACCCAACCCAATGTGGGGGATGCTCCTTGAGACCCTATTGCAAGTATACCCCCAGGCGAGCACGAAAGCCTTGAGCAGCCCATTACATTGGAGGAGGTGGAGGGGCTATTGAGTATGTGCCTACTGCAAAATCGCCAAGACTCAATGGGCCAGGGACCGAGTTCTATAAGACGTTTAAGAACAAAGTCGCTAGTATTTTTATTGTATGTTATGGCCTTAGAGCTACCACCATCTTTTGCGAGAACAAACACAGCTCTAATCCCTAAAAGGAATGACAATGATAGCTATGTAAAATAGTAGGATATCGACAAATAACCCTCTGCAACGTTAACTACAAGATGTTCGCGAAATGTTTGGGATATCGTTTACAGGGCGCCGCCCAACATCTCATAGGAGAACATCAAACCTGTTGTATTCAAGTTCGTTCAATGGTAACGAACGTGAACTTTGCGCTCAATGTTTTGGAGGTATTCGATGACGGCATAGCCCAAGTCGCCATGCTACAAATTGATCTTGAGAAAGCTTTCGATCGTGTGAAACACGACGTGCATTTTGATGTTTTCGAGCGCGAATGTCGAACCAGTTATTTTAGAGGGGGCCAAAATGGCATATAAATATTGTACTAAAAGGCTAATTGCTATCAAGGAGCTGATTGATCTGATCAATATCCGATTATCAGTTAGAGAATGTTGCCCTCTGTCATCTTTATTATCTTAATTTGGTCTTAAAACTCCTTTTGTTTACGTGTTCTAAGCAGTGAGCAGTGTCACGGTTTTTGATTGGGTGACGTCGAAATTAAAGTCATGAGCTATGCTGATAACATCGTGTTTTCTATGTAAAAATAAGAAAAGTGTCAGTTCGGCCGTCACGTCGGCGAAGCGATTTTTGCGAGGCCACAGGCGCAGACAAACTGGGGAAAACTGCCGCGGTATTTTGAACGGAGCACAGACCACAACACTCTCAATTTTTGAGGGTGTCAGCTGGGGTCGTGCGTCGTGTGCGTACCTCGGCGTGCCACTTAATTGTTATCGGAAAAAAAACATGGAGGTAAGAAGAAGAGGAGGTGACATATCGGCTCAAGCCGGCCAAACAAGGAAATACCAAGTGAAGCCGGAAGTTGAGGACGCGCTTGATAGGAACGCCCCCAAGGGTGATCAAACCCACACCAAAACAGCTGTTTGCGCCAAATGAGCTGTTCTCTCCGTCCAATAGTGTATTTGGGTTTTGGTCATCGTTCGGGGAGTGTCCTTTAGAACCGGAAGTCTCCCCCGGCTTCACCTTTGGTGGTGCGCCTCCAGTACGTTTCTACCTCCATGGGGAAAACAAACCCTAATGGGAGAGCAAGTTGTCTGCTTTTTGCGCAGGAGTTGCGTTGTCGTCAGAACGACGCCGAGCTCTGATTGGCTTTCAATGAAAGGATGGTGGGTAGACCTCAAGGCTAGATGCGTTGAGGTCTACCCACTATTTTTTTCAATCAACCAATAGGAGCTCAGCGTTTTGACGTCATCGCAACCCGTGTGCAAGAATCAGACGAATTGGGGTTGTGTGGATATTTATACAGCGTGACCAACTACACGCTATATAAATATACACACAACCCCAGTTAGCAGGCGAACTTTTGCTCCCCATTGGTTGGGTGTCGCCACCGACCTGGACAGGCGCGCTTCTGGCTGGAAGAGGGACGATCTGTCTATTTTTGGCAAAGGGACGGTTTGTAATAATTTTCTAACTGCAAAGTAATGCTATGTTTTGAAAATGATTCATTGTACATGCATCAAAGTGCAAAAGGTTCATCGCGTTTTTTGGAAGTTTATCTGGATTTCGTTCGGGAGCCAATGAGGCGTGATAATCTCTCAATCCGTGTATGCGACGGTGAACTGTGGGAACCGGATATGCTTGTACGACAGCTTGTGTCCCTGTTTTTCCTCTACGTGAGCAAGAGCAGTGTTTCATACGTTCGTTAAGTTAAACATAAATGTCGCTACATCTGCCTTTTTTTTTCTTCTCGTATCTCGTCTCGTGGTGGTGAGCCAGCAAACTCGTATGTTTCCAGCAGTGTTCTCCACGTTCCTCAAAAAGAGGAACGAAAGCTCGCTCCCAATTCCTTCTGATTTTTGAACCGCGTTCCCGTTACAAGCTTCATATGTGAAAAAGGAACTCGTTCCCGTTACAGTTTAAAAAAAAAAAATGGTACGTATCGTTACAAATACGTTACTTTTGTATTTTGTTAAATACCACATTTAGTTAGTTCAAACGAAGATTTTTAATATTTTTATCCTATCAAATGCCAACATACGAATTTGAACGCCGTGATGGAAGGACACCAGAAGAAGAAAACAGGTGGAAGCAAGGTTTTATTTGTTTATATATTCACCTTTAAAAATCTCAGCCTTATGCCAAACTCCTACTTGTGATGGGCGATTCAGACAAGCCAAATGTATTCTGAGCTGTGAAGGAGGAAGCGTAGTTAATTTTAGTATTCTTTATGAAAGGGTTACCTCACATTGCACGAGCGTTTTACAACCTCACGCGTTTGTATCTAAGTCCCTTGTTTGAATCTCACAACAGTTTCTTCTCGTTGTTGCTTTCCGAAAGACGAGCAAGTGAAGAAGAAGGTAGGGCTCTTGGAAGCTCTGTCTTGAAAACTTCCAGTCCCTCTTCGTGAAGGCCGGGGTCCTTGTTCAGTTTGAAGGTGGATGAGAAGGGAAGAGGGAATAGTGGTTAATTTTTGTGCATATTTTAAGTGACCAATGTTCGAGCTACAAGGGTGCGTTCGATGACTGGTAACCGTGGCCTTTTGTTGTAACTGTAGGTTTCTTAGTGGACGTTCAGTGATGGCTGTAGTCGGCCTTCGATTTTTGGGTGTATGAGGATTCGTGGAAGCGAAAAAAAAAAAAAAAATTAGCTGAGTTTGAGAGGTACCTCTTTCTGTGTATTTCCCTTCGACTAAAAGTTTTGTTTTTTGTGCCGCAGTTTCGGCCACTGAAAAAAGAATCAGTGCCCACCAGCTCGCTTGCACCCGACTGTTGCCAAGCGAGGACCCCACAAAATAATCCCTAAAATAAGTAACAGAAGAGTTAACGAGATCCTGCTCTTCGTAAAGTTATTGTTTTTGTACATCTTTGAGTTAGAAATAAATTAAAATTACCACATTGAAAAAAAAGGAACTCCGTTTCTTTTTCTGTTCCTGTAAAAACTTTACGAGTTCCTGTTCTAGTTCCACTGATGCAAGAGGGAACGGTGGCGTTCCTTCGTTCCTCCTAAAAGGAACGCGTTCCAGGAACGCCGTTCCGTACAACAATGGCTTCCAAAAAAAGGTGGTTGACACAGCCTTCTCTGTCTTCCTGCATTTCTTTTGAGTATCTTTCAACAGAAGCAGGAAAACGCCGAGGTGTGATCTCTTGATAAGTTTGTTTTTTTAATCCATTGTATAGAACAGTCGCCTGCAGAGGGGGGAAGGATGCACTCAGACGAGGTAGACGAATATGTTTTCCGCTTCTGTAAAAACGTTCTTTTTTAAACTACACACCAATACTTCGCCGGTCAAGGCGTGGCTTAAGGAGAAGAAAATGTTTGTGCCACGGTCTGTCGACTAAACAACTTTAAAGACCATATAAACAACCTGATTCCGCGGAGCATGTTTTTATATTTTGCTGGGACGCTGTTTCTTTAGACGTGCTCGAGCGCTATTTAAGAAAGCAAGTGTGCATTAGTTAAGCGGGCATACGTTTTTTTAGTGTAAGCACAGATGAATGTGTGCTTACGAATTTCCCTTTTGGTACTTTGTAGCATTAGCGGTCGCGAATGGCAGTCAGGCATGCCGACCCAAATATAAACGAGTCCGGTACTATTTCTTCAACCTTGTCAGGCAAGTAAAGAGTGTATTTTTTAACAGCGAGCACAAGCCAGAAGGCCTAAGCCTTTGTAAAGTTCACCTCGAAATTAGATGATTCTTACCCCACTATACTTGAGTTTTGTAGATATATATATATATATATTTTTTTTTAAATGGGCGTGACAATTATTGCTTGCTTTTGCAAATAAAAAAAAATAATAAAACGAAGCCTCCCCGCTGGCCTAGTAGTTAAGCACCAGACTCACTATCTTGGAGTCCTGGGTCCGATTTCCCTTGAGGCACCTAGGGAGTTTTGCTTTTTCTCCTCAATTTGTCCACCTACAACTCCCGCGGATTCGTTTCGTGTAAGAGAGCAAAAGTTTCTTGAAAGAGCTGCAAAAAAAAAAATTATATCGCGATAAAAACAAAACAAAAAACACCCTGTATGATAGAGTGATCTGCTTGAAAGTAAAGAATATTTTAAGCAAATCGGTAATAATACTCATGTAATCTTTAAATCTTAGGTTCCTCTCGAATAGTTAGGTTTTACGTAAGCAAACAATACCAAAGAAAATAACGAAAGAAAGGGTACACGCTCTTGAAGATGGACACTACAAACTCGAACGGGACAACCGATCTTTGGTCGTCTGTCACATTTATTTATTTTATTTACTTATTTATTTAGGAATACTGCAGGCCAATTGCGGCCCAAGCAGGATTGGGGGTTACAAAAGTGGAGTCAAAAAGCGCAACACCAGGTAATCCGTAAAATGGGAGAGGGGAACAGGGAAAAATCATGCAAAAATTGTAATAAAGCACAAAAACAAATGCGTAGAAAAAAATGTAATAGCTCACAACAAAGTTGGGAGGGGTGGCGGAAGTGGGGAACAGGAAAATAAAACACAATGCAAAGAGTTACACATCAAACAAACGCTCAATCGACTCCAAAACATTGTCAGATATAAATATGTGATGAGGTAGGTCGTTCCATTCTGTTATGGTTCTGGGAAAGAAGGAGTATTTAAATGCCTTTGTTCGAGCGAATACTGGAGTTATTTTATGCTGATGGTCATGCCTTGTGCGCCTACTCGAGGATGGGTGAAGAAAGGACAACGATTCAAGCCGGAGTTTTTTTAAGCCAGAGTTTATAAAGAAATTTTAGTCTAGCTAGCTTCCTTCGTGATTCAAGAGATATGATGTTGTTACTTTGAATTAAGGCAGCAGGTGAGTCATGCGGGTGGTAGCGATGAAATCTAAAACGAACTGCTTGCTTTTGAACATCATCCAGTATCTTGATATCTTTTTTTGTGAATGGATCCCAGACTGTACAGGCGTATTCTAACTTGGTTCTTATCAATGTGTTATAGGCTAAAAGGTTCACATGAGAAGGCACATGCTTAAGCTTGTGCCTTATCATACCTAGTTTTCGACGGGCAGCTGCACAAACGTGTTCAATGTGTGAGGACCAAGATAAGTTGCTAGAAATTGTTATACCAAGATATCTAAAGCTCATCGTCCGAGAGATGTAGTTATCACCAATAAAGTAGTCATAAAGTGTTCACTGCGGATTGCTTCAACATCTCTGGCTTCTTGGTTGCTTATAGCCCTGCACACTCCGCTAAAAACAGATTTTGGCATTTGGCCATGGGCACGTCATACAATGTTACAAAGCAAAAATATTGCTAGCTAACCATGTTGCGTATAATAACAAGACAAAAATATACTGCGAGGTTTTTGTCGCTCTGCTTCTCCAGACCTAAGCGCTTACCTACTCTCTCCGTAATGATTACCATTTTAGCTGATCGGTTTCTTAAATACACTTTATAATCGCTCATGAAATCACATTTTCTGAAGAGTATATTGAAGTCATTAGCAGGAATTCGTGTTAACGAAACCAGGAGCACGGCGTCATGCAAAAGGCAAACGCAAAGAGATCAAAAACTTACCGGACGCACCCAGGCAGCTCTGCGCCGTTGGGAACTGCTGTCATGAGCTGTCAGTCAAATACGATGTTTCGTTTTTTGTGCGCTCACGTATCATGGGTGTGCTTGTTTTGCGGGGCCTAATGGTGGGTCATCATTAGCGTGATGCATTTCGGCCTCTACCCTTCCAGGAACTAGTGAGACATGCTGCCCGATGATGTCAAAAGAAGAAGGAAACAAAAAAGAAGCTCGGATGAGCTTTGCGTCCCTCTCGCCGAAGGAACTCCTAGTTACTTTGAAGTCGACAAGAAATTCATTAAAGCGAGATAGAGTGAACAAAGTAATTGCGGGTTTTGTTCCTCCTATGTAACGCTGTTTGTCACTCTTCCTGATAAACAGCAGTAGTAATAATTATGTCGAAAATCTCCTAATGACTCGACAACAATATCGGATGGAAGCTCTCGCAGGCTTTCAAAGTCTTTTCCTACAAACGTAGGGGTGTAAATAGGGTGTTTGTAGTTGAACTCACTGCTACTGGGAACTGGCGTTGTCTTCATACATCTTGCTTTGTTTTATTCTTTACAGAGTATTTTAAAAAATAGTGAAAGCTACACCAGCGCGGTTTGTGCACGGGAGTTACGTGGCAAGGCGGATACTTTAGATATGAGGATCATCGTCACGATAAGTTGAATGATTAACAAAGATCCTTTATTCAATTTTTTAATTAGTGAATAGAAGACTCATGCTGCAATTTCAGTATTGACTGTGATTACCGTTACATGCTTCCAATTTAAAGTGAGAAGAAAGAACACAGTTTGAGAAATTAAAATATCAGCTTCTGCGATTTTTTGCCTGATTCCAAAACTCGATGCATAGAAAGTTCAAAGAAATCCCTCCATGACCATACCGAGAAGAATTGGGATATACCTTCTTGTGGTGCCTCGTCCCCATTTTGACTGTGTGCCGTTGCTGCATCCAGCAGGGACGCAATGCCGATATAATGACGATGAAAATGAAACCTCTTCTAAGCGTTACTCTAGGCTAGACTTGTGGCCAGTGTGGAAGGCGTTCCGAAAACAAAAAGTAACAAAATATTGTACTCGTTGCTTGCGAATGAAAGGAACGCGCTATGGTCTTACGTTATATCAACATAAAAAGAACGCGTCACCCTTACCTTTACCGAGAGAAAGTAACGCAAGCTACTTTTGCGTCACTTTTCATCTCTGAATTAAAACGTTTTATTGTCTCGACGTTACCGGTTGCATAAGCACCATATTTCAAAGAAACATTATGTCCTTGCAGAAAGTTAACATAAATACCTTACCTTTTACAGCTCCACCTGAATACTCAAGAAGAAAAACGCAAACAAAAACGCGAAAAACGCAGAATTCAAATGATTTAGCGACTAAAACACACAAAAAAAGTTAAAGGTGTATTTTCCTTGTCTTGAAGTAACGTAACTACGTTATATGTTACACAAAATAAGTAACGTAAATAAGGAATTCGTTATTGTTTAAAAAACGTAATGAGTAAGTTACTATGTTACCCAACAACTAACGCTTTAGCGGTAACGTAATTACTACTCGTCACGCGTCACGGCCAAATCTGCTTTTGGCGGCCTTTCTGAGTACGGATTTGGTATCGGGTGGGAACAAAGCAAAAACTACTAGGCAAATATTTCAATAACCCGTGGCCTTTTTTTTTTTTTTTTTTTGCAGATAAGTTAAAATTGTTTAGCCTTTTATTTTTGTGGTGTATGTGGTCTTACTGAAATCATATCTGGAAAGCCAGGCACGGAATGCGTGCGACAGTAATATTTCTTCCAACATAAAACCAATATTACCTGGTGTTCGACATGGAAGCATTTTAGGTTAATTTCCTTTTAATGTCCATGACAAGTATAACGTAAATATTGATAAAACAGCCAAAGTTATTGTATAGGCTAGTGATACAACTGCTCTTTATGCTGGCTAAGATGCACACGAGTTAGTTACAAAAGTTAACACTGTGTTAAATAAAATAGCACCATGGACGAGCAGAGACGCCTTAAAATAAACAAAAGGCTGTGATGTTTGAATCAGAAAATAAGAAAATTAAGTGAATAAACGCTAAATTTTCAAATTCAGTTAAAATTCAGCTATTTTAAAATTTTAAGACACTATGTGATATTTTTTTATGCTATGTCCTCGGACGAGCCTATCGAATACTGAACCAAAAATGATCAAAATAACTAGGACTGATATGCCGACATCGATATATATTTTTTACCTCAATCCGACTTCTACTGTATCACTCATTATTTTAGTCTCACTTAAGTTATTGTTCGTTGGTCCGCGGAAGAACCGCGGTGACGAACCTAGAGAAAGTGCATCTAATTGAAATAAGGAAGCTGCGTTTCGTCATAAACCGTATCTTTCAAATACGGGAATCAATTCAAAAATTATAATCTACTCAATGTTCATAACCTTCACAATTACAAGCCACCCGTATACATAACACAGAACAACAATGTAACACCCCTTCACTGATAGAATTGGGTAACCTGCATCGACATCTCGTAACCCACAAAATTAAGAGCCCTGACTATCGGCAAGTACCAAAGTTTCGATTGAACACTGGTAACGAGATTTTTGCCTACTGCACCCCAAGACCTGTATACATGTCGCATTCTCATGATATGCATGCGGAGACCATGCCTTTCTAGAGTTTACAAACATTATCTGTACATTTTTATTTAGGATCTAATGCTCAGAGTATTGTACAGCATAGGTCAAATTACTCGTTTTGCACCTCTTTTATTTCATACTGTATTCTTTAATGTAATTTCTAGGTTGTTTCCAAGTGCTGAGCGACAAATCATATGTACGTTTTTAAAACATCGCTGTCGCGCTGCTGCTATGAAATGTAGGGGAACGGAGAGCTCGTCAAGCCGCCAAGTGCTGCTTTTTCTCGTTCTCGACCACTCACTTAAAAAGGAAATAAATGATATAGCTGCCTTTAAGACGGTAATTGAAACATGACCCATTAAACAACAGCAAAAAAAAAGTTCAGGAAAATGTTTTGCAATTTAATAAAAAAATATTTGACAATTATTTGCCCCCTCCAACCCCATACGGTCCACCTGACCGTATAGCTCGTCTGCACAAACCGCATTAGTGTAGCTTTAATTACATTTTAGAAACACCTGCAAAAAACACACCTTGCATATGTCATCAGTGGACCAATTATTTTTGTTGATATCAGGATAGCCACCTGGGAAAATACACAATAAAATATGAGTTTATTAAGATTAAAAAAAAAACAAAAAACCTATAGTGCAAAGTAATGTATACAGATGCGAGCTTGATGCGGTATTTTACGCTATAAGGTGGCATCGAAAATGTTTCTACACTCGGCAGCCGTCACATTCAAAATTATCTTGCGAATAATATTGTGATACCTTCTACCTGATGCATCATGAAGTGTGCACTGCGGTACGCTATTACATTGTGCAGTATCACCGGAACGTTCCCATAAAAGCGTGAATTTTAACGGATTGCTCCAATGAAGGAGTATAAAGTTCTCGAATACCTTGGGCATGGCTCTACCGTCTACGACGCCAACCTGGAGTACAGTCACCTAAATGTTCGCGAGCAGGTAGGCACAGGGTCCCATTGCTTTGTTTTTGTAGTAAAATGTCACAGAGACATGGCTTCGCTATGAAGGGCAAAAAAGCACGTCTTTCAATGCACGTGCTCAACGTAATATCGGTTTCCCTGGAAGGTTTTTTTTCTCTTCTTTTCTTATCGTATAGCGCTAGTGCACGCAACTATGGAAATAGTGGCCCTCCGGCATCTGAAGGAGCCAGCTGCTAAACATTACTCTAGCACTCAGCAAGAAACCAGTGTGCTTTGAATTTATGTATAATTTTATGATTAACACCATTTCCCCTTTCCCTTTTTTCTTTTTCTTTTGTTTGTTTGTGTAATTTGTTGTTACCTCGAGCCAACATGCAACACAAATGAATCTCGCGCAGTATGGTAACCCCGGATTGTACGCTAAAAGCTCGTAAAAATTGGATAGACCGAATGGAAATGGCGTTACCCAAAACACGCGTCATTGCTTTTAAACAAACGAATCGGCGATCGATGATCTGTTTGCGTACACACGCTCTGTTGTTCGTGTTTCCCGGGCGGAGGTCCCCGGCGGCTCCGAGGGCGCATCTGCCGCGCTCGCACGCCAGTGCTCCCTACCCGGACCAGCATTGATCGAATGAGAGTGGCCGGTCGGTCGACGACAACGAAAAGTAAACGGTGCACATGCGAACACCTTGTTTATATCTCCCGAACGGTCGTGCGGACGGAGGCCCGCTGTTTTAGAGAAATGAGCTCCGAAAAAGAGCTCGGCGCAGAGAGTGCTCGGAGGCACCGCCCGGCTTTCGCTGGGGCCGCGACCACGCCCCAAGTGCGCCGATTTCCACGTGAGAGGTGCGACCACGGACGAAAACCTCCGATAGCGTTTTCCTCTTTGTTTCGGGTTGAGGGGAAACAGTGGGACTGAAAAACCATTTGGGGGATCGGCTCGAAGGAGTGCCGTCGTCCTCGCCTGTCCGGCCTACGAGCAGGAGGCAAGCACCTCGGATTTGGATGCGACATTTCCGAATTTTAGCAACATCGTTTTTCAACGGCCGCTCGCCTATTTGACATCCGGGGTTCAATTCCTTCTCATGTTGGCTTTGCTATGAACATGCGCTGCGTCGACGTATGTTCCCGCAATGTCTAATGCTTGATGCACGTGCTGAACAAAAGGTTAGCAGTCAATGCACTCATGCACTGGGAGCACTGTACACATAGGATGCCATTTCAGTAAACGGTACGTCTTAAAACACAGTCATAAAAATGTTTTTACATAACAACACTGAACTTCAGGATTCTTCAAAATTCGATATAGTTCGTAATAATTAAAAAGTTGTACCTGTAGCCATGCCAACCCAGTTCAAAGTTCCACTGACTTTGCGGATATAATATATTTTTACACAAGCTTTCAAAAGTACTACTGAATAGTAGATCAAAAGTTATCTTCAGTGAAAAAAATATTGGGCATTACATATATTGGCGTGGACCTACCTAGCTAACACACTAGGAGATTTATTTTCAATCTTATTCGGTAGTACAACTCATACGACCGTTACAAAAATACAGTTCGCTTTTTCTTGACTGCATACTGCGCAGTCTGATACTGCAAAATGTATTTTACATTTATGAAACTAAAGCTCTTACATAATATATTATCATTTTAACCTACATTTCGAACTTATTAAGAACTGGTTTTTCCTGAAGCGATGCACAAAACAAGAGTTTCTGTTTGGCTCAAAAAGTGTTACAATAACTTATTTTAATGTACTGACCTTTGTCATCCTACAAGTTGTTTCGAAACGTCCAGAGAAGAGCTTACTACAACAATAACGATATTTTACGTCGGAAACTTAGATGTAGCGATAGTTTTTTTTTATTACCTTAGTTCACTAGAATGGACAATTGGGCTAGGTGGTATTCGTTCATAATGAAAAACAGCGCGACAAACAAAAGGAAACAGAGGAGAGAATTACACAGAGGGCAAGGCCCTGTCTATCAACTTTTTTATTTTGAAAAACACGCGGGCATAGGGTCTTCTTTTTCTTTCACTATGGGGTCGCTTCTTTCTCGCTTCTTCGAAAGAAAAGTTATCCAAGGTCCAAAAAAGACATGTCACTTTCCCTGTGGTTCACAGATGCACATGCTCATGCACGTTGCTTTCTTTTCGGCCATATGGTAGGCTTCAATTATCTCCCTAGACAACTGAGCTGGGTGTTTGTACAGTGAATTTGTGTTTCTGAACTGTGGTTCACATCCAGGGTTGTAAAGTACCTAGGCACAAGTAACTGGAAATCAGTATCTAGGTACTTTTGTTGTACCTGAGGTACAAACCTAGGTACTTTCATCTCTCGATATCTGTATCTGTATCTTAGGTACATTTTCTAGTAACTTGTAACTGAGTGAAGTTACTTTTTACAGGTACTTTTCTATTCGCTTCGTCAAAATGGTAGAGACTATAAATCTGAAAGTTTTAACACACTACCATGTGCCGTGATTAACGGTGAGTTGGGTACGACCTGGGAGGCATTAACTTGATCAAACGATGTTTTAGCGAACGAAGCCCCGCCCATAATGTTTCATCGAACGACACTTTAGCAAATGGCTGTGTTCGTTTGAGCGAACGGTGGATTAGCGATGCCGTTCTAGCGACACCAATTTTTCGAATCGCTTCGGAACTCCGTTTTGGGAAAGTAGCGACCTGCTTCCTTCATCTCAAACCGAAACCAAAAAAGATAACGTGTCCTAGAATGCTCATGTCAATGCGGTTTTTCTTATTTCTCACATTGACACCAATAAAGCATAGTTATCGAACTCGTTTTTGTGTGCATCTTAAGTATAAAAAGCTTTACTTCCAATATATTCTGACGAATTTGGGGAAAATAAATAAAGAAAGTATCTTTAAAGTAACTGTACCTGTGCCTAGGTACATTTTTAAGCTAGTACCTAGGTACGTACCTAAGTACCTTTTCGTATGAGTAACTGTAACTGTATCTTAGGTACATTTTTGGAGTAACTTTTACAACCCTGCTCACAGCCACAGTCACGGCAATGCATAGCTAAATGGGTGTATGCTCCGTCTTTTAACAAACTGTGATGTTCGCGAAATATGATGTTTAAGAATCTCCCCGCTTGTCCGATGTATGAGTGTCCCCAGGAGAATGGGATTTCATAGACTGTTCTTTTCTTGCAAGGCACAAACTTCATGCCGTGCTTAATGTGGCATTGGTTCTTGTCTGCTTGTCTGATGATGTTTGCGCGTTTTTTTACCACCGTTAAAATCTAGCTCAGTTTGTTGCGGACTGACAGTACATCAATCACCCCGTATCTCGAAGCGGTGAGTGTATGTTATGACTGCTTGATTATTTTTGTATTTTTTAGCTTTTTTCTTGTGCTCTTTTTTGGGATCAACCTTGTTGTTACGGATTAGTTTGCCACATGCCGATGAGATAACTGTGCCTGGAAAGTTCGAGCCTCTGAGCCTGGCGATTTGGGCGGAGAAGCTTACTTTCATTTTGTGGATGCAGGATTTTGCTAGCGCAGACCGCAAGCATGAAAGACCGATGCCGTTCTTAGCGGGTTTTGAATGTGCCGATCTATAGTAACGTACGGTTTTGGTCGTTCTATTGTGGTGCATGCAGCATGCATGTTCTTCTTGGATGTCCTTTAGGAGATCCAAAAACTTTAATTTCGTACTCCTTGGGGTTTTTAACGGTGAAACGAAGGCCTAAACCTTCTTCCGTGAACGACCTTAGAACATCGTTAATTTTTCTACTGATTTCTATATTCGCTATGAACACGAAGCACTCGTCTACATACCTGAATATTTGTTTTGTATTACATACCAATCTATGTTCAAGGGCCATGCCGATTTTTAGTTGAAAGATATTTCTAGACATAGGTGCCATCCTTGAACCCATGAAAACGCCTGACGTCTGCACATAAAAATTGCCCTGCCAGCCTAGAAATGGGGATTTTAGATAAAAGGACAGACGTTCCAGAAAATCTTCTGCTGGTATTTTTGCTATTTGTCCTGAAGCTTATTTCATCATTGTGGTCTAAAATACATTCCTTTACGATCTTCATGCATTTATCATGGGGCATAGAATAACATAACTCTTCAAAATCATTGCTGAAAGCGCTGCATCTTACAGGGTTATAATATTTAGGTATTTAATTACCGACGGTGAGTTAGGAATGCAAGATGGTTCATTTATGTGTAGCGAGTTAAGGTGTTTTTGTAGTTATGTCGAAACCGCCTGAAGCCAGGTATCCCGTTCTGATACTATTGTGCGAAAAGGTATTCCTGCTTTGTGTGATTTACAGCAAAATATGCTTCTTACGTTTAATTGTTTTCTTTTCTGTGTATGTTTGTGTATGTCTGCAAGGCCAGGGTGGAATCATGGCACGCCGAAAATCCACGTGCCATCCAGGATTACAAACTATCACCGGATGGTCGGTTCCGTCGCCTGGTCATACGAGAAGGATATGCCGCATTTTGTGCTCGGAGTGGTAGCATCAAGTTTGGTACCTCAAGGACTGTCTTCGGGTAGCATGTACCCAAAACGAGCGACATCCTAGAGCCTTCCGCAAATATCAGGAGCGGTCAAGGGTCTCCGTCCTGGCTGCGGAGTTTCTTTGGCGTCTGGTTCGCCTCACGCTGCCTTCCAAGACGGAGATGCCAAGTAAAGAAGGCAAAATAGTAATCCTCGGCGAGAAGCCAATTCCAGAGCATAACCAACAGCTGTTAAAGAAGGGTCCCAAGTTCTGCTTCGAACCAGGGCTAGCCCGGTTAGACAAACTGGTAATGTCAAGATCTGTGACTCGATCGATATGGAGGAAGAAGAGCCGAGATGTATCGCAGAGTGCGTGAACATTTTGTCAAAAAAAAAAAAACGGTTGTAAGCCGTCACGAAATAGGAGTCTCACATCAGTTATTAACTTTCTGGCGTCCAATAGGTTGTGCATTCTGTTCTCCGATAAAAATTATTTTTCGTCCTCTTCCTGGAGGGTAGTTTTATCGAGAAAGCGAATGCAGCCGTGCAGAAGAACTTTACGAAATTCACAGAGCAACCAGCGAAGATAAAAGACCGAGCCTTAAAGCTACTCAGCAGGCTAAACTTGGGAAATGTCGCAGCAGAAACCGAAAAAAAAAATAACCTTACGCTACAAATATTTTTTTGCAAAAAACAAAAACAAAAAAAAACATGAATACCTTTTTGCACAGCAATATCAGAGTGAGATGCTGGCTTCAGGCGGTTTCGACATATCTACAAAATCCCTTAACTCACTGCAGATAGATGACCCATATTGTATTACTAACACAACGTCGATAACTGAATACCTAAAAGTATAACCCAGTAGGATGCAGCTGTGTTCAACATTGACGTTGAAGAGGTATATTATTCTTTGCCCTTCAACTGATGAAGAGCGCATAGGAACGTATATTAGACCACAATGATAAAACAAGGTTCAGGGAATATAGTGGAATCCCAGCAGAAAGATTTCCTCGAAAGTTTTTCGTTTTTATAAAAATCCACATTTTTAGGCTGGCAGGACAGTGTTCATTTCAATAAGTCAGGCGTTTTCATAGGTTCAAGAGTGGCACCTATGCTTAGAAATATGTTTCTAGAAAAATTAGTCAGGGCCATTGAACATAGATTGGTAGGTAATACAGAGCAAATATTTAGGTGTGCAGACGACTACTTGGTGTTCACAGCGAAGACAAAATTCAGTAAACCAATTAACGACGTGCTAAGCCATTCACGGAAGAAGGTTTACGCCTTCGTTTCAGCTTTGAGACCCCCAAGAAGTACGAATTTAAATTTTTGGATCTCCTAGAGGACGTCAAAGGCAGAACATATATGCTGAATGCACCATCCTATAACCACCAAAAGCTTACTTGATTATAGATCAGCACATTGAAAACTACTTAAGAACTGTATCGTTCTTTTATGCTTGCGGTCAGCACTAACAAAATCCTGCATCCACAAAATGAAAGTAAGCTTCTCTCCCCAAATCGCCAGGCTCAGAAACTCGAACTTTCCAGACATAGTTACCTCACCGGCATGTGACAACCTAATCTGTAACATCAAGGTGGATCCTAAAAAAGAGCACAAAGATTAAGCTAAGAAAGACAAAAATAATGTAGCAGTGATACCATGTATTCACGGACTCTCTCGTGGAATAAAGGGAATCGCCTCGAGATAGAGTCAATGTCGTATTCTCAGCCCACAACAAACTAAGTCAAATGGTAACCGCGATTAAAAAAAAAAACGCGCAAACATAAGCAGTTAAACAGACAACAACGAATGCCACATTAAGCACGGCATGAAGTTCGTGCCTTGCAAAAAGGAGACAGTCCATAGCCGCGTTTACATCAATACGACCGAAGCGCATCGACTCTAATCGTCCATCGAACGAAGCCGACGCGGCAACGTTTACGTAAATGCTAGCAAGCCCTAGGCGAAAGTGGCGCCACGCAATGTAAAAGTTTAAGTTAAAGCTGCGTTCCCGGCACCAGCCACGCCTACGTGACCACGTTTTCCGGTGCATCGCACGTAAAGGACCGTTCGACACTTTCGGCGGGCGTAACAAACGTGCCCGCCTTCTTCGGTGCTGTGCAAGAAGTTAGGATACAGAACAGACCTAAAAACCCAAGACTTTGGGCTCCGGGCCGGGCCGCCGGGCCACTCTAGACCGGAGGCGTCGTGTGTGAGCAAGCCCTGGCGAGCAAAATAGTTTCCGAACTCTCTGAGGACGCCACCGCGCTCGCCTAGCCAAACCTCGCCGACCGCGACCGGACCAACCGAACCCCGAGGTCGAAAGGCTCCGGCACTGCCAGGAACGGCACCGATGTAGTAGCTGCTCGTTCTGAGCTACCATGCAGAGCTCGGAGCTTTCGGCGTCATTTGTGCTTGCGCCGAAGCCTTTAGGGACACCCTCGGACGCGCAAGTCGTACTTCGCGAGGTTTGGACGGGGGCCGCCCTCACCGAGCAGTTCAGCTATATTGCGCTCACTTATGATGGCAATAAGACCTTGCGTTTGTTCTCAGGAGAAAACTGCGGGCGACCACACGGGACCGCTCTCCGCGCCGCCAATGAGGTTGGCCGCCGCCATGTTCTCAGCTGCACACTCGCTCCCGCAGCGGGCGCCTTTCCATAATCCTCCCCGTTCCAAAATGCGATGCGACCTCCGTTTACATGGGCTAAATGAATGCGCATTCGCCGTCTCCATCCACCTCTGTCTAGCGACTTGAGTGCGATTCGCTTTTTTGCACATTATGCCGTCTACATGACCATATTGAATGCGACAACTGGATTTGATGCGACTAAGTCGCATTCATGTAAACGCAGCTTATGAAATCCCGCTCTCCTGCGGACACTCATACATCGGACAAATGGGGAGATGTTTAAACATCAGACTTCGCAAACATCACAGTTAAAATCAAATCAAATCAAATTAGGTTTATTTCCAGAAATTCTGGCGGGAAAGCCTATACAAGAAGCTGTTCAAAACAGCATCTTGTATGGGCTTTATGCAGGTATGGGATCCCTTTACATTAGAAGTTCATTAAAAGATGGAGCATACTCTCATTTAGCAACACATTGCCATGACTGCGGCAGTAAACCACGGTTTAGAGACAAAGATATCTTGTACTCACAGCATGCTCAGTTGTCTAGGGAGAAAATTGAGCCCTACCATATATAAAAAAAAAACAAAAAAAACAAACAACGTGCGTGAGCCAACCACCTGTGAATCCCAAGGACAGTGAGGTGGCTTTTTTGGACCTTGGAGAACTTCTCCTTCGAAGAAACGAGAATGAAGCGACCCACAGTGAAATAAAAGGAAGGCCCTATGCCCGCGTGTTTTTCAAAATTAGAAAGTTGATAGTCACCGCCTTGTTCTGTGTTTAATTCTCTCCACTTTGTCCTTGTTTTTTTTTTTTTTTGCACTGCTTTTCATCATGAACATCACTATATTTCCTCAGCTTCCCATGCTTCTCCAGAGCATGAGCTCTTCAACATGCAGAATACACTCTTAAAAATACCCGTAACTCTACTTCTCAGCAGAGCCCTCGAACAGCTACAAAAGAAAGGAGAAAAAGCAAGGCAAGTGACAGGGCTTGCGTACTGATTTATCGATGAAACCGTCGTACACAGATCGGCGGTTTATGAGGAACGCTGCGAATGATAACTCCCGTCTCAAACTTCCTGGCACGCGACAGCCGTGTCTAGCGTCTCCACATCCTCCATGTGTACCGTTTTCTACATGTTGTTGTTGCTATCAAAAATTTCGCAGCTGGCGAAAATAGTTTTTATTGTTGTTGTCGTTCGTTTTTTTTTTTCTTTTTCGAAATATCATGCCCGATGAGCTTACGGCGCAAGTGTCTGACAGCCGGCCAACCTAGATCAACTCTCTTCGACCGTTGCATGCTTCACTTTTTGAGGCTAAATAGAAGTTAGCCTTAGTAAAAATGCAACTCTCTATTAAAAAAAACAACATCAACCTCTATGCCATTTTGAAGCACAATCGCGCACCGGCGGTGATGTATTGCATCAAGATTTCAGGTTTAAAAGTTGGCTCCTGGTGAGGAAAAGCTTGACAAGCCTTGGCAGATTATGAGCTCTTGAACTTGCGGATTGCATGCTTAAAATCTCAGTTATTTTACTTTCCCGCAGAGCACTCGGGTAGCCACTGATTGAGATATACGGACGAGGTTGGGCAAATGGCAAGGCCGAAAATAGGTTTACACCTAAAATATGCTGTCCGCGATGTGATACTGAACATGACGTTAGCACATGAGACGTAATTCCAAGTGTCATTTCGTGGACTTCGGACTTAGGTCCGAAGATGTTTTCGGTCTTGTCATTGGTCAACCTTCTTCCGTGGGTTTCATTCATTTTGGGTGGGACCCGCTGAACATCAAAAGGAAGGATAAAGGAAATAGAGGAAAGATCAAACTGCTTTTAAACTACCAACTATTTCAATAAGAAACATCCTAATCTTTTACTAGTTTTGTTTATTCCTTCTTTTCTGCGTGATAGATCGGTGGTATCTAGTATTTTTAGTACTTCCTCCTCTTCATATTTCTAATTACCGAGAGAATCCAATATGTTTAACCAACAAGCTTAACTCACTCCCGTCGTAAGTCTCAGTGATTAGTTAATCGGAGCAATATGCGGAGAAGTAGACGCCGCGGAAATTTTTAGGAGTCTACATGCTCTAGACCAGGGGTTGGCAACCTTTTGCTGCAGCGGGACAAATCGCCGCAAAGTGGAAGCGGTGCGGACCGGACTTAGAACGGAGATTGAGGGGGGGGGGGGGGGGGAAGGGTTCATTTTACAGAAATGGAAGATTAACAAAACTGTCACATACTAAAAGTGATATGAAAAGATGTTATCCTGATTCAGACACACGTAACAAGATTGCTCGTGTCCCCTCTCAGTAAGATTCTAGCTGTTCAATATTGCTTGACAACATGCAACCATTCATATTTTAACATTCAATTCAGAGTCGTAAAACATTTTGGAGGCGCTCATTTCTCATTTGCAAGAACTACGTTTGACTTCAGTCCTCATCATCTTAAAAGAAAATGTTCGCTGATATATATGTGCTGTAGCGAAAACATCGATTAAGGTGCTGCAAGACTTCATAGGTTTGAAAATATGAATTCAGGGAGGCCAGCGGAAAACTGAACAAAGTCGTTTGCTACAAATGCACTCTTCAGCTTATTGCCTGTTTGGGGACCAGCATGGTCAGCGAATTCTGTCTGACAAAGCTCTTGAACTTGTTTAGAGTTAATGCGGCCGGTTATACAGGGTTTGCAACTAAACATACCTCTTTTCCTTGTGTTGTGAGGGGGGGGGGGGGGGGGGTCATTTTTGGTGGCGTGACGGAAACCCTATAATATTGCTCCGAAATCGCATACGCCTCGCGGGCCGCCGTTTGCCGACCCCTGTCCTGATAGTCTTCTACGTTCGCTTCAGTTAAGTAAAACGCAGCGATCTGCAAAACGTGTCGTTATCCAAGAACCGTAGTTGTCGTTTCAATAAAGTGGTGTTCAGCCTACCAAAGGTTAAAAATGAATTACACGTCATGCTTATATATTAAGCATGCCGATAGCAAAGGTCAATTAGTCAAGATACTTAATGTGAAATGTTAAATTGGTGGAATTAACAGACTCAAGTGACAATTAAAGAGCAAACCACCACGTAATTTGGAAACCTAAAGATTACAATTAAAAGCATGCTTA
Organism: Ixodes persulcatus; assembly: GCA_013358835.2. NCBI lineage: Eukaryota > Metazoa > Arthropoda > Arachnida > Ixodida > Ixodidae > Ixodes > Ixodes persulcatus. The sequence continues at coordinate 153,585 of JABSTQ010011422.1, forward strand.
TTCGAGAGTGTTAAACATTATTAGCACACCAATCTTTCTAGAAAACGTTTATTCCCGTTGTATACTTTGAAGGAGAAAGCTGCTTTCGGAAAATGCCAAGGGTGATAAACCCAATGAAGAACGTGACTACATGGTTAACAATAATGTTAATAGACGCTTATTATACTGATGATAACACCTTTTTGTATGCTCTGGTGCGTCACAAAGAAGTGTCTTTGTTCCGCTTCTTTCCTCAATTTAAATGTATGACTCGACCTCGTGTGTTGACAATCATGGCCAACTTTCTGGGGCATTCCCTGGAATAAAAGGTTTTCAGGGAAATATCAAAATTCAGATTGATTTCCGTTCTATGATACCCAAGCAATTAATGTCCTCGGGAGCATTATATTTTGTCAATTAAAGCAAAAATTTATTATTTCGTTATTGTGGCCCATAAGATTTAAGGGGAAACAATTTGTAAAGCGTTGGAATATAGACTGTACGCGTCCAAACGTTTAATTACTGCTTATTGGTATTATACGACTGTAACCTAAAATATTCCAGAGAAACAATTGCGATGCATGTTGTTGTTCAGTTGATATTCTCATTTTAGTGCATGCGCCGAGGTGTTGATGTCCCAGAAAGTCTGGGAGGAGTTCGTTTGTTTACAGATAACTGCATACTGTTGAGGGCTATTAACTCTGCTAGCGACCAAGTTGTTTCAAAATGCAATCAGGTCGTTTTGGTGTGATCCCTGGATAACGGAACTTAATGCAAATAAATATTTGTTTATACGTATCACTTTACTGCCACAAATGAATCTGCAGTTTCCGTTTAACAAGTATGCTTACTATTCGTTATATTACTCTCTCCTTAAAGGGGCCCACCAACAATTTTTTGACTGGTTTGAAGTTCGCGCTGAAACGGAGCTCCATGAAAGCAGGAACACCGAGGGAAAAAAATATTACAGAAATTCGCAATATTTTGTGAGTTATTAGCAAATTAAATATTGCAGAAAACAACTTTAAATAAGCAAAACATTGCGCTTCATGACGTAAAATGAAACAGTTTAGCGATTAGAGCAAAGCGGTTGGCCAATTGGACGCGAGTTTGGTTGATAGCCCATCGGCCCGGTCGGCCATTAGGCCTCGCTGCAACCATCGTAGCTTTGGAATCGGGTTGCCATCATCGATGAATTTACCGGGCTTATCGGATTTTGAGCGCCGAATTCTTGAAAAGGAGTGCGGAGCTGGGCGTCGCGCCGTACGAGGACACACCACGCAAGCGCCGCGTCTCTGCCTCAGTCCGCTTCGACAGCCGTGGAAGGCTCGTCTCCCGCAACTCCGCCACCGGAGCCACCTCGGCTGCCTCGGCGAGTAGGAGGTATTCCGCCGCTGGGAGGCGCGCATGAGCGACGAGGCGTTGTTTTCGCCCTTTTTGAACTTTAATTTGCAACTTTATTAGCTCTATAAAAACGACTTTTTCGAGAAATAATGACTGTTAACGTGTGATATACTTTATTCCGCTTCAAAATTTCTGGCACGATTCTCGCCAATCACGAAACCCAGTGAATGTGACGTATAGTGAAAGGGAGCGCCGTTATGCGCGCGCATTCGGCACCTCGCGGCGCCACCGTCGGAGGAGGTGTTTCCGAGTTGTCAAATTAAAATATGATGCGCTAATATTTTTAAACTCTTTCGTTGTCCACTGGGTTTCCGGGACCACTAGCGTGGAGAAACCGCAAAAAAAAGTAGACGCTCAAATATTGTTGGAGGGCCCCTTTAATGACCACATCCTTGTATCGAGCGATTCTACGACGTCTACGACATGCCTTTCTCCCCTGAAGACAGCCGTCGTAAGTAGGGATGTCGCGAACCACCTTAGGTTCGATTTCGAAAGGTTTCGATATTTTCGAAGTGAACTGAGGTTCGAATTCGAAAAATTTCGATATTTCCGTATCGACCGAGGTTCGAATTCGAAAAATTCGCAACTTTCGATCACAGTGGAGTTTCGAAATCGAAAGGTTCGAAGCTTTCACGGTTTCTAAAATTTCGAGTTGGAATATTTCGAATAGTGTTTTTACTTGTGGTTCGATAAATTCGAAGATTTCGAACTCTCCTTACTTTAAATTCGAGATATTCGAAAAATTCGAATTTCTTGGGATCTGTAATTCGAAAAATTCGAGATTTCGAAATTCTTTGGATATAAAATTCTAAAAATTCGAACGCTTCGAATTTTAATAAACATAAAGTTCGAGCAGTTCGAAGATTTCGAATTTCTTTCTACATAAAGTTCGAAGGTTTCGATTCTCTTTTAACGCTAAACTCGGAAAAAAAAAAAAAAAAAACTTCGAAGATTTTGAATTTATTTGAAGTCCAAGTTTTCAAAGTTCGAAGTCCGGTTTTCATGCTCCTCCACAGTATCGGTTTCAAATAACGTTTTCACGACTCACTGGTTTTCACGAAATCAGGTTTAGAAAAGTTAGTGTGTGATATTGAGACTCCGCGAAGTTGGTCAGGCAATTAAATGAGAAAACGAGTGTCCCGAATGTGCTGGAATATTTGCCAGTGCAGAGTGACGTGTGACCATAAATCAGTAATTGTGACCGCCAGCCCGGGGGGGGGGTCTTTAACGTGCATCACGCGGTAGTGATCACATGAACGCACTGTTTTACGATATTCATCCAGTTCGTAACGGCCAGGGGCGGGGGGAGGTTGAGGCTCAGAAAAACCTTAAAGAGACCTGGCAAACTACCTCCCCACCCCTTGCACGCTGGTAGTAATCCGATCGAACGCCGCCTGAGTGACGCTGGCATATTGTAAGTTAAGTTTGTAATTGTCCTGGAGGTTTATTTTCCGGGACGGAGGAATCGCCTGGCAAAAAGCACAGAAGCCGACACAACTCGAGGTCGAGAAGCGTTCTACCATACAAGTGGCGTCGGAAGAGGAAAAATGGGGGGGGGGGGGGGGGGGCTCCAGCCTCCCTTCTCCCCCTTCCGGATATTTCGGACTGTTAAAGAAAACAATACGGGGAAAGAGGGCGTGGTCGAGCTTATTTTAATCTGAAATTATGTATGCATATGTATAGCTACTGTCACATGCTTAGTGTTTTAGAAGTTCAAAGCTATGCCTTTTAGACATCAATAACTGTGCCATTAATAACAAAAAAATAAACATAACAATAAATGCGGGGATAAAAAGCTGGAGAAAAAAAAAACTATCAAGCATTCACCGGAAGTGTTGTATTCTTGCATATTCAGAGGCTCAGAACTTCGAAACAAGTTTCTTATACCAAAATGTGCACAGGGTAAAGAAAACACGTCCCAGGAACGTAAAACAAAAAAAAAATGTTTTTTTTTTGCAACAATATATTAGAAATCTTCTCCCATGAGTTCAGCTATTCCTTAACGTGAAAAAACAATAAATACATTATTTTGTATTCTGCAGATCGCAATGATATGTACTGTCTGTGCTGTTAATTTAAATGCGATACCTCAAACAACTTAGACGAAAATAAATACCAAGTTTAGGGCATAATTGCAAGTAGATACATGTTTGGAGATTTCTTCGAAACTCACCTTGAATAACAGAAATCACATCTTAAGACGACACTTACCTAGGCTATACATAGATCATTCTTTAAAAGTTTAACACCTCTACCATAAATAGCTTCGGCTATAGCGCGCTTCCAATATGGCACAAACGACAATCGTCAAAGACCCTTCGTCCTTCCTCGCCCCTTCAGAAATTGATTTCATTAAAACTAAGCATGCCAGAACATTTAAATAAACTGCACCGTCTTTCGTAAGGAACGCAGAACCGCATATGAAAATTCGAGAAAAAATAAATTACGAATGTACCTCACTACTTGAATTCAAATGAAACCGTCCGCCGGTCTTTCGAAGTTCGAACGTCGAACTTTTACCCTAAAATTTCGAAGTTCGTCGAGCTTTTGACTTTTCAGGATTCAAAAGTTCGAAACGTTTCGAATTATCTTGATAAATAATTTGAAAGTTCGAAAATTGTCGAATTCCTTAGCGTAGGAAGTTCGAAAGTTCGAAAAGCTTCGAACTTTTTAGTGCAAGAAGTTCGACAGTTCGAAAATTATCGAATTTTTTGGTCCATCAAGTTCGAAAGTTTGACAAGCATCGATTTTTCAGCGTGGTAAGTTCGGAAGTTCGAAAAGGATCGAATTTTTTGGCCTAATAAGCTCGACGGTTCGAAAAGCGTCGAATTTCTTAGTTTAACAAGTTCGAAAATTCGACTTCCGTCGAATTTTATGCTATAGAAAGTTCGAAAATTCGAAATGTTTCGAACCTTTCGAACCGCTTGATTCGATCATCGAAACTTCGGTTCGAAAAAAAGTTCGCGGCATCCCTAGTCGTAAGCGTCTTTTGTCTTCCCTTGTCACTTCTATATTGAAAACATTTGCTATCTTACTCCACCATCTATCTAAAACTGAAAAATTAAGTCTTTTTTGGTTGCTTTTTGAATTTTTTTATTCGTCTTGTACTACTATTTCTTTTCTTTTTATGATTTTTCTGCTTCTTTTAGGGGATTGGTGGCCCAGAGATAGCTTTTGAACTTCATGAAAGCCGCCGAGCTTATAGGCATATTCAAAATTATTACTCATTATTTTTATCCGCATATATTTTTTGATCAGCAGTGCTGGAGTATGCTAGCCCTTAGCAAAAAGAGGCCGTACTTGAAACGAATTTGAAATATATTGAATATAAATATTCATTTTGTATTCATTCTGTATTATTTTGTCCGCATTCGAAATACGCACGTAATGTATTCAAAATATATCATAAATATTAATCTGAAAGATTTTAGATATACCAAAAATATAATTCATTCCCCCTCAAGATGTCATTTGTGTCCTAAAAAGCGGCTACACAATTTTTCTATTTTTTTTATTTCGTTAGTAAATGTAATTCTGTGGTATTTGAAGGCTCTACTAAATACATCCCACAACTACACATCAGAAACGAACACAAACACAAACACCATGACGCACTGGACACCTGAATCACAGTCCCGTTGACTGCTCTAGAGCCTTATATAGCCTACATATTCAAGGTAATCATTTGGCCGGTGACCAGCTCTGCACTTATTAAGGTTCTAATTATTCTATCTTCTCCTAGGGAGTCTTTCAAATAGGAAACAGTGTATTGAAGTTCGTGGACGATATCTCTTACTAAAAAGCATTGGTACAACTAATAATAATTTGGCGCAGTCGCTAAAACAATATCCACAAAAACGGCTAATAGAAGAAATGTTATTGCTTCTCTGCATAGCACCACTCAGGATGAAGCGAGTCAAGCTAGTTTCTTCACTTTAAAATAGTAATTTTGCTTTTCTTTACTTGTTGACTAATTAATATGGTCATTAACGTCACTATATTAAAGCCACTACTCACATCACATACAATGGCGAGTATACACATTCAGTGAACTAACATTGCGCTAACACAATTTCACGCCAAACATATCTGCTCACAGCTCTTGCTGAAGCTTTCCAGCATCAGCAAGTGTTGTGGTAGTAGTTCCCGAACCCCGTTTGTGATTGGTGTGCAAGAAACTCATCAGGTGTGTTCTTGATAGAAAAAAGGAAACAATAACATAAACATCTCTGATTCATCAGTGCGATGCTGCACAACTCAATTGACAAACTAATCAAATGTTGTATTTAGGCAGTTCAATGTACTCCACATCTGCTTGAAGTGAATTTCAGATAGGCGAGCTTTTCAATACTTTGGTAGTTTAAGTCAAACTACCAAATTATTGCAGTCAAAAGGTACTTAGGGTATAACACAACAGTATTTACGATTTCCAGGTATTTTAAGAGCATTCTGCACATCTTTTTGATCACTGACTTTTTTTAGGGTTGGAGTATATTTTGCATGAAATAAACTAATATTTTAAGGAATCTAATTGAAAGATATTTTGTGCCTACTAATTTAGTATGTACATATTTCAGAACGCATGAAGAGAACTTCAAATGTAGTTTAAATAAAGGAATTTTTAAACTATTTTCAGAAATATATTTTAGAACAGAGTAAAAAAAAAGAAGTGTGTATTTTCGGGGTATTTTTTGTGTACTTACAATTATGAGCTGTACTTCAAATACACTCAAATTAGAATGTGGTATATTTCAAACGTCTTAGTTTTCGCTAAGGGAGGCTAACCACTCTTTCATTAAAAGTTCTTCACTGCTAATACAAATAGAGCAGTATCGCTTTTCACCTTATAAATGACTGTGTTTATATGTTGAGTATTCTGGCAGTCTAAAGCTGATGTTTTACCGAAAAATAAAACAAAATTTATTAGAAAACGAAAGCAGGGCTGAGGGCAAATAAAATTACGAGTCGAAAGCCCAATAAATGTTTTTGGTCATTAATAAAAGTTTTCACATATCCTAAACATTTTTATTTGTCCGAAACGCTGAGTTTCAAGTTCTGATTTTGGCGAATTGGGGATTCAAAGCTTGTTACCGCGACCCATTCCGCCCGCCTAAACTTGCTATCGGATGGTAACGAAGTTTACGCATCTTAATCGGATAATACTCAAAGCTAAGATGTAACAAACTTCTGTTTTAGAGACTGACTGCGCTAAAGGGCCTTAGTCGTAAATAATAACGAATATTCCACACGATATGTCTGACAGGTGAACACGCCCAACTGGGTGGATTTGAGAAAACAAAAAAGACAAAACATTATAAAAAGGCGCGCTAAGGTCTCAAGAACCTTCTGCCAACTAATAAATTCTCAATCCGCCAGAAAAGAATGGACAAAACGAAATTCGGATTGCCAGTGGCCGGAACAGTGGATTCCACAGAAGTGCGCTGACCGAGAGTTCCAAGAAAGGTCCGGCATTCCGAACGTGTGCCTCTGGTAGAACAGACGACTGCTGAAAACGTTAGCGTGTGATCTCACGCGACCGGATGTGCTAAATTTGTACAAAAAAAAAAAAAAAAAAGCAGGCGGTTATTGTTGGCGAAGTTTGAGCAAGTATCAAACAGCGCAACAGTTAAAATCCAGAAGCCATTTGTGAGATCTCAGTCCAAAGGTCCGCGCGTGCATGCCTGCTTTACCCTTTTCCACCCCCCCCCCCCTTTCCCGCATCACCCTTTTTCGTCTAGTGGGTGTGTAAACTTGTATTCGTGCATGGAAACGACCATAATGTGCAAAAAAATCTAAAGGTTTATTTTTAGCCGATACAATTTATTGTGTGTTGTATACGCCGGGTACTCCTGGATAGAGATGTTTTGTCAGCTATGACTAATTTAATTTGTATTCAAACTTCACTAGTTTCACATTTAGGGCACACTTCACGATTATTTTCTTTGAGTCATCAAGATCACGCGATGTCAATTTATCTCGATATGAGCCCCTTGCCGAGCGCGCGTTTGTTTTTGTTGGGCATATTGTATGAACGAAGCTGTACAACTAAGGGTAGAAAGGATTTATAAAAAGTAATGGCGCGTTTCGTTGACATTTTTACTGATGTCAATCTGTTTGAAAATCAAATAACACGTGTTTTGTAGCGTTGCATACTTTAGCGCTTAATTTCAGTTGCATAATTCAATAGAGCTTACATTTGCTTTTTTGTTTACTTCCACCGAAAAGAGAGGAAGGGAGGTAGAAAAAAAACAGCTGCTGTTGCAGCTTGATGAGGCCCCTATCCGCTCCCTACAGTTCAGCACTAAAACTGGATATCAGCAAAATTAAAGTCTACAGTTCAATTAAGTTACGTGATTTCTTCCACAACGTTAAACGTCGTTAAAACAATTCTAAACTCAACTAATGAGTACGCTATAACTTTTTACATCACATTCTATGTGCACTTTCTTTATTCGAAAAAAATATTGCTAAACACCAGGAACTCTTTAGCGCTTGTATCGATTAAAATTGCTTCAGTTGAATGTGACGTTCGTGCCATTGCCATTGGCAATATTAATTTGTCCCACGAAAAACGTCGCACACAACTGTTGCTTTGATAAACGTCGATACCTTAAAATCAATAAACTCCCGAAGGTAGTTGCTGGGAAGCTCGTAATCATCCCATCCTATTCCATCAATCTAGCCCGCGGCCGCGCGAGGTGGAGTGGTTAAGGATGTAATAGAGAGTTTCAACTGTACCTTTTTTCTATTTAATACAAGCTCGATGGTTCAGAGCTTTCACTGCTACAAAAACATACCCTCTCCTTTCTCTAAATCACAAATCGCATGGCTCAAAGTGGAAACCAAAAGAGTGGCTTTTGTCGTGACCCGAGTGTACAAATCGCATGGCTCAAACCAAATGACCTGTTGCCCTGAATCAACCTTGACGAGACAAGCGGCAAGACTCCTTTTGACAACGGTTTGAGATTGGAAAGATAATTATGGTGCCATTTACATCACATTCTATGTGCACTTTCTTTATTCGAAAAAATATTGCTAAACACCAGGAACTCTTTAGTTTTTTTTTAAATAGGAAAGGAACATTGAAATCATATGTAATCTTTAATTTTATTTAACAAAGAACAACAACAACAACATGGAGCCTGGTAACCGATTTTTGCTAGCCGTATTTGGTTTTGATTTTTGGGTGTTTTCCGAGTGTTTTTGCTCAGTTTTCGCTTTGAGCTTGAGGGTTGAGGTGTAGCTTCTCCTTGTGTGTCAAGTGAAGTAATTGAAATAATATCTTTTAATAACCTCTAACATAGTATATTTTTTAGAGAGCGGGTCTGTGCGAAAGCCTAGCGGATTTCCCTGAAAATACCCAAACATGGGAAGTCTTTTTCTTTCCTATTTTTGTTTGAGGACATTTGATAATTACATATTTATTGACGTTTCGCGTTATTGCAGAAATTGTTGGTTTTCTAGGTCCTATAAATACTGCGAAGAACAACATGTTCGACGAGTTAAAATTCTGCTAATTTGGGAAAGCGACCAATATTTATCCGGTATTTTAGATTTACAAATTTCGCGAAAATTAAGTCGTCGTGAGTTATGTTATTCTTAGTAGACAGTCTCGCCACAATGCCAGAACAATCTTAAGCAATCTTTAAATATTTAGAATCGTTTCTTTCTTAAAATTGACTTACATATACACTGAACATTGAGGGCTCCCTATTCATGAAAATGAGAAGAGTTAATGAATAACTGACATGTTGGAGCAGAGAGCAGTCAAGTTTTTGTGCACAATAGCCATGGAAGACCGGAAATGAACTTACTTTAAGTGCAGTCGTGGATGGGACTCCCTTTTTGGAGATGAAATGCGGAACAGCAGGACTTAAGCTGCTGGCGGAGCGCCGCGAAGCGGCGTACGGGTGAGCCAGGTGGGTTCATATTTTTTAATGAACCATTCGCAGACTGTTGCCGCGAAGCGACGTAAACGGGGCGGACGGGTGGGTTAACACGCGCTCCAGTAATGCACCTGCCGTCCTCCCCCCCCCCCCCCCCCCGCCCCTCCCCCCCCCCCCTCCTGCGCCTCCGAAAGGGGCGATCCGCAATGGATAGGTTTCTCAGCCTGATACCAGACAACTTCTCCGCATACGAGATGAGAAAAATATTACTATGAAATAAAAGTTTTATATCTTCAACTCATTAGATTTGTGTTCTACTGCTAGTAGATCTGTCGCTGTTTGTCATTGAGTACTTACACTTAACACTAATTAATATTAATATATGTGCGCCTGTCACTGGAAGCACAGCAGAAATTACACGCTGTAAAACAACCCGCTACAAAACAGAATCAACAAAAAAGCAAACGCCAGAGCAGTGCGATGTCAAAATAGGATAGCTACGAAAGAACTTGAAGTTACCACATGGCAAAAATGAAAAAAAAACACACTCACAGACACACATTTACAGAATATCATTCAACAATACTGCACAGCGTGAAAACAGCGCAACGAAGAAAGGTCCCGCGCCAAAACGGCAGAATTTTACAAAGGTCCAACGTGAAAACGGCACTTTGCCAAGAAAACGAGTACTAAAATGGCAAATCAATAAAATTGCACGAGACAAAAAAAACATAAAACCTTGAAAAGTCCTTTCAAAAAACGCGCAATTTATAGTAGTTCACCTGGACTATTTGCGACGGATGTAAGGGGACAACTTTCCATAATCGGCCATATATGTACTGCTGATGAACTACTTCACGTAACTCTCACTTGCAATAGTTAGCAAAAGAATTGCCAGATGTCACACCAGGCCGACTCAACATTGTGTTAATACGATCACACCACCATCACATGTAGACTCTGAAGCTCTTTGAAGCCTGTAAAAATAAAATAATTTATTTGATAACAACGTAGGTAAGAATAGATCATAGCTATTTAGAAAACTGCAACGTCTATTAATACACAAATATTATTTAAAAGCTTTGGGAATGATTCAGCGGCATATAAATTACCAATGAAGACATAGACGACTTAGCAGTTAGCTACCTTTTTGTTCAGGAATTGACGAATACAGGTAGCGCGCACACGAAGCAGCGCCAGGGCAACGCAAAACGGTTTTATTACTTTGCACCCTAACGCATTCATGATTCTCTTAGTTCTTCAAATAACAACTGTGTTCGGATTACCACGAGAAAAGTGTGACCCTATTCAAATTAACCCGATTCATTTAAATTTTCAAAGGCGAGAGTACATGGCGGCACGGCGTGCTCCGCATACAGCACGAGTTCTAGCCATTTTATCACCGGGCTGGACATCCATTCGATTGCATTGGCCGACTCAGGAATCGGACTGCCAAGCACTTAAAGCACGGGCAGTCAAAATCCACTGCGAAGAGAACCAGGTTGTCGGAACAGTTTCCACAACACGACATTGGAACGCTCTCCTCCGACCATTCGTGTCCGGCGTGCGCTCACGAGGAAGTCAGACCTTTGAAGAATGTTTGTGTCACTTTTGATGCGGTCGTTGGGAAGTTTTATGTTCTCGGCGGCGAGTTCCGAAGCAGTGTCGTCGGAACCCGGTCTCCCCGAGATGCCTATCGAGGCAGCGCCCACACCCGCGGACGGTCGGTCGGCGTCATGCTGCGAAGTGCCCAGCTGCGTCCTCGCAGGGGCGTCCCTCCCGCTCCCGCTCGCTGAGTTATGGAGCGGGAGGCGGAAACCCCGCTGGATGCGATGCTGGCTGCCTTGATGTAAAGTCGTGCGCCGCGATGTGGCGACCCAGACGTAATGAATTCCGCTGAGCCCTCACATTTTTCGTCGGCATTTTATTGCCCATTGCAAGAAACTCTCTTCCATCGACTCCCCCTTCCCTCCTCCCCCAATACTCCATGCGCCACTCGCTCTCGTAAGTATTCCAGAATTTCTGACAGTTCACTGTCTGAGTTTGCGGGAGCCCTGACAGATTTATGATGTGAACCGTTTTATTTTGTTCGCCATTTTTGTACGCCGATCTGATCAGCGCCGTCGCGGTGATATGATTTAGTGCGGGGTCTCAAATTTGTTCAACGGTTTCCTCTGTGCCGTCGTGACTGTTTTGTCGCGCCTTGTTTGTTGTTCTCGAGAAGTCCCCTTTCCGATTTGTTTCCAAGAACATTTCATCAAATCATGCTAATTTATAGCACTTAAAAATTGCGACTATTCTTTTTTGTATTTTTTGGACGCGGCTCGTCACCAGCAACCAAACTTTTGGGTGTGATCACTGAATTTATACGCTAGTATTTAAATAATTTACACAATTGCGACCATATGTATGCCTCCGCGATTATTGTAACCGCTCTAAGACATGGTGACGGACAATTCAAATAGAAGGGGAAAAAAATACACAGGACTTTCTCAGACAACCACACTTTCATTGAGCACCGACGAATGTAGATTTGTGTTTATTGTAACTTCCCCCCCCCCCCCCCTTGTAAGGTAGTGCAGCAACCACCTCCCGTGTCGGTGTCCTGATTTGGTGTATGAAAAGGGCGCGGTACAGCGTTCGCTGCCTCTTACACTTTCTTCTTAGCATAGCCTGAGAAACCGCTGAAGCTAAGCCCAGTAATCCAATGGGAGCGTTTGACCGACACACCTGACAACGCACCGTCGGAGTGAATCTTAATGGGTATTGTCACGTGCCTCACTCCGACGAACTAGATGATTTACTGGGGTTTTAGCCTTCGCCGTTTGACATGCTATACATCGCATAAAAACAAATCAGAAGGCGGATCTACAACTTGTTGGAGCAATAAATATTTAAGCGGGCACAACGGTCCTAAAACGCACAGTTGACCGACATCGTCCTAGCTGATGTTCTTCTTTCCCTGTTCCTCTGCTGAGATTTAAAGGTTTTGTGTTATCTTTATGGAGACGACAGCGAGGTACAGTCACCAACGTTGCATGTTTCGTAACGCACGATCGACGAATGCTACCGCGCCACTATACGAGGTCTCGAGCTTTCTTCATGTAGAGAGCAAAACGCCTCCCGCGTCTATAGTTAAAGTTGGGACACAACAGTGACGGGACTTGTGACACTGTGCACTAAACAACATCGCTGATTTTTCTACTTCAAATGGTAGTTAGGTAAACACCTCCCATAAATTCACTCTAAGTTTGAACCCGCTATAGTTGTTACGTGATTATTGAGAGCGTCTTGAATGATATGGTGTTTTTAAGAAGCGTTACAAAAATAGACCGGCAAGCTTTTGAGCAAAGTTGTGTCATCCAATTTTGCATTAAAATTGACGAATCCGGTATTGTGACTTATGAAAAGTAACGAAGTGCTTATGCAGAACATTTTCTATCCAAGACACAAGTGTTCAGATAAAACGAGCCCTGTTTGGAGGGCCGAGAAAACGTTGGAGACGAACATTGTGGGTGGCTTTCAATTTCAAAAACAGACAACAATGTGGAAAGAAAGAAGACTTCTGTGAGGTCCCGCCGTCGATTTACATTCAAAATGATCCGCAGTGGTTTAAATAGGAATTGGCTTGCTGTCCATCGGAATTTAACCCAGGATTTGGTCATTAGAAAGGTGTGCGCCAAGAGGGTTCCAAAGGAAACACACGACTCAGCAGACGACCAACCTGAAGTGTATGTGTCTTGATAATCTGAACCACTTTGTGGGGGAGCCGGGATTTTTGCAGTTGTGTGATCACACGTCACGCATATCGCATTTTGGAGTACGACTTCTAGACAGAACGCAAAAGTCGGGAGTGGCATATTGCAAACTTTGTTCGTTCTATGAATGCGAGAATGAGCAAGTCGAAAATAAAATTGATGCTCACTTGATTATTTCAGTCAGAGGATCGTCTACAAATAATTCGTGCCTCCAGGACAAACTGTAAAAACATTTTATCGAGCGGTTTTTGGAAAGGCGCATGAAGAGGGTGGCACGTGAGCGACCAAGCATTGCACGCACTTGAAGGCTGCACCACCACAACGTCCCATGTCACATGGCAATCTCCACCAGCAGAAAATACAATTCCTCTGTGAGGTTTTCCAGCCAACAGCCCATCTGCCAGATCTCCGTCCCTGTGTCTCCTTTTTGTTTCTCAGGTTCAAAAACTGTTTGAAAGGATGCCATTTTGATATTTTAGATAACACCCAGTGAAGGTTACCCGAGCTAAAACTAATTCCAGCAGTAGACTTAGAGAAATGCTACGAACAATTGTAACAATGGCTCCGTCGTTGTTCATAGAAAATACACTAAATGGGATAACGTTTATGTCTAAAATAAAACAAATTTCGGGGTTAAAATTGATTCTTATTACTTTTCTGCCACACATTTGCTAATCCATTTTCGGAGCACTTCTTTATTTTAGCGTAGAAGGGGCAGACCCCTTCTACGCTAAGTCAAAACATTTCGCGGAATATCAGTTCTTTGCATAAGCAAGGTGTCATCACTTACGCGATCACATGATAAACCATGCAAAGAGAAGAAATAGAGAGCTCAAAAGTAGATGAAATAGCACCGATTTTGTTTAGTTTTAAATAATTCCCAGCAAGTTCTTTACCTTAATGACATATTTTTTTATATGCATATTCTGAGGTATGCATTTTAATGCTGCACGGAATGGCCTAATAAAGAAAGGTGGGGAACTGTCGCTCACAAGAAAATGATGATGGAGCAGCGGTTACATACACTATCTGCTCATGTACCGCTTCACAGGTTGTAGAGCAAGCGAGCTGTAAATTCGTCTTGTCGAAAAGTTGACATCTATCGGCGTTAAAGACCGGTGGACGCTGGTATGTGACTGTTTCAATAACAACTTAAGCCAAACCAACAAAGAACTCTTCAAGTTAACTCGTTTATGTGGGAGGGGGCGGGGTTACTACCTTTTGTTTCTGAAGGACGCATGATGATTTCACTAGAAAAATGACGTGTTCCTGCTTTACAGATTCTGGAGCAAAATTACCTGAATCTGATCGCGTAATTTTAATAATATTTTTTTTTTACGAGCGCCAACGTTATTTTGCTTATTGATTCATATTCCACTTCTTTTCTTTATCATTTCCCAGTTTTTATGTCAACATTTGCATTATTCGCAAATAGTAATGTGAAAGCGAATTGCTGATAAAGTACCAGACCAAATTGATGCGATTGTTTTGACAGAAGTAAATATCAGTGCTTAATGTTTTTTTGTTTTCAAAATATAGGTCACCAAGCCTTTCGAAAGTTTTGTACACTCGTTAAAATACCCAAGGAGGTGGTATTTGATACCCGTAGTCGACAGGTAAAATAACTGCAATATTTAAATAAAACTTCGCAATAATCATCACAAAATTGTGAGGATTATTTAAGGAAACACATTTCTACTTTGTGAGAGGGTTTAAAATAAACACCTTCCAGGTTTCACACAACTAGTTTGTGTTTATTTATCTCTGCTTGCCAATATATGCACTATTTAAAAACCAACAAAAAAAAATAAGTGCCGAATTATAGTTTCATTTCTTTATGCCTTAGTTGGCTGTGAAGCCTTGATGTTTCCATTTTTTTCGCCGTAAAACTTTCATAGAAACGTCTCTAGAAATTGAGTGTATCTGAGAGGACCCTCAACAAAAGTCTAGGTGGGCTGCCGAAATATAGGCCCTCTGCACAGGCCGACGACCAGAACCGAGATTCTGCAAGGAAGAATATCCTCCTCACCATGGGGGAGGAGGAAACAAGCAACGGTGGACGGGATAGAAGGGGTGAGATGGGGAAGCGGGGGAAAAGTGGAAAGCGCGAACTGGTCGTCGGTCTTATGGGCTGGGGGGGGGGGGGGGGGGCATGTGGGCTGCCCAAGAGGGCCTCTCGTGGTTACCGCGAAGGCAACGCATATGGGCTGCCCAAGCACGTCCCCTGGAGGTCCCAGGAGGGAGGCCGAGGTGGGCTGCCCAAGTAAGCCCTCTCGAGGGAAGCCCGGTGGGCAGCCCAAGTCCGGTCGACTTGGGCCCGAGTTGCAAAACCGACGTGCGACCCACGTGAACTGCCCACGTGGAAGTCCCCCCCCCCCTTTCTGTAGCCCACTTTGTGCTACTTGGGTAACATATAAAAAAATGACCTCGATTCTTTTATGCAATCATCGAAGAGAACCTATGTTCCTATAAATTAAGGGGCTGCATTAATTCCCCTCCCATATGACCCGTATGCAGAAGGCAGTAGCGATATACAGGGTGTCTCACGGAAGGTCGGTCCAATCGTTCCTGCTAGAAGTACGCGCCACACACAAAAAAACATGAATGTCGCATTTGTCTCTACCAAAAGGCATATAACGGTAAATTAAGAGCGTTTAATACAGTTAGGTTATAAATTACTTTAGAGTAATTGCTTTTCATTAGTAAGCTTAAAGGCAGAGTTTTAGTTAGAAAATTGCTGGCCATTGTCTAAAATCATCCAATAAGTTCACTTAGGAAAAATATAAGACAGACGGAGCCTGTCAGTGCGCTGCGAAACGGATACGGGTTATACGTGTTTCTAGGTTTCGGATTCATATCGAATGACATCGTTTGTCGTCAGTCCTGCTCCCCTTGATGAAAGTGGAAGAACAACGCATCACGCAGGTGAAACCAAGAATCGAGGCTTATTTTTGCAACGCGAAATTCAACAGCACCGGGTTTTACTTTGCCGCCAAGCGCCACATTTACTTTTCACCTGCGAGAACGGCGAGCGCGTAGATGATCGCTTTGGTCACCGGGGAGCTGGACCGCCGGTACACGTCTCATAGGAACCTGAAACTTAAAAACAAAAACGCATCTAAATTAAACGTATTTCTTTTAAGGCTGTAAAATGCTACAAATGCCTTATATTTAAGTAAAGCGAGCATATTTACGTTCGATAACGTCGAGCAAGATTGTAATAGTAACCATTCCTTAAAATTGTATTTTTTTTAAAATTAAGTTATTCTAAGGTAAATGATAACCTAGTTTTAATAAACGGTACTATTTCTTAAAGTAGGCCATTTGGCAGGGATTAGTAAGACATCGACTTTCTTTTATTTGCAATGCGTAATTTTTGCAGCAACGACTTGGCCGGTGTTACGTGAAGCACCCTGTATCGCAGATCTCGCCATGGCGCAAAGACGTCTGCAAAAGCCCATAGTTGCATTACCCACGTCACACGCATCCGCGTTACCCATTGGCATCCGTCTAAATTTAGCAGTTAAATTTTGCTTATGAAATAGGGTACGGCGACGCGACACAAATCGTAACTTCGTTTCCTCTATAGTTAAGTCTGGATGGATTCCTAACACTTGTAAGAACTGAAGCACAACTTAGTAAGTTTCGCGGCAATGCACAAAAAAACAAAAACAACAACGTAACTGACAACACAAAAAAAAGCATGTCGTAACTGATAAGACGTTTCCTCTCAGCGGTTTTCAAATTTAATTACGCTTTTGTTTGGCAGCGAAGACGTTTCAAAACCAGGAAATTCGTTAATCCGTTAGTCGGCTTGCCTTTCGTCTCAATGGTAGCCGCGTGCTTTGCCAACTCCGCCACACAGGCGGCAAACACTATGTAGGTTTGAGAGCTTTTAGTCGACAGGCATGGATGTTCTCACTGTACGTAACTTAGGTGGAAACCATAATTTAGAAGAAAAAGTGATTTCTGTTCTTAGTTTACCTTTTTACTTTTGTGTATTAGCACTTTTGATTTTCTGTGGGACTCTTAAAAAGCAGCACGCTCATCAAGGTGGTGTTCATTATATAAGCCCTAGGCGGCTTTGATGAACCCGTGTCTTTACCTGGCTTTGTATGTTCGTACAATAAACATTAATATTATTTTTATTATTATCAACATAGACCTGGGAAATGCATTTATGCAAGTTAGAAACAAAGTCAAAACGATAATTTGCTGCAGAAGACAATATTTCAAATAAAAATTTGAAGAGGGCAAGTAAAGCTTGTCGGCGGTGTGTTCGAAAGCACCGGAGAAGAAAAGGGACGTCCGGCACAGAGCTTAGACAAAGGCATATATTCTCTTATTTCTCGCGGCTCCCGAGGCCACGCGGTAGCATGAGCTGGCGCGCTCACTGGCACCGTGCTCGGCGCAGTGGAGCCTGGGTTGTTTAGTCTGGAAGTACATTTCCTCGGGTGTTTTCTACAACCCGGGTGGTTGTGGCACATGTCGGCTCTGCTACAGAATCCCCCCCCCTAGTGTCGTGAAGCAACCCGGGTGGTTGTGGCCCACGTCACGGTCCTTTGGGGAGTCGGTGATTTGACGGAGGCTTTTACTTGAGTAGGTGTGACGGCTGATGGATGGTGCAGGAGCACAGGGTCCGTCAGAGAAGAGTCCAAGTAGGCGGGTTTCACTCGATCGAGTGTGACAATGTCATGACGACCATTGATGTTGACCGTACAAGTTTTGTCGGTGCGTGAGATGACTTCGAATGGTCCGTCGTACGGGGGAATGAGAGGTGCGCGTACCGTATCTCGTCTCAAGAATACGTGAGTGCACGTATCCAGATCTTCACTTGTAAAAATTTGTCTTTGTGTTTGTTGTCTTGGTGGGACCGGCCGTAGAGAAGTGAAGAATTTTCTCATCTCTTCAAGGTATGAGGGCATGTCAGGCTGTGCGGATGGTGTGCACGTAAAGAAATCTCCTGGTAACCGAAGTGTAGTGCCGTAAACCAGTTCGGCTGAGGTGCAAGTTAAATCCGTCTTGAAGGTGCCGCGAATTCCAAGGAGAACAAGAGGAAGATGGTTGACCCAATGGTTTCGATCTTCTCTAGTCATGAGTGCCGTCTTCAGTTGGCGATGTAGGCGCTCAACCATACCATTTGCGGCAGGATGGTACGATGTCGTGTGTATGTGGCGCGCGCCCAAGATGTTGGTGAGGGCCTTGAAAAACGCGCATTCAAATTGTCGGCCACGGTCGGTCGTGATGATAGATGGGCAACCGAACCGTGAGATCCAGGTGGTTATGAAGGTGTGGGCGACGGTCTCTGCTGTGATGTCTGCGAGTGGAACAGCTTCAGGCCATCGCGTGAATCTGTCTACACATGTCAATATGTAGCGAAATCCGTTGGATGATGGTAGCGGGCCCACGATGTCTATATGTACATGATCGAATCTGGCATCCGGCGGTCGAAATGGGTGGAGCGGTGTCTTTGTGTGTCGAAACACCTTTGAGCGCTGGCATTTGCAGCAAGTCTTCGCCCATAGACGGATGTCTGCGTTGATCCGGGGCCAGATGTATCTTGATGTAACTAGGCGTTGTGTGGCCCGAATTCCCGGATGACTGAGGTCATGCAGAGCGTGAAAAATGGCCTGACGAAATTTTGGAGGAATGGAGGGTCTGGGTGTGCCAGTTGACATATCGCAAATAATCTCACAAGTGGCAAGTGGCAATGTAATGGACTGCAGCTTGAGAGATGTTGATGACGTGCGTAGCTTTTGCAGTTCGGCGTCTTCCTGTTGGGCCAAGGCCAATTCCGAAAAATTGACAACTGGAGACGGAGATGCATTTCCAATGCGAGATAGTGCGTCTGCTGGCGTGTTGGCAATACCGGCGACATGGCGTAGATCTGTAGTATATTCTGCGATGTAAGCAAGGTGGCGAATTTCTCTCGCAGAATATGAGTTGTGGTTTCCGGCGAATGAGTAGGTGAGAGGCTTGTGGTCGGTCATCACGTGAAACACTCGGCCTTCCAAGAAGTAGTGGAAGTGGCGAATGGTTGCGTAAACTGCAAATAGTTCGCGTCCGAACGTGCTATAGCGTGTCTCCGCCGGGGTGAGTTTCTGCGAGAAAAATGCCAGTGGGAGCCACTCATTGTTGTTTTGTTGTTGCAACACTGCTCCTACTGCAACTTCCGAAGCATCAACCATGATGCGCGTTGGAGCGTCATTTCGAGGGTGCACCAAGAGTGTGGCGTCGGCAAGGGCATTTTTTACAGCGGTGAAAGCCTTTAGTGCGCTGCCTGACCACGGTATTTCCGTGGAGGATTTCTGTTGGCCACGTAGCAAGTCTGTCAGAGGTTTTATAGCTTGTGCGCAGTGTGGAATAAATCTTCGATGAAAGTTTATGAGTCCAAGAAACTCTCGCAGCTTCCTCAAAGATTTTGGTTGGGGGAAATCTCGGATCACTTGTACCTTGGAGTGGAGAGGTTCGATGCCAGCAGGTGTGATGTGGTGTCCGAGAAATTCCAAAGCTGTTGCCCCAAAGGTACATTTTGCCACATTGATTGTGAGTCCGTATTGGCGGAGTCGCTCGAAGGTAAGGCGTAGATGTTCGTTGTGCTCTTCGGGTGATGCGCTCGCAATCAAGAGGTCATCCACGTAGGCGAAGATGAAAGGAAGTCCATGAAGGACTTCGTGGATGAACCTCTGAAAGGTTTGCGCGGAGTTGCGCAACCCGAAGGGCAGACGGACATACTCAAAGAGGCCGAAGGGGGTGGTGATTGCCGTCTTCGGTATATCCGCAGGTTCAATTGGGATGTGGTGATACGCCTTCACCAAGTCTATCTTGCTGTAGATAGATGTGCCATCCAGGTGCTGTGTGAAGTCGTGGATATGAGGCAATGGGTACCGATCGGGCTGTGTTTGATTGTTCAGCGCTCGGTAGTCCCCACACGGCCTCCAGTCTCCCGGATCTTTCTTGGGGACCATGTGGAGGGGTGTGGCCCAGGAACTCTTTGATGGTCGGATGATGCCGAGCTCCTGCATATGCTCGAACTCTAGTCGGGCTACGCGGAGGCGTTCGCCCGATAGACGACGAGGGCGAGCAAAAGTGGGTGGGCCAGAAGTGACGATATGATGTGTCACTCCGTGTGGTGGCAGCTCTGACATGTTAGACGTCTTCGTGATCTCTGGAAATTCTTTTAGGATATCGGCAAAACTGGAAGCAGGCAGGATGTTTCGAATGCCAAATGAAGTTAAGTTGGTAAAGGCTCCATTTACCGCAAGGCGAGTTCTGTTGTCAGTCAGGCGACGGTGGTGCATACTGACATCCAAATCAAAGTGGGAAAGGAAGTCAGACCCCAAGAGTGGGTAGGTCACATCGGCTATGACAAAAATCCATCGGAAGACTCGGCGTAATCCCAAGTCTAGGGTCACCGAGCGCATTCCGTAAGTTGGAATGTTGGATCCGTTTGCCGCAACGAGGCGTGATCCGGGCTGTGGGTGTCGTCTTTCCGCTAGTGTTGGAGGAAGGACGGACATTTCAGCTCCGGTGTCGACCAAGAAGCGGCGGCCTGAAGTACGTTCTGTGATGAAAAACAGACGGCTTGCTGTTGGGCCTTGGTCACTTGCCGCCTCTAGTGACGGGCCGGAGCGTTTTCCTGCCAGTTGCATGGTTGTTCGCACTTTCTTGCCCTGCTGCCGAATGTCTGATGGTACCAACAGGTATCGCCTTCTCGTCGTTGCGATGAAGTGCGACGTCGAGATGATCTGCGCCTTGTTGGTTCACGCGGTCTGCTTCTCGTGCTGAGGGCCGCGACGCTTGCTGTTAAAGCGTCAATGCGGGCTTCGAGGGCTCGGGTGGAGGAGCACTGGTGTGAAGTGTCCGCGACGCTCGACAGGCTAGGTGTAGCGTATTCGGCGATGCGATCGGCCATCTCCGCGAGGCGGTCAAGACTTAAGTCTGCAGCTGGGGCGAGGGTCATGCGCATCCCTTGGGGCAAGCGATGGAGGAACAATTCCCGTAAAATGGGATTGCTTGCGTCAGACGCTTGCTCACCCAACAGTTGCCGCATGCGGTGAAGCAGCTGGGATGGTCTACGGTCGCCAAGCTCTTCGGTGTTTAAAAGCTGCTGAAGCCGCGATGTCTCCGACTCAGTCTTCCTGGCGAGGATTGTGCGCTTGAGGTGGTCGAAAGCGTCGTCAGGAGGTGGCACCGCCAGTATGTCGTCCAGCTCATCAGCCAGTTCTGGGGGGAGGGCCGACACGACATGATAGTAGCGTGATAATTGGGTGGTGATGTGCCGCAAGTGGAACTGTTCCTCCACTTGGGAAAACCAGGCCCGTGGATTTTTCGCCCAGAAGACTGGAAGGCGGAGCTGGACGGTGGTGGTCAAGCCTGCGTCGTCGGTGGAGTTGCCTGCGCTCTGGTTCATTGCAGTCGGACGTCCGGGTCACCAATTTGTCGGCGGTGTGTTCGAAAGCACCGGAGAAGAAAAGGGACGTCCGGCACAGAGCTTAGACAAAGGCATATATTCTCTTATTTCTCGCGGCTCCCGAGGCCACGCGGTAGCATGAGCTGGCGCGCTCACTGGCACCGTGCTCGGCGCAGTGGAGCCTGGGTTGTTTAGTCTGGAAGTACATTTCCTCGGGTGTTTTCTACAACCCGGGTGGTTGTGGCACATGTCGGCTCTGCTACAAGCTCAACTAAACCATGGTCATTCATTAATCAATTTCGATGCACTGGTACTACGTATTTTATTGATCAAACTATCGATAAAACAAAGTGACTCACTGTCATTATCTAGAACAGAGTCTTACAACAAATTCTTAGCTACATACTTCGGTGTGAGGCTAAACAATGCTGATCGCCCTTGCAGTCTGCATGATACATCCTTAACATAAGATTTTCTTCCAGCAATAGATTATACAGATCTTCATTCTCTTCTGTTTGGCTTCAAACCAAATAAGTCACCCGATGTTGATGGCATTCGCACGTATGACCTCCAAATAAATTCCACAAAGATTAAAAATGTTCTTTTAGCTACGCTAAATGTGCGCGAAAAAGAAGCATGACCGGTCTTCCGATCTTCGTACCATGGCACGTGCCCGCGTGTCGCGAGATAGGCCGTGGACGGAAGGGGTCAGAACACCTACAAAGAAGACCACAAGGAAAAGGAGGAAGACGAGAAAAAAGGCAAGAGACAATGAAGAAAGGCAGCGCGAGACGGGACGCCAGCGTCCGTTCGCTGGTCTACTCCCATCTGGGTTCGTCCCGACTCTTCAAGACCGGGAACTCAAGGGTCCGCCCGCTCATCTACTTCTACCTGGGTCATCCCGGCCTTCCAAGACCGGGGACTCGAAGGTCTTCCCGTTCGTCCACCTCCACTTGCGTTCGTCCTGGCTCGTCACGTCCGCAAACCTAAAAGTTCACCGGCTCAGAAGCTACGCTCTCGCGCGGATCAAGATCATCAAGCGACCGATCCAACCCTATGGCGCAATCCTAAGCAACGTCAAGTGATGCAGCGGATCTACCGGCACCGTACATGCAAGTAGAGAAAAAGACCGTGTAACGTGACTTTTCGAATGCCGATTGAACATTTAACGAGTGGCATTTTGCAATATCCCAACCACGTCTGCTTATTTTATTGATACCGCTTTTTTACTTGTTTTATATTTCCTTTATTACTTAAATAATTGTCTGACTAAGTGGTCTCGTTCTCATGTGTTAAAACAGAAGAACCTAAAACATCCTAACAAGTTGGCGTCCGCGACAGGACGAGACCGATTGGCACTTGTTTAAAAGGAGAGGAGCAGAAATGAATGCGAGGGATTTAATCAGTCTGGAGAACGGTTGGGTCTGCGAGACGCCGAGCTTGGAACATAATTGGAAACGGAGTAGACACGGGAGAAAGAAGAAAGAGGCCTACGCGCGTGGAGAACGTGCAGCTGAACGCGAGGCTAGGAGGGTACACGCCGAGACGGAAGAGCAGACGCTTGAATTCTGTATAATGCCTGCAGTGGCAGGTAATGTACAAGGAAGGGAGCTCTGCAGGTGATGGAGGAGCGGAGGAAGATCCGTCCATGGTTGTCTACCCTCATGAGGTGATCACACCCTTCGATGAGAAACGAGAGGACTTGGACGCGAATTTGAAGCGCGTCGAACACATCGCCACAAGATATAATTGACCAAAAGAAAAGTGAGCTATGGCATTTAGTACATGTCTAGGGAGGGAAGCGTTAAAAGTGTTCGGTGGGCTGTCCCCGGAGGCTTCTATGGATTACAGGAAAATGATGCTAGCATTGCTTCAACGTTTTCGGTTCATAGCGGAAGTTTGCAGTGAGAAATTCCGCGAGAGCAAACCCCGGGATGTCAAAATTGGAAAGCTGTATGACGCGAGAATTTCAAGTTTCTTTGAACGCTGGGTGGAGATGTCCGGCACCGCAGCAACATTTAAAGATCTACAAGATCTGAAGATTGCCGAGCAGGTCCTCAACAACTGCCACAGCCGGCTGGCGTTGTAGCTTCGACAAAAGAAATCCAAGACGCTTAGCGTGATTGCAGAAGCGGCGGACAGCTTCCTTGAAGCATAACGTCAAAGAAACCTGCTCGTATTCCTGGAAAATAACGAGTCAGGAGACGTGAAGGCGAAGGATGTCGACACTTCCAAGAAGCATCAGATGAAATGTTTCGTTGTAATTAAACGGGACACAAGGCCTCTGACTGCCGTTGGACGACGGAGCAACTCTACTGCGTGAACGGTCGTCGCAAGGGATACGACCAGACTTGGAAGTAATCCGTTACAAGTAACGGGATTACTTGTAATTAATTACTTTTCTTGTAATTTAGTAATTAATCCGTTACTTTTTTGAAAATGTAATTTGTAATGTAATCTCATTACTTTTTTCAGTAACGAATCACTGAAATTACTCGTTACAATTATTCCGTCCCGTCAAAGGGAGAAATAGAGGGCAAAAAGGGCGATGCAACGGCCTTCGCTCTTTTAGCATGGTAACACAAGACTCTGGTGAGGGGCTGGTGAGGGAAAGGAATTCACGGAAAGCAGGACAGCCCAGCCAGAGACCGTTTCTCGACTCGTTCGTACGGTCAGCCAGGCTGGGAGGATTCGACCCTCTAAAGAAAGGCAACAGGCTTCGACTTCTTGGAAAACGAACGGACTGTTTCAAGCTTACAAAAGAGCAGAAAACGAATGGGCCATAAAACCGTGGCGTGGGGTTCGTGTCGAGTGAGACCGTGGACAGAGCGACCGTGGTGCATACGTCCGCTCCCTTCCTTTCTCCCCCACCCCCCTTTCCTCTACCCTCCTTCCCTCCCCACTCCTCCGCGCCTTGTTCCCATAAAAACAATTTTTTTTTTAAACAAGACTGTGCTTTGTCTGTTGATGTTTCCGCCTATACACACGCTCACCCCGCAAACAGAGAGACAGCTCTAATGAGACCTCGACCCTGCTCATCCTTGACAGCGCTGTGAAAGCTCAATACTGGCTGGGCCAACCAGCTATGGGGCTTCTGACGCTTGACTTTACACTAGCGGATGCATAGGGCAAAAACATCAGGGAGCGATGGCGGCAGTTCATTGGAACAAAGAAAAATCTAGCATCAACCCTGCTGTCAGTTTAAACAGTAACCTTCGACAGCAGGGATTGCTGGTCGGGGAGCAAAACAAAACGGCTTGAAACATCCAAGCTGAGCCCGAGAATGCTAGGGTTCTCGTCAGTGGATTGGGCCTGCGGGAACTTAGACCGACATTTTAGGGAAAGGAAACACAGCCCAAGTTTTCTGAGAATAAACGGTGACTCACTTGGACACTGGAGTTGTGAAGCCGCCTGTAAACGCGTGGAAGACATGGAAGCGTGCTGTTCACTGAAAATTGGGCTTTTTTTAATCATTTCTAGACGGGAAAGTCAGTTCAGCTGAGAGATTGTGCATTAATATTTCGTGTGACGTCTTGGTTCTGAAACGTGTGGTGATCAAGAAAGAAGGTCAAGTGGGCCCCATTCGGTCGGATAACAGCCTTCATCAAAAAGGAGCCTTTGAAATGTACCCAGACGCAAGTACCGCATCTTGGTCTCACAGCCAGTCTGATTTAGTAAGCAAACCAGCTCCTATTTATGCAACATGCAGCAAACATAGAAAAACCTTATCTTCAGGGAAATCGTGTTTTGAAGCTCGCCGACGCCAAACTCGGATTAACTCGAAATGTGTGCGAGCCTCCACCGCCCAACTGCATTCGTCGCATGATCATGGGATTTAGTTCTGTCCCGGTTGGACAGCGCAAGGCTCGTTTTTCTTGAGCACCTGTTCAAGTTCTTTAAAACTTTATAAATTCGTTTTCCTAAAATTATTAACCTAAAATATTGGGTAGAAAGTAATGAATATGTTTATTTTTGTTTTAATTTTGATGGGGCCCAAAATTTTTCCCTTCAAACACGCAGTGGATAATGTGTCTTTTTTGTGTTCCTTTGGAGTAACGCAAAAGTAATCGAGTAAAGTAACGAAGTAATTAATCGATTACCTTTTACGGGGAGTAATTTGTAACGGTAATCCATTACTTTTTAGGCCAAGTAATTGTAACTGTAATTAATTACTTTTTTAAGTAACGGGCACAAGTCTGGATACGACTTGAAATCATGCAGAAAGAAAGAGAGCGGCCAGAAGGAGACCGCCTATTGTGTGTTTCGGGTGAATATGGAGGACAAATCACAGAATGCATTGAAACAAAAACTACAAAAGCAGAGGAAAGAGAACGAGGATTCCAACATAGTCCGAGAAGGGCAGACGGGGATCCATGATATGCCCGCCTCAGAAAGTGCGCTGTTCGGCCATGCTGTCTCTGTATTGCGAGATACAGGGAGCAACATGTTAGTTGCGCGCCGAGCGCTTGTCCCAAAAACGCCATTTACGGGGCCACCGCCACGCTTATGTTGGTGGATAAACACAATATCCAAGTTCCGGAGGCGAAGGTTGACATCGCTTCCCCTTATTTCAGTAGAAGGGTGTTGAGCTGGGTAAGTATTATAGATGGTTGAAGTTAGCGAGCAACGTGCGAAAACCGTAGAAGAATACAGGAGACAGGACAGACGCTTATTGCGACGGGACCGCAATCGTAAAGTGCCTGGATGCTCCTCTTCTCGATGTTATTATCGGAAATTTTTCCGGCTCCCGCCAAGTCAGCTGCCATAATTTGAATTGGAAAAGATTGTTGCAGGTCTCTAATCCTCCTGAGTGCGAAACCCTGAACAGAAAACCCTATCGAAAAGGACGATCAGACAATTTCTGATTGTCCATCAGGCTGATGAACTGTTGTATTTTGATGTTCTGATGGCCTGATGGTGTAATGATTTGATGGCTTGATGGTGTGATGATTTGATGGTGTGATGGCCTGTCGTATTTTCGGACATCTGACGGCCTAATGTCTGTTGGTCTAATGATAGGTATGAATTTTTGATCACACATATGTACCGGCAGAAGAAAAAGCTTTCATTACAGTCAAATGTTAACTTTATTTTGTGCCCATTATTTCAAAAAAGAACATCCAAAGCGTTGAATACCTTCTGAAATTCCCGTGGAAACCTGAAAGCAAAGATTGTATTTTGGGTATGGCATGGTATCATTTCTATTTAGAAATGATTAAACGTAAATTATTAAATCGCAAAAAAAGCGGAAGAGAAAATGCGTTTAATCCACTCGCTACTTTCGAGACTCCACGACGTGCAGCAACTTTATTTGTGTCCGTTGTGTGGCTACCTATCTACACTTTGTCAACATCGTTCATGCTGGGCATGACGGCGTCGTGCGACAGATTGCAATACACTAAGTCTCGTCGGCCCGAGAGTGCCGTAAGCCTCGTATTACCGCATTCGCCGCTTTGTAATGTTTTTTTTTTTTCTCACAAGCATTTAGTTCACAGTACACACGCCTAGTAAATGAATTTCCTATCAAGCAAAGTGCGTTTTTCGGCACATTATCTGCCACTTAGATCGAAAACTTGGCCTACTTTACATACAAAGCGGATCAACAAATTGTTTCACCAACGACCAATAACACAATTTAAAACAAAACTATGGTTTTAAAAACGTACGTGAGCCTATAAGAAGGCGTCTTCGTTACCTTTCTAGCATCGTAGGACAGTTGTTGAGGCGGATTGTTACGTATCAAACACCCTGTTATCGAGCCATGCCGCTGTCAGCTTTGCCCACCGAATGTAATTTAAGCATGCACGGCGACGTGAGATCATTGGTGCCTCCGCTCGGCCACTGCTGGCACCTCCCTTATATGGTAAGCTTCTTTCCACCACCGAAAGATTTCAGGAGAAGCAACATCAGCCTTTTTGCTTTCTGATGGTCTATCGAGATATCCTGATGGCCTCACCCGGGCAACATCAAAACGTTTCGATGGTCCATCAGTCACCACAAGAAACGTTTTGACGGTCTCCGAGCTACAAACAAAATCCTTTAATGGTCCATCAGCCACCACCAGGAAATGTTTGATTGTCCATCAGACACCATCAAGTAAGCCAGTCGGACCGTCAAAAAAGTCTGTTGGGCATCAGAGCTGGTCTGTTGGACCATCAAGGAGGTGTGATGGTCCGTCAAGAAGGTGTGATGGACCGCCAAGAAGGTGTGATGGTCCATCAAAAAGGTCTGATGGGCCAACGAGAAAGTTTGAGGGACCGTCAAACATTTCTGATGGCTTTTTCGACCGGGAAACACCGAAGTATCACGCACCGTCAATGATATCAGCCGTATCGATGGTCACGGAACAACGACGAAAGGCCCACGCAATCGACTTGGGCTTTATCTAGATGACAAAATAAACCTTTAGAGACTAACAAGAAAAGGACACCACTTAGCGGTCTTGTTGGGGAAAAAATAGGAAGGGTGTTCTCTGGTAAACGCGACACCTTACACACGTTCACAGTGCAGAAGGGAGTTTTGTTCCGCAGTTACCAGATATCATCTGGCAAGTCAAGGAAGCAGGTGGTGCTACCTAAGTCCTTGCGCCCTCATGCGTTAAAGTTAGCACACGAGTCCGATGGCAGGGCATCAGAGCATCCAGAAGTCGATCGATCATGTCCTGGAAGCTTTCTATTGGCCGGGCATACAGAACGAAATACGAAGACACCTGAAGTCGTGGGACACATGTCAAAGGACCTTTCCTAAGGGTAATGATGGGAACTGAGACCAGACGACGACGACAACGCACACTCTTCTAGAGCCGAGTGCGCGAGCGGCGTGGTTCGGGATCCGCCATCATGAAGTAAAGACGTTGATTGTCCTGGCTCTTCAGTTCTTAGTAGAACATATCGCCACACCGGCGATTCGGTAGTACTTTACTACATTGGCGACGAGGAACACGGACACCCACGCTGGAAACGGTCCTCTGATCGGCGGGTCACCACCGGTCAGCTCAGCAAGGATGGCGTACAACGTTCCGCCGTTCAACGAGGCTACAGACAGGTGGGACTCTTATTTCATTAGAGTCGAAGCCTACTTCGAGGGGAATAAGATCACGTCGGCGCCTCAGAAGCGTGCGCTTCTAGTCTCTGTGTTAGGAACCAAAGCTATTCGCGTGTTGTCGGCAAGTTGCGCGCCATTACAAGTATTCGAGCTGAGCTACGACGAAACTGTCAAGCACCTTGATAACTACTTCACGCCGAAGCCTAATGAGATAGCGGAGAGCTTCCGTTTCTTCAGCCGCCGACAAGGAGAAAACGAGACAGTTCACGATTTCCTGGTGGAGCTGCGGCGCATCGCGGATAAGTGCAACTTTGGGTCGATGCTCGACCGCATGCTACGGGACCGGGTAGTTTGTGGGCTGCGTAACGAAAAGCTACAGCAGACTCTCTTGGCACGCCGGGACCTGACGCTGGAGTCGGCGGTGGACATGGCAGTTGCTGCAGAAGCAGCCACGAAAGATGTCACACAAATGGGGAAGCCAGGGGGAGAACTCCAGAAGATAACCGCGAGAGATAGCAGGACATCTCAAACCCGAACTCCTGCCAAGATCCAAGTGAAGGTGATAGCATCGGAGGCCTGCTACCGTTGCGGGAGAAGTTCACACCTCCCCAAGGACTGCGGGTTTCGGAGGAAGACTTGTTTTCGCTGTGGGAAGATTGGACATGTTGCCCAGCGCTGCACTTCACGCGAGACTACGTCGCGTGCAGGGGCCAACGCCTTTGCTGGAACAGAATCTGATGACGACTGCGGTATTGACAGCCTTTTTCCACGACCGCAGCGAGAGGACACGTTGAACCTGATTGCGCCGGTCCGACGGTTGTTCACGTGGGGGGGGGGGGGGGGGGTGTTGACCTACTCATGGAACTGGACACCGGCTCCCCAGTCTGCGTCATTCCGAAAAGAGTATATGAAGAAAACAAAGCACGGTGGCCTCGGTTGCAAGAAACCACGTTAAGTCTTTCATGCTACCTCGGTAGGGTGCCAATCATCGGGAAGTTGAGCTTGACGGTCAGTTATGAAGGACGTCAAGTAGCAGCCGAGTTAACGGTTTTGGGATGCAACGGACCAAGTCTGGTTGGCCGCGACGTGATTCGAGCCTTCAGCCTTCTTCAAACTCAGCTGTTGTCCTTGAAGACTGAACAACATGTAGACTTGGATCAGGAATTGGCAGAATACCAAGAACTTTTTCAACCGGGTTTGGGTCTAATTAAAGGACCGGAAGTACATTTGCACGTGAACCCTGGAGCAACACCAAAGTTCTGGAAGGCCAGACCTGTGGCGTACGGGCTACGACAGAAGGTTACCGACGAGATCGACCGCCTGGTGGAGAACGGTATCCTCTCTCCTGTTACTCATTCTGAATGGGCAACCCCAGTCGTGCCGGTCGTAAAGAAAAACGGCTGTATCAGGCTCTGCGGGGATTTTAAACTCACCTTGAACAAGGCTTGTCCGACGGAGCAGTACCCGTTACCACTGATTGAGGACATTTTCGCATCACTGAATGGCGGTGACCTTTTCAGTACGCTGGACCTGCGGGAAGCCTATAACCAAATTCCATTAGACGAGGAGTCCAAGAAGTTGACGGTGATCAACACGCACCAGGGCCTATATTGCTACAACCGGCTACCTTTTGGTGTTGCATCGGCCCCTTCAATCTTCCAGAGGAGAATGGAGACCTTGTTGCAAGGCATTTCTGAAGTTCAAGTGTACCTGGATGATGTCCTGGTAGCGGAAAAGAACGGGGACAACGGTGAAAGGATACGTCAGGTACTGCAAGTGCTCCGTGATAACGGAGTCAAGTTGAACAAGGAGAAATGTTGCTTCCGGAAAGCAGAAGTTATCTACCTCGGACACAGGATTGACACAAAAGGGCTGCATCCAACCGGCAAGAACCTGGAGGCCCTCCAGCATGCCCGAGCACCAACGAACGTCAGCGAGCTTCGCTCGTTCCTGGGCCTCATAACTTATTATAACAGGTTTGTGCAAAACATGGCAACATTGTTGTCCCCCTTGTACACACTGTTACAGAAGGGAGTAAAATGGCATTGGGGAAAC
Organism: Ixodes persulcatus; assembly: GCA_013358835.2. Classification (NCBI taxonomy): domain Eukaryota; kingdom Metazoa; phylum Arthropoda; class Arachnida; order Ixodida; family Ixodidae; genus Ixodes; species Ixodes persulcatus. The sequence continues at coordinate 184,124 of JABSTQ010011422.1, forward strand.
GATGAAGACAGGGCGTTTCAACGAGCAAAAACGATCCTGAGTGAGTCCAACATGTTAGCTCACTATGACCCTACGAAGCCCTTGCTTCTCGAATGTGACGCTTCACCACATGGAATTGGCGCCGTCCTTTCCCACCGTTGTGGAAGCGAAGTGAAGCCTGTCGGTTTTCGTTCTCGGACACTGACGAGTGCTGAGAAGAACTACTCCCAACTGGCACGAGAAGCCTTGGCATTGGTGTTCGCTGTCACGAAGTTTAGGGACTACTTGTTGGGTAGGGAGTTCACTCTGGTTACAGATCACAAGCCCTTGGTAGGTCTCTTTCATCATGACAAGGCCGTGCCGACGATGGCTGCGGCTAGAATTCAACGGTGGGCCATCATCCTGGGCGGATACAGCTATCGCATCGAGTACCGGCCAGGGACAAGTAACGCCAATGCCGATGCCATGAGTAGACTTCCCCTTCAAGCGGATTCGCAGGAATTACAAGAGGAGGATCTTCCTGAAATAATTGCTTCCTTGGAGGAGCTGGACAACGGCTTGGTGTCAGCGAAACAGATGGCACAGATGACCGCGGAAGACAAGACGTTGCGTAGCGTCATCAGTTATGTCCAGCGCGGATGGCCGCGGAAGCTATTGATGGAGCAAGAGGGGCTTCGACCTTTCTGGAGCAGGAAAGACGAGCTTTCGGTGCATCACAGCTTGCTGTACTGGGGAAACCGAGTCGTCGTTCCAAAAAAAGGCTCGCGAAGCTGTCCTCAAGCTCCTCCACGAGACCCACCAAGGTGCGTCGGCCATGAAGACAGTGGCTCGCTCAAATTTCTGGTGGCCCTCCTTGGACTCGGCTATCGTAGACCTCACCCAGAGATTAGAGACATGTATTCAAGCGGCTTCTATGCCAGCAGCACAAACACCTGTCGACTGGTCGGTGACCGGTGAACCCTGGTCGAAGTTACAGGATTATGCCGGGCCCGTCGACGGAAAGATGATCCTGATTGTCATCGACGCATACTCGAAGTGGATTGAAGCTACAGCTACCAATCATGCAACGTCGGATTCCACAATCCGACAACTTCGGGAGCTGTTCAGCCGCTTTGGAATCCCACGGACTGTCGTCACGGATAATGGTACACCATTTACAAGTGAAGAGTTCTCTCAGTTCCTAAAGAGGAACCACGTGGAGCACTACCGCACGGCCCCCTATCATCCACAATCGAACGGCCTTGCCGAACGAGCCGTACGTACGGTTAAGGATGCCTTGAAGAAGACAAGCGGGTCCATACTGGACAACAAGTTGTGCCGACTGCTTCTCAATTATCGGCGCACGCCTGTGGCTTCGGGCAAGTCTCCATCCCAACTACTTTTGGGATACCAGATCCGGTCACGTTTGGACACGTGCTTTCCGGACAAGAGGTCAGAGCTGACTGCACAGGGCGGGAGTCAGCCCACTCCGCCATTTTTTAAACCGTTCAGAAAGATATTCTTCCGAAACTTTGGTAGGGGCCCAAAGTGGCTGCCGGGAATCGTCAAGAGCGCGGAAGGCTCACGCATGGTGACGATACAAGCCAATTCGGACCTGGTGCGTCGCCATCTTGACCAAGTTCGCCAGCGGCGCACAGAAGACCCCCTTGGGTTTCCCGAATGGACTGACCCAGAGGCGCCACTCACACCTACAACATCAGAGGACAAGGTTCCCTGCGACGAAGCTTTAGCTGAACGAGCGCTGGACCCGTTGCCGGGCCAGAATCCCACTGATTCAAGTCCCACAAACCCAAGTCCATCTAAAAGTCCCTCAACAAACCAGAACCAGCCCCTCTTAACTCCTGTGCCACTTCCACGGCGCTCGACTCGAGATAGAAAACAGGTTCAGCCCTTCCAGTCTTCTTTTTAAGGGGGAAGATATGATGGGAACTGAGACCAGACGACGACGACAACGCACATTCTTCTAGAGCCGAGTGCGCGAGCGGCGTGGTTCGGGATCCGCCATCATGAAGTAAAGACGTTGATTGTCCTGGCTCTTCAGTTCTTAGTAGAACATATCGCCACACCGGCGATTCGGTAGTACTTTACTACAGGTAAGGTGAGTAAAGCCCCGCATGGTTGCATGCCCTTGGTAGACACGCCTTTTGAGCGTGTAGCGGTAAACATTTCCGGTCCCCTGTCGCCAACCTCAACCAAAGGTGACCGATACGTACTCACTTTTGACCACTTTTTAGCACGCTATCCAGACAAAGTGGCGTTGCCGACAATCGACTCTGCGACCGCCGTGGAGGGACTCATCAAAATGTTTTCGAAGATTGGGTTTCCTTGTGAGATTCTCTGTGATAGAGGGACCTGCTTCACTTCTAATTTAATGAGAGACCTTAATGATCCGTAAAGAGTCAGACATCTGAGTCAAACACCTTATCATCCGATCTGTAACGGTCTGGTTGAACGTGTCAACGGTACAGTTAAGCAAATGCGACGAAATCTAAGTCAGGAGCAACCAAAGTCTCGACCCGGCACGTCGCCCCGCTTCTGTTTGCATGGCGAGAGGTGGCACAATCCAGGCTCGGATTTTCACCATTTGAGCCTATCTACGGACGGCATGTGCGGGGACCGCTCACGGTCCTCAAGGAACTCTGGACAGGAAAGGAGCTGACTGACGAATTCAAGACAACGTATGGCTAAGTCCTGACCTGAGAGAGCGACTCGAGCAAACTTTGAATCCAGCGCATCGGAATCTGGGTTGAGCTCAAACTCGCAGAAGAGGTATTACGACAAAAGTAGCCAAGCCCGACAACTGAAGGTCGGAGATCGAGTTCTCATTCTTCTCCGGACAAGTCGTCACAAGCTTCTAATGCTCCGGAAGGGTCCTTTTCCGGTTACTGAAAAAAGAACGAGTTTGACTACTGGTTACACCTGGGACACTCCAATAAGCTTTTCAACATCAACATGCTGAAACGATATAAAGAACGTCGCCCAGAATCTACTAATCGAGCTTCATCGTTTGTAGTCATTAATGAAGCAGAGTCATAGGGTCAATTGCCTACCTTCACGTCTAAGGAGAGCTGCGGGATTGAGTCAGTAAAAGTGTCTGAAGACCTGAAAGAGAGACAGCTGGCTGATATCTAAGGTCTGCGAAAACATATGAAGACAATTTTTTCTGAAGTACCAGGAAAGGCCAATCTCCTGGAATGTCGGCTGGAACTGACGACCAACACACCTCAATACCCCCTGACGTTCGCAATGACAGATGTCGTGTAAAAGGTGGTGGACGAGAATTTCAAACCTGGAGTCATCGAGCGTTCACACTCACCACACAACTCGCCTTTGATACTTGTTAGAAAAGACGAATAACACCTACCGTGCCTGTACAAATTTCTGTCAAATCAACAGCGTCCTCATCTTGGATGCAGACACCTTTCCAAAGAGAGACACGGAGTTCGCAGAAGTGGAAGCCAATATGTACTTTTCCAAGTTCGACCTCGCAAAAGGGTATTGACAGGTGCCCCTGGAGAAAAGTTCCCAACCTATAACGGCTTTCGCTACACAATCGGGGCATTATCACTACGGCTTCATGCCTTTGGCATCAAGACAGCTTCGGCGATCTTCACCCGAGTCATAAGAATTCTTCTCCAGGGAATTGGAAACGTGGTGCGCTACCCAGATGATGTCCTTGTGGCCACGTCTGCCCGGGGAGAACATATTCACACTTCGCGGCAAGTATTCGACAGTGTCCGTGGGGCAGGCGTGACAATCAAACAGCAACGCAAGGTTAGAGTAGCCTCCATCACTTTCTTGGGGCATCGCTTAGGCGGCGGAGAATTACGACCGATGGAAAGTGTTGTTGCGAGGATTACTAACGCCCCAAAACCTGAAACAAAGAAACAGGTGCGTTCTTTTCTTGGACAGGCGGATTACTATCGTGACTTTGTACACCATTATGCCAAGAATGCACAGCCACTGGCAGAGATGACACCGAAAAACGAAAGAAACAAGGTAACCTGAACCGCGAGAAGAGAAGATGCTTTTGAGGAAATCATGAGAGCACGGTACTCTAACTCTGTGTTAAGGGCGCCGGACACCAAGAGGGAGTTCGTGCTTCGTACGGACACCTCCGACACATGTGTGGGTGCGGTTCTTCTGCGAAAGCACAACGGGCTTCTCCACCCCGTGTCTTAGGCAAGCCAACAACTGCCATCGCACTATACGCGATAGTCAGCTATTGAACGCGAGTGTCTGGCGCTACTATGGGGCGTCGAAAAGTTCCACATCTACCTCTATGGGACTTCGTTTTAGGTTCAAACTAACCATCAACCGCTGCAATACCTTACCCGAGTCAGGTACATGAACGGTAGAGTGTTACGGTGGAGCCTCACCCTGCAAGAATAGTTTGTTAGCGTTGAGCAGATGAAGGGCTCGGAAAATGGGGGGGGGGGGGGGGGGGGGGGGGTACAAATTAATAAGCTTTTTGCTGTAAAATTTCGCGTAAACGCAGCCCTCCTTTACATGGAATTTTAATATGCTTTCATTTGTCGATTCTGTGCGTGTATTTCTTTCTGCGTAAAGTTCGTGCACCCCGTTTACTTTTACTTGAACTTCCGAAATGATTTTGCTAGTCAATCGGATTCTGAGTATTTCTCCACGCATAAAGTTCGCGCATCTTGACTAGTTTTTTGTTTTTTTTTACACAAAAACAGAAAGAACGACGTTTACGAATCTCTGTAACGCGAAACTAGAGTGCAGCTCTTGAATAGGAGCAGAGGAGGGTACGGAGGGGAGGGTATGCCCCTCCGTCAGTTTTTCTGCTAAATCTAGCTGAGAAACTGAATTTGTTGATGAGTGACATGACACGAAGTGATGTGACGTCATTTTCCCTTCTAAATTTAGCGGGGAAACTGAATTGGTGGGGAGGTCACGTGGCGTCAATTTTCCCGCTCAATCTAGCGGAGAAACTCAATTGTTTTCATGGGTGACGTTACAGAGTCACGTGACGTCAGTGTTCCCGCTAAATCTAGTGGAGAAACTGAATATGTTAATGGGTGACGTGACACAAAGTCATGTGACGTCGTTTCCCCCCGCTAAAGTTAGCGAGAAAATTGACGTCACGTAACCTCAACACCAATTAAATTTCCCGCTAAATTTAGCGGGGCGGTTACGACGACGGCGACGCCGACGCCGCGAAACCCGGAAACGGGCAGCCTAAGAGCTGCGCTCTAAAAAACTTGAAAAGGGGAACTCTTGGGATGTGCGCGACCAAGAAACCCGACCGGTCTTTCGGTCTTCATACCATGGCACGGGCCCGCGTGTTGCGAGATAAGCCGTTGACAGATGGGGTCAGAACACGTAGAATGAAGACAACTATGAAAAAGAGAAAGACAAGAAAAACGCGAGAGACAGTGAAGAAAGGCAGCGCGAGACGGGACGCCAGTGTCCGTCCGCTGGTCTGCTCCCATCTGGGTTCGTCCCGGCTTTTCAAGACCGGGAACTGAAGGGTCCGCCCGCTCTTCTACTTCCACCTGGGTTCGTCCCGGCTTTCCAAGACAGGGAACTCAAAGGTCCTCCCGTTCGTCCACCTCCATTTGGGTTCGTCCTGGCTTGTCACTTCCGGGAACCCAAAAGTCCGTTACCTCAGCTGCCCCGCCTTCGCAGAGATCAAGAACTTCAAGCGACCGATCCAACCCGATGACGCATCCCTAAGCAACATCAAGTAGTGCAACGAATCTACCGCCACCGTAAGTGCAAGTAAAAACCGTGAGGCATGATGACTTTTCGATTCCCGACTGAGCATTTAATGAGTTCCATTTTGCAATATCCCAACCACGTGTTCTTATTTTATTGATACCGTTTTTGTCATTTTTGTTTTGGTTATTTTTTCCTTACTTAAATAATTATCTAACCAAACAGTATCGTTCTCATGTATCAAAACAGGAGAACCTAAATCATTATGATATCTACCCACTGACCTCAAAGTCGCTATGGTAAGATCTTTTGTTTAGAGGAGGAATACGATCCAAAATTGAAAAAATATGGCGGTGTATTTTTATTGCCAATTATATGACAACTCCTTGAAAAGCACCTTTTTCAGTCGATGGGCAGTTTTATTGATAAGCTTGGAATCTTTACATCAACTCAATGTGGAGCGCAGGTTCGTCTGCATCTTGCGCAGGGATTGCGATGATGTCAGAACGCCGAGCTCTTATTGGCTGATTGAAAAAAAAACTAGTGGGTATACCTCAAGGCATCTAGCGTTGAGGTCTACCCGCTATTTTGTTAAATTAAAGTCAATCAAAGTTCGGCGTCGTTCTGACGTTACCGCAACTCCTCCGCAAGGAGCAGGCGACTTGATCTCCGCGTACGATCTCCGCGTACGATCTCCGCGCACGATCTCCGCGTACGATCTCCGCGTACGATGTGCTCGCGTGTGCACCCTTCCTTAATGTATCTCTTCTGACACTTTTAGCCGTCAATTGCTTTTTAGAAAATTAGAACGACTAGGTTTTTGCTGTTCATTTTTTTTTTAATAAAATGCTTCCTATCTGATCGTGTCCAATCTGTAGTAATCTGGGACTTTAGAAGCTATTTTATTTTTTTAAAGGTGGGGCTCTCCTCAAGGTTCTATTCTCTCACTTTTACTCTTTAATAGTTTTGTGAATTACACGGCCTATGTTATGGATGCAAGATTTACCAATAGGCCGACGATACCCTTCCTTGGAAGGGTATCGTCGGCCTATTGGTAAACCGTGGTTCTTCCAAGGAAGGGCCGCGGGCCCTTTCTTGGAAGAACCACGGCCAACCGCAAGCCGGGCGCAAGACCTCCGCGGGCCGGGATTGGTCCGCGGGAAGGGGTTTGGAGACCCCTAGTCGAAATCATCGTATGAAAATCTGATGTTAATGTATGGATTCGACATATAGACCCGTAAATTTAAAGAGATGAAATGTTTCAAGTGCTATTTTAAAGGGCCCATGAAACGAATTTAACATCGAGAGAACGTGCACCTTATTACCCTTTTTTGTTTACTTTAGCACAAGGACCATAAAACACGACCACTGTTCTCGAAATGTCGCGAATGCGCTGTGTAACCGCAAAAACAAAAAGGAACTATTTCTTGACTTGACTTCACGTACGAACTAACTTTGTGACGTCACGGCGGGTGAGGTTATTGAGATGGCTTTTGAACAAGTATATTCTCGGTTTAATGGTAACGTTTAGAAATGATTTAATTCCAACATAAACAAATGAATCGAAAGTTTTATATTCTTGTTCAGTACACGAAGGTTTCACAGCGCCATCTATCCGGAGTAAGTCAAAGCATCCCCTCCCCGCTGCTCCGCTGCCTAGCAACGTTGGCTGGCTGCTACCGGACGAGCGGTGTGATTAACGCGATATAAAAACCACGTTTCGGCAGCTGCGTGGTTCGTTTTTTTTCTCGTGCGCCTGGTTCGCCTGCATGCAACTATAGACCTTTTCTGTTTCCTGTCGTTCTCAGTCACGTGGGTTCCGTATATGGTATGCGGGGCGAAAAAATAATACAACGTTTGAACCTGGAATGTGCGAGAAAATATAGGTGAGGCAAATCAAGAATGTGTGACAATCACGCATTTTTCGTAAACACCTTCCAGCTGCGGGGAGAGCTCAAAAAGATGTTTTACCGCATACCAGAAGTGACGATATTCAAGATGGCTGCGCGCTTGTGGAAAAGGTGTATTGGCGACGTGAGCGATCGAAAGTGTCGCTGTGGTCGGCCTACCACAATTGGCCGAATGCTGACTATGACGTCAGCAAAGGATGTCTCATCGACGGAAATAAGAGGAATGTAAGAACTTCATAGATCACAGAAAGTATAAAACATAGAGAGGACGAAACACAGACGACTACATTCTTTCAACTCACAACAAAGTTTATTCCAAGGAGTACGAACACACGTTCCCCTGCGCACACTTAGGGAAAAGGGGAAAGGGCAGAGGTAGAGGGGGGGGGGAAGGTAAGAGGAAGGAAGGGCGGGTGGGAGAGGCGGATGGGTGCGTCGACCCGTAGGGGGTCGGGCCGCTCACCGAGGTCGTCTAATCACCCCGGACAGCTCTTGGCTAAGATAATCTATCTCTCTATCAGAGAGGGCTAGCGAGGGGGAAGAGACATTGACTCCGGAGTTTTTTATCGCAAAAGATTCGATAACTTCCCTGCCGAACCTCTGAGGATGGCGCCCGAGCACGCGCGTTTTTTTTAACCTTGGCTCACATCCTCCGCATGTGCGGCGATGTGCATCCGATTGCAGCACATCGCCGCACATGCGGAGGATGTGAGCCAAGGTTCAAAAAAACGCGCGTGCTCGGGCGCCATCCTCAGAGGTTCGGCAGGGAAGTTATCGAATCTTTTGCGATAAAAAACTCCGGAGTCAATGTCTCTTCCCTCTCGCTAGCCCTCTCTGATAGAGAGATAGATTATCTTAGCCAAGAGCTGTCCGGGGTGATTAGACGACCTCGGTGAGCGGCCCGACCCCTACGGGTCGACGCACCCATCCGCCTCTCCCACCCGCCCTTCCTTCCTCTTACCCCCCCCCCCTCTACCTCTGCCCTTTCCCCTTTTCCCTAAGTGTGCGCAGGGGAACGTGCGTTCGTACTCCTTGGAATAAACTTTGTTGTGAGTTGAAAGAATGTAGTCGTCTGTGTTTCGTCCTCTCTATGTTTTATACTTTCTGTGATCTAGTACATCTTACCAACACGCTCGTTAGGAATGTAAGAACTTCAGTTTTGACGGTGTTGGCAGTGTTGCTTTGAGGCCTCTACAATTTCAGGCTTCCAGAATGCTCATCACAAACACCGTCGATCTTGTTGTTCACAAGGTAATGACGTCACGAAAGGTAACCGAACAAGGGCGCCACCGAAACATCTTGCCGCTAATAGGGTGTATTCACTGGCGGCCATATCTGTGTGCTCTAATGCTGAGCACGTGCTGATGGCGAGCTTCTACAGTTATTTTGCAACGTGCACCCCGCACCATCAAGATTGCCGGTCTTGGCAGCCTATTAATGTGAGCTCGTTCTGAGCATGCGCTCTAAACAGTGACCTCAAATATGGCGGCCAGTGAATACCCCCTATACTCCGTTTCACCTTATGTTGTACCGCAGCGAAAACTAGAAGCGCGAGCTCATAGCGTTGGCAGCTGCCCTTGGTGCACGAGAGCTTGTGCCGCCGAGGTGTGCCATAGAGCAAGGAGCTCGCGCTTGTAGACTTTCCTGCGGTACAACACAAAGTGAAACAGAGTATAGAAAGTATTCACTGGCGGCCATAGCTGTGTGCGCGACTCCTGAGTGCGTGCTGATGGCTAGCTTCCAAGGTTCTTTTGCAACGTGCATTCCACACCGTCAAAATGGCCGGTCTTAGCGGCCTATTAATGGGGAGAGAGGGAAGAGTCTGCTCTCGCTGTAGCAACGTCCACAGTGCTAAGGAGAGGACAAGACCGGAAGCCGCGTACCCCGCGGCGCGTCATGCGCACGTGACCCGGGAAACATTGCACGAGTTGAGGGGCATCCCCAAACGCCATCTTATTTGGCCGGAAGTCCGAAAATCGTTTCATGGGTCCTTTAAGATGTGAAGCTTGGTTGTCGTCATGGATATGCCTAATAATTGATTCTTGGCACCTTGTCAAAGTTATTCCTTGACTTTGATTTAACATAAAATGAGATAGTAAGACTAATTCGTAGACAGGATATTGTGTTTAATATATGAGTTTTCATACACATGTTGAATTTAGTAACTTTAAAAAGTCTGAAAATATAAATAAAGTTATTCTTTAAATGCTCTCATGAGAAATAAAAGCTTATAGATACTTCCGTCTAAAAATTTTGTGAAGTATGAGATAGTAATTTGGTGATACAAAATATTTTCGATGCGTCGACAGCCCAACACGAAATTTCAGCTTTTTCTAACACTCGCTAATTCACGCGCACTAAGCCTTGTAAGAAGGTAGGCTTTTTTCAAACCTACTGATATTTGTTTCTTTTATTTTTCTAGAAAGAGAAAGTTTTTATAGGCCTTGGAGAACTACCTAGAATTAAATAAAAAATTTGGTAACACAAGTTCCCGCAACTATGTTACCGACGTGACAGAAAAGCGCCCTTAAAGGGACACTGACACCCCCCAAAAATTTTTTTTCATTTTTTGCCAGGCGCTTTATTATGGTGTCGGAGGACTACCCAATTAATATTTTGCAACAGAGTAGCGTATTTTTTTAATAAAGCCAAAAAACGCAACTGCGCGAAACCGAAACCGAAACGGAGAAGTGGAGAGGATAGCGGGAGTGGCGGAAGTCACGTGGCTACACCCGACCGCGCTTTTTTTTTTTTCCTCCTTTTTTTTTTTTTTTTTTCTCCTGCCGCGCAGCAGACGACGACGAATCCTAATTGTTTTGTTCTATCCAAGATTTCTCTTTCGAAGGAAGAAAGATTCGCCGGTACCGCGAACGAAGTAGAGGTCCCACGCCCGTCGTCCCCTGCCATCGCCGTCCAGCACGCTAGTCCCAGTCCCACGATACGCGATACGACGCTGACGACGCCATGTTGAGAACTATCTACGCAGTGAACGCACAGAGGCTTCCGGTTGTGTGTGCACCTTTTTTTTTAATCAACGTTATTGCAGCTTTTTAGAAGCCAGAAAAAATGGGTTTCATATTTATTTCTATTTTTAATATTGACTGTGTGCCTTCAATGACCCACGACTTCGATTAAATTTGGTAATCGCATCGATACCTTAGGAAAAGAGAGTGAGCGAGACTCGAACCGGCTAGTTCTTGATCGGCGGTTTTCGGGCGGAAAGAAACCGAATTTCGAGCCGCAAATTTTGTTCTGGGTAGTTGGGCCCTCATATGTCATGTACGACTAAAAATCTCGGCGAGCATAAATGCCCTGTCAGTGTCCCTTTAAAGGGATACTGAACCATAGAATTTAGTGTCCATAATAAGTGGCGCACGTTCTTTCCACGAGCCAGCAGCCGCCGGTGTGCGCGAGCACTCGCAACGAAAATGACGTCAAAGACTCCATTCGCGCTTGAGGACAGCGAAATGCATGGGCTTCGGGCCAAAGGAGAATAAAGACAGGCTTTTCATCTCTACAAGTGAAAGCTACATGCTTGTTAGACCAATTAATCGCTTACCTTTTACACCAGACACCACTGTATAGATGAAAAACTTGTCTTTATTCTCCTTTCGCCCGAAGCCCATGCATTTCACTGCCATCTTAACCGCGAATGGAGATCTTTGACGTCATTTTTGTTGCGTGTGCTCGCGCACACCGGCGGCTGTTGGCTCGTAGAAAGAACGTGCGCCACTTATTATGGACACTAAATTCTATGGTTCAGTATCCCTTTAACGCCGGATACAAAATTCGATACTTAGCTATTATGTAAACATAGCATTGGGAAACCTGTCCGCGTTTTGAGCTTTCATCTATAAGTGACATGACGGAGTGGTCTTTACAAAACTTACATCATTTCCTTCCTCTTTCTTGGCGTCGAGGAAGGGAGCCATACCCGCTGTCACGGCATGCGAGGAGCGGGGAGTTCCAGGTCTGTGTCGCGTCTTGTGGAGACCACTCAAACATTAAGCCCCCTTGCGCAATCGAAGATCGACAGAGCTTAAACCAACTGAACGTGTTGATGACTTCCTTCATATAGCCACCCCTGAAACTTGGAATTATTTTTCTGAAGAAGTGATGCAGCACATCTGGCCCACCAATAAGACGCAAAAAAAAAAAATGAGAGCGGAAGGTTTGTAGTCTTGTCATTAGCATTCCATACGCTACTTGGGAACAAAAACTCGAAATAAGGATGGTACTCGATTTGATGTTAAGCGAGTTACTAAGCCTTAAGAATGAACCTTTAACCACTATAGTAACGTCAATTAGTAGTCACAATAAACGCTCTTGTGAACTTGCGTTATTATTTATTTTATGTAATTGTATCTACAGTGCTCTTCAAAGTTAACGCCGCAACTATGTTACTCCAATATTTATATGTTGCCCGCCACTCAAAGCTATAATGGTCACTGCAGCAGTTGGAATGCCCTCACCATGCTAGGTTGTGATCGGGGATCAAATAGACACCACGTAGTTAGACCCATCGGCCCCGGAATGGCATAAAAAAGTAACCAGAACCATCTCATAACGGCGTAAAGTGTGCGTAACACTGTACTTTCCCACTGTCTATGAGAGCGAATATTTTTTTTTCTGTGCGTAACACTGTACTTTCCAGGGTCTATGAGAGCTTATATCTTTTTTTATATAATAAACAAAGATAAAAAAGGTTAAACGAGCCCAGCTTCACATTAGGCATGGCGTGCGTGTCGAAGCAGCGGCTCTAAAAGGGCGAAATTTCATGCTACGCCTCTTGGCGCATCACTATCTATAGTTTTTTTTTGTCCCTACTGCCACAATATCCCGGATAAGACTCTCAAAAAGTAATATAAAGAAACTTGACTTTTCTTACACAATTTAATGAAATGTTTTTTGACTTGCGATTTCTTGGATGTTCTAAGTAAACAAGCTTAGACGTTGCGTGAAAACCTTCATATTTTATACATAACATGCTTATTTATTTGTAAAGTTTAAGTCAACCAACAATACGAGTAAGTTCCAAGATATAATTAACAATCTGGCAGAAACAAATGACACCGACCTAGCTTTGCATCCTAAAAAAGAACTTAAAATGTATCGTCCTTTCGAATGTACGAATTTTTACGTTCAAACTGTATATTACATCAGCTTTTTATTGGATGTTTCAATGCATTCCGAGGGTTCTTCGCACACACAAAAAATGAAAATATTTGAAAATGACTTGTTTAAGAATATTGGTTTTGAATTTCTAATTTTTAGTTTCCTCTTCAATTCAAAGGCGGTTTTCGATTACATAACGTTTTTGTTTATGCCAACATTGAACTTGTTGAATGGGACATTTGTTCAAGCTTTCATCTGATATAAAATATATGTCATCGAATTGAATGTGACAAAAGTTAACAACATCCAAACTTGGTAAATTATATTGTCAAAGAAACTAAGTTCTTCATATTTTACAAAAATAAATATAAAACAACAAACATTTTATGAACATCTTCCGCTTTTAATGTTCTTTAAAAAGGATTTTAAACACTTTCTTTTATTGTGCGGATGTATGAGTCTCGCGAAGCTCCCAAACAAGCGACAAGCGATGATCGGCCAAATTCAAAAAGTCGCCTATAGAAGTCAAAACCTCAAAAACTAAAATATGACGCGAAGACGATTTTCACGCCATAGACGTCATAGAAAAAAATGTCCAGCATATATATTTTTAACATATGGAATGTTCTTTGGCTAGGTTTCCGGCATTTCTTGAAAGCCAAAAGCGAAGCCTGGATAAAAGCGGGACCGCGTGGCTCGTCACTGATTGGTTGACGGGTTGGGAGGAGAAGTGAGGTGCTCGACGCTGATTGGTTAACGGGGATGTCATATGACCAGAGATGTAGGCGAGGGAAAGCTCGGCCACCTGTGTGCACTGAGGGATGAGGGGTGCACACAGGGTACGCGTGAAACTATCTGATGAAGAGCGCCGTGAACGAAGGCGTCTGGCGTCTGGAAACTCAGAGTATCGCTAAACGTTCGTGATGCCAGAACGTTTCACGTGTTCAATACAATTGCCTAGCAATTCACCACAAATTTTTCGAACGTTTTTGAGACATGCTTTTTTTTTCTGTACGATTTGAAATGGAACCCTCCATGTAAAAGTTGTTTTATAAAAATTAAAAAAAAACGTTTTTAAGAGGGCAATCTGCTCCTGGAAACTGATTCAGGTTTAACTAGATGGACATTCTGGTGCGATCTCAGAAGAATTATGATGCCATTGGCCACGCCTAGCCACCAATATTAGACAACGGTGCAGTCCACGGAACTCGTCGGACCTAAAATTCCACCATGTTTGAGGGAATTGCCTTAACGTCTACAAACGAAATTGATTTCAAAATTATATATATTTGAAAAACCAGTACCTTATCTTTTGATTTTCTATTCAGGTTATGCTGGGAGCTGGGGTTGAGTGCAGGTAGCCTACTGCTTTGTAGGTGTAATAACAGCAGCAACAGTTAAGCTGTGCATGAATAAAAAACAGACATGTACAGATACACACAAAGTATATCTAAAGCTCATATAAGGGGTAAACAACAAAAACAATATTGAAGAAAAAATTGTTTGCATACAAAAGACAAAAGTCTGGCTACACAGGAAGTTGAAGCGCACAAAAAAAGTATTTTAATTCAATTTAGCTTAAGGGAATGAGCAAGAAGGCGCTTAATATTGAAACGTTGTGCAATGTTGACTGCTCTCTTTTTTACCCTACACTGTATTGCATTTGAATTGTTCACTACATTGATACTAATTGCAGACATGGACAGAATTCCTTTATTTATCTGCTCATTGTGAAAAGGGTGCTATGATATCCATAACGTTAATAAAGAACACATTCAATATTAAAATATATATATATATATATATATATATTTTTTTTTTTTTTCATCTTAAATGGGCCCTGCAAGGACTTTTTTACAGGTTTTTAATTTGCATCGAACCTGAGCTCACGGAACATAGTAACTTAATGAATCTTTCCTTGTTTCGAAATTCGCTTTATTTTAAAAGTTATAGGCAAATTAAAATTACAAAAACAAGCAAAAAATAACCTCCTTCATGACGTCCTTGGTTGCTTAAATGGCCGTGAACTAGAGGAGGAGTAGTGAGCTCAGCGAGCGCTCACGGCTGCCGCACTCCGTGTCGATGGCTCGAGAGGGCGCCACTAAAGCATGTTCTGAATAGGCTGTATGAAGCGCGCAGCCAGGGCGGCTCGCATTGCATTTGCTGCGCGATTAAACACTAATTCGGCATGACACTTCATTGGCCACAAACGACAGTAAACACGGGGTAAAGGTCAGTTCAGAACGTGAGCCGTTTCGCGCTGCGATACCGCCAAACGGCCAAACCGCAAGCCAAACCTTCTTGCCGAAGGCCTTCGAAACGCTCGGAACCGGTGGGATCCTCGAGCCCGTATACGAACGCATGCGCCGCCGCGTACATCAGGGACCTTTCTACACTCGCCGCTCGTCGGTGCCTGATCCCACTACACCTTTCTAGAATGCGCCGCCTTTTCCTCCGCTTGGTGGCGGGTATGTCGACGGGTCATTTCTTGTTTCCGCACTTTCTAAACTGCATTTGTCTCTTTTTTGATGTAAAATACTGAACAAAAACTAGTTTTATAAATAATTGAAACGCTTCGCGCCACTTATATTTTGTATTTCCACTAAAAAGAAGCTTTCAGCGGCTTTCGGCACCGCGGGTCGCCCCCGTAGGTGGAGGAGGTTTCCGCGTCGTCCGGTTAAAATATGACGCACTGATATTTAGTTACTCTCTCCGTGCCCGCTGGTTTGCCTGAACCCCAAAAGACGTGGAAACCGCAAAAAAGGTAGACGCTTAAATATGACTTGCAGGGCCCCTCTAAAGCAGTGGTTTGCGAAAACTGACTAGGGGTATGTATGGCGGCGTTGAAATAAAGTAAATGAAATTTAAGCGCGTATTGATACAGGGGTTAATTAATGAGTGAGTCTTGCAGGGCAGGGATAAGTAAAAAATGTAACATAACGGGCACATTTAATGTCACGGAGGAATGTGACGTTATGGACGAAGATAATTGCCATTTCAGGAAGAAGGACGCATTTATTTCTAAAAAAGAAAGCGTATGTCATTTGTTTTCATAAAATAAGCCACTTCAGTGTTTAGGGCGAGGGGTTGAGCACGGTCACCCCTTAGGATTGATACTACAAAAACTCGTCGACGTTGACTAACAGTGCATTTATGTTAGCTCAAGGAGTCATGTACGCTCTTTGAGGTCAAACCATCCGTAGAATTGTTGACCCTCTACACATTGGAGCAACGATCGGTGCAGCCCAAGTTCTTTTAAGCTATCCTACATTCCTAACCATTACTCCGTAACGTTATAGTCTCGAACCATTCTACATTAATTATATAAAGGTGGAAAAATAATAACTAAACAAAACATCAGATAAATCTAATTTAATTTATTATATTAGGCTTTATTAACTTTATCAGATTTATGGGAATTTAATCTCCGAGCTTCGAAATAATGCTACTTACGTCGCTAGATGCTTTTGAAGCAGTAGATTCGCTCTTCAATGCACGCAGTCAATGAAGACAGTGCGAAGGAGTAAGTTACTTTATATTTATATTATGCCGTAAAATGCAATCTAGCAAAAATTATTTGGTTGATATAAACCACGCCGTACATTTTGCTAGAACAGATTTATTTTTCGGTCAGTGAACTAACGTAATTTGCTCTAATATATGAATATAGCAAAACATGGGCTGATTATGGGATTACGACTGACAGTGTCCCTGAATTACAAGGTGTACTTTTTTCTTTAATATTGTGCGTAGGTCTATAAATATCCCGGCTCCATATTTGGTTTCGGGCGCCTACGAAAAACCGAAAGTATCTGCTAGAGGGAAGGCAGCATCGATCACCAGTCATGCGGCCGTGAAGAGACGTATCCATGGTGCCAAGGTACGCGGTGCAACGTGCGGAATCAACCGCAGCTCCACGCAACGTCGTTATATTAGCTCAGTTACGTAAGTGCCCATAGACGCTGCTCGCACGAGCATGTAGCCCCCCCTCTTCTCACCACGGCTCGCCTCCCATCATTCGACAAACCGGACGGGTGCTATGGTAACTTGCAGTGTATTCTATGCAATACGTATGTTTGGATGCACAGCGCCTAGATGGCGTTCCACCGTACCTTATGGAACACTAAGTTTTGAAACGAAAATCTTGATAGCGCTTCAAACGGCGGGAGGCGGACTGAAGGGAGTTCCACAAGTTCCACAACTGAAATAGTTTAGTAAAGTTGGCTCCAACGCGACGTGACGTCATGGGGGTGCTGCGGTACACATCGCCCAGTGTTCCTTGACTAAAAGCTAACCCGCTTGCCGTCCGCTAAAGAGCGGCTGGTCGCATCTTTAAAATCGGTTTTAGTGGAGTATGTGACTTCACCTTTAATGGAATATCTCGGCTGTGATCATATTTCGTGCCACTAAAACGATACCAGTAATTTAATTTTGTTTCGCTTTCGAGCGAAGTTGCCCTTTAAGACTACATGCGTAGAAACTTCATGGAAACAGCTTTTTCTTTTTTTTTTTGTTAATTTCGAAGTTTGCAGCCGACTTTCTTGTCGTTGGCTTTGTGCACACGGCAAGATTGTGGCTATAGCTCTGTGCCGGTCTCGAAACGAAGTTTCAGGGGCATCTAGGACACATCGGAACTGAAAAGCGACAAAAGTAATAAAATGTTAATATTAAAGGGATACTTCAACGAAATTTGAAATATTCCCGTCGTGTTCAAAAATAGGTTGAACATGATCCACAATATCCGTAAATGACAATCGCACGTTTGCATTTTGAGCCTGATGGCTGTATTTTTCGTTATAAACGGCCCACTCTGGCAAGCGCTCGGAGAAGGCCCAGCGGAGACCACGTGACATCCAACGCAATCGTGACGTAGGTCGTCTCGGGACTAGCAAAGCTACGGCGAGGCTGACGTCGAGAGGATGGCCTAGTCGTTCCAGCCACCGAAGCGGCTGCTTTTGTACGAATTTTGAGTGACGGGTTAATCTTCTATAATCTTGTAGGGGGACAATAGCGACTTCTGCGACACACAAAAAGCATTCTCGGGAAGAGGGGAGTTCCTCCTTCCCCTCTTCTCTCGTCGTGGCCGGAGGCGAGACACTCACCGTCACTAGCTGTCAATATTCCTAGACTGGCATTACAAGCGAGGCGTTAGCGACATCCACCAGGTGCTCTTTGCTAATCATTTAATTTGTTTTAAAATTCCTTTTCGAGACTTTTTTAACAAGATATTGGTATGTTCGATGTGATACTGCTCCTTTGAACACATATAGACAAAATAATGAGCGCCGAAATTTCGTTGTAGCATCCCTTTAAGCAAGTAGAGAATCATGGCCAATAAACACGAGTGTACACTTTCCCTTCGGCAATGCTTTTTTTTTTTTAGTTTTAAAGTCTGCAGAGTTGCGACATGGTCTTGATAAGGAGACGGAAAGTTGCTGTATGACAACACGAACATACTAGTCATATTGCAGATTGACCTTGGACGTATTAGGCGATCATTCTGTCTCTGTCAGTCGCTTTCTTTCCTCTATCTTTTTCTCTCTCTGGGCATATGTGTGCGTGTGCTCGCACGCGTACTTATGTTGTCTTTTCTTCCTTCAGCACTCTGCTTGGCTTGCAATGTGAGATGCGCGTGGCTACAAAGAAATGTAAGGTAGAAAGAAAGCTAAACGATACAATTTACTTTGCCTCAAAAGATTACCACCTGTTGTTCATCGGCATCCTAACACAAATATGTGTTAATCGATAATTGTTCGATTTAAGGAACAAATATACGAAATCATTTGTAACTGAAAAATGTTTTTGATAATAATTTACGAGGAACTTCTGACCAAAAATGATAAAAACATTCTGACTTGACGTATAAATTAATTTATATCATTTTAAAAATTTTACTCCAACTTGCATTGCACGATCCTCATCGAGGATAAATGCTGCGGTGAAACGAAGATGTGCTAAGAGTCGGTATCACGTTTTAGTCAACATCGTGACGTTACCCTCCGGTTGCCCCCCCCCCCCCCCCCCCCCCTCCTTTTACGCTGGTGTCTTTTTTCCAGGCAGCTGAACCCTTCTAGAGGCCACTCGTCTGTCGCACTGTCGGACCTGGTCATGCGCTCTGGTCATCTGCAATTCAAATGGCGGCCGTCACCTGGCGAGTTTTTGAGAGCGTCTGGGTCCAGGAACGACGCGGTTCCTTCTTGGGTCGTATCCGGTTCGTTGTGTGCGCGGTGTCGAGTCTCCGCAGGTCGCTGGATCCAGCCGGGTGAAATATCGCTTTGTCACGCTGCCTCTAAGACCCTGCCGCCGCCACCGCCGGGTGGTCTTGCCGGAGCATGCTCCCGGACGCACTAGAAGAGGCGTCGCAGAACGGAGCCAAGCCGCTGACTGCGCCTCGGTGACTTACGGGTTTACTTTTTTATGTTATTTTTTTGGGATACCTACCTTGCTTTAAGGGGTGTTAAAGGTGGGAATGCCCGTACACCAAAATGTACATTGTATTAACATTCGGAACACAAAAATTAGCATAGTCAAAATATAATATTCTAAAGATATAATATTACACTAATAAAAAAAAGAGAAAAACTCCCACGTACATTTCCACTTTTTAAAGGGAAAAGAACAGCAACACATTCGGCAATTCAATTTCTACTACGTCATTCGGCAGCCTCTTCCATAGTTAGAAAGACTGCGGATAAAAGGGACACTTGAACTGACAAATTTTTTTTTAACGATCTTTTCTTTGTGAAACGTAAATGGGACCGCGAATATATTTGCATATACAGATACCACAGATACCACAACTTCAACATTCTACTTGGAAGAACCACTGTTTATGTGTAGGTGCCCTGGATCTACTTTTTCAATCATTTGACGCCGAGCGAGGTTTTGAGTTTCCTTTTTTATTAAAAAGTGCGCCAAGCATCCTGGAATTCGTATGGATTTAGCCGTATTCCACAGTTACATTTCGAAGTGCTAAACTGGTGCCATGCTACGGCTCACCTTCAAAGAACAATAAAATGTATGTTTTATTTTAGTTTTTTTTTTATATCAGATAACAGTTACGAACACTTTAATGTGGATGGAAGGGCTGCTTCTGTGTTCGTTGAAATTAAGCGGTTAGAATGAACACATTTTTTTTTCTCTTTTTATTTTGGAGTGAAAAATGCTGCAATTAAGTTTTGCTTTCAATCAAGCAAAATAATTTCTCATATTATTTCTGCATTAAAAAAGGAGAGCTAAGACGGACTTCACGTAAATCCATCATGCATGAGGCAAGAGTGGGAAGAGGGGGCAGAATAAAGTGCATTTTAGGTTGCGGTATATTTTACAGGTATTTATTTTAGACTAGTGATGTACCACTTCAGAATTTTATATTATTATGCTCTCTATTAAAAGAAAAAAATAACAGATTATAAAATTATGTTGGTCTCTGGTCAGCATGAGAGTACGACCAAACAACGTCATTAGGCCCATCGGCGGTGCCTTTCCCGATCTCTCTTGGATAGGCTTGAACTATAATTTATTGGTGGCGGCAAATTTATGACTGGTCACAGTGAAAATCCTAAAGAGCCACTCCTAAATCATGTAGAGAAATTAAATGTAACGCCCGATTCTCGGCTTGAAAGCTTTCGACCGTTGTTCATAATGTTTTGTGCCTTCACTGGTTTACCATACCAGTGAAATAAAAGTGTTCCCGCAAACAAGACAAAAAAGTGACTTTAAATTGTTTTTGTCATATACGTCCTGCATATGAGGTGATGTCGAAGATCTAATGGGGATGGTTCATCACCTCTCTCCTCTCTGTGCTTGAGAATGTACATGCCTAAATGAAAACACGACAGTTTATTATACGTTAACGAAAAGCAGGAAGTGTTGTGTTCGAAAAACAACCTGTTCGTGACCAAAAGGTTTAGGAAAAAATTCCGGCTCAAAGACGCCAGCATCGTTTTAAAATGATCAGAGTTATGTTCGTTTTTATACACCAACGTAAGCACCTAAAAACAAAAATAAAAAAAAAGACTAGTATCTTTTTTTTTACACTTGAATGCAGCAGATTGCTGAACAGGTGTCGCACCCTAGTGGCGAGAGGAGTCTCTTCCTCTGAGAACCGCTCGAATAATCTCAGAAACACTTCGCAAAATATCAGCATCAGAACGGAGTAGAACGGTGTGTGGAACACAAAGCTTGTACACATTTTTTTAAATAATTTTATGCATGCCAGGAAAATAAACGGGATCATAATGTCATGCCTGATTATTTTAAGTGTTACTAATAACGTCATCGCAAGTTAAAGACATTTTAGGGCAAAAGCTGTGACGATTTATACGTCGAAACGAATGTGAAATTGACACCGACGTGAACGCTGACTGCGAGTGTAAGAAAACAGTCCAGTTTATAATGCAAAATCTCTCTTTCTCTCTTTCTCTGTATATATATTATATATACAACGGGCATGGCAGCGGGGGGCCGAAGGCGTGGGTATAACTGAGAAGAAAAGAAAACATTTTTGTGAAAACAGCAACAACGGACGGTTTATTCTTCGACGTTTCGGCCGGAGTACGGCCTTCGTCAGGAAGAACTTTTACAGGTGAACGCGGGTGGTATTTATACAATACCACCCGCGTTCACCTGCAAATACCACCCGCGTTCGCTTGTAAAAGTTCTTCCTGACGAAGGCCGGACTCCGGCTGAAACGTCGAAGAATAAACCGTCCGTCGTTGCTGTTTTCACCCAGGGTTTTCTTTTCTTCTCAGTTCTATATATATATACATATATATGCGCCCGCGCGATGTTTCTGTCTCTTAGTGCTACAGCTTTGTACCAGCTCTCATGAGCGGTAACTTTAACGCAGTACTACGCCTCTCACGCGCTCCAGGTCTTTCTGCAAATTGATGATTTAGTGGTTTTCTATGACGCTCAGCATGTTTCTAATTATAATCATATGTATATTTTCACTAATTAAATAGTTCATTAGTCATTTTCAATTAATTAGCGAACTCCTTAGTTAGTATAGCGCATTTCCTGACGTCCACCGCCCCGAGTGATGCGGTCTCGAGAAACTTATCTTTTTCCTTCGAATACACTAGTTTTAGGAATTTTTGTCACTCCTACGTGAAACATCCCGAACGGTCCAGATGTAGCAAGGCAGGCCAAGAAATAAGAGGGTATTATAGAAACAATATGCTGGCTAATTTCACCATTCTCTGCTGGTTGTTTGAAGCAAAAGTGGGGGAATTTAGCTAAAGAGAACAGGACGTCTTAGCAGGAATTATGAACATGTTTCGAGGAGAGTTAAAAAAATTAAGGGTACATGGTCAGGACTAAGTCAACTCAACGAACGCGCATTTTCAGGCTTATCATTTTAAAAATTTACTAAAAACGTTCTTTTTATTCTTGTGAAGAATTAGGCGATAAATAAATGACAAAAATATTTGCTGTAACCAAATATTTTATGGTGCCATGACCAGGAGTTACTTGGTCATTGGGTGGCATGTATGGGCAACTTATACTCCTGGTCACTTTCGCGATTGTTTTTTATTGGCGAAACTGGCAAAATAAAGGCACTGGTAGATATAGGTTTGTGCATTAAACTGCTGAAGAGAAATGTAATGAACGGACCGGACAGACACGAGGACTCGATATCTTGCATCCAGCAATGAATTGAAGCTTAGTAAGTTACTCTCGAAATATATATTATATATTTGCAGAGGATGCCCATACAAATGTAATATATTTATGTAAAGCAATTTTTTCCAAACATATAGTGAATCTCAGTCTTAACTGCCACTGTTGAAAAGTGATAAATATAATTACACTTTCATTTACAAATATATGCACTGACTTCCGAACTACAGTCCTTGGGCACATTTTGGACACAGGTGGCATTGGTGTGACAACCCTTTTCCGGAATGAAATATAATTGCTCATTCTGCCATATTGTTTGAGGAATTAATTCTCACAGACTTGTAAAAAGCCGTTCTTTCTTCGTCCGTGTTTTTTGAGTTGACAGAAATATATGCAAGTTAAGCCGCATTTGGTCGCTTGAGAATGATTATAGAGCTTCCGACGTATGGATAAAGTCCACTGGCTTTTGTTAAAAGGTATTTTCGGGAATAAACGCAATTTTCCAAATCATGGACGTTAAACAAGCGACAGGAAATTGCTGAATGTGACTGAAAGACGTCATTACCGTCTCGTAGAATAAGCTCGCACGGAAACACAAAACGGTGGCACGGTTATCTCTGTTGATTACAACCCCCAAAAGCCTTTATACAATTATCACCTTTTGTGTCTGCTTCGACGAGTGTATCAGTCCATTTAGTATGGCGACGAGTTCCCAATAAAATATAGCTCTGTTGTTTTGCCACTTTGCTACATCAATACGGTTGTTAGTATCTCTTTTGTGACGGATATACAAAACGAAGGGAATCTTACAAGTGTACATATGAACTCAAGGAATCGAATGAAGGCTCACTGTCTGCATTTGAAGATTACGTTATGCTGGATATAATCGGCTTAGAAGAAGCGTATACATTCCATTTTAAGTCGTTTATATTGTCTTTTATACCTGACGAAGAAAGATAGCGTGACTCAAGCCTACATGTGACTCAAGCCTACACGGGCTCTAAGCTGTGCGATACGCACTGTCGTATTTGCTGTCCGTGTGCCCAGCCCCACGTGATGTCCGGGCAGAAAAGGAAGATGGCCAGAGTTTTTTTCTGCCATTGATTCTACGAAAACATTGAAAATTTAGTTACAATTACGAATATAAAAAAATATTGAAATGAAAGTCACATTTAGTCAAACGCAACAAATTAAAAAGACAAATTATCTTACAAATTATACCGCAGTAATTCAATAATTACATAAATTTGAACAGAATGCACGCCGATGGAAGCTATGTCATAAAATAACTGTATTTGTCTTTAAATTTCATTCTACGCATTATCATACGCTTCTTTTTAAATGAGACCTTTCCCAGGTGAGGTTTCTCTCAACAATTTATTGCCGGAGAACGTAATGTTACTATAACATTACATTGTTGACTAGGATTGTCACGTATACTCGGTGGTTTACTTAAAAACTTTTTTTATTGAATAACAAGCAAAACGACAGCGGGCAAAACAAAAAGGAACATATAGCATTGCAATGAATGTACCACGTGTCGAAAAAACAATTATCATATGTCCCAGTAAAATATTATGCTTATATGCTGAAGCTTGCTGATGAACTGAGCATCTGGTACTAAGGATGTTGATGTTGATGTTTATTAAGGGATCCAAAGCACCATGAAGGAAGGTTTCGACATTGAGGCATAATAGAAGTCACTTCCATATAAAAAAAGTTTTTTTTTTTTTATTTCACTGTTGATCTGTTGTATTTTGTGCGCCATGTCGGAACTTTTTTTTAATCGCAATGTTCTTTTGCCGGAATGTTGCCTTTCATGTTTTGCATACCTAAAGGTTTTCTGTTTTTTTGTTTTTTTTTTCTGCTGGTGGTCACGACAGAAGATTGTGTTTTAATTTTCGCAGACTCGCAAATATATGTATGGCTTAAAGTAAATTATTATAAAATTAAATATTATAAGTGTGTGCTCGCCGGAAATAGAGTAGATGATCAAGAATGTTATAGATACAACTTTCTTGAGAACGCTGCCAACACCACTTTACCCCACTGTCGCTCCACAGGCCTTGGTTGAAGCTGCAGCTAGGCTTCATCCTTCAGGCATTTGTAGCGTCAACTAGACAGGTGCCAACCGAGTTGGGTCGACCTTCGTCTAGCGTTGTACGTACTTGAGCCTCTTCAGAACAGTTGGCCTCACGCTAAGTCACGGTCAGGGCTGAAGACAGTGGGCTTCCGTTGAAAATCCTGAAGTAGTTACCTTGTATGGAGTGATCTCAACGACCATGGTGGACAGCTGTTTCGTTTTTCTTTCGTACGCTATTGTACTTTTTTGTATGAAGTTTTTATATACGTGTCGAACAATAGGCTTTAGAAGTCTCCTACTGTTTCGGCGCAAGTAGGCTCATATTAATCATAACTTGCGTTGGCGTCCTATGCAAAGAATCGATCTGTTTGCTCAGTAAGCACATGCGGCAATACAAATGGGTACAAGTATAGATTAGCCCAAGGTGCCGCTCTTCTGCTGCGAAATGAGCTATTTATTTCCCCTTTAGAAATGGGACTTCCCTAGAGAACAGGCTCATTTAGAATGCACATACACAGATAAAAAGATGTTGAATAAACGGCCTTATAGTAATGGCAAATTAGGCGGGAGAAAACAAACTTCACGCCTATCTTATCAATTCATATGAACGATATTTTGAGGCGAACAAACGGTCGCACGCCTACCCTCCATTTCGCAAGAATGCGAATGAGGTTCGTCATGTGAATAATTGTGTTTTATTTCCTCGCAACAGCCACCTGTTTGTTGTCTTCGGCTGTTTTATTTTTAATTTGTTTTCTTTCGCCGCAACTATGCCATTTTCAGTATACACAAATCGACTCGTATGGCGTTAAGTCGGTGTAAAAACCACTCTGAATGAAATAACCTTTTTAATGTCATTATTAGTAATGGGTACCAGCTTGAACTAGCGTTAAAGACGAAAAACCGTCGCTAATCTATTTTATTAAAAAAATTTTGACTAATAGGTTTTGCCAATGAGGTGTTGTTTGCAGATGATACTTAAAAATACAAATTAAAATTAAGATAATAAGCTGCATTTTTTTTCTTCCGAAAACACCTTTCTTACACGGTTATATTACATATTACTTTCAGTGAAATATTTGGAATTTTAAATACTGTTCTCACCCATACTTTCCCGAAACCTTCTTTTTATTATTATTCTTATTGATTCATTTACGAAGACCGGTAGTAAATTGTGGCTTCTACATAATTCTTGCTGAAATCCGTTGCGTTCTTCGTCTAGGCCTGGTTGTGACGCCCTGAAACGAGAAAGAAAATTGAGAAAAGTGTTAGCCGGAGATGGTAAGTCTTATCGCAAAATAATTCAAGACATGAAGAGATTTTGGGGGAATAGTTACTTCAAAAGCACTGTCGTTCTTATAAAGGCTTTGCGAGCCTAAGATAGCTAGACTCTGCAAAGTGTCTGTCATCCGTACTATGCCCAAAGGCAGAGGCAACCCTTGAGATTAAAAACAAGTAATATGTGTCACCATTCGCAGCATTATACGCATTTATTGTGGTTAGATTCGTTTCATCCTGCATGGATTCCGCTCCCATACGCAATGAGAGGGACAATGAGTTATGTAACACATAAAATAAATACAGCTAAAATACCCTTACTAAAGTGCGTGTTTTATATTAGATTTTCCTCAAGTTTCGTCGGATATCTTAAAAGGTCTAGAAAGATTTGCACAAATGTAATATTAATGTTCAGCAACTCCAAAAAATTTCTTGCAGTGTGTCAATTTCGTCCAGCAATACAAAAGTGACCAAGCGGTGCACCGAAGGCATCGTTCGTTCTGTCATTTCTGGCTGCGATAGTCTGCGCCCGTTGACGCCCTTCAAATTTTTAATCTAATCTTTTTTAACAATCATGGTTTCTCACAGCACTGATAACTTGCATCGAACGCGTTTAGCGATTTCGACTGGTGGATTTCAAACATTCGTACATTTAGGCAGTTTTGCGATCCATGAATATTTGAATATCATAAAATTGGTCCCAACGGACAAAGAAGCGCGCGATCCGTTGTTTACGCGCCTAGGTTGAGGGTTCCAAAAGAAGGGTACACAAAACGTCTCGCAAGCAAAAAAAGTTTTCTTTTTTTTTTTAATTGCGGTTTTAATTTTGATACGCAACAGATCGAAAATTTTATCTTTGCAAGAGCTCGCTTGCACTCTCAGAAATGGGTGGTGCAGTACTTACACCCCTTGTTTCATATATAACACCCCAAAACAACATTTCGACATTCAGTCCCCTGACGTCGAACTGGTGACACCAAGTTTTACGAGCGGCTTGATAGCTCCGTGATATGACTTTCTAAATAGCTAACGTACGTATCAACGACAAAACAAAAAAGGAAAAAAAAAAAGACAGTTTTTGCAGCAGGGTCAACAATACGTTGAGTGTCCTCCTGTAGTCGTTAATACGCACATTAGCTAGTTTTATAAGTTCTACCACTCGACTATCAAGACGTTCGTGAAAGCTGGTATCGTCGGTTAGACGTCAGTGGACTGAACGTCGAATCGTAGCTTTTAGTGTGTGAAATATGGGACAAGGGGTGTAAGTTCTAGACCAACCATTTGTGAGAGTGTACATTCGGAGGTCACGTGAAAGATTTTGTCAAGCGGTCAAAGGCGGCTTCCGTCCTCGTCTCTCAACGTGATTTCTATGATTTCCCAAAAATTCCTTTTGAAGAGCGGCGACTCCGGACACCTTTCGTCGAGTATTCACAACTTTTTCGGTTTCGTTCAAGCGGTTCATTAGTTCGCGATGTTTTGCGATCCAAGAAATGTTAAGTATGAACGACTCTCTTCTCTCGTCAAACGCCTTTCAATGACGCGCACGGTGTGTTGCGGTGGGTTTTGTCCGGTCAATATATAATTCCTTCGCATTATGCAGATCTTCGACGTTATACGGTGTGCGGTTGAGGCTGGTATGAAAGTACAATTTTACGCACCTCAAACGTCGAAATCTTTCCCACTGTTTTCTTCGATTCAAAAGAGTTTTAAGTATTCATCTTTCTCGCTTTTATCTAACTTCGTAAATACTGTCAGAATAAAGGAATAAAACACGTCACTAAAGTATGAAATATAGAAAGATACACAAATATATGCAGTGTTCGGTGTCCTAGGCCCGATGCTTGGCGCAGTCAGTTTTGAAACAGAACAGATTTGATAGGTTTGTATTAGAAATACAGTAGGTGTTCTGGTATGGTGCCTGGAATCTGTAATTGAAGTGTATGTGATTGTTTTTGTACTCTTTTTTTATATTGCATTTTTCACGGTTTTCTAAGTTTTGTTTCGTAGGGTGTGTACATCTTTAATCGATGGCCTTTTTGAATGTATATGTATGTTTTCTCTCCACTCCTGCGATGACCTCATCGAGGTCGCAGTATTTTGAAATAAATGAAATAAATAAATACCGAAATTCACAGCGGCTCAAGACAGCCATCCATAATGGTACACATTTGCACCTTAAATAATTGTGATATGCCATGACGTGCCGGAAAGCCTAAGCTAAATTTCCAGGGACTTCGTCACGTAAGCACATTTTGAATCACGGTAAAGTGGTCAAGGCTTGTTTTTACCCACTTTTATTTTACACCTGGTTAACATGGGAAAGTGGGACCGTACTGGGCTGTGTTTAGCCACTTGCGTTCCACAAGGACAAAGCAGTTGCACTGTTAGCTACAACTCCTGTTTAACAAAAATGCGACCCACAGAATCCCCTAATGGCCACCAAAACTCAAATCGTATGTAGGAGGTTATCTGTACAAATTACATAGCGGTCGAAATTAAGATTTATTAGAAATCTAAATTTTTTATGGTGTATTTTCTTAGTGCTGCGACTCGTGCGGTACCTATATAGTTATTCCCACTTCTGGCGTTTTACAATCAATACATATGCAAAAACCCGTAGGCACAACAGTGACTATTAACGTTCGCTCGCTATGTCATCGTTTCCGCCTACTTCGAAACAGACATTTTTAGTGCTTCAAATCTGCACAAGGTATCAATGCGCGTATGTATTGTGAAGTTTTAATTTTTAGACGGGTGATAACATATTTATAAAAAAATTAATCCTTCCATAACGATTTTTTTTAAATAAAGGTAAAATAAAATTGTTCAAGCAGTCAATTGCGAGCAACTGAAAGAAGAATTATGTAATTGGACGGCGATGCAATACACATGGAGTACAATATACTATATATATTTTGCGAGGCCGGATGCATGGATGCATACACAGGGTTGCTGATGCCGAGAGATGTAAAAGCTGAGCAAATCAAAATGTCGAAATCCCCTTATACGACCGCTTCCTGCATTTCGTATTGTTCTCACAAATGAATTTTAATGTCAAAATTAACAGGGAATTGCACATTTGAAGTTTAAATGCTTTAAGCATTGTGCCATTTTCTCGAAACCGTGATTCGATTGATAATCTAGAAATGCGACCACAGTGGTATAAATCGCAACACACTGCATTGCAATAGAGCGACCGCTCATTCTGTCTTATTGTACCATCAGACATTGACCCAGACGAGCAAATCTAGAAAGCTGAGTTTACTAAAAAGCGCCGGAATGGCTGCAGCAGCATTAACCAGTCAATAAATACTTGATTGGGTCATCTGAGAAGTTACTATATGGATTTATTTGAAAGTATTAACGCACAAAAATACCTTAAAACCTTTTGCACTGTAGCACTGCTACAATAATTGAATAAGTGTTGCAAGTCCATAAAAGATATAAAAACGTTATACACTGCTTGCCTTGCATATTTTTTATCGCTTATTAAAATGTTTAGGCAGATTTCCCCGGCATACAAGAAAGATTACCGAAAATATGTGTTATTCAGATAGTGAACTTTCTGGCTACAGCATTTTGAGAAAATGTAATCCGTCATCAATTATTCGAGGAACATATAACACGTATATTACATGGCACAATCTATGATTGCACACCCAAGTGAAGGGTGTAATTGAATTCTACCATTAATTTACGATTCTTTATTATTTTAACTGATTATGCCGCCCCTGGTGGTGTGAGATATTCTAGCCCCGCCGTAACAACGTTAAAATGAAAATCGGGTGCAGCTACTGAAATATTAACGGATTTCTGCCATACAATTGGAATAATGTGCTTCAACCTACAAAATATTCCACAGTTTATTATGATGAGCGAACAAAACCGATCATCCTCAGCGTCTCTATAAAGCTTGTATGATGCGACCGTTCAAGTTTATACTTTCAAGAACAATTCCATCTCAATGGCTTTGATTTTCCCGTACTAATAATCATCTTTGCGTTTAAGTACTTACCACGAAACATAGATACACTACGCCGCTTTTTAACGAATCAATGAAAACGTAAGCACCGAAAATATTGTAGAGTATTCGCTATTTGTGGTCATGTCACTCCTGATATATCGGCAAATGTTACCAGAGTAGGGTTATCAACGAGTTATTTTTCTAGAAATACGAGCATGCAAACCAGAGCTGATTTTGATTGCTAGATTACACAAGGTGAAAGGATTGATGTTATTTATTACTTTATTTATTTATTACAGAGAAACAAGCGAAAAAACATAGAGGTACGATAGCAGGGCAGACGCAAGGAAAAATTGATGCCATGTAACAGCGAGCAAAACGCGACTGCTACAGGAAGCATAGCAAACCGATTAAGCATCGAAAAGTACTCTCAGTCGGTAATAATGTACCAAAACAAAGTGTATGTAAAAAATATCCTGAGTTTTAAACGTTCAGTAAAGCGCAAAAAAAGCTCTCACTATTTTTTTAACAAGATTTTTAGATATTTGCTTTAGCACTGTAGATTTTTGGAGAGAAAATGAGCATTTGAAAACATCAGTCTCAACTTTTTGGCGTGAACATAATTTTCCTGTCATGATCCTGCCTCTTGGAGATGACGTGGAGGTGAAGTAAACATTTGCTTTCTCAGCGCCAGGTTGTGTAGCATAAATGCTTTAAAGAAGTTTTAAGAGTAAACATTTCTGACTGCCCTTATAAGTTGGCTGGATTATGAAAAGAGAGCCCGTCGGTCACCTGCGGTCATTGCTTAACGCCAGGCGATTCATGTAAGTGTATTGAAAAGACACAGAACCGTGGGGTTTAATGAAGCATGTAGGCGGTGCTTGACTGTGAATTAGCTTCAATATGTTGTGTTGTGACCTCTGTTGGATATATTTTGCAATCTGTGGAACGCCAAGTGTGCCGGAGAACCTAGAGGTCTGCAGGCTTCGCTTGTTCTCGTTGCGAAAGAAACGGTGCATTCATCAATTAGACGCTAGAAAATTCTCACAGTAGTTTGAAGCAAAACCTTCCACCATATGTACTTGGTGCAAGATCTTAAATATAGGTAAATGAGCCCAGTTTTACTTCTTGTTCCGAGATAACAAGGTTATAAAAGTTATCGTAGAATTTTTTTTTAATACATTAACGTTATTGTATCCGAAAGAGAGTCCCATTCTTTCCACCAAGCACAGCTTTTATGTCTACACGGTAGTGTTGATACGCGTTGTAGCAATACAAGGTTTTAGTTTGTAATTATCAGTTACTAATCTGCAGAAACAAAGCAACCTGCTTTCTTTAAAGGGGCGGTGCAACGATATTCAATTGGAATGTTTTTCACTTTACACGAGTTTACTGTCGAAGAAACCTCTTTGCTGCAGTGTAATTTAAATAATAAAAGTGAACGTTTTCTTTCAATATCTCCTTCGTAAAATTTGATGACGTAGCGTTGGGTTCGCAGTATGCCCCAGTGACGGTATTTGAATGTGGTTCATAGATTGGATCCAAGCATTGCGTAAGCACTCGGTTTGAGCTCGTGATAATCGATAGCTCGAGAAGCACTCGGGTAGTGAGTGGCCCGTGGCGAATCGCGGCAATGACGACAATAGCCAAACCCTAACAATGTATGGAACTCAGCGCGTCTCCCGTGCTTTGCCAACCTCAGCGCGTGGCTATGATCACGATTGGCGGCATAATCGGCTCCAGATAACGTGGTCGCTTGTAAAGGAAGTAAACGGTGCTCGTTTTTTTTTTTTTTTACATTTATAGCGTTGTGACAAATACAAACGCGAGTTTGATTGGTCATAAGCGTCAGGGATTCGTTTTAAGCGGTATTCGCGCAAAGTGCAAAAATTGTTCCACTTCCCCTTTAAACGTGCCTCGAATTAAAGCAGCTGTTTTCAAAAGTCTAGAAGGTATAATGAGTATAGTGGTCTTCGAAGGACGTCGGCTAAATTTTCGTAGCAAGGCCTTCAAACGTGTCTGCTGTGCTCGGCTCACTGGTAAACCATGAACGATTCCACCGTGACTTCCACGAACCCGTGTTTCAATGGGTTGCTGAAACCTATTTACAGATGTTTGTGAACGCGTACCGTTCTCTAAACGGACAGGAGCGCAGCCGGAGACTGACACTCGAGCGCTCTTCGTGCGCCGAGTATATTCCTCGGAGCGCGAGCGACGTCACGTCCACAACCAAGATGGCTGCCCCGTTGTCATGAGTCATGACCGTCGAGACAAAGGGCGCAGCTGGAGCGCTGTCCCTTTTAAGTTCAATATTGCTTAATCCAGCAGGTAAATACGGTTTGATTTGAAATCCAAGACAGCAATTAGCGTTCCGGAAAATGGTTTGTTCGTGCATCTCGCATAAAAACGAATTCATTTATTGAACTGTAGCGTGCCGATAGCACAGCGGCAGAAAAGTTGCCGAGATGAGAGGACATTCGGACCCCTGCCCTTCTTAAAATGCTTAGCCCAGCGAATAAAAATATTTTGACTGAGAAACCGCATGCATCTCGCCTGAAAACGAATTGACGTGTTATCTATTGTACGCGAGTGTGCCGGTATCGGCGTAGCACATCGACGGGTTCCAGCTCGTGCTGCAAGACGGCACGGAACATCTGACAAGTTTGACAGCTTCCCGCGTCAACGTGCGGCTTCAAGAATGTTGTTTCTCATTTACATCTGAACAGCGTGCATGGTCAATAAATAGATCAATGTATGTGCTCGAAGCGAGTCTTCAAACCTTCCAGGATTATTGAAACATTCGCAGAAACTTCCTAACGTTACCGTCTTTTAATATTTTTACAGTCTGCCGCTCCACAAAGGCCTTAATTAATTTATCTTCAAAATATATTTCTGCTTCTGCCACCCGTATCCACGAGATTCCGGGTTCGTCATAACCGTGCGGTCGGAAGTGGCTCATGCGACTCGTCGATATTTTTGGTGTGTCGCGCTCCTGTACGCTATGCTCCGTGTACTTGCTGCGCTCGGAGTATGAAACTCGGAGCGTCGGAATAGGAATAAAGGAGTGCGGTATTAACGCGCCCATTGAACCGCACAGTGCTTGCGAAACGAAGTCGCAACCATCGACCCTAGACCAGAAAATACGCAGCAACGTTTGTAGCTGGTCCTGTCGGTACATGGCACAAATAATATAAAACAGCGCAAATAGACACAAAGACAAAGAGAATGACACAGCCATGGCGCTGACTCACGACATTCGTCTTCTTTTTCTTCTACTCGCATATGCGTAAAAAGGACCATTACACGAACACAGGCAGGATATCTTTTTCCGTAGAGAACTTGAAAGGGTCCAGGCCTGGCTCACTTTGGAAGTTCCACAAGACAGGTCCCTGCGTATTTTATACCATGCGCAACCTTCGCTTAGAGGATAGGAACGTATGCTGGGCTTAAGAGAGCTTTCTAGAACCTGGAAAGCTCTCCTTACTTTTGACTCAACATAGTCTAAACGTCTAAAGCGTGGTATTGCCCAGTAATGTTGGAGAGCATGATTCTAAAGCTGCTGCTCGTGTGCATGATTGTAAAGCTGTTGCTCGTACACGAAATATATATAGGGTTCTGTTAAGGTTGTCAGCACACTATTTTAGGCTGTTCGCCAGCACCATGGGAAGCATGGTCTACCACCCTTAGGATATTAGCGCAGGGACAAGTGAATTTGCTATCTTAAAATTTATACCTTCTTAGCGTGCATGAGAATGGTATCAGTGAATACGCTTCTGCAACTCGAGCACATTGTAGGTAGTTGAAGAAGCACGAGCTTGACTGTTTTTTTTTATATCTGGGATTTGTGCAGTATACGTCTTCGAAAGAAAAATACGTACTAGTTGACACTTGAGATGCTCTCAGTGTTCCTGACACGCACGTCGAAGGACACGCCACGTCTGTTTTGTGTTGAGAACCATTACAGCTTTTTTTGTGATTTCCTGAGCGTGATGGCAGATATCCTGATTTTCTCCTCGTCAGTACGTAAAGTAAGATAATCGAATAATGGATGTGTGATGGCCCGTCTGCGAATGGAGCGGGTTTCCTGCCAAATTTGCGGTTCTCTAAATTTGTCTAACGACAGAAATTGTCGTATATTTCAGTTTGCGAGATTTTCACCAGTTTTCAAGTCATATTAGCGTTTTCTCTGACGGTCTAAAACGCTCTCTAGCATACATTTAACAATCGTAAGTAGCTTAATATGTGCGGTAAGTTGGAGTCACGATGTCGACATTTTTGCTTACTTTCAGCAAACTTGCTTGTCAATGAGAATAACGCTTGTGACGCGATTAAAATATCACCTTGGCAAACACTGAAGCATGATTTGAGCTGGTTTCTCCCTCAGTGCAATAATTAGTTTTCCAACTTTGCCAGATGGCATGCGCCCGCTGAACTATGCACAATACATAAAAAATGGGGGCTATGCCTTCTAACTTTGAGACTGCTCACGGGAAGTTCCAAGCTACGTCAGACTAGAGATGTGTAGTATTTCAGATATGTATTTAAATAATTTTAAGTATTTTGTATTTCGCATTCAATTAAATAAGGGGGAATGTATATGTCAAATGTATTAATATACCTAAGATTGAATGTTTCAAATACATATATTTAAAATACCTACAGCCCCAAACAAATATCTGGGCAATCCTTTTTGCGATCAGATGTGGCAAGGGGCACTCTTTGCGAAGAAAGTCACAGGCAAAGAGCATGACACTTGCTACGCTTAGCGCAGAATTATCATTGAAAACTCGAAAAAAAGCCCGTGCGTCTGCTTTCCTGCGCAACACTCGGAGAGCCAATCAGCGCAACTTACGGAGGCAGCTCAGCAAATGACGATGCCGAAACATATGTTTAGACAAAAAAAAAAACGTACGTCTGAGTTGTGACCTTAAACAATGCAAAACGCCACGCCTGCATTGCTTAATGTAACAACTCAGACTGCGTTTTTTGGTCTAAAGATTTGTTTCGGCATCGTCATTCGCTGAGCTGCCTCCGTAAGTTGCGGTGATTGCTCTCCCAGTGTTGTGCGGGAAAGCAGATGCGCGGGCATTTTTTAGAGTGAAAAAAAAGGGAAGACTAGAACAAGAAATTAATGGGATGAGTATAATTATTACCTTTTGGGTTGGGTGATATAATTATTTTTAAACACATTGAATCAACGACTTACTGTCGGAAAAGGCTTTGGCGTGTCAAGTCAGCCTTTTTATTTAATCTTACTCAGAATACATTGTTCTTCTATGTGTTGTATCCGCCTATGAAGATATGACAAACTCATTTTATTTTAAAGCGGCCAATTTCGATTTAAGCAATTAGTTCTTAGTATATATTAACTTCACTCTTCCTTTTGCATGATTTTTTTTTTTTACCTGGGTTAAATATAAGTCTAAGATGTCAGTATTTGAGAACAATATGTTTTTGGAAATGTATTTAAAGATGATCAAAAACGATCGTTGTATTTGTATCTTGTATTTCAATACGTTTCTTAAAGTGTAATTAAATTTGTATTTAAATACGTTTTTGCGGAAGTATTTTGTACTCGTATTTTAACACATTTCTGGAAGTCAGATATCTTTACTGGAGAATAGAACATTTGAGAAGCGTGTGAATTCGGTTATTGAAGGTTTGAACTGCCAACAAATATTGCACACGAAAAAAAAAAAAACACATCAGAACTATGAGGATGCACGTAGGAAGGTAAGGCTACATAATACACCTCGTAGCATTTTGTAACAGTAATATGATGCAGTAGACATCGTTCGTGCATGGAAGCAATCTAATTCAAGCAGAAGAGCTCCTTCTAAGGTTTTGTTTTGTTAATTGTGCTGTTTTTTTTTTTTTACTAATTATAGCTGAAAATGTAGTCAGGAAGTAGTTCTTTCGCAGCACATTACATTTAGCGGTTCTTAGGCATTCCCTTGGCGGGTTTCAAAGATTTAAGTTGGCAACACTTCGTTCAAGGTGCCACACCAAGGTTCGTAAGCGAGATGGCAAAAATAGCGTTGAACTCCAACGCGTGGCACTCGCCAAAGGGAATTCTTTTTTTTTTTTGTGCACAATGAAGGCAGTGTGACCAAATGAAGCGCTACAAGCCAACAAGATTCAAACCCAAATTATTCTCAAGAAAGCACCCCAACATGTGTAAACATGTGTCTTCGGTACTACCCTGGTCAAATGTGATCCAGTAGAGTCACACGTTCAT
The DNA here is from genome assembly GCA_013358835.2 of Ixodes persulcatus. Lineage (NCBI taxonomy): Eukaryota > Metazoa > Arthropoda > Arachnida > Ixodida > Ixodidae > Ixodes > Ixodes persulcatus. Next base: position 219,997 of record JABSTQ010011422.1, read on the forward strand.
TAAAACACTAAATGTGAAAATGAAGTGCCTAATCATCAGAATAAAGTTATATGCTAGATATACATTGACACCATCCTCGACAAATGTTAAAGATAAAAATATCCTCTGCGCAGTGTGCCAGTGTCGGATAGCTTTTATGGGTATCTGGAGCGACTCCCACGCAGGGAAAACGCCGATAATCGTTAATTGTACGATGCAGCAGTAAACGCCGTGTTCTACACCAATGCGTAAGAAATAAACACCAGAAACAAGAAATATATGTTGTAGTTAGAGTTCCATCGCACATTTATATTAATGAAACTCGATCGCCGTCGGGAAGGCGGCGATCTGCTCCGTTCGGATGTTAATTGGCCGTTCCTTAACTTCGATTACGGTACGCGTAAAAAAAAAAAAATACGTGGGAAAAAAAAGCACTGTCTTCGGCGAAATGATGTTGCAAGGATACGTCTGTTTCTGCCGAGAATAATAACGTTTATTGTGTCGCCTGCGCGTGTTTTCTGCTTGTTTGGGCAGAGTGTGACCGATCACCTCCGCTGGCGGAAGTTGGAAAAAAGAAGTAAGAGAAAAGCTCCCCTCTCGCGTGGACGCTCGCTCTCATCTGGCCCTCATGAAGACGTTGCACCGGCGGCCAGATGCCTGCCGCCATAATTCCCAGCCTCCCTGGATTCTCGAACTACGGGCACCCTACCCGGTAGCCGGGCACAACAATTGTTCGGGTGGGAACAGAGAAAGACGGACCGCGAAAAAGAAAAAAAAAAGGAAAAATTTTGACGGCGTAAGAACAAGGCAAAAAGCACTGGTCACAACTCCCTCCCCCGTTGCTTTCGGCCTTGGTCGTACGAAGGGGAAAAATGCTGGGTTCCGTCCTTTCTGCGGTAACAGTCCGTCTCTTTCCATGACGTGTGCATGCTGGAAGGATCCACCCCGTCATAAGGCATTCCGCCTCTATCTGACTTCGTCAATACGCCCCGGGCTCCGCCCTCTTCAAAACGCGAGGGCGGAGTCTTGCATTTTTAACGATTTCCCCCTCCCGCCCTCCTCCTCTCTCTTATACGCCCCTCACCCTCTGCAGTCCCCAGTTTTCCTCCCCACCCTTCAACTCATTGTTTACGCGAGAGAGGACCGCAGGCAGTGAGCAGGAAAGCGGACGGGGGGGAGGGAGGGTACTTGGGTGTCGGGACGTTGGGCGAGGCACCGTCGGGGATGTGGGAACCGGGGCGCGCAACCGCAGCTGACGGAGCTGGCGACAACGCATGGCTGGCCGCCTGAGCTTAGCGGGGGCACCTTTCATTGTCTTTGTGTTTCGCGCTTTGTACTTTGTCCCCCCCGGACGACTCGGGTGAGGCGGTCGCGCACCGTTAGACCTCGCGAGTTGTATTTGGGCTGTGCCAGATCGATGCTTGCGGCGTGGACAGTGGGCTAGGGGCTGTTTGCTTTTGGGTGCCGAGCTTTGGAACCGAGACTCATTTCCGTGCGGGAAACGCCCATGTGCGTCGCCTTTAATTGGGCATGTTTGGTTCTGCGGTAGAGGTCCATACCAAGTAAACAATCAGCGGCCCTCGATAGGTAGGTGCATAGTCGTTGTAGGCGAGTATGCTCGAAGCGAAATATTACTTTTGAAACGACAAATTCAAGATAAAAAAGTCCTGACTTCTTTCCTTCCAAATTTGCATTTATTTAGGTTGCACTGAAAGTACTACAGCAGCGGAGAATTTGCTGTTCAATGAAACAGTCCACGCGAAGAAAGTACGTTCAATTATTTTTTTCACTTTGGCGAAATATGACTTAGAATAACCATTTGAAGCGCAAAAACCACGAAACCCGAAACGTTTTTGTTTTTTTAGAGACATGCTGGTAACAAGTTAAAACGAATATTAATAATGATCTCATTCCCTTTCTCACTGAACTGTCCATTGCAACCCCCTCCCCCCCCCCCCCCCCACGCCCTCTCCTCCAGTCCCTCCTCGATCATACCTGTAACAAAACAAACACAGGAGGGCATAGAAAATATAGTAAGGGTGCAGGCACAATATTTACCATGCTAAAATAACCTGAGACTGGGGAAGTAGATGAACATCAAAAAGTAGAAAGAACAGAGAATAGACACGACGATGTGTCAGGTTAATTGAGATGAATTCCTGTCTATTTTCTTTACGTTTTAATGTTTCTCTTCTTCCCCAGTCTCAGGTTAATTCAACATCACTTCAAGATATCGCAACTCTGTTTTTGTGTCAAGTGAATTCTCTTATCCTTTCCTAAATTTGATTATCAAAATGACTGCTACTCGTAAGACTTCATAGGTGCGAGCGGCTGGGGACAAAAAAAAAGAGTAGCATTAAACATTACCAAACCGTCGTTAAATGATCTGTATTTCGTTAGGTAGGTTCGCTTTACTCCTTTGATACTCATGCTATGTGTGAAGACTGGAATTGATATAAGGTCTTTCAGATAACGCAACATTTAGCGACATACGGTCTCTTGACCCATATAAAAAATCACCGTCTGTCGTACGCTGCGTAGGCGGAAATTTGTGACAAGAAACGGAATGACAGGTAACTTTACGTAGTGAGGTATGCACCTTATTCAACGTAGTGACGTACCCTTTACCATTTTTAAACCAAATAGATAACATACTTGCCTTACTATTTTTTATTGACATTACGTAACTCGTTGCCTTTCTTTGACAGGAGGACCTCAATGAGTTAAAATGTTCTGGGAGGTCGCAGACGACAAGTTATAAATAGTTATAAAAAAATCGGCTAACCCCTTACGCTCATATACATACTTTTCAATTCTTGAAAAGAGAAAGTTAAAGAAAAATACACGAGGTGGAGTTTGAGAAAGCGTTTGGCACACCGCACTCTCAACCGCGATTCTGGTTACTAAAATTCATTCACTGACCCAAATGATCCTACAACCACCGAACTCGTTTCTATGTTTTCAATATCACACTAATCTTAAGCGTTAAATGCAAAAAAAAACTAAAAAAAACTTTCTTTTCTGGTTTTCACCACACGCGCAAAGATGTACTCAGATAAATTTCGCCGCACAAGCGAACTGAAAAAAAAAAAGGCGAAGAACACAGCGTGGGACAGTCATAAGGTTACACTGCGAAGTTTTCCCATGCACAATTTTTTTGAGCTATGGATTTCACGCGAATCTTTAACGTCGAAATAGTGTCGCTTTTTAATTTACTCAAGACAAACGACAGTGTCACGTTTGTTACTTTTTGTTTGTAACTCTAGCGATAATGCGGTACTTTTAATTTACGTAAGGGAGTGTGGTAAGCCGGTTTGTTTATTTGCAAGTAGTGAGTATCATATTTCGTTACTTTTTCGGCATCGCCTGATATAGAGGTAGTTCGGATTTCGAACACAAATCATTAATTTGCCTAAACCTTTTTGTAAGCGAATACAGTAACCCATATTAGTTATGATTTGTGAATCTCCCACTCATGAGAAATAAGGGCTCGTTAGAAGGCGAAGAAATATGGTGTTGATTAACATAAACAACAAAAGAGCAAGCGTCCAAGGACGCGTCATTTTACCACTATGGCGAACGTTACAAGTTTTTTCCAGCGGAAGTTGCTAGTGCATAGGTGCCGGCTTCGAAAAGTGAGGCAATTTTAAAAACCTTCTAGCACGGGAGAATCAAGGGGACGTTGTAAAAACGGATATGCTGATAGCAGTTTAGAGGAAACATGAACAAAAGCGTCTGAAAGTCACGGTAGTATTTCCCAGGTGAAAAACAGTTTAGGAAAAAATGATTATTTTGTTACTAAAAAGCTCTAAGCTGCGTTTTACGTGAGCGGTGTTTCCGAAAGTAGTATTAATTAGAAAAAGAAGCTTAGGCTTTTCTGAACAATAAAACTCAAGAAGGAATGGAAATTTCGCTAGCCTAAATCTGGATGTATCGAAATTCAATTCTCCGTTTTTCTTGTTCAATTGAATTCAAGGAATTTTTTAAACCGCCTACTTTGTTGATTCTGTTACGTACTCTAAATGGCTTGGCGTATGTTTCGTGTCCTTTTCTGAAAATGGAGATTAAGAACATAATTTCTGATTCAAACGGCGCAGTTTGTTTCTTACGCGGTAACCTCCGTCTGTCATCCGCATCTGTTGAGGGACTCGCATTTGTTACCATCGTCAACCCAAAATTAGAATATACATAAGCAGTATGAGATCATCATCTTTAATGTTTTGCATCTAATATAGATTTAGAAATCAGGCGTTTGCTTTCTGACTTCTCAATATTCTATAGTAGCGCCACTCAACTTAACCGAATTTATCACTAGATTCTACACATTAACATAGTCGCATTGCCAAGCGTTATCCTTTTACAGATTTTGTGTCAACAATATTCTGCTCGACTAATTCATTTCACCCCGGCATGATATGCTCTTTCCTGTTGTTCCCCAAGCAAAAGGGAATCTCCCTTCCACCGAAAATGCAGTATTTTATTCTTTCTGGTGACTTCTACGCACAGAAACATTCTGTCGTTAGTCGTCTTTCTTATTTTAAATACATAATTCTCGTTCAGTGACATGTTAAACTCACGTGTTATTGATCAACCCATTAACAAAGTACCCTGATCTCAGTGTTTTAAAGCACTTCGGTATATAGTTAAAAAAAAAAAAAACTTGGTAGAAATTGCCATATGTTGAACCTAAACCTCAGAAGTATAAAAACAGGAGCAAACAGGGCAAATTTTCCCTACAGCTTATAATATAACCTCTTTGATCCCCCGAGGTGTCCTTCAGAATCTCGGTGGCGTCTGGATGGAGATTTGCACGCGGAAAATGAGGACTATTCAGGGTCCCTAAGACACAAACCGTCGCAGCTCTGCGCACCTTTCCAAACCAAGCTTTACATCGTGAAATGCGTATAGATAAGATGTGTGAGGGCTTCCTTATGAAAAAACGCTACAAAAGTGTTATGAAGTAATATCTTTTTCAGTTGCGAACATTGACCACTCATCATGAAGAAATCCCAATGTTCGCTATCAACTGCGCGTTTGCATAGCTTTAACGCCGTAAGAATTCTTTGTGCGAACCTTCGCATGAACGTTTGCCAGCATATAGGGGGTGCATTTTTTAGTCTTTACAGATCTGTTGAAAAAGAGACGTGATAGCTACTATAATACGGTTTGCGCAGATAAGTTATACTGCAAGAGGGACATATAATAGTGGTCGAATCGTCGCGATGAACCGGATAATTAACTAAAATGTGTTAGTTAACTTTTTATTTAGTAAATATATACGCATGGTTCCAATTACGAACTTGCTGAGCGTCACCGAAATCCACTAAATCAGTACATGTTCAAAACGGAGCGCGCGAGAAGCGCCGTGCTGCGCTGCAGTTACCCCTCGTGAAACAGGCGCAAAGCTAGCTAAACGACTACGCGCTCGCGCGTGTTTTTTTTTTATAATTTTCGTTTTTGTAGAACCAGCCTTGAGCCTGTAGAGCGAGTCGTAACATTGGCGCATTTCTACGCTTAGAAAAGTGCTCAAAGTCATTCTAGAATTCAATGGTCTACTGGTTTTCGATGACGCTCTGCAAGTTTCTGATTGAAACGATATGCTTCTTATCACTAATTAAAACGTTAGTAACAATTTTAGACTACATATTCAATTCACCTTGACAATTAGTACCCTATATATGTTCCCCTGGTTGTATAACTACGCTGTCTACACTGCATTAGTGTAGCTTTCAGGGTTTTTATAAAACACATCTGTAAAGCCTAGAAACAAAAAACACCCTGTATTTATCTAAACTCTATGGTCTCAGCAATAGAGTCTGATAGCAGTGTCTTGGACTACAGCTAGTGCGCGTGATTTCGCAGCATGATGTAAGCACCAATGCGTTTTTCTTGGGTTCTAGAGTTCTTGCATTTTATGTTAAAGCTCAGTAACATTTGCTAGCAACGCAAGGAGTTCTTCACAAAGCTGCGGAACAAACGTGCTGATAACTTAAGTATCTCGAATCTCAACCATGTTTAGAAAAAAAAAAAAATGTTTCCGTTGAAACGTTGTTTAATAATTGTCACTGGTTAGGCTTCTTTCGTAGGTAGCAGTGATTTCTTTCCCAATTCTACGTAGAAAAAGCCACAGCAAATAGTTTCAAATGCAGAAAAAAATATCACATTTAAAATGCTTTATTCTATTTACGATTTCCTACAACACGCTAGCTCTGTAGTTAGAAGCAATTTACATAATTACTATCATCTTTAGTGGGTCCTCATGCTGATTCATACAAGAAAAACTCCAATAGAAAACTCGAAGTATAGGGAATACGCAGTGTTTTAGGTATAGCTCTAAAACTCTTGCCGTCGATCATTTTAAGCCCGAAGTAATAGAAATGGTATCAGCAAAAAATATCGTATTATTTTCAATGTACTGGTTTTACATTGAATAAAAAAATCAGAAGTTTGAGTTTTTTGGTTCTCACTTTTTTATTTTTTGCGCGGGCAGTGAAGTGAGGTTGAATAGTACAAGCTAGCCAAAAAAGGAGGAACCAAAATTCCCGCTGAGCTGCAATTAAATACCCGTATACCCAAGGACGTAAAAAGAAAAAAAAGACACGCACAAGCACGCAGGAATTAGGATTACAATGCAGCATCTAAGGAACCCGCTATCTATCAATAAATAACAAAGAAAAAAGTAAAACAAAAAGAAAAGAGACAAATCTCCGACTGAAAGATAACATAGCGCTCGCTTCGCGGCATTTCTTAAGAATGCCTGATGGCTCAAGAAACATTGAGGTAACCATTAGGTATTGGATATAAAAGATTACAAAACGATTTCTTAGTTACTTATGCCCCCTAGTTCTCAGAATAAATATTTCCCACCCATTCGGAGGACACGTAGTAGTTTAGAGGACAAACAAAAAAAAAAAAAACATCGAAGTGGATGCTATTTTTTCTTTCTCAACGAGAACGTTTTCCTGCCGCAAATTGTGGAAACAGGTCTGCGTTTCGCCATTGAGAAATAAGTCTTCTGGAAAACCAGGACTAGATGACCTGCTGCCGCCGGATAATCCTGTTAGTACGGTCCGCTGGGTGTCGGGCCGCTGGAGTTCAAATGAACGCGAAACCCTTAAAACTGCCAAATAATAAAAAAATCAAGAAAGCTTAAAGCAATTGTTACTTGCCGCACTTCACGCGTCATTAGAAAAGTACGATGATGTCAAAATGACGTAATTACATTAGGAGTAAAAATAAGATTTCGATTCTTCACTACTAGCCTATACTTCAGGCTTACCTTTGAAACGGTTATAGGATAGATGCTGCCCCGTTCTTGATGTTAACACTGGGTAACCAAGTTAAACGTGCCTCGTCATGTTTGCCATCGAGGCTTGTCTAGCTCGAAGTTTCAATTAAAAAAAAACAAAAAACATCTCAAGTACCGTCAGCGCGACAATAACTTCAAGAATTTTAATGATATCGAAACGGTCGACGAACAGGAAGTGAAGTTTACTTGTCTATATTTAACTTGTTTTTATTATAAATGCGAACGAAGAAGCACGGGACAAGCCTTTTTCGAATTATTATGATATTTTAAAGTGCTTTAAGACACCACAAGCCCCATTACATATAAATGACGTGGTATAATCGATACAGCACTACATAATTCACTTTCTGTCCTTATTTAAAAAAGTAGAAAAAAACAACCCAAAAAACATCGATTTTCAAGGCGTGATGAAACGTTGTGATCTTTTCTAGCGCTAAAAAATATGCCTGTTTAAGAGCCAATTGTGAAAACACAAGGGCGACCTAACCGTGCTATTATCGCATCTGTGTGCTGTTTAAACCTCAACTTGCGGATTTCAAACTGAATGGAGAGGCCTCTCAAATGCGGGCTGTGCGGCGTCGCGGTCGCGGAACACCGAAATGACGGGGTAACATTTACGACTACAGGTTAACTTCTGTGAATGTACCGTGAAATATAAATGATGCTTATTTGGTTCCGTTACGAAAACAAAATATCGGAGCCATATTACAGAAGAGAGCAATCAATCGTTGAGGCAAGTTTAAGGGAGTGTAGAAGATCGATAAAGGTTTAAAAAAAAAAAGAGCCACTTCTAAAAGCATCAACTACTTACGAGAACTCTCGTTCCCACACGTTTGATGCATCTCTCCGAAAATACGAGTCCTCTTTGCAATACTCGATATCTTTTGCCAGCTCGCACGCCAAAAAAGTTGCCCTTGCAAAACGTGTGCAAGCAGCACTTGGTAAAATCTTGATTGCTTCGTCTCCTCGTTAAAGGCCCGTTCACACTCTTGCGACCTCCTAAACCTGGGTTCCTTAAAACTTCTTAAACCAGAGGACACATTGGCGCCATCTATTGGGTAGCAGTGTAAACTCGGCGGTCCGGCATATTTTTTTAAAACTTTTGTCAATGTTATAAACGAGCCTTTCTATGGGTATGACGCACATTTGCCCTCGGAAATCCCCAAAAACCTTCGCTCTTGTGAAATGCAGTTCCACAGTCACCGCGTAGATGGCGCCACAATGCCAATGTGTTCCCTCGTTCTAAAAAACATTAAGAAGTTTTAAGAGATCTCGTCTCTCTCAGTCGTACTCGGTCGCAAGAGCGTGAACGGGCCTTAAGGATGAAGCTGTAAACAGTCACTCTGGAAGTCGCACAATTGACCAGGCTACATGTGTACAAAAGGCCACAAATATAAAAAAGCGTGTTATAACAAAAGCACACAAAAAAACACATCTACGTACGAATTTGGGCCTAGCAAAAAAAGAATCTTTTTTTGTCGACTACATATACCTAGGACAAAACACACACAAAAAAACCTAGTCATTGCGTCATTCCGGCATAAAAAAATACAAAAAACGACGACAGGGGTATCGCTAGCATTACTAATTCGCGGACTAATGATAGATGATTTCCAGTGTTCGTTGTTTCACTAAATTCACACACGGCAAAGAGCGCTTTCGCTTCCCATGCTCCCAGCTGCAGTGCGCCAATACACTCGGTCACCGATTCGCTTCGATTCATTATGAGATTTGCCACGCGGGTACAGGGACAGGTCCTACCACTTAATCCCGCTAGAGAAAATAAATCAACAAAAGCAACGAGATGGCTTCATCTTTTTATAAAATTATTCGTCGTTCAAAACGCACTATTCACGTCCTGCTTTCGAGCCGTAGCTTGCCTGCTAAGTGTAGAAAACTGAAAATTCGCGACCGAAATAAAACAATATTCTACTGCCAGTTTCTTGGAACGGAATCGCGGTCTGTGATTACATTATGCATTCTGCACGGAGTGTTGTGAAAGGCGCGAGTGCGAAATATCGGTTTGGAATCAGATTTTCTTGCGAGAGACCCTGTCCGGCTAGAGGAAGCGTTGCGCAAGCTGCAATTTAAGTTCCGAAGCTACGAGACCGCACGGTGCATAAAGCGCGTCCAGTGCGCGTACTAACCATGCGTCACTAGATAATATGCCCATGTGTTTATCTTTGTAGGAAGGACACGCTGAAGCAATTTGAGCGCGTCTACTTTCCCGGAGAGCAAGCGACGAACCGACTGCTGAGATGAACTTAAAGGAAGCGCCGAGAGACTAATCTGAAATATTGGCTTGGCCTTTAAATATGGTCTGCGCTTAGATAGGGGTCATTTTTTAAGGTATCGGCGAAATGGGTTAGTCTCTCTCTGTTATCTAACTAGTAATCATCATATTCTCGCACCTTCATTTTAAGACCACAGAAGGGGCACAAATCAAACCTACTAAAAAGCAGGGCAACTATAGTTAGTGGCGACCAGTTTGGAAAACAACTAGTTTGTTAGGCGTTTACTCATGACGGATTGGTATTATCTCCTACTTCATCTAGATGCAGTGTATCGTGTCGAGCGTATGGACGACTGGCCCTGTGTAGAAAAATCGAATGAAATCTGCCAACAATAGTCCCAAAAAGGCAGCCAACTTTGACACCGAAACGGTAGCTTTCTTCTACTCAACCGGTATGTTGCTCGAATGCGCCCCAAAGGGAGTGGCAGCCTTTCTCTGTCCTGAAAATGCGGTCCTCTCGGGTCTCAAGAAGAAAGCTGAATTGGGTGCTCGCATTAGACAGTCCCTTCTGAGTTTATGTTGGCACCACCTGCTCTAAAAGAGGAAAACTCAGGGCAGTAGCCAACTCTTCACCAATCGGAGACTCAGATTTGGGCAATAGGGGAAAGTTTGTGTTCGCCCTTCACTTTTCTATTGTGGTCAAGCCTGCATTAGCCATTAGAAGTAGAAATGCTTTTCTCACACTTTACCAACGCGAAAGTGATGCTTGGGCTACAGATGACAAGAATGGGTTGTCGTTTGCCCCTTGATTTTTATGTGGGACTCACGAGGGCAAAGCACGGGATAGCGCACTTGAAGCGTCCTCACCGAATCGAGATGCCAAAGCTGGAGTAGAATAAGAGCAACCAAAAATGCTCTTTGTATGCCCACACTGAGCTACAGTTGACACACAGATGTAGACCTGGAGTAGCCTAATTGATTTACTAGATACTCATATAAATTGCGCAGGGCTCCATGTTGTGCGCTGCTTGTGGCTAGGAGTACGAGCGCTCAGATTTTGAGGCCGGTTTGATCCAAGAGCTATGAAGGATTTGCTTTGACTCCGGCAAATTTCAATGTATTTTTAACAAACACAAAATACATACATATCTTCTTAACTGCAGCATCTTGCAGCCAATAGGAGGATGTACATAGCGCGGTAAAAAAGCACGAAGAAGTAGCGTGTTTTTAGGTTTTTTCTGAGCATCACAAGGCTGTTGTCAAAACTACTAGTGTACCTGAAAGTTCTTATTTGGGAACTAAGCCAGAAATAAATTTGGTGCCCTCCAACGCCCTTTTAAAGTATCATTAGATAAATCGGTGATCTTGTGTTCGCGCTACTAGTGTCATGCAGCGTAGATATTCGGCGGCGCAAACTCCAAATCCGCTTTTGCCGGTTGATGCACGTGCAAAACAAATCTTAAGAGGAATACTGCTGGTGGGGATAGATATGCCGTTTTGTATCGCAGAAATGCAGAACTACACGTCATACATGCATGCATTCTGGATAGTTTCATGACTCCCATACAAGTCAAGAACTGAATTCATGGGCCAGAATTAGTTTTGCATTGTATTATATAAATAAATATGCGCCGCTACACTATACATCAGCTTGCAGGCTCCAATCCACCCCTGCTCCTTTTCACTGTACGTAGGATGTCTGATAAAACTCGTAAAGAAGCGAATAGCGAACTGTGAGCACTGGAACGTTTTTGAAAGCTTTGGTAACAGAAATGTAAAGGAAGACCCAGAGCTTGACTGTCAAACACCTAAATGTGAAAGAAACATCCCCATTTAGGGACCATAGAATTTGACCAAACATGCTTTCAAGTGCAGAGCATGCTCTCGACATAAAATCGCTCTATGGAAATACGACCTGCTAAAAGTTGTCAGCATGACGTTGAGTGAGGGGTTTCCAGCCAACATAAAAAAGATGTGATACCCATACTTTAATTTCTCATTAGCAAGTATTATGGTTTAAACCCTCTCAAGGGGTATAATGTGCAATGCTATAGTCGCACTAAACTATTGTTTTAGCAAGAATTCCCAGGTCATACCTTTATGCTTACATCTTGTTTGCTCATGCTCCTATGCTCAAAATGTTGTGAAACGTCATGATACCATAGGCTGTTTCCACCGCTTCTATTACAACCCCAGGAGGGTTTACTTTGTGCGTAACTAGCAGAACTCTAAACGAACTAAATATTTATAACTAAGCTCTCGTGATTAAGGAATCTTATTTTTAGTGCGTTTTCTTTATCTATTCTTGGGATGGTCGAGCGTGTTGGCGAGTAAATAAACGTGAACGTGAGGACATGAACGAGGCACAAAGTAATCCTGCCAGCACTTTTCGGTCTGGTAAAGGTAGGGCCAGTGACAAGCTACGTCAACAAACTCGCGAAAGACTGGCTCGTGCCAAAATAATTTCGGGTGACCATGACCCAGTAAGTGCTCATGAACAAGCCTGTTTCATTCGTGCTCATAAAAATTAGGCAACGACATCTTCTAACTCGCAGACACTGTCAGAAGCGTCATAGCTGCGCGCAAGAAGCAGTGACAAACATGTTACTTTTTTTTTCTATCTGTTTCAGTTACGTTTACTAACATAAGAAGTGTTATGAGTAAACGAGATCAGCTTAACTCTGTTGTAAGCTCAACGAACGCAGAACTAATTTTTCTTACGGAAACATTGCTCAGTAAGCATGTCTGCAGCTCTGAAAGTTTCCAAGGTTATTAAACATATAATGTATATCATTTTGACAGAGACGGTAGACAGGGGGGTGGCACACTCATAGCCGCATCACAGAGAGCATACCTTCCATTTGCGTAGATGTTGCTTCCGATCTAGAAATAGTGTGGTCTTGTATCACTTTAAATAACACAAACATTTTAGTGGGTGTCTGCTACCGCCCCCCAAACAGCGCAGTGACATTTATTGATGATTTGCATGAGGTTGTGAATTCTATTGTTTGTCGATATCCTAGTTCTCCTTTTTTTTTTATTATGAGATTTTAATTCCTTTGATATCATGTGGTCTGACCCTTCTTTTTTTCAACCTGTTTCAACTCCGAGTCAACAATTTTGGGGTCTGTGTGCGGGTTTTAATTTGACACAGCTGGCAACGAAACCAACAAGGTATGCCAATAATACAGCGAACACACTAGATTTAATTCTGTCGACACACACTGAACTTCTATCTTCCCTTACGTATCTTCCGGCTTAAGCGATCACTCATTGTTATATTTTGATCTCGAAGTTGCTCCCCTGATCAATATTAAAAAAGTGAAGCTTATTTCTGACTACAATAAAGCCAATTTTGATCTTATTAACAAAAACTGTGCAGCTATCTGGACATATATCTGCCACAATTTGATCAACGAAGCGTGCAGGAAAATTGGAGATTATTTTGTTTAAAAGTGAACGAACTGATTGATGTGCATGTACCCGTCAGGCGTATTTAATCTGATGCTAAAGCACCTTGGTATACAAAAACCCTAAAACGTCTTTCCAATAAAAAAACTGCGACTTTTTCGTTTAGCTAAATTGCGTGACACGATTGATCGGTGGGAAGCATACTTTGCGGCTGAGGCCGAATATTCCCAAGCTGTGTCTGACGTCAAAGAAAACAATTTACGAATACTTTACCGAGTCTATTGTTAAATGACCCCAAGAAGTTCTGGAAGACTGTTAATATGAATGAAGACGGCTTATTTTCTCTTAGCGATGAGTCTGGTGTGTTACTCCCTCCGACAGAATATCCATTAGTGTTTAATAATGTTTTTTTTTTTTTCAGATAGTATTTCTGTAGGTGATGGAAATGTATTTTATAACGTTCCACGTTGTGAGTTTAGCTCGATGTTTCCCATTACTATGGGGCCTACTGGAATTTTAAAATTAATTGATTCTTTGAAAGTATCATCCTCATGTGAAAGTGATAATATTACCTCAAAATTTCTAAAACGAACTAAAATGTACTCATCCTTTTTTTTTTGCCAAACTTTTCCAGCAATCTCTTGAGTGTGGAACGCTCCCAATAGAATGGAAAGCATTCTCCATCAAATTATCGACCCATTTCACCAACAAGTATTTTTGTAAGATCATGGAGCACATACTCTACTCTCCTATTTTTAATTACCTAGATTCAAATTAATTTTTCGCCCCTGCTCGACATAGTTTCCGTCGCTCATTTTCTTGTAAAACGCAGCTGCTTCATTTTAACCATTCTTTGCATGTATACTGGACAAAAACCATCAGGCTGAATACATTTTTCTCGATTTTTCTAAAGCATTCGACAAGGTTAATCATAAGGTACTAATGCTTAAACTTTCTTCATTTAACCTAGATCCTAATTTGTTAACCTGGCTGGAGTGCTTTCTTACCAACCGCTCATAATATGTAACTCTAAATGGCATTAATTCATCCCTGACTAATGTGGTATCGGGCATGCCCCAAGGTTCGGTTTTAGGCCCGCTTCTTTTTCTAGTATACATTAATGATTTACCAAGTTGTGTTTCTTCCTCCATGCATTTATACGCGGATGACTGTGTAATTTGTCGGGAAGTTCATGATGATGATGATGAACGCCTTTTGCAATCTGATTAAAATAATATTACTCTGGTGCAAAAAATTGCATATGGAACCAAACCCTAACGAATGCAAACTAATGCGGGATTCCCGGCTAGGCGCGCGCCCTACAGCATATACATTAACCGACATTCAACTTGAATCTGTAAACTCATACCGTTATGTGGGTGTTACTATATCATCGACTTTAACCTGGAAACCTCATATCGATATAATTATCGCCAACACTAACCGCATGTTAGGATACCTACGACGAAACTTCAGAACGGCCACAGTTAACTTAAAACTTCTTCTTTATAACACTCTTGCACGGTAAAAATTAGAATACGCAGCCTCTATTTCGGATCCTAACCACGCCTTTCTACATAAAGCTCTCGAACTAGTTCAAAATAACGCCGTTCGTTTCATTATGTATAATTATAATCGAACAGCCAGGATGCCATCAATTATAACCGGTTTGCTGTTACCCTCTTTGTCATTGCGTAGATAGTTTTTTCTACTTTGCCTGTTTCATAAAGTATATCATCATCAGTGTCGCCGCGAGGCCATTTCCTTACATTACCTAACTATTACTCTTCCCGTCGGGACCATCAGCATAAAGTTGGATTTACACGTTGCCAAATCGAACACTTTTTTTTTAATTCATTTATCCCGGATACATCAAACGACATGGAACCACCTTCCAGGAGATATCGCAACTATGTCTGAATATTTTCTTTTTCGCCAATCTTTGCTTACATTTCTGTTTGATGAGCCGACATGAGTCATTTTATTTTGTTTATTTTCTTCGCAACAGTTGTTCTTTCAGCTTTTACAAATCGGAGTGTATTTTTGATATTTGAATTTCTTGCGGCATCTTTTTTGTTTTGTCATTTTGTTTTATTTTTGTTTGCTTTATCCCTCCCTCTACGATGCTTTGGCACTTTAGGGTATGTACAATAAATAAATAAATAAATATAAAACAATACAGACGATAGGAGTTGAATATCTGGCCAGTTTAACTTAAATATTTTAATAGAAGCATAATATTAAATGGCAAGTATGTTTTATATTACTTTATATATGTCCTAATTTGAACTTACATCAACTTGTAGAGACTGTTTTTATTTGCAATGCGTATTCCTCAGCTTTGTCTATGCACACATTTGGCCAGACACTTAATCCGGACAATAAATTATCAGCACCCTGAAGGTACCCCCATATTGTATAGATACCCATATCTTCTTTTAATGATAAAGAGGCGGTGCTTTCTCATGCTTACAAATTAAAAGAAACACCATTGTCTGCAAATTAAGCTCTTATTTTATCCGGTTTATGTTGCTGGGCAGAAACTACAGCAATTTGCGAAAGCACAAGGAAAGCCTTTTAAACTGCGTTTTAAGAAACTTCTATTAGGGAACGAATAATATGCTTAACAAGCACAACATTCCAGGGTGCTATGCTTTGTAAGCATAGCACCAAAGCAGCAAGAAAGTGAAAAATATCTACAAGTACAGTGCTACAAGATGGTCCAGGGCAAAAGACTGCGGGACATTAGAGATCATATATTCATATGGTGATGATTTACAGCAAATGAAGTGTATCCAATGACAAAAAAAATCATGCTGCTTCTGCTCTGTACATGGTAACGAAGCTTAGTCAAAACTATATGCATTTTATTTTTTTCAATCTATTTATAGAACTATAGGCGTCGAACAAGTTCATAATATTTCTACATAGTTTCCTTCCTTTTCAACGCACTTGGTCCAGCGGTCCACGAGCTTGCGATTCCCCCCAAGAAACAGGTTTTCGGTTTGCCATCCAACCATGTAAACACCGCTTCCGGCCTTTTTTTTTTTTGTGCATTATGCATGTCCGGTTACTTTTAAATTTTGTCATCCACTCATAAACACCTTTACGTGGTAGAACGTTGTCCCCATATTTTGTTTCAAGCTTCCCATGAATTTCAGCCCTGGGACACCTTCCGACAAAAGAAGCCGGATCACTGCTCCTAATTCTCCTTACTGCGCACTGCAAGACAGCGGACATTTTTACACTGAAGCAGAAGCAAGGAAACTGACGTTGTCAAGGTTAAACTTCGATAACATTTCCACAGCAGTAGCAACTGTAATCATGCATGCTCAGAAGGCATGCAGTGTGAAAACCCGAGGATGTATCATGGCGAAAGTGCGAATAATTTTTTTACTTTCCTTAGTATATTTGTATTTATCTATGTTCACCCAAATACGCAAAATAGCATTTTGATCATCATATAACTACGATGATGAAACTTATAGATACACATTTGTTTTAACATTATTCGTTGCCCCTGTTTACGCACGGGCAAAATTCAAGGTTAAACAACGTCTGTCTATTGAGATGTGAAAGATGATTATCGAGATACAAAAAAGAAGATTGAGGATCCTCCACTCACAATGAGCCCGTAGTGGGCTTAAATGTTAATGGATAAACTTTACTCTTCTTTGCCTAAATATTCTATCGAGAATTAATCTTTTAATTGTCACTATTTCCGAGGTTAAAATGCACAGAGCTCTTCAATCGATACACAGATAAAAATTACTGCACAATCGTGGTGCCCAGGTCATGATGGTTCAGTAGAGTTCCGAGTACAGTAGGTATAGTGATGGCTAAAGTTACTGAAGGAATACAGTTCCCCCCAAAAGCGCCCCAACTATTGAAGGTCGCACTTGAAACTAAATTCAACTATCTGGTGCTATGACGACTTATCTCGTTTAAGTGAAAAGTCAGTCAAAACAAATTTCACAGTCTTCGAACAAATGTTTCCGACCTAATACTCATTTTGTTTTATTTTTTTACTTCGGACTTCACCCATCGAATTACGTAAACTTAGCTTCCGACTGTAAATTATTTTCATTTCCTGAACTATAGGTTCGCCAGACTGCCTTTTGTTTGTTAGTTATCTGAAATTTAGAAAAAGTCAGAGGCTCAAAATTTTGTATTTTATGTAGCTGCTTGAAGTATTTTTTTTTAAATCTTTCATGGTTTCTTCGACGTTGATGAGCAACGCAGACTATGAGTTATTTTGGGTACCTTACCTCAGCCGACGCGTACGCCTGTTTGGCGTTTATTAATAGTTTCCCCTCATCTCTTACCAGTTCAATACTTTTATCGATTATATACTTTTCTATTTCTAGTCACATTTCAAGCTCAACTCAGTTTTAGGGATATCAATGTAGGAACTTGAAGCTTGCAGTTTTACCGTTCGAACTTGGAATCAGTGAAATATTTAAAATTGTTTCAGTGTTCCGCCATACTGTTGCGTCGCCTCGATACATTTCGAATTGTTTGACTAAAACGTTTGACCTGCAATTTTATACTATTTTCATTATAACTTATTTCATTAGCGTTCTTAGAATTAGTTGTCACTAAAACACTTCTTTGTCCCTTATCTTTTTGAGGCCTGATGCATGTATGTGTGAGTCGAGCGCCTTGAAAGATTAACGTTTACAGCTCGGGCAAATATTCCACATGTAGCAGTCCTCTCTCTCGACGTTGACCCCGAAATCAACGACCTGCCAGCCAGAAATTTGTGCCCGTAGTAATACTGCCCTAGGGGAGCGAATTGACTCTCCGCTCGTTATCTGTGTAGGCATTGGCCGAGCGACCGCCAAGGTGAACGCTTCCCTGCGGTTCATTAAGCGGGTCCGGAGACTGTGCGGACAGCTCGAACGACGCGCGAGCAAAATTGAAGTGGCCGAGTGTACACCGAGGCACGCCTCTCTACGAGTGTACCGAGAGTCGAACTCAATTTGTCTCGGCACAAACGAACCTCTCGACGCGGGCGCGGTTCAATCACCAAATCCGCTCCTTTTTTTTCTCGAACATCGGCAGTCGGCGAAACTAGCCCCAAGTCTCTCACACGAGGCCTCGCACTCCGTCCGAGCTTCACTCCAGCCACAAACTCAATTGGATCAGCGCGCCGGGAGACCGCAGAGTAATACCCCCGTAAGACGCAAATGGGAAAAAGCGAGAGGCGATTAATTTCTCGCCGAGTACTCGATGGGACTCGGCGGTGGGCGCTGGCCGCGCTTTAATGACGTCATCGGACACCGCGACGGTTGCCAGCCGCCTCGAAGACAACGTACACGAAGGAGAGGAGGACGCGCGACTCGTCGGTGCCCCCGGTGGAGGTAGGGTCGCCATTTATCACAAGCTCGTCGGCCGGTTAACACCGGTAGTCGCTGAGAGGATACATCATTGCACGCGAACGCTGCCACCCCGCGTGGGCAATCATTTCCCGTGGATGTCTCCTGGAAACGATGAGGGCAGGCGGGTCAATGGGCGCTGCTGTTTTGGGGCGCTCAAGCCGGAGCAGCGCAAACTACTCGAAAGCACAGACGAACACCCGTGCCTTGATTGTTTTGCTATAGTTTTAAGACAAGTCCCCACTGCAAATGTTGTTGGTGAAAGGCAACACGCAACAGTTGGAAGAAGGAACCGTATAGGGGGTATTCACTGGATGCCATATTTGAGGGCTATGGACCGGCAATCCTGATGGTGAGGAATGCAGGTGGCGAAAGAACTGGGGAAGCTCGCTATCAGCACGCGCTCAGCAGTCGCGCCGCGTGTCGATCTACTCCCTATTGATACGTTGACGTGGCAATCTGGCATTGATTTACTTTTGTGTCAATTCTAGATTATACGCGGGTATATAAAACAAATTAACTGATCCTACTGCAAAGGCTTTTGCATAGAAGATATAAATCAACGTTATTAAATTAGCTCCGTTACGGAACTGCTCACAGACGCTGCTTACGCTAGCAGCAGAGCCGTATATACAGGGTGTCACAGAAGAAAATTTACACGGTCTTTTTTACCAGCAAAAATAAACTAGGCATCGCCGAACGCTCATTCTCCGCCCAAAGGTAAAGCTAGAGGTCACAACGAGATGCCAAAGTTTCAGCCCGATCCGATAACTTAATCAAAAGTTATAAGTGATTTTCTGAAAATTTCAATGGGAAAATGGAGCCCATTGTTGTCCGTTTTCGGTTTCTGGTGCCATAGAGCCCCATGTGCTCGAAAACTCCGTCGGCCGCCTTTTTCCCATTGAAATTTTCAGAAAATCAGTTATAACTTTGATTAAGTTATCGGATCGGGCTGAAACTTTGACATCTAGTTGTGACCTCTAGCGCTACCTTTGGCGGAGAATGAGCGTTCGGCGATGCCTAGTTTATTTTTGCGCTAAAAAAGACCGTGTGAATTTTTTTTTTTTTTGTGACACCCTGTAGAGAGAGTTTGGTCATTCATTCGGGAGTATAGACCGACACGCGGGTTTGACGTCACGGAGCTGCGGCGGCGCTGCGATTGCGCCGGAGCCGGGTGGCGTGGGCAGAAGGGCGCACAGTTTTGCATGGGCGTCATAACATTTCAGCATGCCGCAAAGTTGTGTATCCGTTAATCGCACCGAAAGGTACAAAAAAAGTAGCGGACTGAGTTTCCACAAGTTCCCGGCGGACTCGGAAAGGCGCAGAAGGTGGATATAATCCGTAGATCGAAAAGAATGGTCGCCTCGCGCGGACGACCGTTTGTGCGGTAAGCCCTTTCTTGAAGGCAAGTGTGGCTTCCGTTTCGATCTCTGTCCCGAGGCTTGCTTCTTTGCAGGGAAACTATCGTCTGATCGAGACCATCCAGAACTTGTCCCCACGGTGTTCGCGCACAAAGCAGGGTGGCTATACGCTCGTGTTACCAAGCGGAAGGAGATCGGCGGCATAACGTACAAAGCGTTACCGCTTGTCGTGCCTTGTGGTCATGAGGGTAAAGAAAAATATCATACCTTGACTTGCAAAACGCTGTGTGTATTTGATCAATTAATAAATACACTTATGCAGACCAACCGTCTGCTAATCACACCGACAGCGCGGAAACCGCCTTGAGTGACTTGTACACCTGCACCGTGTCGGCCGTGAACTGGCTTAACAAACCCCCCCCCCCTGGCTACGTGCCTGACCCAGATGAAACTGTTTCTGAGCGTCGAGACCTCAGATGCTGCAGAATATAAAAGAGCGATGTAACACGAGTTGAAGATAATAGCTTCACTCTCAAAGCTAGACGTCGGCATTTAGAACGCTACGCAAGATACAGAGGAAGAAGGTCTTCGAATTTTAGTACTCACAGAAACAGCACCACGTGAATCAATGTAAGCTAAGAAATTGTGGCTTTACTGATCAACTTCAGCCGTCGCGTATCGCAATGGTGTACGACTTGAAGAAGGCAATTTTGCGGATTGGGGAACACCAGGAGGACAGAGATCCACTGCGCCTGTGCTGGTGGAAACTTGAAAGAGGCGCGAAGTACAGCTCGGCAGTGCCCGAAGATGAAAATATAGAAAATATCACGAGTGAGGTTTGGTACAGCTTCAAGCACCTTTCTTCGGGCGGCCACAATTCAGCACCACCTGAATACAGTGGAGGGCAAGTTCCCAGAAACAATTGCTCAATTGAAGAAAAATATATATGTCGGCGACGGGTTGCTTGGAGCGAACATTGTAGAAGAGGCAATAAAAATGTACCGTGAAGCAGGACGCATTTTTTTGAAGAACAACAATGAACTTACGAAAAGGAATCTTGAACAAGAAAAATGTACAAGAGGAATTTATTTACAACGATAAGAATAATGACAAGGTGACAAAAGCAGAGGAGAGTGGAGTGTTCGGCTTGACATGGAAGAACGTACCAGACCAGCTCTTGTTTTCAGTCGAAAAGTGGATGTGGGGAGGTCAGAGGATACATCCCTCACAATGGATCAAATGCTACAAATAAGAGCGACGCTGCTTGACCCATTGGGAATGCTGACACCATTTTAGTTACAGCAAAAATATAATTTCAACACCCGTGGAAGAAAGGCACTACGTGGGCAGAATCCGCTGCCAGAACAGGCCACGAGAAAATGAACAACGTGGATAGATCAACTAGAAGTTCTGAAGCAAGTCAGTCTTTTTGTACGTTTTTGCGCTGTTTTATCTTATTATGTCTAAATTAACGAGGAACACCTAAAGAATAATATACAGGTGGGACGAGAGACGACCTACACTTCCTTTCATAAATAAGGCATAGGGGGGACCAGGGACGAGTCACACTTTCTTTCATAAAAGAATGTGTACGTCGTCCCTCGTCCCACCTGTGTCTTATTAGTTCGCGGTGTTCCTCAACTCAGCCAACACGCTCGTCAGTCTACATTAATAAACGGCCAACAATAATGCAGAAGACACGACTAAAAATGTTAAAACAATGCATCAGATCAGGTGGAAATATATGACGAAACTAGCACCGTGTTAAGGTGGATTCTACGAGCGCATGATCAGGGGCATGAAGCCGCCAATGAAAAAACGTTATTGGACGGAACTTGCTGAGCAGTGAAGAAGTGCTCACGCTGATTACAAGCAGTGTAGGGTGTAATGAACAACCGCCCGTTTACGTACGTTCACAACGAAGCCGATCAACCGTTTTCCTTTCTATCAGCGAATATAGTTGGAGAGAAACGGCGCCTCCCAGTTCCGGTGAAAGTTCGGACGGGAGCATCGAAGACGGCTGGAGATACAAGCAACAGTTTTTTTTAGAAAACTGGTGGATAAGAAGCACCTAATGGAAATAAGAGGAGCCTTTCTAAAAAGGAATATGAGGGGCAGCCAGGTAAGAGGGCAGTTGGATTTGCTAGGAGACAAGAATAATTTAGCCTTCTGAAAAATCTGCGAAGTGGAAAGACTCTACCCAGGACGACGGCCTTTTAGGCGCATGATTGTCGTAAGAAGAAAATAATTGAGTGTGCGAGAAAGAAAAAAAGATGCTCTAGCTCCCAGTAGCGTTTCTTTTAAGCATTATAATCTCGAATGTTACATTATACGGTCATGGTAAAAACTACTTCTTGGCTTCTTCGCTGAAACACACCCTATTTTCCTACGTGTCCTCAGACGCAGTGCCAGGTCTCCAGCCTGACTGTCAAACGTCACCAGTGGCATAAACATCGCCAGTAACCAACAGCCCCTCATCCGAGACTGTGTTGACTAGTTTGTGGAGGTGATTTCTCTGCAGCAGAGTTTCGGTTCTCGACACTTTCGAGTTGCCGACGTCGGTTCCTTATCATCGGGTATAAAGATGCATCATATACGGTGCAGCAACTTCTACTGAATTCTTGTATTTGCTCAAAGCGGGTTAGCGTCTCAACCACATGTGAGGTCTTTCTTACCTACGTCTTTAGGAACGTCTATTTTTTCCAACTTCTTGTTTTACTTCCTTACTTTGTACATCTCTAGTTGCCTTCTTTTTCTCATCTTCAGAGCTTTCAACAGTTGTCGTCTGGCGTTTTAGACGAAGCAATTGCCAGTTAATTCAGCTAGGCAAATTTTTTCCTAGTTTGCAACCTTTATTCTCATTACATTGCACGGTTCTCACATTAGCATATTTCGACTGTTTTTTATTGTATATATATTTTGTGAATGAGATCGACTTTCGTATTGGACGCGAACAATGCTATAATATTGCTAATAGAGCAGGTGTGGAATTATGTTAATAGTGATTACAAAGAAGGAAAATAATTCACAGCATGCATTTCATCTCCATCGGTTAGCGTGATTTTGTGGTTTTTAATCTTTGTCGGTCAACCAAACTTTTAAAGCAAACCAACAGTCCTTCGGCAGCTGCCCTATATTGCTTTGGCATGGTGCCAAACTGAGGACCCTTACTTATGATTGAGTAACAAGGGTTCGCTTCCGTGTATTCAAGGGAAATGTGAATGCACGGGCTTTTTTGATGAAACATTTGACATATAGGAGTAAATACCAACGAAGAAAGCTATTAATGCTGCCTAATTTCAGACAGCTTTGATGTGACGGCAGACTAATGCGTATTTCGGGTCCCCACACAACGTAAATCTACAATGCGGTGACTCATACGCGCGTGCAATGCCAGAGGCCAGAAACAACACTGATATACTACCTAGTAAAATGTATGCACGTGCCCAAGAAGTGCTACAAAACACTAACATTCACTCTTTCCCCAAGAGCACGCAGATCGGTTTCAAATACGACGTCGTACTGGAGACGCGGGACTCAAAGTCTGCTGAGCCTTGACACAAAACGTCAATTGGTGGCCTTGAAGTTGTTTTCTTTTTTGTATTCTGACTGAGGAGCTGTCGGTAGCGGATAAGAAAAATTGACTGAAGCGTTGCAAAAAATGGCCTGTCTTTAATTTGACATTTGGCCTTGACCCTTTACCCTTTACCGCACATCGAGGAAAGCGGATTTGACGCGCTCAATCTCTTCTGCGCACGTGAAAGTTGGAAATTTTCACTTGGCTCGATATGCTAGTAGCTCCTCCTAAGTCTGAACCAGGGTGTTTGCAACCGACGAAGGCAACGCGAGATGATTTTTTGTCATTGCTAATCGGTCATCGCTTCTGTATCTCCAGAACTACTTTGGGCGAGTTATGCGAAACGTTCCAATATCTAAAAAAACATTCTGCTCCGCTGCACATCACTAAACCCCACGAATATATCTGTTGATTCATATAAATAGCGGAACACGGGTCAAAATTTGACATAAACTACGCGTCGGATAGAAATAATATTGAAATCGTATTAGTGAAAATATAAGTGCCTATTTATTGAGCTATATAATGTTTAAGATAAACGTTTAATTTTGTTCTGAGCTATTCACGTTTTCAGGTTTTAACTGCGCAAAACCACTTTTAAACAATCACTTTTACAAAGATTTGGCGCCCAATCTTTTTTTTTTCTGTTTTCTTGAGGAGAAAACAAAGTGGGGCAAGGGGGGAGGAAGGTGGTATAAAGGTAAAGAAAACATAAAAAGTTTTTTTTCTTTTTATTATTTGCCAGTCTACCCTGCCGCTTCAATACCGAACAATAATTTTTAAATACTCCACCCTTCCACACCCGCCTCCAACCCGAATTAAGGCCTTTCAAAATTTATTCAATCAATGGTGTCTGACCAGGCCCATAAAGTATTTTATTTGAGCCATATGTTTATTTAAACTATTCTAAACAGCAACTGCGCGAAACAAATTAAGTACTTAATTACCTAAGAAAGCATGTTTCTGCCTCTATCAGCATTTTAGGGGTGACTAGAAAGGACGGAATCAGGTCGTTTCCGCTGCGATGCCTCATTTTTGCAGGCAAATTTTTTGGTTTCAATCTATCAAAATCCTTGTATGATATCCTGCATCGCAATATTTGCGGTAAGCAGCACAACGAACAAGCTGACTTTGCTTTCAAGTGGCGATTTAATTTACTCAAGTGCCATGCAAATATCCGTCTCGAAAATACCTAAATATTTCAGAGCTTCAAATTACCTGTTCGTGAAGGCTTACATTGGGCAGATAAGTCGATGTGAGATTAACACAGGAAAAATGTATGGCAAATTGCTGGGCAATTGTGTTACTCACGTAAAACGTTCTAGCCTCACAAATGTTTAGCGATACTCTGAGTTTTACGTATGTAACAGATTTGCCTTGACAGCTGTTCCTAGAATTAAGCGATAGTAGAGCTAATCGGGCTGACAAACCTGGTGATCTTCCAGAGCCTTCCACGCTCTCGAGTTTCTCTCCCTCGGTGCGCACAGGCTGTCGAGCTCTTCCTCGCCTTCCTCACCCCTTCTCGCCTACCCCTCTGGTCACGTGAACTACCCTGTTAACCAATCAGCCTCGAGCTTCGCGGCCACGCTTATAAGGCTTCACGAGAACGTTTCACGTTAAAAAGCACACATTTGCAGTGAAATTGTCATCATTTCCGGACTTGGCAAAGAAGAAGTGTGATAGATCTATGGCTGTTGTTTTGCACTTCTAAACTTTGAAATTGCGCGATAATCCTCACGCTATATTGCGATCAAATGAAAATATATATTTTAATTTAAGATGCAATTAAAGACGACGATCCTGTCAGATCATTATTGATGACCCTATATAAAAGGTCATTTTCTGGGAGCTTTTGACACGCGCGTATGGAAGTGGCTGACAAGGCGTCTACGGGTGTTGTTTTATGTTGCTGTCTTCTCAGTAAACTTAAGTTGCGTGTTAGCGGTCGGTCTGCACCCTTCGCTCAATTTTCCGTCGTCCTTCAACACTCTTCTTATTTCAGAGTATTTCCAGACTATGTGTTCCATTTAATCTTTTATGGTAAATTAAGCAATATATACATACCAAAATCTTCAAATATGTTACTAGTTCAAGAGGAATTCTGTATCATGGCGTCTTCTTCAAGTTTATTTATTCATTTATTTATCTTCCAAAAAACCCTGCAGCAACGAATCATTGTAGCGTGGCACAGTCTAGTTTTATTAACAAAAAAATTTGTTTGTGGAGCATAAACAGGACGCAGATCAGTGAAGGCTGTTTAATTAAACATAATCAAGTAAAAAAAAACACGTTAAAAGTCAATATCATTTCTCAAAATACGATCTCATGTAACTAAATACAACCGGAATGGGCCAATGATAATTCCGGCTCAGCAGAACCCTAGTAGAGCTTTTACCGGCTAGTATAATTTGTCTATTTGCTGTTTTAGGATAATAGATATTTATTAAAAGTTTTTTTTTTATGTCTTCTGGTTAAGTTGCCCGAAAAAGCGATTACAAATGCAGCAGATAGCGATCTACCGACAGCGTTTTGAAGATGTCAGTTGGCTACGTTTTTACGTTATGGGGCGCCCGAAGCACTCCCCCGCACTCTAAAACAAAACGCAAAGCTAACGCCTTTAAAGACAAATCAAGAGAAGGAAAGAAATAGAAAGGGTATCATAATTCGAGAGAAAGAAAGTACCAGCCTCCCGAAGGATCGTGTGTGAAACCACAAGATGCGAACCGACTCCACGGGGCGCAAATTTCGATGGAAATGAGTCTCCGAATAGTGGCAAGCTCCGGCCGCTCATTCCCAAGACCCAAAAAAAAAAAAAAAAAAAAAAAGATAGAAGGAAAAAAAAAAGAAAAAGAAAAGAAAAAAGACATGCGCCAAGGTAAAGTGATGCAGCGAGGGAGCTGGGTTTCGCCGGAGTCGTTGACAGGAAATTGGCTGCAGGATGTCGCTTGACCCCCGGGAACACCCCGCGTGAGGTTCCCGCCCTCATCTGGCCGGGGCCCCCGTCGCCCGCGTGACTGCCCGCCCCAGCCGTCCGTCACGACCACGCCGAGCCGGCCGCTCAAAAGGCAGCGCGCATCATGCGGCCTTTCTGGCGCAAAGTTTCTCTCGCGAAGAAGCGCTGTTCATGCCCTACCTCCAGAAACAAAAGGGTGCTCTCTTCGCTTTCGTACTGCGCCACTTACGGGCGCGTCTGGAGCCTCCGAGGGGCAAGTGTGCGAAGTCCTGCTCGCCCGAAGGAGCTGCTCTACTTTCAAGAAACAAGTTTCACCGCTTTCTTCATGTAGTTATTGCTTTCGTGAAACTGCAACAACTCTAGGAGTAAAAAACAAATAATTAAAAAAAGAAAAATAGATTGAACAAAAAGAAATTAGGTTTTTGCAACTGGTATAATTGAAGACGGAAACTCAAAACCTTGTGTTATTCACAAAAAACAAAAAAACGGATGCAGTTAGTGCGGTAGAGAATTCATAATTTTAAAATGATCCTACAACAAAAAGTATGGTCCAGTATTTCGAAATATTGTTGAAGTTCAGTAAAAAATCATCCCGCCAGTACCCGTAAAGGTGAGAAATAATATATATATATATATAACTTTTTTCCTCTTTTTACCAGGCACTTTAGCGTCCTGTAAGGCCCACTGATTTTGTCAAAAGCCCCCACACACGTGTAATACCCCTGTCAGACGGGAAAGTAAATGTCATTTTGATTGAATGTCATTCACCGCTCGGCGAATCAGCTCGTGATCCTGGTTCTTCACGTGATCCTAGTTCTTCATCGCTCACGCGCATTGGCCGAGCTGTAATGTCATTTTGCTTAAATGTCATTTAACGTGCCCGTCTGACAGGGGTATAAGCGTGTAATCTTTCACATGAGATAGAGCACATGTCTGCAACTCGTTGCATGACAGTTCGTGCAATCTCATCTGCTTCTTTAGAGAGCTGAACACCAGAAATAATCGCGAAATTATTGTGATAACAAGTAGACAAATACAATAAATAAAATGTCCAACCAGTAAACAAAAAGGCTCGAGGTACACCTAAACACTTCTGATAAGCTGTGAATGCGAAAAAATGAAAGCGGCTCGCCCGCTCCCTTATTTCGTCTGCTGCGTACTTTTCGTCGCCCGTCAGCGCGCGCGCTCTCCTGGGCACGCTGACCTTCAAAGAAGCAGCGCCATGGGGTGAGCGGTCGTTGAAACTGACTTGCAGCGGCCAATGGGAGCCTCGTCGACACGTGCCTGCCAATGGGACCGAAGCGGGGAAACTAGCTGCCGTTGTCAGGCTTTTCGCGTGGTTTCATAGCTGGGAGCTGGCTGCACTTGGAGAAATCATTTAGGGGCCGTTTGAAGCCGATGACGTCGGCTCGCTGCATGGGACAGTTAATGCTTTCGCATTAATGATCAATCCTACTACACATTTTTGAAAACCGGAGACGACGGGCGAAAAAGGGGACAACACACAAAACGTCTCAAACGCAGCTACTACATTTTTAGTGGATGCGTTTGAGACGCTTTGTGTGTTGTCCCCTTTTTCGTCCGTCGTCTCCGGTTTTCACAAATGTGTAACATTAACCAGCTCGCCTGCCTACTTACTTTATCTTCAATCCTACTACTTTGTTTAAAGGAAGACTTATTGAAGCGGTGGGATAAAGAGACAGACGTTCCATTTCACCAATTTATTCGCAGAGAAACGTTTTAGGACACGTGCGACCGAGAATAAATAAATTGACTAATGCTGCAACTCAAAATATTGAGACACTCCCTGTGCAACTTTCGCAATAATATCCGGAAGGAGATTTAGGGATAGCTGGTGAAGGAACTCTTCTATATTCGCAAACTCTTTTAACTGCGATAGCCGGTGCAGCTGATCTTCTGAGTGCTTAATGCACACATGTCGTGGCCCGTTGAATCGCAGCGATTCGTGACGTCATGTCACACGACGAAACAATCGTGCCATTAAGTTTAGCGGATACATTTTTTCATGTAATGTATCGGGACAATGTTTCCGCGAAAATCAATGCGAATTTAGTGCCACGTGACATCACAGTGTCACGTGATGTTATGGCGTCACGTGACGTAACAGTGTCACATGGACATCGTTCGCTACGTATAGCCGGACGCAAGCCGACTAAATTTAAACAGGAGTGTAAGTGTACAGCAGCTACACTGTAGACTGTTAAACCGTAAAAGAAGCGTTTCTTTTGCGGAACATAACAAGAAACCGGGGACATTAGAAATATAATAGCTGACTCTGTGGTACAACGTACGCATTAGGGAATTACACATCGCTCAATGTGAAATACAAAGTTAAGCTAATATACGTTATTCCAACAGTGTAACTGTGCACAGCAGTTACACTGTAAACTGCTGAACCGTAAAAGAGGTGTATCTTTTGCAGAACATGGCAAGAAACCGGGGATATTTAAAAAAAAAAAAAACATTTATAGCTGACTCTGTGGTACAACGTGCACATTAGGCAATCACACTTCATTCAATCGGAAATGCAAAGTTAAGCAAATTTGCGTTATTCCTAAGTTTGTGCAGTTACTCCGCACAAGCTGCACTGGCGCAATTGTGTACACCAACATCTGTATGATGTTCTAGCGAGAAACGTTTTAGTGTTTTTCAGACAGTCGACAGCAAAAGTTTGCAAGGCGCGAGAACACCAGCCGAAATGACTGGCTGCGCCTTCTGACGGCGCGTGGCCGCTCTCAAGAATCACGCTTCGAGAATGCGCTTCTTTTTGTGCACGCAGTCGTGTTTACTCGCTTCCGTCCAACGCGCACGAGATAATAGGAACCGGCGCAAGGTGCCGCTTTATCAGCCGTCATGCCGCCCTTCTGCCTCAGCTACCTGTATGGGTGACTGAGCTCGCATGATACATAGAGCATTTCGGGGCACCTTCCGCTAGACCCTGTTATTTCGTCGGCGGCGGACGGAAGCCAGCGTCAAAAACATGCCTGTGAACACGAAAGAAAGCGCGTGCGCAAAACGTGAGTCTTGAGAGCGGCAACGTGCCTTCAGAAGGCGCGGCCAGTCTTTTCGGCTAGCGCTCCTGTGCCCCGCAAACTTTTGCTGCCGACTGTACTTGTCAGATTACCTGCAGAGTAATCATGCAGATTGTTTTTACGCATTTTGCAGTAGCGGAATAAGTCGTTACTGCTTGTTGCGACCACGCGTGATCAAACAAGAGAAAATTTTTCTCGGCAATATCAGGTAATCTTTTTTTCGTATCGAAAGCTCTATTAGAGCTTTCGATAGGAAAAAAATAACAAATCATGTCAACATCACAAAATGTTGATAGGATTCGTTCCTGAATAAATACCAGGAAAAATAAAATAATGTAACCAAAATCGAGAGACTGAATTTTAGTACGATAAAACTTCTTCATTTCTATTGAAACTTCATCCTGTATTTGGAATAGAGCGTTAATAAGTACATACGTGTTTTTCACTTTCAATGTTTCTATATATTGATAACTGTCCTGATAAAACTAATTATATTTGTACTGCTGTACCCAACAAAAGATTTTATTTCTTCTTTGCTATTTACAAATGTGGTTAGATGATTATTCTTTTTTTTGAGGGGGGGGGGGAGGAGGGGAGGTGATTACTGAGAGTTATGATTCTTCAAATTACAACTATTCGCACTTCATATAAGATATTTATATATTTGTGTGCTCTTTTTTTATTCCTTGGTTGTTATTGGCTGCTTCACTTGTGCCAATTGTAAGGCTGCGAGGCCTCGTCAAGCAACCGTTTTGGCTTTTTTTCTCCTGCAGAACAACATTAGGGTTTCATGATGCCAGATGTTACATAAAACTAGATTGATTGAATGATGAATCGAAATTACGAAGTCGAGGATAAGATCGAAACAATTCAGTGCATCGTAAGCCACCCCAGGTTGTTTGCATGAAGAAATCTTGAAAATCATAAATAGTTCCGTTTTGTATAATCTATCTTACAAGTTATGCGCCCTTCTTAGTACTGCAGAACGTGGAAACCAAAAGAATGTAGTTTTATTAAAGCTCTTTATAAAGCCAAGCGATTATGATATTCCTTCCCATGACGCTGCAAAAAAGCTCTTATTGGGTTCAGTCCCTGATGATAAGTGACTCTCAAAGCGATGCTTCGCGGCATGAAAGCAACTCACAAGGAACTGTGGGATATCAGTGGTTGAGAACCATTGCGCTATAAAATTCTTAAAAAAAAAATAGATATGGTATTATTGCGGTGAATATCAGCTTGAACGTTATCTAGGCTTCTCCAGAAATAAAAGTGCATTCTTTGCAATTTAAGATACCATTAATACTCTTTCAAAGCTCTTGCCGTTACTTACAAAAATTGCCAATGAGCGTCTAATGGTGTTCTACATTAAAGATTTGCGTGGGCTCGGGCAAGCCCGAAAATCAAAATCCGACCCGACCGCCCGGCCGGGCTCGTGACTACATATGAGCCCCCTATTCGGGCTCGGGTCGGGTTTGGGCCTATTTATTTCGAGCCGCGTCGGGCTCGGGTCGGACCAGGATTGAGTTCTCAGAACCCGACAACGCGAACTTGCTAAATCTAAAAATTTGGTTTTAGGAACTGCGGTATAGTTCCTCATAACATCTTTGAACCTGCAAAAAGTATAGCAGAGCGAGAGTCAAAATTATAACCCTCAAAATGCCGACGCAGGTTGATGATGCTGCTTCCATCGTAAACCGAAGACACGGCAAAATAAAAAGAAAACGGACAAAACAACAACAAGTCTCAAACACATGAGAAGCTGTGTTTGAGACTTGTTGTTTTGTCCGTTCTTTTATTTTGCCGTGTCTCCGGTTTACGATGCAAGTTCTTCACCAGCTCGCCTGTGCTTTTACCCTTTCTTGATGATGCTGGCATGCAAATTCCACCATGATTAAACTTTTATAGCAAGTTTCATCCTCGGCGATCAGTTTCGCTTGGTAGGTGATGGCTCGTCGCGAGCTGGTTTTTGTTTTCTATGTAGCATAACGTGTGTTCTAGATTTTATTCGCCCAATGATGCCTCTAAACTCTTCGCCATCTACAATTTTTTTTATTTCTTTAAAAAATTTACTTACACGTAAAATAATTGACTGTCTGTCGCTTTATTTACTTGCGTAAGTGGTGAGCGTCGTAAATTAAGCCTGCCCCCTGATTTCCCCGCCATAATTGTAGAAACTGTTCCTGAGCTGGAAAAAAATTCGGCTTGTTGACATTTTTGTTAACACGTTTGTTAAAGAAATTCGAATAGTGGCATGCAAATAAAATGTAAATCATCAAAAGTATTAAGATGATTGAACAGTACTGATCGAATGAAATAATTGCTAGAAAGCCGTCGAAAGACAAACTCTTTTTGACTGCGCCGGAATTCAAACTCTGAGACTCCTAATTGAGGGTGATGTATGCTAACGACTACACACACACACACATGCAAAAAAGAAAATGTGATCGAGTGTGTGCAAGTTTCTAACGCTATCGAGGCTAAGGAAGCGGTACTAACGCAAAATGTTTCTTGCGCCTCCGGACATCAGCCGAAGCTTAAATTACGGGACCGCTCTCGTCCGCGTGATCGTCAATCCCCTTGTAGACCAGGATGAACTTGCTATAAACTTAAACCTTGCTTTCTTTTCAGTTCGACTACCTCTCGGTTGTCAGCAAGAAAACGTTTAAACGCGACTTGTTGTCTAGTTTGCTTTCCGGCGCCGCTGTACACAAGTGCCTAGTGCAGCGGAACCCAGGATGTATTCAAGCGAGTGAAGCGGATGTGTGTACCTTCCTCAGTTAAGACTTTATTTTAATATGGGCGACACTTTGCAGAGGTTTTGTTCTGGTAGCTTGTCGTCGCCGCGCACGCGAAGAATGAAAGACAAAAAACAACAAAAAAAAACCTTTCCCTTTTCGCTGCGAGGAGAGGGAAGTCGGAACTTCCCGCCGGCCGTGCACGCGAAGAGAACGAAGAGGGCAGCCCTAGCGTTCCGCCAAGAATGGCGCGACGAAAAGAGAATTTCCATGTCGTCTGTTTGAAAGACTTGCTTTCAAGCATTACTCGGGTTATGCGAAATCCCACGTTCGCAGTCTCCAGTTGCTACGCGTTATGTTCGATGGATTTAGAAGCTTCCACCGCGCTTGCCCATTACTTCATGGGTCACTGAGCACTGATGCATGGTTGTCGTCAGTGACATCCACGACGCCAACCGCAATTGTTATGAGAATTAACCACGTCGCATTTCCGTCATGAGGTATGTGACGGCACTACTTTACTCGCATTGCGCGACCGTGCTACAGCTATCTCTCTCGCTCTCGCTTCTTCGCACAATGTGGACGAAAAATACTACTTTTTCAAATTGCATAGAAATACGTTTAAAACTGGGCTTAAAGAAAAGGATGTGAACGACGGACGTCCTATAGTCGGTTGATTGTCCGTTGTGTAAACAACCTGAGACCATCGAGCACGTATTTGTTTTTTAATACCACTTCTCTTTTCTTCTCTTTCTTTTTTTTTTTTTTTTTTTTTTGGGGGGGGGGGGGCGTTTTTTAGCGCACCTGGAAGAAATATGCTGGTATTATCGCAACGGACACACGTTATTCGAATGTTGAAAATAACGTCTGTGTGTTATTTGATTTTTTTTTTTATTTTAGAGTTGTGCAGCATTAGGTGGTCGCGCATGGCACTACGACATGGCGCCCCAATGCCAAAGATGTCGGATTTTATGTTTTCAACCTTGATTTTAAAAAAGTGTAAAGTGATTTTTCTATTCGCGTAGCGAAGTCCGAGTGGCTATATGCATTTGTGAACTCCTCTTTGAGATGCGTGATTTTGAACCTGCCCTGTAAAATTCTTGCAGCACGCTTTAACCCGAACTGACAAGTGTATGTGCCTGCAGAAACGAAAAAAAAAAATACAAGTTTGATTCTTTTTTGTAAGCATCAGTCACAACGAAGGGTACTGGGTTTACTCCCCGACAATCAATTCTCCGCTTTTACCTGTCAATTTTTGAGTGACGATTACTTTCGTCCCCAAAAATGACGTACAGGGAGACAAGAAGTTAATTTTGAGCTGTAGTACTACTTATACCAGTAAATGCAAGCACTGTGCGTCCGCGTTAGCGTCGCGTGTTCCATATTGAGCGTGTCCGGAGCCCCAAACTGCGTTTTGGATTGACGCATGGCGACGTCGCGTATGCTCGGCGTGGAGCACGCAACCCTAACGAAAGGCAATACAAAAACTCTCTAATAACTCCGCGCAAGCGGGCGTTTTTTTCGAAGGAGCGCTATGTGATACAGACGGGGTAAGCCCATCAATGTAAAAACAAAGTGCCGGTGTTCATGTCATGTAAATAAAAGGAGCGAGGGGATTCAGAAAAAGTACAGTGCGGCAATCACTGGTGCGAAAATAAACTAAAAAAAAAGTGCCTTTATTTTTTTATTGCGCTTTACCGCTTTATATTTTCATTTGCTCACTGTTGATATTCTTACGAGTGCCTACTGCTCATGACTTTGTGAATCCTTACCTCCTTTCACTCAGTCAACGATGACCCAGATTATAGAAGTGCTTTATTTGCGTATTTTCCTGTTTAGTCAGCAGCTTTTCACTAAAAATGTTTTTGAGTGTTTACTTTTTTCCTGTTTTTGCTGCTTTATATTATATGACAATGTTCTCCAGCATGTAACCCACGTTTTACCCCCACCATGTGTAATGCCCGCAAGGGCCTTCGAGGTTTAATAAATGATGATTATGATACAGAGGATTACGGCAGTTTGTTTCCGTTTATGGGCTACCCCAGTCTAATATACCTTGATGCTTATTTTTACAAGTAACGACAGCCAATGCAAATGACAAAGCACATTTCGCGGGGACAAACTGGCGTCATTCAGTTCAGTCTTCTGCAGTGAGCTGCCATTAATTTCCTAAACCCTGCACCATCACGCAGTCGGCGCTTCAAAGGATGTCGTTATTTGTAGGAAGCTGGTATCTATAGGAACTTTACTCTTTCATATGGGCGAGCTCATGACGTCAGCAATAGTTCGAACGCGAGCCAGTCCAGCGCTCTTCAGAAAAACGAAAAAAAAAAACACCTATTGGGTTTTTTTCTTGCCTGACATCCTTCTTATTTTTTTTCAAAAAATGCTAGGAGCCAGCCAGCCATAAAACAGAGTCTTTATGAGAAAAAAAAAAAGGTGGAATCTTCCGGGTTCCGGTCGGGCTCATGTTAAAAATAACAGTTGGGCTCGGGACGGGTTCGGGTCGGAATAATTATCGGTCGGGTCGGGTTCGGGCCGACATCCACAAAGCATGTCGAGCTTGTTCCGGCTTCGGACCAGGACTTAATCGGGCCGAGTCGGTTGGAACCTTAAAATTCTGGCCCGATCTGATCTCCGCTCTACATACGATGTGAGTGCCGTGAGCATTGTCACTAGACGCCCAAAGCGTGGAAGCAACAATTCGTACGTCCAGCCCTTATATTTCTCCGAACGAACCAGAGGCCAAGCGTATCCTTTACGCACCAATCAAAAGAGGCAAACTAGTTTCCTAGCCAGCATTTTCCCCGTGTGTATTCTGCGGGGCAAGGCGGATTGCGCGCCGGCTCAGCTTCTCCGAAATACAATGGTCTTAGCCGATGCCCGAAGTCTCCATCCAAGACTGTGCAGCTCGAGCCGATCCCGACAGTGGAGAGCCAGCTACATATTCTCTTGGCCAACCAGCTGTCGAACTCGCAACACGTGATTACGCACTACCTGCGGTTAAACACACCGGCGAGGAGCCGGTCACGTGGTGGGAGCCTCACGGCCGGCTGGTCAGACCAGGGAGGCATGCCTCCGCTCCACTGTGGGCACGGCGCAGGGCCGCGGACTGGGCCTCGACCGCGCCACCCGGACGTGGGAAGAAGACCGGCCCTCGCTTCGTTCCGAGGCCCAAAGCCCATTTGGCGGGACGAGAAGAAGAACAAGAGGCGACGTCGGGGAGTGAGCGAAAGAACCATTTCGAGCTCGCGGAGCAGAGTGGTGGCTGCCGCCGCTGCTGCCGCTTGAGCCGCCGCCGCAGTTAGCGCAATTGCATTTGTGCGTGCGGGGAACTTGGGAATGGGTTTCACCTTTCACCCCGTCGGGAATACAGAGGCGGGCCGGCCGGCCTTGGCCGACGCCCCAGCGCCGAAGCGGGAGGGGGAACCCGGCCGCACCGTCGCTCCCGCCTTTAATGGAAACTCTTCCAGAGACTCGCCAAGAGACTCCCGTGTCAATCGACGAGGGACACGCATGTGCCTGCTCTCGGACGCTCTGCACTGCGCGCGCGGTCTCGCTCATGCACGGTGAAAAGAGGAAATGGCTCGTGGAGCGTTAGTTTATCCCCGACAGCCGTGCTACTCCTGTCGTGGGAGCGGAGGATTTGCTTATTACAAACGACGTGGTTGGCACTGCAGCCTATGGATAGTCGTGACTCGGACAACGAGGCCTTCTGTAGGTGGTGACGTGTTGCGCCCTTCTTCTCCGCGATTTTACCGGTGTCTTTTGGCCTGAGGACGGTAATCGGCCTCGGTGTTGCTTGGATATTTCGGTGTGAGTTGAGAGAGAAAAAGAGAGGAAATAGACGAGAAAAACCCTCTCCGTGTGCCACGAGAGATGAAAGAAAAAACACCTGATTGATTCTTGGGTCGAGTTCGATGGAAAGAAGCGAGCATTGCCGACATAGAGAAAAGGCTGAATACGCTCCAAGTCTGAGAAAAAGATATAGAACTACGACACCCAAATATAGTGGGAACAGAAAATCACACAAAAAATCTGTGTCACTTCGTACTCACCCTATCTGGAACGAGTCTTTTTTTAGATGCGGAGCATCTCTTGCTCGGGTCTATGTCCCGCGGCGTCGGCGTTGTAGTCGGCACTCGAACTACGCTTGCGCAACTCTCCTCCTTCCCTCTCTCCAACAGCTGCGCGTTACTCTCTCCGCTCTCTCTCTCTACCAGCTGCGTGCACTGCGCGTGCGTTCGCTTCTCCTCACACCGCGCGCGCACGCGCAACTCTCCTCCTCTAGTCTCCTCTCCTTCAAGTGTAAAAAAAAAAAATAAACGGCGAGCGGCGAGCGTTCCAAGTTTCTCTGCCGCGAGCCGCGACGAAAGCTCGCGTAGGGGGTAACGCTAGGGCAGTCGGTGGCGCCATCTCTCGACGTCAGCACGCAACTGACTCTTTCCTCGGAACCCACACGATGCTCCGCATCACCCCATGGTTCCCCTCGGGAAGATGGTGTAATTTTTTATTTTTTTTTTAATTCCTATTTAGGGGATACAAACTAAACTAAAAGCACTAACGTTATGAGGCTCGTAGCCACATGTTCTAGAAGGGAATCACGGAGACGTCGTTTCTTTCGAACATCCTGTTGCTAGTAAGGCGTCTCGGGAGTAATTAAGCTATTTATGGTTTGTCAATGTAATAAAAACGTAGTTTCTCAGCTGGGGAAAACGTATGGATGTTTTTCCTAAGGATGCTGGTGTAACTGAAAGCAATATTTTAAACCACACCTGCGCATGTTTTTTTTCCATTTTTGCTTGTGTCTCACTCGTCAAACAACAATAGTACATCCTAGCCAGGCACAACCGAACCATCCTCTGTGTTGCAATTTTTATTTTTGGATACGCGGCATGGACACTAGTAAACTTACTTTGTTCTCTGATATCCGATTTAAACATGCATTTGACTGTTTCTGCTGCAACTTTACCAGAAAACACAAATCTGAGGCTTCAAAAGTGATATGCGTTTTATGGCTGTCCGGTAAACTTAGTGGCGACACTGTATTTCCCAACTGAGTTTCTCAGTGGTGAAGATGTGTTTTCTTTTGTCAAAAGAAAATAAGGATGCCTGCGGGCAATTATCCCAACTTTCGGCCTTGCAATTTAGCTGTTATTTACTCAAACGATTCATTGGCTGAGAACTAGGGCTGGAAATTTGATCGATTAACCTACCGATTAATCGATTAATGCTTTAATCGCGATTCATTTTTTGTCAACCGATTAATCGGTAAAATATTGACGAAACAAAATAAAGTACAAATTAGGCACTTACACCTCGCAGACGTGGCCGAATACAGCTCTATGAAAAGCAAACGACTAGGGAAACTTTTAACCTAAAGTAAACTGTAGAGGGGAAAATTTTTAAGTTCAGATAAGTACAGAAAGTTACACGCGTCCCAGTCACTTGAATGCCGTGCGAGTGTCTGTTTAGTTCAGCAGATACTATTCGCGGCGAGAACTTTGGGTATCGACGCCTGGTGAAATTTTTTGCACAGTCCACAGTGAGGATACTTCAACTTCCTCTTCTGGTGCAAGCACGTGCAATGGCAACCTTCTATGCACTATGAAAATTAAAACATAACCGCGTGGGTAGCACGTGCCCTTCCCATAGTGAGGAAAACAGAAGCGCGCCTAGTGAGCATCTCACAACGAATTGTGAACAATCAAACCAGGTCGCTCTTGCCGGAGGATATCAACAAACCTCTTTGCCTCAGGCATCTGGAAGTAATAATCTGTAAATATGGGTTTCTTTGAACAGTTCTCAACAACACATCGAGGTTGTTTCATGATCGAAATCCTATATTGCAACGTTTATCACATATTCAGCACAAAAAAAAGAAGAAATATCTCGACTTTTTGAAAAAAATGTTATGCATGGAAATGAACGAGATCAATTAATCGATTAATTAATCGATGCATAGACGGGAATTAATCGGGTTAAGCATTTTAATCGTCGCCCAGCCCTACTGAGATCCAGTCGGAGCTGCAGGGGTGCGTTTTTTATTTAATTTTGTTCTTGTCATTAAAGCGCGTATTTCTTTTTGGCGGTGACTATTTCAACGTCCTCCGTCAAAATAATTTGGTCACTCTTTTGACGTTCGTAACGCCACTTCCAGAAAACGTTAAAATAGTTTCCACACAATTTTGACGTCCTTTGGTAACATATATTTTGCGCTATTTCGACGCCTGCAGTCAATCTTGCTGCCACAAACTTTCCAAGGATCGAACTCGCTTTTGACAGAACGCGATCGAAAGTGATAATTGAAAAAAAAAAATAAATAACGACCACCCTGCTTGCATTCGGCGTCGCTCGTTTTTCCGACCGCAAGAGCATGCATTCGACAGAATTTTTAATAACTACCTATTTTATCATTTTGAGATTCTAAGAAAACTTCCAAACACAACTCAGATACGAGTCCGTTGTTGCGACTGGGAGGTGCCGATCTCAGGTGCGGAACGAGGAGTCGCGGCCGTGGCTCGCTGATCGCATAGCCCCGAGGAAACAGACCTGGAGTGGGATTTCTAAAGTATGGGCGAGGAGGCCCTCTGAGAGGGAGGAGCCTTCCCAGAGTTGGAATGTTCACGTGCTGTTCGTGGCGCGGGGGCGGCTGATGCAATTTGTGGGCAACCTGGGGTTGCCCACAAATTGGCGTTCAAAGCGTTTGGCCAAGGTTGCCCCTCCGACAATGGTCAGTGGTCATTTTCACCGCGAGGGGGTCAAGGTCAACTGGCAACGCGAGCGGCGCTCCGCCGCTGATAAAGGGCCGTCGCAGCGTATTTGCGGGGGCTTCTGGGATCGAGGCGCGGGCGATAACGGTCATTAAATGTCTCTGTGTTGTTGAACCGGTGTGCTGTGTCATTCCCCGAGACGGGTAGCAGCAAGGGAATTCCCACACTGGCGCCCAACGTGGGCCCAATGCGGGCAAACTCAGAAACGTAAAAATGACAATGTAAAAAGCAAGAACGATCCCAGTTAGCGGCCACCCTCCCACACTGGCTCCCAGACGTGCAATGCTGCTCGTCTGGGAGGATGGCCGCGAAATGGATTAGTTCTTGCTTTTTACATAGAAATTTTTGCCTTCCTGAGTTTGCCCGCTTATGCGGGGCGATTTGTTCCAAATTAGACCAAGCCTAACTTCTTCGACATGTGGAAACCTTCACTACTACAGGATGTCTTCTACAGAGGATGCCGTCACAAACGTGAGTGATGACGACGACTTGATACTAGGCGCACTGGCGGATAACGCCGGCAGCAACAAACGATCGGACCCTAAGCCTGCAGTCTCACGCATCATCAGAGGGTGGCCTAACAGACTAAGAATGGCCATGGAGCAGATAACGCGCTCGAAACCCCGACAAGCTGGAACCCAGCCCCCCCCCCCCCCCCCCCCCCCCCAAGGACTACTTACGCCTCATTCTCCTTTCCGGTTTTTTCGGTGCACTCAATCCCTGTTCACACTTTGCTACCGAGTTCGACGAGAGAGACCAGACCGTGTTTTTAAAAGCCTCTGCGAGCTCTCTTAGGACCAGCTCCGCTGCTGGTCCTAAGAGAGTCCCAAGGGCTTAAAACCGTTCTGTCTCTCTCGGTCGAACCTCGGTCGCAAGAGTGTTGAACGGGCCTTTAGATAGAAAGTCAGTCGCGATGTTTGTCTCGGAAACAGCGGGATTCCCAGCTGCGTCGGGAATGGACGACGAAACCGTGCTCACTCGCCCTTTGCCGGTCGCATTCCTGATAGCGCAGCGTTCTGGAGAAATAGACAAGGAATTTTCTCAAGTACGGCGGATTTTGTTTCGCGATTCAAAGTGGAGTTCCTCTAAACGGAATATAATATCCGGAGGCAGGACGAGCTCCGTGCACGTACACAATACCCGCAGGAGTCGCTCATACAGTTTGTAAGGGCCTTCCAGGGTCTGTATGATCTCGCTGACATGGCGGTCCCAGGTGCAGAAAAAGTAGCACGGGCTATCCGTCAGAGCCACCCACGCTTCCATCCACATCTCAGGAGGCCTAGTTTTAGGGATCTTGACGAGATGGCACGGGCCGCGTCGACGATTCAGGCCGACATCCTTGCTGAACTCCGGTGCGTCCTCCTCCGCCAAGAAGCACCGCCCTTGAACCAACATCTGCTTGGCCTAAAGACCCTGACGAGTACGAAAGGCACAGTGAGTCTTACGAATCGACCGACTGTGCAGCTCCTCGAGCCCTTGACCCTCGCGCATACGAATCTCGAGGGCTTGTGGGAAACAAGCGCGTAGATGCAGAATATCCTAGCGTTCTCACAACCCGCAGTTGTCCCCACTTTCCGCACTTTCCATCTGTCCCCACTTTCCGCACAATGCGGAAAGTGGGGACAAATCACACTTTCCTCCTTACAGAACCCGTGGAGATAAGTGGAACCAGTTGAACACAAAGACAAGCACCATGAAAAAAACACTCAACACCCGAATCACACTCCCGTTGTCTGCTCCAGAGCCTTATATAGCCTACCTCTTAGAAATGATGATATGGCCGGTGACCACCTCAGCATTTATTAAGGTTCGAAGTGACCGATCTTTTTCTCAGGAGTCTTTTAAAGAGAAAACTGTGTTTCGAAGTATGTCGACTCTATATTTTACTAAAAAGCATCGGTACAACAAAATTAATTCGGCGCAGTCGCCAGAACAACAACCACAAAAACGGCTCCTAGAAGGAATGTTATTGCTCCTCTGCATACCACCACTCAGGGCGAAGCGAGTCAAGGCAGTTGCTCCGCTTTAAAACGTTTTTTAGGGGCGAAGCTCCTTAGGGTCTAGCCTTGTCCGTCCGTCCGTCCGTCCGTCCGTCCGCGCTCACATCGTTTGCCATCCCATCTGGCTTCTTAAAAAAAGAAAAAAAAATGTTTGCACAGTCGACAGGATTCGAACCTGTGCGGGGAGACCCCAATGGATTTCTATAGTCCATCGCCTTAACCACTCGGCCACGACTGCGGGACGAGTAGGGGGCTCTGAGATGTGGTAATAACTCAAGAGCTGGGGATGTCATGGATAAAACGTTGCATGTAGCCGCTCAACGTCTATACAGGAGAGGGTGCTGCGGTCAAATGCGTATATAATCACGTTAAACTTTGCATGCATTGGCTCAACGTTTATAGACGAGAGGGCACTGCGATAAAATGCTTGAATGCGTATATAACCACGTTCCATACCACACATTCTCTTTCTGACATGGACCGTTGACTTAAGCGGTGGAGATGCGTTCCCACGGCTTCTAGCGGATCCAAGCTGATCCGCTAGAAGAACTACTGGCTCTGCATTTCACCGACTATAAAGCAGTAATAATGAAGTCGAAACGCAACCCGGAACTCAGCACTACATATGAGCAATAAAAACAAATCAGCACCATCAGCACTACCTGTGAACAATATAATCAGTATCATCAGCACCACCAGAGCTTCGCCCCAATCAACATCGTTCATCACGTGGAGATGCGGTAATTTTTGTTTTTATTTTCTTTACTTGTTGACTAGTTTAATGGGGTCAATAAAGTCACTATAGTCACTTACAATGTGAGAACGGCAGGGCGTGTCTTTGTAACGCCTGCAGGCTCCAGTACGCGAACCGTGCCTTCCGTCGTGCTTTGAGTGCCCGCGCGCGCTCGAGGTGCGCGGGACCTCGAAGCGTTTTCAAGGGTAGGAGGCTGGTGCTGGAGGCGGGACAACTGAAGCTCCTCCCTGCCGTTCTCCCATTGTCAGAGACTTTAGAGGAACTTGGTGACTTTTGACATCTGGTCAAGACGTACCCTGTTCAATAGAAAGTCAACATAAAGTCTGTAACGAAAAAATTGTCAAGGTGCAGGCGAGCTGGTGTATGTTGATCATGATGTTTAAAATCCTGAGACTGGGAAGGAAAAATGAAGAAAAATTGTAAGACAGAAAAAAGGGGACAGGACAAACGTCTCAACAAGACGTTTGTCCAGTCCCCTTTTTTTCTGTCTTACAATTTTTCTTCATTTTTCCTTCCCAGTCTCAGGATTTTAAACATCATGATAAAGTCTGTAGATTTTCTATTGACACTGGCTGCAGAGAGTCAACAGAATATTTTCAACACGATGTAAACAGAACGTCTGCAGTCTTTCTGATGACACTGTCAACAGAAAGTCAGCAGAAAAAAAATCAATGAAGAGTTAATATAAAGTCAACAGGTTCTGTTTTGATTCAGGCTGAAGAAAGTCATCGAATCAATTTCGACACAAAATCAACAAAATTTTTGTTGACCATGTCAACAGAAAGTCAAAGTCAATAGAAAATAATCAGAGCCAAGAAGAAGTCAGCACGTTTCAATAAAAAGTCAAAAATAATTTTTGATACGGGGATGCCGTGCGTTACCGCGTACAGCTAGTGAAACCACTTTACCCGAGGTCATGCAGTCACGAATGACAATTGATGAGGCGACGAAACACTGAAGCGAACTAAACGTTTAATAGCGCGAACCTGTGCCCAAACAGAAAAGGATGGGGAGGAAGAAAACAGGCGTCGATGACGGCATAACGGCAGGACAGAGAGCAGCTGAAAGACTACACTGTACGGCGTGGCATAGCTTCTAGAACATTCTGCCTCAATTCTTGTTCAACTGTACATTCTGAACATGAACAAGCTAAGCAGTTCTCCAGCCTTCTCGAATCTTCTACTTACAAAAAGAAGATAAAAGGACATGCAGTGCCGGGAATTGAACCCGAACCACCTGCGTGTGAGAACAGCGTGCTGCCGACTCGGTACGTAAGTACGTAACAATATAAGGGTCACGATACCTACATAATCGACCATGTCAATAAGATACTGACTCTCAAAGATCATATACGACATTCAGCATCCGGGAAAGCGCAGTATTTCAGACATAACAAGGAATGTTTTTTTTTTTT
The DNA here is from genome assembly GCA_013358835.2 of Ixodes persulcatus. Lineage (NCBI taxonomy): Eukaryota > Metazoa > Arthropoda > Arachnida > Ixodida > Ixodidae > Ixodes > Ixodes persulcatus. Next base: position 262,927 of record JABSTQ010011422.1, read on the forward strand.
TTTTATGTTATCAGAAAAGAATACCAACATTTGTAAAAAGACGGACGAAGACGATAATCTCCGTGAGAAGGAAAAATAAATAAAAGAAAGGACAAAATGGGCAGCGACCTTTATCTCCAAAGTTCTGTAACGCATGAAATTCAGTATTTAAGGAGATATAATTTAAAAGTGTTTAGAAGACATTAAACCGTGGTTTCGGGTCCTGAAAAACCTTGATTTTTACGAGCTTCCCCGCAACTTTGAGTGAGGAAACTTGGTGCACAGGTCCCTCGGCGTCAATTTCCCCTCTAAAGTTGGCGAGGAAACTGAATTGGTGTATAAAACTCGTGATGCCAGGTCACGTGACACAATTTTCCGCTAAATTTAGCGGGGAAACAAAATTAGTGTATAGGTCTCGTGACATCAATTTCCCCGCCGATTTCGGCGGTTAGACCCAATTAATGGGTATATCACGTGACGTCAGGCCACTCGACATCAACAGACGTCACGTGTCCTTAACACTAATTCAGTCGTCCCGATAAATTTAGCGGGAAATACACGGACAGACACACGGACGGACGGACCAGATTTTGGGATTCTGGGTTCCGTTAAAGAGCATTTCATGCATTAATAAGTGTAAATAAATCTAAACATTGGCGCTGTTATTTTTTAGTTGGCTTCCTCGGTTGTATGTCTTGTAACCTTACAAAATGGCACTGCTGACAGAAGTTTAGTAGGTTGAAATTACTGCAAGATGTAGAAGTCGATTGAAATTAGAGTTGATATCCAGGGAAGTATTGGGTGCACTAAATGTCAGTCGCCAGAAGAAGAGACCGTTGTTCTACCACTGACGCTAGAACCCTCGACTTCTTCGAACAATATCAACTTGGCAAGTCAGGCCGAAGCGTGAGAGCTATTTTGGCCAAAAGCAAGGTCAAGGTAAGCCTGCAACCCTATAATTACCAAAGGTTTATTCTCGGGCCAACCGCAGTGCTTCTGAGCAGACAGTCCCACGAAACAAACACTCGGCTTGTGTGGTCGGTTGTACTAGAACAGGGACACATGGTCCAGCAGTCGAAACGACTAGTACAATTGCTTCGACAATGCAAGCGTTGAACAAGCACCGATTGGACATTTTGAAGCCCCCCATTTTTGGTGAAGGATAACAGCCATGACCGTTATAAACCCTTACGAGAACGCACATGGTCGGAACCAGACTATTTGGTTATTATCTGGAGTAAGTGAAAAGTAATTTCCTCACTTATATCAGTAACGGCCCACTAATCATCTGATGACGCGCGGGGCACGTCACCAACCTGAAGGGTATCGCCAAGTTTACACTAACAGGCGGTGTTTCCGCCGTGTACAAGGACACTTGGCTACGAAGTGTGCAGCCCGTCGGGAAACGAATTTCCCGGTTCACGGAGGCAGGACCGGGAATAGGCGATCAAGTCGCCCTCTTCTCCCTTTCAAGTTCATTTTACGTACATTCCGAATACACAAGTCGAGACTCACGGGGTTGGAATGCAAGAAAGCCTTCTTGACACCAGGGCAGCGTTCAACATAATCAACCCAATAATTGCACCGGCTGATTGTAATGTTTCCCAGGAAAAACCTCAACGTTTCACAGCCAAAGTCACCAGGGTTTCCACCGGAAGTCAAGTGAGGTTGCCGGTAACCCCATTTAAAGAGACGTCGTTAGTGGACTCCGTCATTTTGTCGAATTCTGTATTTCCAATAATTTGGGTTAGGAGTGGTGCCGAAAAAAACGGACTTTTCAGGTTAAACCACAAACAAAACACGCACATCTGTGATGGAAACATTAGCTGCCAGTATTTCGTCATGCAAAAGTATCTTCGTGTGGGTTGGGTACATCATGCGCTGTGTTTTCGTCGTCACCGTGGGAAAGTGCGACCTACTTCTACTGTTCTTCTTTCAATATAACAACGTCGGATACACTCAAGTAAAAGTTCCCGATGACTTAAATGTATGCGTGAGAGGCATTGTAACCATACTTGAACAGTCTTCTTCGTGGCAACATCTTACGACAAATAAAAATAGAGTTAACTGTGAAGCTCTTTACAATTCGTAGCTCTGTGCTAAACAAGGGAAAGAAGTAGCTTCGCCTCATACACTCATTTCTTGTTCTAAGAAATAAATCTTTGCACTCGTCAACAACCTGGGTACCAACGACATTACTATTAACAGGGGAAGCGAGTTGGGACACCCTAATCATTGGCGAAAGACGAGACCTCGTTACTTGCGAGTGTTTTTCTAGGGTCTGATAACAAGTGCCATTCTCACATTTCTAAGCATTCTTTACCGTGGGAAGAATCTCACTTCGACTCAAACTTCATTACTGCCCAAAAAACTGAAATCAAAAGAGTATTAATGTCACATCGACATTGCATTGCCCTAGGTCCGAACGAACTTGGATGCACACCGTATGCGAACCCTACTATCTCCACCGGAGATAGCCGACCAATACATCGACTACCGCGCCGCCTAACCCCAGCGGAGAGTGAAACCATCAAACGGCAAGTGACTGAGATGCTCAAAAACGGCGTGGCGAGTTCATCGACGAGCCTATGGGCATCCCCAGTGGTTAGTGCGAAAAAAAAGACGGCGCTGTGCGGTTTCGCGTGGACTATAGGAAACTCAATAGTACAACCAAGCTCGATTTCTACGCTCTTCCACATCTTGATGATACCCTTGACCGACTCCAAGGAGCGGAATACTTCACAACACTAGATTTAATGTCAGGATATTGCAAGTGCCACTTTATAAAAAGGACCCTGAAACGTCAGCCTTCATCACACCAAATCGTCTCTACCGGTTTAACCGTCTCCACTTTGGGCTTTGCAATGCTCCCGCGACATCTCAAAGACTTATGGCAATCTGAAGTTGAACATGGCGCTAGTGTATTTAGACGACGTTGTTATCTACGGAAACACGTTTCAAGAACATCAACAAAGGCTGTCACTCGTTCTTGATGCCCTAAGTGATGGGAACCGTCGCGTGAAGCCCCAGAAGTTCACAACATAGCTGAGATATGTTGTGAACAAGAATGGTATCAAGCCTGATCCTTCGAAGCTTGAGGTGTTATTTCAATATTTGACGCCAACGACTATGAAAAACGTAAGAAGTGTCTTAAGATTAGCATCATATTTCCGCCGCTTTAACCCCAACTTTGGTACCCGTGCTGCCCCTTGAATACTTTACTCAGGAACAACGTGCCATGGCGTTAAGGCAACAGTGAATAGTCCTCGTTTCAAGGCTTAAAGACGGCCCTTCTAAAGGCCCCCCGTTGCTTGCTCACTTCGACCCATCCCTGCCGAAGACAATCCTCCACAAGAATGCAAGCGGACAAGGACTTGGCGCTGTGCTACTCCAAGACGTTCCAGACAGTATACTCAAAGAGTAATTTCGTGTGCAAGCCACCGGCTTACACAACAAGAAGGCAAATACCATTCATCCGAATTTGAATGTTTGGCCCTTGTCTGGTCGGTCCTGAATGTTTTTAATTACCTTTATGGTTGCCATTACATTGTGACAGATAATTCAGCGTTAACCTGGCTTCAAAGCAAACGAGACTTGACAGGAAAGCTGGCACGTTGGGCCATTCTACTGCAAGAGTATGATTTTAAAGTTATACATCATAGCGAAAGCAGTCATCAGGACGCAGACATTTTTTTTACCCCCCCCCCCCCCCCAAGCTCCAGGGTATTACTTTTACCTTTGCGAAGCCACGTTCGATCTACATCACAACCAAAATTAAGATAACGACGTGCAAGATATCGTACAGCGCCTCGCATCACCCTTCTCTTCAGACGTTCATGGCGGCTGCGTCGAGAATACCACGTAGAAAACGGCATATTATGTCACAGCAACCCCGGACATCGACAGTGGCTACCGGTGATTCCAGCTTCTCTAAAGACCACCGTGCTGAAACTCTGCCATGATGACTTCACAGCAGGTCATCTTGGTCCAAACAAGACTGTAGCCAAACTCTTCAAACGCTATAGGTGGCGCAAAATCCGGACAGACGTTTTTTTTTTTTTTTTATTTGTTTGCGGATTTGCTTCCGCAGAGGGGGCAGAAATAAAGGCACAATGCCTAACATAGCCTCTGCCCCCCCCCCCCCCCCCCAAATCGTACAGTTCAACATATGGGCAGCAAAAGTTACAATCCAACCAAAAAAATAAATAAAATAACCGCTGTAACGAAATAAAACACGCCATGAACAGAGAACATAAATGATGTCAAGGTATGTCACCTCTCGCCGAGACTCATCCTACTTAATCACCGCAAGCTGCTTTCGAGCTCAGTGGACTTGATCATGTAGGGCGAATTCCGAAATCTCAAAACGGCAACCGTTTTATTATCGTTGTTGTAGACCACCTCACAAAATGGGCTGAGCTGCGTGCTGTGCCTAGAACGTTAGCAAATCACACTGTAAAGTTTCTGCGTGAGCAAATTGTACTCTTTCACGGCGTACCACGAACTTTACTCACTGAACGTGGAACTCTATTCAGCTCTCCTCGTTTCAAACACCAGATGGTGGCTTATGGGATACACCGCGCCCGGGCAGCTTCCTACCGACCTCAAACCAACGGGCTCGTCGAGCGTGCCAATCCCACCTTCGCTGATATATTGTACGCATATGTAAATGCTTAATTCATACGACAATTGAGATGTGTTCGTACCATACGCATCGTGTACTTTAAACACGTCATAACAAGCGAGAACCCGGTGTATAAATGGCACAACTCGGGTTCTTTCACAAGAATCAACGTTATCCGCCACGCCCACCAAGAGACGGCGACAGATGAGTGCCCATTTTGTGAACCGACTCGACAAGGACCGACGCCGTGCTCGCGTCGCAATAACAAAAACCCAGCAGCGGATGCTGACCAAACATTAACAGGACGATCGAATGTCTCCCATAGTACCGGGCGACCTCGTCCTCGTACGCCGTCCGGTCAGAAGGAAAGGAAGAGCAACGAAGCGACTTCCAAAATAAAAGGGCTCCTGTGAAGTGCTTCGACAGACAGGCCCCGTGAGCTACCGGCTACGAGATATCAATGCACCTCGAGAAGCATCCCAGACGTTCCCGTCTAACCGTAGTCAACTAAAGCTCTACGTGTCGAGGCAGACACTCAATCAACACTAACACGTGATACAGACTGCCGAGTACGGACAGTCAGAAAGAAAGGGGGAAAATGTATCAGAAGGAGACGGAAGGCGCTATGAGCTTAAGTGAGCATGTGTGAGATTAGAAGAAGGGAAGAAAGAACCACGGAAAACGGCACAAGGCCGAACGAACTGGAACAACAAAAAAAATATCTGTAACATTATTTTATAAATTAAATGAGATAATGAAGAGTGACTCTAGTTACTGTTTAGAGGTGGGGAAAAATCTTTATATGAAATTATTTGACGAAGCCGGGCGGAGGAAGAACGTGGAGCATCGTTCTAGCGCGTGTGCCGGCCGAAAAAGCCAGACACTTCTTTACATTCTCGTGCCCCCGAAGCATGGCTTACTGGCATCACCCCGCCCTCTTTAATAGAGTGTTAGTAAAGTTTGTAGAGCTAGTAAAGTTCTTAACTTCTAAAACTCAAAGAAATGAGCATGATGCCCACTACTATTTATGGTGAGTAATGTTGCACTGGCCTCTTCTTTCGCGTTGACCATCGGATCCGTGAACTTCTCTGTGGTGCAGGTAAATGCTCTGGAGACCCTGTACCAGAGAGCACAGGGCGTTGTCTTGAAGAGATGTCGTCGATGGGCGCGTCAGCAGAGGAGTATTTGTCGGCCTTACATTCTTCTCGTTCAGTGAAAGATATGGCGGACAAGTGCCGATTATTCTTCGTTGATCGGTGTGGAGGGCAACGTTCTCAAAGATTATCGCCATGTCGGTTCCAACGGGTGCCATCACTGAGCTCCACTTTCACAGATGACAGACTCGTTGGCTGCAGCACAACTCTAGAAATCCTCGACGGACCTGTCCTGAAGTTCCGGGCAAACACAGTTTGTGCGGGCTGGGGAAGCGGTCCCATGCCCGCACATTGATCACAGCGTAACTTCTGTTTCAGCTGTCTCAAAAGTACTTCAGTCCGCATGTACGTGTGTATCAGGCTTAGGGTTGTCTTTAACTTCCTTCTCATGAGTAGCTCGGCTGTACTGTGGCCTGTGAGTGAACGTTCCGTGGTCCCGTATGTGAGCAGTATATTTGATCGATCTTCGTTTGTAAATCTCCAGCTAATGATTTCTTCAGCATTCCTTTCACCGCTTGTACGACGCGTTCTGCGGCTTCGTTCGATGCTGGATGGTAAGCCAGAATCAGCACACGCCGAATTCTATTGCGTCCAAGAAACTCGCTGTTTTTGTCGCTTGCGAAGGCTGGACCGTTTTCGGAAACGATGATGTCCGGTAGTCCATGAGGCAAACAAATGTTGCGGAGGCACTTGATTGTAGCATCAGCCGATGGTGATGATACGAGCATAATTTCAACCCACTTTAAAAACGCGTCGACCACTATAAGGAACTAATGTCTTTGGAAAGGTTCGCCAAAATCACCATGAAGACGGGACCATGGTCATTCTAGGAATGGCCATTGAGTAGACTCTACTTTTCGACCGAAATCGTGATGTTCTTGACACTCACGACGATGTTGTACCTTTGCCGTGATGCTGTCGTTTAGTCCATCCCACCACACGTGGCTGCATGAGATGGTCCTCATCTTCTCCACTCCTGGGTGGCTTTTCTGTATAAAATTAAGCACTTGCTCCTGCTGCTTTTTTAGGATAATCACTCTAGATCCCCAGAGCAAGCAATCTTTTTGAACGCTGAGTTCAGTCAGCTTCGCTCGAAACGGCAACCATTGCGGTCTTGTTGGGAAATTATTGCCAGACCACACTGCATCTCTCACTCGAGACAATACTGGGTCGGTTCCGGTCTGTTGAGCAACGACTGCAGCAGACAAAACCCGGGAGTACGCCCCTTACAACTGCAAACATCAGCTGGTCTCGGAATCTGGAAATTGTATACGGGCAATTGTAAAAGACTCAAGGTGTCGGCGTTGCCATGGCTTGAGCAGGGTCGATAGACCAGCTTATACTTGTACTCTGCTAGCGTAACTGCCCAACGTAATGTTCGTGGTGATCCTCACTCTCGAATTGATTTGTCTTGGCCCAGAAGCCCAAGAAGACGTTTGCGATCAGTGATGACTTCAAATTGATTGCCCCAAAAGTATTGATGAGACATCGCACTCCGATAACCAACGCCAAAGCTTCTTTGTCGAGCTGGCTGTAATTTTTCTCAGCTGGCAGAAGGGTTCTGGAGGCGAAGGCTATGGTGCGTTCTTCTCCCTTTAAGTCTCGATGAGCGATTACAGCTCAGAGTCCATAAGGAGATGCATCGCAGCTGATGATGATCTCCTTCTTTGGATCGAAGTGTTGAAGTAACTGAGCAGATGCCAAGAGCTCTCTGCTCTTCTGAAATGAGTTATCTTCTTTTTGTTATCACCATTTTGTGTTAGCAGTGAGGAGGTGGTACAATGGTCGGTGTACTGAGGACAAGTTGGGAAGAAAACGGCGGTAACAGTTGATAAGGATAATTGCACATACAACCAGGTGGAACTTGTTTGGCCACATTGACAAAACTAGGTGGTAACGAATTAATGAAAACATGCGGGACATAAAGCAATGCATACTTTTATCAAAACCTGGCTGATATGTCAGAGCGGGGTTCCGGGGAAACTTCATCAATTGCCACAAGGCTGGAAGAAGGTATTTTAAATCGAGATTCCAACTGTGATTGGGCACCTTTTTCTATAAAACAAAGACTAATCCATAAGCAGTGACAGCGTTAAAAATGTGCAAATTTGCACCTTTTTTTTGCAGACACCGTTTTAAGTTTCTATTAGTACACCATTCACCTTCGCCACCCATGAGCTCCTGAATATATCCCAGGCAGTTGTACCATAACGGAAGTTGCTATAAGCTAACGAGAAAGCATTGTGTTTGCGTAAACGTAGTAACATGAACGTTTAATATTGGAAAGCAATCTGAAAACGCTTCTGAACGTAGAACAGATTTTCGTGAGATGCGAGTTCCACGAAATATTGAATCAAATATTATTCGAGAATATTTTGCGGTATCCGAATACTAAGTGCTATTGCAATTACACAAGATGATGTGTGTAGAAAAAAATAATATTTAGGGAAACCATCCTTAGATGATTGGGAAAACAGACCAACATCCTCTTTTTTATATTATCACTTTGATTAAGGTTAAACCAGCTCATGAGTCTATAGAAGAGTGCTGAAGAATCTCGATTGCCTTTGTGTATAAAATATTACGTGGCAAAACGGAGCACCATGTGGCAAAGGTGAGACTTGGCAAAACGGAGCATATATATATATATATATATATATATATATATATATATATATATATATATATATATATATATATATATATATCAAAATATCTTGCATGAAAATTAAGAAAAATAAGAATGGATAGTTGGGCGAGTTGGTGGGAATTCATCGTAGGAAACAGCGCGAAAAACAGACGAGGACAAAGAAGAAACACACAGGACGAGCGCTGACTATCAACTAAATTATTTTAATCGGAAAACACATGAAAATGACCATTCATCCTTGGCAGTAGGCACCCCAGTCTGCGTATCACGAGACAATCAGCCTAAACTCCAGGTCCGCCCCACTATTTATTTTGCAATGCCACTCTTCTCTGTCCTCTCTACCACGAATTGCCCATTCTTTATAGAATAAAATTTACGCCACGCTTCTGGTTTCTGTGTTGTTATGTTTTACTGTTGGAACACTGCTATCAATCCCACGCACTCGATCGAGTGAAGTGAGTTCGTCAAACTCACTCGAAGCCAAGTGTGTTCCTCAGGAAGAAGCCGTGTGGCACACTACAGAAATGACACTAAAGGCGAAGTGCACTTGGTTAAAGTGCACTAAATTAGCCCGTCTGACAGGGGTATAAACTAACCCGTCAGACAGGGGTACTAAACGCGATAAAAAGTGATATCACTTTTTGTCGCGTTTAACACGTGCCGTCACGCTGCTATGAATTCTCTCGTGATACGCTGACGGGGGTGTACTGCCAAAGATGAATGGTCGCTTTCGTGTGTTTTCCGATTAAAATACTTTAGTTGATAGTCAGCGCTCGTCCCGTGTGTTTCTTCTTCGTCCTCGTCTGTTTTTCGCGTTGTTCCCTACGATTAAAAAAAACTTCGCATTTACATTATTAGTATTTAAAATATCGAACTATCCTGATACAAACCGCGCTGTACCATTTTATTATTAAATGTAGCTTAATTAAGAAACAACAACAACAACAACGCAGGTTTGAAGTGTGGACAAACTTTCTGCCACACATACGCTTCGGAGCTCCATATGTGAGTACACGTTCATTTTCACGGACGTTGGCACGCCGGGCAGGCCTTCCGAAACACTCCATGCGAGCAGGTTACTTCGTGGCAAGCCGCCAAAGGCGGACTACGTGCGGGAGCCGACAGATGGCATCACTATGCAGACGACGATTTCGCCGCTTGAATAATTTCACAAGTCGATCTCTACTTGGTTTTTATAGAGCGCCTTGGTGTTTTTTCACGTATGTACATAAAACATTCGTAATATATTAATCTTTGTTAATCTTATCGTCCATTTTTTTACCATTAAGCGAGTTTTACCCACAAATCCAACTGGTAAAAATAATTTTGCTTTGTAATTTAGTATTTAGCGAACCAGGGGGTCTGATACGAGCTTAATCGATTGTTTCTATGCACTTCAATTTAAGCCTATAAACACTTCTGGGAACTATGACGGTCTAAAATTATAATATATATTATAATTGAATTTTGTTTTATGTCGTATATCGAGATATCTAGCAGGTTTCAGGCACAGCACGTTTGGGTAGTCTAGATTGAGCTTGAACGCTCACATTGTCTGACAGTATGCTAAGATCTCGGCGCGTTCATTTTATTATTCATCTATTTTAACTGGAAGGCCCTACTTTTAGCTTAACAAAATAGACAATAAACGAGCACCTTTACTAATGAAATAAAATACCCACTTGTGAATTTTAAACACAATAAGTAACTAAAGAATAAAATTTTTAAAACTAAATTTCATAGCATCGTTGTTTTGTCTGACGATAATTAGACGCAACTCCACATGTGTTTATAATATGTTCTAAATGCCTTTTTGCGAGACCATGGCAGTCGACCATCACAGATTAAATTTGATCATCAAGGTCAATTCGATCATCACGGTCAATTTGATCATCAGCGCTATTCAAATCGAACTACTATTCGCAAGCATATAATAAAAATCGGTATTTTCATTGCCTATGATATATTTATAAAACAAATAGCGTTTTGTTCTGCTTTAGGAACAAAATTAAGGTGTCGCCACAATAATTTTGAATCGCTTGTAACGGAAAAGCGTTAGGAAAGCTACTTCGAGATAATTAATAACACATAAAATATTTTGTCAAAATCTGTAACGATAGATTTTAGGTGTGGAGCGTTTGGAGCGAAATTACGCTCTAATAAATCAATCGAGCAATAACATAATTCACATCAGACACAAAGGCAGGGTGCACAAGCTAAAAGTCACAATGTTGATGACACGACTTTAGAACCTTACATTTGGTACACAGCGTCAAGTCAACTAGAATCGAAAAAAAAAATCATAAATATGTGAAGATCAGATATGAAGTTTTAATAATATGTGGTATCACCGTTTGGTATCATTCCAATAATTAAAAAAAAAACTAATTTGTTCACGGCATTTTGATATCAGTCTCTATTTCGGATTCATTCGTTCAAAACAAGACATTGATTATTAAACATAGGATTTTTCTGCTGCCGAGCTAAGAACGCGTACAGCTGAGCATACAGCGTTTTGAAGCATACGAGTAACAACATATAAATTCTACCCAGTTTCACAAAATGTTTGTCACAAAGCTTTTCAACCTTAAATAAAACACGCCACTGAAAAAACAAAAAAAATAATAAAAAAATAGATAAATACACACACACACACACACACACACACACACACACACACACACATATATATATATATATATATATATATATATATATGTTTTTTGTATTTCAACTTGCTAAGTCATTAGTTTTGGCTGTCGCTTAAATAATATTTCCTCCCTGGAGTCGTTGTTCTGTACCCGACAGATGCACGTTGCAAAAACGTGTATAATCACCATTACGCGTTGCTCTCCCAAATAATAGCTAAATACGCTAATGGTTAGTAAGTCTCAAAAGATAAATGATACTTTACCATACAACTAACGCGTCAGCATTATCATCCCCGCTGCTAGTTATAGTAACTCGTGGCCGGCCCCTAACATGAAATCACAAATTAGATGTGCAAAGAAAGGCGAATCGCTGAAAGGTAGAAACAGTAAACTTCTTTCATTCCGTTATTTCCTAGACTTTCGAGGGAAGTTTATTAGGGAGAACAAGGTGAAACTGATACGTTCAGCACCACTCAGCAGCGGAGCCACGTTGCCAAACTTCGCGCATGCCTGTCTTTATTTGTATTTATGTCGGTTCTGGTTTCCGACGCAAGTGCAGTGCGAGTTGGGGTCAGGAACGGGTTTTCGACGTTTATGAGAGCCTACAATCTAAATAATGAGATTAATAACCCACAAACAAACTGCATAAATATAAAAAGCATTAAAAAAAAAAACGAAAAAACTCTGACTCCTATGACCGAAACACACAATTTTCGGAGTTTGTGACAGACTGAAGAAAGGTGAAAACCTTCCTTTTTTTCAAATAAATGAGGTCACACAGTGTTTATTGGGAAAATGGTATGCCATTATAGTACTCAATATTCTCTGCAGTTTTGTGCTCGATTTCTTCTGCACACATGTTAGATAATTACTAGACACCAGTGTGAATCGATCGACTGCGATCCGGCAGCCACTCTATGTTTGATGCCGCGAACTATAGCGACCGTCTACTTAAGAAATTCAGGGCGAGCCGAGTCCCGCTGAGCACCTTAATATTGCCCCACAGCCAATGCGGAGCACAAGTATCATCTGCTTCTTGAACAGGGGTTGCAATGATGTCAGAACGCCAAGGTCTTATTGGCTGATTGAAAACAATAGTGGGTAGACCTCGAGGCATCTAGCGTCGAGGTCTACCCACTATCTTTCCAATCAAAGCAAATCAGAACTCGGCGTCGTTCTGACGTCATCGCAACCCCTGCGCAAGAAGCAGACGACTTGCTCTCCGCATAGGATTTCGCCGTTGGCCCCCGAGAACAAGCAATCACAAAGCAGGACGCGACAACATAATGAACCATGCCCTGCCTCTCTTATGCTGTCATAAACTATAACTCACGACCATATGTTAAGCTCTCGCTACTGAACACGAACATATTGATTCTATTCAGGCTTTGACATTTTTTTCACAGTGATATAGAATGCATAAAAGTACGGTGCAAGCACTTTACAATTGAAAAAGAAAAACCGATCTATTTTTTTACTGAAGCTCGCGAAATAGCATCAAAATGAGTAATACTTCATACTCTATTATTCTGACAACAAACGACGACTGCAGGTCTCAGAGAGAGGGACTAGCGTCACAAAAGTCAAAACCGTCCCTGACAAGGCGACAGCCTCTCCCACTTCGCTCACACCACCCAGCGCAGGCAAATATTTAAACACATGCAGGAAAGTGTCATTTGGTCGGTACGAACTAGACATGAAAGTGTATGAAAACAGAAAAGAAGGAAAAAGCATGGCACAAAAACACCAAAACACTAAAAATGGGACAGTCATCCTCAAAACAACAAAATTTCTCTAGTCTTTCTTTTTTTTTTTGAGTTTACAAACACCATAAAGAAGTCCGCGCTGCGCAATACAGAAGCATTTTACGAGAAAGTTATGACACTTTCTCGTAAAATGACACTTTCTCGTAAAACAACAAAGCAATCAGCTTTGAATCGACAAAAAAGTGCGTTCGAGTTTCATCTAAACGTGCGTAGGCACTGCAAAAAAAGACAACACCTGCGCCTTGAGGAAAATAATCCCTGGGGAAGGGGAACCAGAATGACAAAGGATAAACACAAATCACCAAACACAGTTAGGTGACTGGTGCGCGACCGAAAAAATCTGCCTGGTCCGGGTATTGAACCTGAGACCTCTCCATTTCCGGTGGAGCGCTCTACCAACTGAACTAAGCAGGGGTTAGACGTAAGTAGAGCAAACGGGTTTTATCAGCTGCCACCAGTCCAACACCAACAAGGGCGAAGCTTGCAATTTAAGGTTACGATTATAATGCAATTAAATGCAAAGGTGCCAGCGAGCTCGACAAGAAAGACGAAAATAATCCCTGTAGAAGAGGAACCAGAAGGACAAAGGACAAACGCAATTATTTGTGTTTGTGTTTGTGACAAGAATGACGATTATTTTCGTCATTCTTGTCCAGCTCGCTTGCACCTTTGCATTTAATTGCATCATAATCGTAACCTTAAATTGCAAGCTTCGCCCTTGTTGGTGTTAGACTGGTGGCAGCTGATAAAACCCGTTTGCTCGATTGACGCCTAACTCCTGGTTAGCTCAGTTGGTAGAGCGCTCCACTGGAAATGGAGAGGTCCCGGGTTCGATACCCGGACCAGGCGGATGTTTTCGGTCGCGCACCAGTCACCTAGTTGTGTTTGGAGATTTGAGTTTGTCCCTTGTCCTTCTGGTTCCCCTACTCCGGGTATTATGTGCGTCATTCTTGTCCAGCTCGCTTGCACCTTTCCATTTAATTGCATTATAATCGTTACTTGCGCCTTGAAAGCCAAACCGTCGCCTCTAAAGCACCAAAAAGTAGCGTTTTTTAATGCTCGTATGGCACTTGTGAACGGAGAATAATTCAGAAGGTCGGATATTTTTTTAATTTTTTTATTAGTGCCTTAGTCAGTGCGCAGCTTTACTTTTTTAGAGTTCGTGTACCGAAAATTGTGTATTCGAGTAATCTAGCGCATATAGCGCCATGCCTCTCATATCGTCCCGAGATATCGATGTTCATCTCTATTCTTCGAAGTAAGCAGGTTAGCAACCACTTGAAAACCAGGTCCCAGTTGAGGCTTAAGTATCAAATTCATAATCTAAAACTTTTAAGAACAAATGTCACCGCAGTCATGTTAATTTTTTAATTAAAAATGCGCGTTCAGACAAAGCAAAGGAAATTACTCCCTGTGACGTAAAGCTTTAAAAATGCTTAGAAGCAAAGTCCTAATAACTGCATTTTGAATATGTAGTTATTATTTTTACTCCTTAATTCTATAAAACACTGAAGGTTTTAATCTAGATTGAATTAAAATTTAGAGATATTTTTGTTTTGCGGGGCTCAGAACTGAATGTTGTTTTTTTTTTTTTTCTAAATTTAAATTGAAGAAATGAATCAAATGTCTTCACCGAGCTTAAAGCTAATGTGGCCAGTTAATGCTTTCAATATTTTAAAGGGTATATAGTATTGCGGCGTGTGCCCCAAAATCTAGTACCACAAAAAAGACGGAAATCATCCCAGATTTATGAGTTCAATTAGTAAACATGTATATTAAAGTTCAAAGTATCAACATGGCAAGGAAGGAAACACTTACGTATTGCATGCCGATCAGCTGAAATGTATATAATTGAATTCATCTATACAACACCGGACTCAAGCGCAGATGGCGTATTCTAAAATGGTATTTTATTTTGTATTTATTCAGCGAAATGTCTAGCATAATCAGTGTATTTCAAAAGTTCGAGAAACGACGACGTCCATATCAAATTACAGTATATGCGCACATCAGAATGTCACAACCATTACGAATATTCTTATCAACTCATCCTGTTCGTAGGAGTGTGTCCCGGTATTGCGCACTGCGTAGCAATTAAATTCCCGAGAGCGGTACCAGAGTTTCCGAACGTTAAAGCCCAAAGTGATATTTGTGAAGAAAAAATGCTCTTATTCACAAACTCTTTATTAATGCACATGAGGATCACGGATAAGTCGTCTAGACCCAACCTGCAGGATCCACAAAGGTAAGAACAAAAAAAAAATCATGTCAACTTTAGTATGACACCCCCGTAAGCTTGTGTGGTGTGTTTGAGATTTCATAAGCAACGTTTTTTTTATAAATACGAGACACGCACACACAAACAAAACGCTGTTACTTTAAGCGCACATTAATTGAGTTTACTGAATATGCATACTTAGTGCGATACAACTTTATTTCGTAATTGTTAGTTTATTACGCCATATAAGAGGGCCTAATGTAGAGTGAAGGTAATAGGCTATTCGTTTCATATTAGAAGATGATAAGCATGGCTAATACAAAGTTTGAGACACCCAGAGACGCCAACTTGCGACGCACTCATCCAGGGTCATTAGAGTCTGTTTTCCATTAGTTGAACTTGCATCTGCTCTAATTTGATGAAAGCACGTGCCATTATAGTTACAACTTACATGTTACCGATTGGCTCTGAGAAAAACAGATCGTTGGCGGTACGGGTTCTATGTGTTCAACAAAACTCCGTTTCGGTTATTGTGTATCACAACAGTGAGTTTTAATTTATGAGTATAGTACTTTATACTGACGAAGAACTGGTATGGTTGCATTTTGTTCAGAAACGCAAAATGATGCAAGTGAAACATCAATATTTTATAAGCGTGGTGTGCGCCCTGTGAACTACCGTAAATTGAGGCCCAAGAACACTCAAAATCTATTTCACGCATAAATAATATTTGAATCGTGCCATTTTGTTTTGTATTACAATGCGCACGCAAAAAAGTTAACGCAAATTGTTGTGTTTTTGCTGAAGAGAAAAGCAGCGCTGTATTTGAAGCATTTCATGTTTGCTTCGTGTTTGCACCTTAGCAACTGGGAGTACGTTCTTATAACCGGAACACTACTTGTTCCCATCCTCTAAGACAAGCAAATGAACTTCATAAGTAATGTTATTTTTAAGCAGAACCCCCCCCCCCCTCCCCCCAAGAACAAGTTGTTTTTTTTTTCTGTTATTACATCCTACCCCTTTTAATCTATACTATCCGAGCGTTGCTAGAGGAGCCCGCAAGAAACTGATTAATTAAGTTTTCACAAGTTTTCAAGCTATTTGACATGGAGGTAGAAGGGTGGTTAGCTGGGCTAGTTGGTACGGGTTACACATGATTAAAATCAGCGAACAACGTAAGGAAACTGTTGAATAAAACAGAAGACAGAAAAGACGCTGAAACTCACAACTCGATGTATCTTTCAAAGCAAAGAAGAAAGAAAATGACAAAGAATATACAGGCACGTGCCAATGGCTAGCGAACTCTGGAGGACGAGGCAATAGCTTTAGACCTTTAAAGCTTTAAAAATGATAATTCTGGTTGTGATAAAGCCACTGATGTGTGACTCACGCAGCGCTCCCCCAAACCCTGTATAATAAGCGCCTCATAAATTTCTCTGGACCGTTTTTTCTTATATATATATACCTATAATATTAGTGTGAGCCAGAATTGGGCTACATGAAAAATTTCGACGGTGTAAAGGAAAGTGACCAACTCCGTTGGATCTAAGTGATAGGTAATATTCACGAAGCCTGTCGTTCATAGACCATCCAGTCTGTCCGATAAGTTCTACAATATGACAACGAGATGCTGTACACCACGCACGAGGTACAGGGCACAAATGGTGAGACATGTTTTTTGTTTCACTTGTGTCTGGATACTTTTTCTATGCCGAGATAAACTTTTAAACACATTTGGACCATTCGTGTTTTTTTTTTTTTGGGGGGGGGGGGGGGGGGGGGCGGGCAGAAAAAACAACCGGTATGCCACATCGCTGAGCTACATGCTTTAGGTTATGCGATACTTTGTGTATGTGCGGTACCACTACCACCCGTTTTTTCTCAACATCGCGCCTAGGGCTTACTCCTCCATTTACTTTTTTAACCAAGACACGCACCACTTCACTTAACAGCGGCCAGGGAAACCCGGAAGACCGGAGTCTTTGAATTTGGGCATTAAAGCTGCCCTTAATACAATGAAAACAAGACTTTTTTTTTAGAGCGGAGCCAAGACATGAAAGTGCGTTACCCCTCTTTACAATTTTTGAATGTACAGAAGCGTAAGGCAAAATGCCCTTTTTTGAACATGGGGAAAAGGACCAGCTTCAGTGGCTGATGCAAAGTGAGAGCGAAAGGTCCAGCAATTGTGAGACGCCTTCCCTAGGCCCTTCATAGGTGCACCTGAGACCAAAGCTGCACTGCACGGACGTAGATTTGTGAAGTGAACTAGTCAAGCTGTTTTCAACTTTTTTTCATGTTCTCCATCAACATTGCATCTTTTACGGTTGGAAAATAAAATATGTTATTATTATTGTTATAATGCCGTCATAGCAAAGATAAGTGGCGGCTTATTGAATGATAAAATGGTCTCATGCAGACAAGTTGTATTATGTCAAAGTGCAAAGTCGTATCTTCAGACAAGAATAAAGATGTTCCACTACTATTCTTATAAAGTTCTTTAGCGAACAAGTTCTCCGTTGTGTAATAAAGATAGAAGTACCTGCGCGGTACTCTATTGGCCTAGAAGTTTTTTTTTATTCGTTTGTTACATGCAATGCATTAGAAAGAACAATTTTTATTGTTAACTATAACGCAGCAGTACCTAATATAAAAGTAACATTTCCGAAACGTTGACGCACTCGGTTACATTGTGAAGGTATTTCAGAATCTGAAGCGTAACACGCCAATAATATTACTGAGGGAGTTTGCATTCCGTCTCGTGACAATATGGTTACTTCTCTCTGAGCGAATGCACGTACTTCATATAACATAAGACGTGGGCAACATTTATTGCCATCGGTGTTGTTAGTCTAAAACTACGTTTTATTTTTTTCTACCGCTTACTGGATTTTATTTGCCAAACAGGGCCACCAATAGTCAATAACGTCATCACTGCAAGCAGCTACTTACAAATATACTATAAACTCGATTGCTGTCTGCGAAGCTGGAATAAAATGGCTACATAAACTGCGTGTTCATGCTTTTCAAGTCGTTCCTGTTTTGGCTACGTGTTCGCTCTGCCTGTTTCGGCACATGTGCGCTTGTGAGCAGCGTTGGCTCCACCTGCAGCCCACGAACTCGCGTAGGTGAGCACATGCACTCGTTAGTGCGCACGAAGGTACGGTTTGTATCTATCCTTCTACGCGTGGTTCGGAACATCACAACACCGTTCCTCGCGCAAAACATCCGCACGCCCACGCAATTATTTTTGGAGTGTCACCGTTCGCTAAAATGTCCGTGTATCGGGGCTTGTGCAGCTGTTTTTTCTATCTCCTTATCACGTGTGAGAAACGTGATAGCGGCTCTGTTGGGTGTTTCTTTTTTATGTACGTCACCCGTATTGTCAAGTAGATGTCAACTTGTTGACACACAAGTTTACAAGGCTTTTTCACCTACCTTCTTTTCTTTTTTTTCTTTTTCGAAACAAGTGGTTTACTGGCGTGTAATTTGTCGAAAGAGAGAACATTTCATTAAAAAAAAATAAAGAAATAAAACAAATTCTAAACGAGGGCTCTCGCTTCCGAACGCCTAGCAAGCGTCCAGTGATGCAACTGGAGGCGATTCTTCTAGTGTTTGTCTATCACGGAGCGAATCGTAAAGACGACTAAACAACGCCGAAACAAACGTTTAGAACCGTTTTTGAATGTCACGTACAGCACCCACTGTTCCCATTTCGTTAGTAGGCGCCCATCTCTTTTTTCTTAACTATAATCTTGCACTGAAGGAGCGCTGAGGGAGGTCTCGTTTTTTAATTCACTTTGAGTTTTTAAAACACATAAAAAATCTATTACCCCCGGTCAAGAAGGTCCAAAGTTTTCATAGATAAGGATATGCTCTTCATTTTCGGAAAGGATGCTTCACACAGTACCGTTTTATTACATCACAAAGCTCACGTCCCTATAGACCCTTTTACTGTTTACAAATATGAACCGCTGCTTGGGTCTCAAGCGACTTGTGGTCGCTCCTTCTTTGCAAGCCTGTCGAGTTTGCTTATGTCACCAGTGCTAGAAAGCATAAATGCTACACGGAAAACAAAGTTGGAGATTTAGCGAGGGCCTTCGGCTGTACGATTTCACGTCTTGGAGGAGACAAGCTGGTTTACAAGAATATTAGACAAATTTGAACATATCTCAAGCTTTTTGGTTCTTTTGGCGTTCACCTGGAGGATTGGTGGTTAAATGTTTCATCGACGTTGCAAGCAGATAGGGGAAGGTGAGCTTTGTTCAATACTTTATGAACCGGAAGTTCGCCGGGACGTCAAAGACTGGAGCACCGCCTTGTTTCGTTTGGAAAGAAAAGGTTCTCTACGTCGAGATACAATCGCAAGTCATCGGCACATCTGCGCTTCGTACTAAGCGCTGCTATAAGTTAAAAAAAAAAGGTGCTTGACTGGCGGAATCGAAAGCGCGGATGTGCCAATGACTTGCGGTCGTATCTCGACGTAAAGGTTCCGTTCACACAGCCACGTTCGCTTACTTTGCGTTATGTTACGAGAGCTTGCGTCTGCGCAAGTCGATAGTCACCGGGACATATGGGCTTCATATGTAGCGCGGCAGCAAGTTCAAGGAGCAGCCTTGCACGCAACACTCGAGTCACACATATTTCGGTGACGTAAAGTAAGAAAACGTGAGGAAACGCACCTCTTTGAATGATCCTTAAGCAAATCCACCTAGACTGAATAAGGCCTCCCAAATACATTCTGTCCACAACGCGTGACGTCAACCGAAATGTCCAGCTTCTCCAGTCATCTTCGACGAGCCGAGCCGCCGAACAAATTCTAGCCTGTTCGCCAACGCTGTTCACCCGTCGTCATATACGACGTCAAGTTCGTCGAACACGCAGTTGTCCAAGGTAGAAGGTATTTAATATTTACACAGAGCTTAGAGCGTTCAGATCGTTGCGTGTTTCGCGAGTGCTTGTCGTCGTCTTTTCTTTAGTGAGCTCTCGTGCTCAGCAGGATACTAAGACTAGACCTAAACCAGTTAAGGTTTAGCCATTCATAAAAGGCACGAAGAAATACCGTAACGCACAAAATTACATATAACTAAACAGCAGCGTCGTTGTCAAGAAAAATTACCGCCTACAAGTCCAACAAAACGATGCCTAATTGAAACCATTTTCTACTTATCCTGATCTCAAATTCTTTCCCTTTTCGTGCAGGTATCCAGAGGCCCACGTTTCTCGCACGTTCCTTTCACATCACAGTACACATCACAGCACGCACTGTCACGTACTGATACCCCGGTTCGGTCAAAAATCACCTCAAACTGAAAAACGAATTCTACGAATCGCACTACGCCATAGTCTCCGCCGCCATTGCCGAACGACTCAAAAATAGAGATGTCAAGCGGCCGGGCGCATAGCTTGACGTCATAGGAATAGCGGAGAAGCCTTAAAGTCTAGGTGGTGTTGCTTTCAAGGCTGGTTAACACATTTGCGTTGGTTGGGTTCGCATCACGGTGTAAGATAAACTCTTTAGGTGAGGACACGGCGGGCTGAACGCGCGGCGCGAGGAATCAGATAGTGTTCGTTCGACGGGCATCCAAAAGGCTGCATTATTCCTCGGCCACCGTGCCCGCGGCTGACAGTGTAGCCGGCGGCCAAACGGCGAAACTGTGTGAGAGCGAAAACAATTATCTCGTTGCCATGACACCCCGGTACACCCTGGTCTTTCTGCACGAGCGACAACCTCGCTGGAGTTCTGCACGTGTGGAGCATGAGGCGGCACGAGCCGCCTTTGCCGTGACCACGGGTCGACGAGTCATCTGCCGGCGCCGCTTGAAACCATAGTGAGAGAGAGAAAGAGGAGAGTGAAAAGCGAACTTTATCTGCACTGCGCGAGGAGCGCGCTGTCCTCACCTGAAGAGTATTATCTTACACCGTGGTTCGCTTGCAACCAAAACGATCGTAACAACAAAGTAACCTGGACAAGTTTTTACCGCGTACACAGCCTGGCAAGCGATGTAAGGGGTAGCTTCGCGAAGGAATTCACAAGTCATGATTGTTACGGTGTTTTGGTTGTCACGGTGCATTCGGTTGGATGCGAACGCAACCCTTGTAAATGTGTGAACCAGCCTGAAGGCGCATTCGCACAGCAGAGTTTCCTTTTGTCTTAGTATGTTGCGTTAGGAATAACCGGCACATCCATGCTTCGAATGTCACGTGCCAAGGTACACCTTGAATTGGCTGCAATGTTCCGTACGAAGCACGGATGTCCGGGTGTTTCTAGACGTAAGCAGATGTAAGCTCCCGTAACATAACGCAGCGTAGAGGCTCGTTCACACTGCCCCGTTTTCTTACGTTACGTCGTTACGTCTAAGTCAGCGAAACATTCGTGTCTCGAATGTCACGTACCAGGCATACCTCTTTGAATTTTTAGCCACGCGTAATACGAAGCTCAGATTTCCCAGTGACCATTCGTAACGTAACGTAAGAAACCGGGTTTCTTAAGGCTGGTTCACACAGACCGGTTTTCTTACGTTACGTTACGAAACGTCACCGAGAAATCTGTGCTTCGTATTAAGCGTGGCTACCAATTCAAGGAGATAGCCTGGCACGCGACATTCGAGACACGAATGTGTCGGTGACTTAGACGTAACGTAACAAAACGATGCTGTGTGAAAAGTTGAACCGAGCTCAACTCCTTACGTTACGTTACGAGAAGCCTTGTGTCCTTGGTTGCCACGGTAACTCACCGTCCTAGCTCGTCGTCACCGAAACATTCGTGTCTCGAATGTCGCGTGCCAGGCTATCTCCTTGAATTGGTAGCCACGCTTAATACCAAGCACAGATTTCCCGGTGAGTTTTCATAACGTAACGGAAGAAAACGGGTCTGTGTGAACGATCCTTTACGTTATGCTGCTTATTCTAGCCCCTGAAGGGCTAGAATAAGCAGATCTTCCAAACAAAGATATCAACACCCGAAAGACCAATTTTCATAAAAGAACGGTTTCGCCTACAAAAATCCGGACTGCCGCGATTTCCATAAGAAACGTAATATTTGTGCGCTTAATCCACCTCTTTACAAATCATGATTTCAGAGTTTCTGGTATAAAAACACATGTTTTTATGCCAGAACGTGTGAGAGCGCTCGTCAGTGTGCACGCGCGTTCTCTGCCCAAATTCACGAACCGTTGATGTCCCAAAAAGGTGGATTAACTGAATCATTATCGTATTACAAAGCTCATAAAGAAACCTTGAGTGCTCCGCAAATGCGTAACTAAAGAAAGGAAGAACACTAAAATGCACAAAAACCCCATCTTCTTCAAACACCGTAAATCACATAATCCCGAGTCCTCGCTAACTGGCTAACATTTAGCGATCTCCTGGTCGCATCTTCCGGTGCGAACTGTGCAGCCACTATCAACCATCACTAACGCAAGAAGAACAAGAGTGCACTTATTCCTATCAACAGCGTAAGAGCATACTTCATGAGGCAGGGACGTGTGGTAGGGCTGTAGTGTCAGTTTTGTCTGCACGGGAGCTCCTGTGGTCTTATCACAAACATCTAAGCAGGTGCTCTATCCAAGAAAGTGTGCTTTCAAAAATCGTGCGGCTAAAATAAAATAAATGATCTCTTAGTACATGTTCGTGTATGGCAAGCAGCCATGCAACACAGTCAGAATCAGCAGAGTTGATTGGAACTCATTAACAACCCAAAGCTATCCTAATCTGGCAGATCGCTGCAGACGGAGAAATATTTAGAAGCTAAAAACAATTATTAGGGAATGATGAACCTCCACTACCCGCTGTGGCGCACCGTAAAATTATAATTGTTGTGTTTGTATATTTAGACAACCGGAAGGTAGTCAGCCTCAAAGGGAGTCTGGTGTGTCAGCTGTAGAAAAGAAATTTCGCCAGTGCAGTAGCACTACCAGCCTGGGATCTTTGACGTGCACCACGCAGTAGTAATACACGAACGCCCGCCGGTATTACCGGTACCTTGCTCATCGAACTCGCAACGAGCAGGGATGGGTGATTGAACCCAGGATTCCTGGGTAGGGTGTAATAGAACCGGGAGGTGTGCCGACCACATGGGCATCTTCATAGGACCTGGGTGTTGAGTGGCCCAATTCTCCCGCAGGTGGCTGGGTTTGCGCTGTCAGTCATAGCAGGGCCTGGAGGCCAGTCAGGCAGCGTTTAGCGAGGCTGGCTTGGGGTGTGTTGGAGTGACTATATATTTTTGTTTTGAGTCGTGTGTGAAGCGATACAATATTGTGTGGCAGCTAAGTGTGCCAAAGAGACAAGAGACACGCAACGATGTCAAATACGGCAAAGAAAAAGACGATGCGGCGCTGTTTTGTGTCGGTGTGCAACGAGCTAGGGTTACAACACATGCAAAGAGAAACGCTCCTTTTTTCGGACGCCCAGCGACGCATATATTCGCGCAATGGGGTCGTCTAATTCCAAAGTGAAAACAGAAATCTGATGAAGAAAAAAAAAAAAGAACGTCAAAGAAGAATGCGTGGCCTGTGTGACATGTCAAAGGAAGCGAAGTTCTCGAGGTGAGATGGCTCTTCAATAAAGACAGCAGTTGAAGTTGCTCCATTTATCTTGCCATTCTTTGTCTTTATTCTCATATGGTGCACGCTCACTAGATGAAATCAATTCAGGCATTTCCTGGCCTATAAGCTTTGACTGAGAATGCACAAGTCAAGAAAAGCTCGCTTTAATTATTCTATGCTACACAAAAAAAAATGTATTAACAGCAGAACCACAACTAGGTATTCGAAGGTCTGCAAAACGTGCAGAGGTGCCGAAAAAATAAATAAAAGAGCTTTGATACTAACGTGGACAGGAAAGCATCGCACATATATTATACTCATACTTAATGCTGGTATGTAAAGTAAGATAGGCAATCATTCTTTCGTAACAACAAAATAAAATAAAAAAATTAGGGAGGCCAGACTACGTAAGTAACTGGCCCAACGGTATTTGCGCTTTGAATGTAAACTTCTGCCGCTCGCGCAAGTCACGCTTTTCACTGCGGTGTGATATAGGATGTAAGTTATTCTTTCCCACAAGCGAGCAGATAAAAAGAAACAAAGATTAAGACCATTTCCGTGCCTAGCAAAGCATCTCTGCTGCGACCGCCAGGCCTTTGTCAGGCGCTGGATGGCCGCGATCTGCCCCACAGCGCCCTCACCGGCGTGCTTGCACATCGCGACAGTCTCACGGCCACCGGACGACACACGTCCCCATTCCATACACCCTACACTGGGCCCTCCAGCGCGAGCTTTCGCTGTACGTGCTCCAAGCTGCGGGTCTCTATACTTCGTTTCAACTTAAGTCCAGACGCAGCCAATGCTACAAGCGCGAGCATGTGGCCCTGAACGTTGCTTGCACTACACGAGCGCGCGCGCTTGGCAGGGACGCTGAACGCCTGGAGCTCGCAGTTGTAGCATCGGTTGCGTCTGGACTTTAGCTGAAACGAAAGGCTGGTTCGCACTGTGCCATTTCTTACGTTAAGTTAAGGCTGGTTCAGACATCTGCCGTAGTTGCGTTCGCATGGAACCGAAACGACCGTAACGACCAAGTCACCGGGACAAGTGTTCGCCTTACACAGCATGGACAAGCAATGCGAGGGGTAGCTTCGCGAGGCAATCCATGAGTCACAGTTTTTGCGGTGTTTTGGTCGTTATGGTCGTTTCGGTTGCATCCGAACGCAACTGTTGCAAATGTGTGAACTAGGGTGCCTTGTGTGAACCAGCCGTTACGTTACGAAATATTACGTTGAAGTCACCGGGACCTCTGTGCTTCACACTAAGCGAGGCTACCAGTTCAAGGAAAAAGCAGGACACGCGACACTCGAGACACGAATGTTTCGGTGACTTATACGTAACCTAACTTAACGTAAACAAATGGGGCAGTGTGAACCATGCTTAAAGGAGCGGTGCAACGATATTCAATTGTAATGTTTTTGCACTTACACGAGCTTACTGGCACTAGTGGGGCTCAAGGATACTCGCACGCAACGCCACTGGCCAAGAAACTCCTTTGTTGCGGTGTAATTTCAAGCCCAAAAGCGAGCATTTTCATTCAATCTCTCTTTTGAAAAATTTGATGACGTAACGTGGGGATCGCAGTACACCCATATGACGATATTCGAATGCGGTTCATAGATTGGACTCGAGCATTTCGTGGGCACTCGATTTGGGCTCGTGATAATTACTGGCTCGAGAAGCATTCGGGTAGTGGCCCGTGTCCAATCGCTGCAACGACGACAATAGCCGAGCCATAACAATGTCTGGAACTCAGCGCGTGCCCTGTGCTTTGCCAACCCCAGCACGTGGCTATGATCAACATTGGCGGCATATGATCAGCTCCAGATCGCGTGGCTGCTTGTCCTGGCTGCGAGTTGAGGGGGTGAACGGTGCTCGTTTTTCCTTAATTTTTTTCTGGGACTTCTACTGCGTGGGGTGAATAACGAACGCGTGTTTTATAGGTCATTAACGTCAGGGATTTGTTGTAAGCAGTGTTTGCGCAAAGTACGAAAATTGTTGCATCGCTCTTTTAAGTATAACACACTCGGCCACCGACCCCCCTGGACGCACCGCCCAAGAACATCAGAATTTCATGCCGGATCGTTAGTATATATTAAAACGTCTGACACCACCCTCGTCATATTAGTAGTTTGTACCAACTCCGTTCGTCAGCCACCATCCACAGAAAAAGAGTAGAGTCCGGCCGGCTCGTACACCTGTAAGTTTGCAGAATGTGTTTAGAGGCTGGATTTTTCGTCTAGACCGCACCAGCAGTGAAAAATATGAAACGGCTTTGCTGCTAAATTTGGCGGTGAAGTTGCGTTTTGTCCAAGTCTCTCAAATATCTCTAAATGTGGAAAAAATGTCAAGCAGAAATAATTGGGGTTGTGTAGATATTTAGACAGCTTGTAGTTCGTCAGCCATTTCAAAGTTGCGACGAGTCACTCGCTGTAGATAAGCAATTTAGCCAGTGCAGTACAACCGCTAGCCTGGGGGTCTTTAACGTGCACCACTCAGAAGTGATACACGACCGCACGCTGGTACGATGCTCATCCAGATCGAAACAAGCAGGGGTGTGGATTGAGCCCAGGATCCCTGGGTTCTGCAGCGCGATCTTTTCGCTCCACGTCCTCCGAGCCGGTGTGCGCTAGCCCACTCGGCCACCGATCCCCCATGTCAAGCAGACTAATAATAATAATAATAATAATAATAATAATAATAATAAATCTTTATTTGCACGTGCCCACAAACAACTTTACAGTCTGATCCTGTGGTGCACAAAAAGGAAACTTACACAACACACTATATCAAACATTAAATACATTAAGTACATATCACAATAAAAATATACATAAATATAGATTACAAATATACGAAAGTGGAAATAACAAATGCTTGCGATATTTATGTGAAAGACATCCAGTTGCGAACCATCAAGATAAAATCATTAAGGGAAACGAAAATGTCGAGGTGATGTTCCTTATTGAAGGCAGACAGAGATACAAAAATTGCATTCTACTTCTCTCAACTTTGTGTTAAGAATCAAGGCCACTATAATGTTTAGGGGTTGGCAAGATTAGAACTTCAGCCCCATTTTATTCCTTCAGCGAGTCAAGACAACTGGCAGCGACGGCGAAGTAAAAAAAAAGCTGAGCCAAACAAAACCAGAAAACTACATGGGTAAAGTCAGAATGACAAAAAAGCGCTTAGAGAAACGACTCACTCCACGGCTCGCAATTAGAGAGTAGGAGCCTTAATAGAAAGCACGAGAAGGCTGCGGACGGCACCTGCTCTCTTCCCAGATCGTAATACGGGTTTTGTCGCGGCAACAACAGCGGACGCCCGTAATTGAAGGTGTTCCCGCGTCGTTGCCATCCGAGCCGATGCCTCCAATTAAAATGAAAGCTGCCAACGTGCCGTGCGGGAAAGGCTCGGGGCGTCCCGTGTCAGCAGCCGACGTCGTCATCGTCGGGCGGCACCCTCGGCGGGAGACGCCTGCCTGCCCGGACGGCCGGAAACTCGTCTCGCGAGAAGAGACGGGACGCCCACCGGCCGCCTGCCAAGCACAGGCCTTGCGTTTCGCGCCGCGTTCCCCGTTGCATTCTCCTCTAATTGCGGTTCGTTTGTCTGCCGTGCACGGCGTTGGTCAAGCGTCCGGCGTGTGCGGGGTTGAAGCGTGTCTCAAAGAAAGACATCGCTTCGGGGCTGAGTGAGGTAGCCTACTGATAACTTCCTTCAATCGCGCTTTCTTACGGCAGCTTAAGCGTAGATTTGCTTACGTAAGAGAGTCGCCATACCTTTCATCAATAGAGAGTGCCCACATCTCCATGAAAAAGCGTTTGTGATAAAAGAAGATACACCGTTGAATCTAGCTCTTATGAGGTTGCACCTCCTGTTATGTACTACCTGCAAACATGCGTCGCACAACTTATATGCACTCTTTTCTGACCTATATAAATGGGTAAATAAATAACTTCAAATAGTGGAGTGAACCACGGATTATGTGCGTTTTGCTTTATAATGCCTTTGTGAGACAAGCTTGTAAAATATATATATAGGGTGGTTCAAATCACCAGGCTCGATCTACAATGGACCGTAAAAATCGACGCCTGCACGTAGCAATCTAAACTTTTCGTCAAAAATGTATTTAACAGGTCGGTTTTTTTTTTTTTTTTTTTGTAAAATTACAAAGCGTAGTTCTCATTCTGTAAAAAATAAGGCCAAGAAACTTGCCAGGGTCTACGGCGGGCAGTGACTCAGACGACAGGGGTTCAGTAGCGGGGTGTGTTTGGGGCGTTCGTATTGATAGATGGCGTCGGGAGCAGCGTCCGAAGGTGCAGGCGACCAGCGAAAGAAAGCAGACGACACGCTGACGAAATCCGTTGGCAGCAAAAGCGTCGCCGTTAGGCAGACGCGTTTTTTTTTTTTTTGCTTTAAGTTTTGCTTTTATTGTCCGCATTTATTTTTTAACCGAAAGTACATTTCAAAAAGATTATGTTCATTTTAATGAACCACGGTGGTCGCGAGCCGTCGCGATAAGCAGGTAGCACAGACTATCATTACGAACGCCAAACACACCCCGCTACTGAACCCCTGTCGTCTGCGTCGCTGACCGCCGTAGACCCTGGCAAGTTTCTTGGCCTTATTTTCTACAGAAAGAGAACTACGCTTTGTAATTTTACAAAAAAAAAAAAACCGACCTGTGAAATACACCTTTGACGAAAAGTTTAGATTGCTACGTGAAGGCGTCGATTTTTACGGTCCATTTTAGATCGTGCCTGTGACTTGAACCACCCTATATATATATCATGCACGGTCATTTGCAAATGACGAAGCTCAAAATGCGAGATACCGAGCATGTGCAGCTGCTCACTGTTCCTACGAACATCGCATCCTTTAGGACCAATCATATTCTGAGCTTGGTTGTTTTCGATAAGTGATTTCTTGCGCATTTTGTAGAAAAGTGAAAGCACGTGCTATTTTAGAGTGGAGGACATCAATCTGACCAGTGCCGATCAGGTCAAGTCGCTGTTATCCTAAAGTGCTTGACGGGATTCGTGCAGAGGTGGTCTTATTGTAAACTATACCGTTCCTGAGATTGTGTTATAAGCGGGTCTTCCACACGGGCGGGCTGCATCGGGAGCCTGCAGGGCATTCCAGACTTGAGTCGGTGTCCTACGTGTTATCAACGTTCAGTCGCCGGGATGGGGCGTTTAACTCTTTTGTAGCTTGTGAAAGCGTGTCGGGACTTGGTACACCGCCAGCCTCAATCTACACGGTTGCAAGCCACGGAAGCAATCTTGTAACCCCCCTCCCCCCCTCCTCCCTTATAAAATATATAATGATGCTGAAGTCACAGATCGGCTCGCATTACTCTCTGTACCCTCTGAGGGGCAGAAAACTTGCAGTGCTTGAAACACCACCCAAGCCAAACGACTCTGGTCGGTGCTAATTACGCCGTTTGTGGGTTTGGTAGAGGTTTTACCTGCTTTCTAAAGCCCGAAAGAGTGACATATTCGTTTTCACACTAATCCTCGGTTGCACCACCCGCATTTTAAAAATTTTGGAATAGCGAAGACTTCAAAATAGCTCAGATGTGTCCAAATTGGTCGTTTCTTGTGAACGCCGTAAAATGCTGCACATGTCTTATATTTCTCAAAAATGAGCTGAGTCAGTAACGATACTAGTTTCTGGAGAGGGGGAACACGGGGAACAGAGGTACAAACACAAATCTCCAAGCACAACTAAATGACTGGTGCTCGACTGAAAAAAATCTGCCTGGTCCTGGTATCGAACCAGGGAGCGCTGTACCAGTGGAGCGCTGTACCAACGGAGCTAACCAGGGGTTAGGCGTCAGTATAGCAAACGTGTTTTAACAGTTTCCACCAGTCTGACACCAACAAGGGTGAACGGCCTGCATTCCAACCTTAAAATGCAGGCCGTTCGCCCTTGTTGGTGTTAGACTGGTGGAAACTTAAAACCCGCGTTCGCTTTCTGTCGCCGCTGTCGCTGTAATACTGTGTGTGGATTAACACAGAACTGCACAATCTTCTTTGCTTTATTTACGAATAGACGGTGTGTTTATCTAATTGTTAGTTTGAAGAATAAAATATCAATTCGTTTTAATCTTTATGTGAAAATAAAAAAAAATCTTTCATGCTCTGTTATAATTTTTATTTCTATTCTTGACGTGGCTTTTAAATTGGTTTAATATCTAAAACTCGTCATTTGCTTTTTTCATTGAAACGAGCTTGAGATATTGCCTCGTTGTTCTTTCTAGAGTTACGGGTTTCAGCCAACAAACATTCCTGCACAGGTTCCTAATTTCTTTCTTTGTTCGAAGGGGCAGTGTTCGGATTTACTTCGTCTTTTGAAGCATGCTTAACGCGACGCTGATCGTACGCTGTTTGCGTTGGCCAGTCCCAATGCACACTTTGCTCAAATCTCACTAGTATTAGTAATGCTAGTAGCAAAAGTAGTTGTCGTTGTGTTTGCTCTTGTTGCAGCAAAATATATTTATTTGGTTTGTGTCGCCTCGATAATGGTAGTAGTAGGATAATGACACTGGTGTGACTTCTACGCGACAAAAAGAGGCGCGATGGTACGGCTCGTGATTACATTGTGGAAGCAATAAATGACGCGCCGCTATTCGCCCAGAAACTGAGGGGGAGGAGGAGACGAGAGCGCGTGGGGGCATCAGAACGCCGAGCTCTGCTTAGAATGAGTAGTGGCTAGACCGAAAGCTAGCTGCCTTTGTCCCCAATGCTCTCGTCGAGCTTATTCGAATAAGGGAGCCAAGCGCTGGACTCCTGCGTTTCGCGTTTCAACGCTTTCGACGAGTGCAGGGGAAACAACGTCCGCCAGCTTTAGGTCTTCCCACTACTCATTCAAAGCAGAGCTCGGCGTTCTGATGTCCCCGCGCGCTCTCATTTCCACCTATCCGTCAGTTTCTCGGCGCATTAACTTCGAAACTACCGTATTTACTCGAATAATAGCCGCACTATTTATGAACAAGACCGTTGCGTCTACTTTCCCTCAAAGCGCATATACAGCCAATCATCACGTTGCGCTTAAATAAAGCGAATAAGTAGATCGAGAACACAATTATCCATACAAATCCAATCTTCACAGATGGTACCTTCGCACGAAGACGTTATCTCTGTCCTCTAAACTGCTGGAATGATGCTGTCGAACGCGGTGACTGGCCATCCGCGTGCCTCGCGAAAAAGCAAAACCTCACGTTTTTTTTTCTAAACAGTGCGGCTATTACTCGAGTAAATACGGTACCATTCGCCCTAATCAATATTTATTATATCAATAATATAGTCGCTGACAGGATGAGACCAGCAGGGAGGTCCTTCCGTTGTCCCTCGTCCCGCGCGAGGTTTCTACCTTCGACAAGGCCTCGGCGTCTGGCGAGTCCCGAGCGCGGCCAGACCGCGTGCTGAACCCTGGTCGTCCGAAACAGCAAAACCTCCTAGAAGACAAGGCCTGCGCAAGACGTCATAATCAGTGGATTCCCGACCCGCCCCAAGCGGCCAACAAGCTGAAGCTCGGGTCGCAAAACGGCAGACGCGTCTGTCTTGACGGCGACACGTGCTAGCGTCGCGCTCCTTGTGAGACGCTGCGAGACACAGTCTAAGAAATGCCTGCCCGTCTACTTACCCGCAGAACACTGAAAGAACCAACCACTTCTATCTACGAGATCAGCTCAGCGAATGATGAGGCGAAACATCTATTTAGACCTTAAAATTAACTCTGCGCTGTGGCATTACGCAATGCAAGCATGACGCTTTGCATTGCGTACTGCCACAGCTCAGAATTGATGTTTAGGTGTAAACGGATGTTCCGCCTCATCATTCGCTGAGCTGATTTCGTAGCTCGCAGGGATTGGCACTTTGAGTGTTTTGCGGATACAGAGACGCGCGGGCATTTCTTATACTTCGTCTCATCCTACGATGGACTAAAGGCCAAAGCCACGGGCCGCCAGGTCCAATCACGTTCCACGCTAAAATATAACATGCCTAACATTGATTATTGGTGGACAAATAATGCTCCGAATCAAAAAACGCCACATCATTTCTATAGCTTCGACACTGTAAAGAGCCTGTATACCGTGGCTTTTTTTGCATGTAAAACTGACGAGTCACTCAGTGCTATTTGATTCGAACCACTGTCCGCCCATCTGAACCAGTGATCCCACACGCGGGCACCGATACGTGCATCGAAGCGAAATACCGCGCAATTAAATGACTTATGATTGGATCTGGCGGATCGTAGCTTTTGTCTTTAGTCCATCGTAGGGTGAGACGAAGTATAGAGTGCGAGTTGGGCACGATACTAACGCAAGCTGGGAGGAGCTGCTTGGATCCACTGGTGATGACGTTCGGAAGCGAAAGGTGCAGGCCTCGTATTTTAGGCTGTAATAGAAACAGACGCCATCGCGGTTCTTTTCCCTGCCAGTAAGCATAGAAACAGTCGTTTCGTGGACTGTCCCGTTCAACGTCTATCACGTGCTTCTCGTTCAAGAACACGCTCTGGAAGCATGTTGCAGATTTTCGCTCGCCGTTCTCCAAGAGCCGTTGCCAGGTATGTCGGGCCATTGGCGAGCGTCGTAGGGAAGCTCTCCTCGAAGGGACGAGCTTGCCCTCGGGGCGGGTGGGGAACGCGGAGAGTGGCGGCCCGTTTTCGCAACCGGGCACACGCGACTCCATCTGTCTTGCGGAAATGACCGCAAAAACCATGAATCACTCCTAACGAAGTCATTTCCCCTCTTTGCCCGGCAGCCGTTTAGCCATTCATCGGGACGCGCGCGCTCTCGGACAAGTTCCGTAGACTCGATCGACTTGGGGCACACTCCCGCGTCCGCGGGGTATGCTCGGCAGATGCCAGGTGCCCCAGGCACGAATTACGCAAGAGCTCCTCCTCGACGGTTCGACAAAAACGAGAAACGTTTCGCGAGCCCTTTTAGCGACGACTCGTCCTCAAAAACTCACTTCGCTTCATAAATTACAAAAGAGTATTAAAGGATAAAATGATTTCTAACAGAACCCCCTTACCCCTGAAATCTGTCCGTCCGTCCGTCCGTTTGTGCGTTCGTGCATTTCCCCGGTGTATTTAGTGGGAAACCATAAGTCACGTGACGTCAGGGTATCACGTGACACCGAAACTCCACCCTTTGACGCAAACTCAGGCGACGTCAGGCTATAACGTGTCACCGCAGCTTAAAACGGACGTCAATTTACCCGCTAACTTTACGGGGGAAATTGATGTCAAGAGACATGACAACAAGGGAGTCACGTCACGTGACGTCGTGATGTCAATGTGTAAAGTCTTCATGTAAGGAGATATTATTGCGTCCCCTGACGTCACGTGACGTCAATTACCCTGCAAAATTTAACGGGGAAATGAACGAGCAAGGTGTTCTTCTTCGATCCTTAAAACGACTGTTTCTTGTGCTTTAAAGAAATTTCCGTGATCGCACCTGAAATGCTGTATTTCATGCATTAAAGGACTTTGAAGATCGGTGGTAACTATTTGAAAAGCTGTTTACATGCAAAAATGTTCAATGTTGACTCCTTCGCGCTGCGGAAAAGGCGCCATGTAACCGATATTTGGTTTGGTCGATCGAAATGAATGCTTCGCTGGGGCATGCCAGATGCCCTTCGTTAGTTTAGCAGTAAGTCCCCGAATTTACTTTTGGTTTTTCTTTGCTGCTCTACGATTATGTGTCGCGGCACCTTTGTAAATTAAAATTTTGCGAAGAACTTCTGAGCCAATAGTTCGACATACTTCCTTGTTCGAACAGGAATCTATTTTTTAGATGAGGAATTTATTTTTTATACGATAAATTATTCGCATATCTTGCTCTGTATTAGAATGCGTTGTCAAGCTCCAGCTAAAGTCAGCTCCAGCTATGGTTTCTCGGGTAAGTTATTAAACGCAATTTATCCTGGATTGCCGCCGATCACTCCAAGCATCTGGACGTTCACTAATAGACTACAAAGCACAACTCACGCACAGGAAAAGATACAAGCACACGCTGTTAAACAAGTATACACATGCAAATATACGCACTTCGTCCGAAGGGCGCATATTTGCTTTCCGCTTTTCGTCCTTCGCTTTAAATAGAAAACCTGTCAAAAGTGACAGCCTCGATTTGTAAAACATGATATGCTCATAAAGTAATAAGTACAAACTCGGAATAGGTCGAAACAGTTTCGAGATGATCTGTATACTTCGGGGGTTGTTTTAATGAGCCTTTTTGGTGGTCTGGTGTTCTTTAGAAGCTGCATTCTTTCAAACCCCTGTGCTGGAAATGTGAACGCTGATCAGAGTGCTGGTATAAACGTTGTTAAACTTAGTTTTAAAAAAAAACTTCGCTACAAAAACAAATTAGGACATTATTGTTATTGTTGGTTAGCTGGGGTCCTGTGTGCCAAATCGATCATCAAGCCGGAGGTAACGGTCGCACTGAAACGACGTAGTTCCACATCTAGGGACGAGGCACAAGACTGGAGTTTAGGATGGCCGAACTGTGCATTGTTCATAATCACAAATAACAGATTTGACTAAGTTAATCGATTGTTCAACCTGAACAAAAGTATTCTTAAATTGTTTTCCTTTCTTCAAATATAGCCAACACTGTTTAAAGGGGCACTGAAGTTGATTCTGAGATCGTCCTTTTGTGGTGACAACTCAATCTAGACGCTCTAAGCATCTCAACAAACCCGAAATCACAGTCGTACGTAGCTTATTTCCTCGTTAAAAGCGTGTTCAAAGATCGCGACACACCCTTTTTGGGAAGAATTTTCTTCCGAGTGAAGCGGTCGCCGAAGGGCGCTTGTCGGCGAGTTGTAAGCGATGGCTTCGCCCGCGGAGAAAAAGAGGAGTCTTATCCGAATGTGCACCTCTCAGACTCTCTCGAAAACGAGTTATAATACAATCATTCGGAATCTGCGCGTATTGTAGGACTTTCATTAGTCCACACAATGTACTCCGCGAGAGAAAAGAGTCCACATGTTTTTCTATTGCCCTGAGATGAATAGGCGGTTTTGTAATATAGGACTTGATATATGTCGGAACTAACACATTTTAAACAATAAAAGATAAAAGAACGACCTTTTTTCAAAAACGACTTTAGTGCCCCTTTAAAGGAATGCTCGAAGGTTTCCTTTTTCACAATACATTCGCGGAGGTGAACATGGCGATATTTAGTGCGCCCCAATCGAATGAGGCGGCAGACGCGACGGTTCTGTCCAAGAACGATTTATACCCCGCGAATGTGACCATGACGCCTCTCGGCCCCCCACTCAAGCGCAGGTTGCATTTTGCGGAATGAGAAATTATTGCGGGATGTGTCGTTCGGTCTTCATATTTCCTAAATAACGCTCATCTGTAGTTGTTGTTTTATTCACGTAAAGAGTTACAACATTGAAATCACGGCGGTGAGAACTGAAGATGCTTTGTAATCCCAAGTTGTACACCAACATGAAAAACACAGATAAACGAAAGATTTCTGGAACTAAGCAGCAAGTGGTGAACGAAGAAGGGGAGCCCGACTGACGGAGACTGACACTCCACAACGTCGTGGTTGGCGATAACGCAGACGTCCCTGTGAGTAGAAGAAACCTATTCCCAAGGAAAGAGCAGAGCAAAGCTCCGCCCCACTTTTTTTTCCGCAAGACGTTTGCGGACGGGTGTCGGTACGAAGATAGCATTAGGTAACATTTTTTCGAAGAAAGGTTTCCTCGGGAGGCCCAGAAAGTCATTCATATGCCACAAAGTGGATGACTCCATTTCACTTCAAGTCCAGCCGCGCGGCCAACGCCACGGCCCTTTGGATCCAAGCAAGAGGCACCAAAAATGCACCGTCATGGCGCTCGTCTTTTTTGTGCGTCAGCTATCAGCGGCTAAACCAAGCACGCACAGAGAATGCGTCGACATCCTGCGTTTTTGGCTCTGCGTGATCGGTTGAGCAGCTGATTGCAGACCCACCAAAGTCTACGACCGCCACGACCATACCCTTTTGCCGCTATTGGTTGGCGTCATCAGATCGTAGTATCGGCTGCGACAGTACTTAACGTGAAATTCCGTATAAAGAGATGGTGTGCCCAGTGGGAGTAGCTTCCCAGCGAGCGTTCGAGTAGTCCGTTCAGAGACATAAATATAATTATGCCTTTTTCACCTCAAAAACCGTAATAAAAAAAGTCCGGCTCCTCGTGGAGCATTACAACTTCCCACCTTGATAATTAAGATATATGTAGCCGAATTTTAGATTATATACATATATGTTATCTTATCAAGACGTAAGCGTTCCAAACGCTAAAAGCATCGCTTTTCCCTCCGACAACTAAAATCTCGTAAGAACTACTTCGCGGAGCGTATGAACAATGCGCACAACTTGCTTTTTTCTTGAGGGGAAAACGGGTATAGGCTGCTAGCACAAACCGAAACTTTGAGCTAAAACAAACGAACGCGTGAGCAAAAAAATCCTGCGTCTCCGTTAATCAGGTTTCGTCATTCAGCAACGTGGCTTATATTTTTATTTCAAAAAGTGAAAAAGAAAATGATGGAATAGACAATCCGGAGATCACACTCTCTTAAGAAAGCATACTAGCCTGCTTAAACAACATGCCAACTTTCTGGAGGCGCTAGTTTTCATCTTAGCTCGGGGGAATTTTCTGTTGACGTCTTTCGCCATTAACAAAGCTTGCTTATAGTCGGTCATTTATGAGCAATCTCTATTTGCGTATTCGATGCTAATCAACTCTATTCGTGGGGCTTTCTCCGCAGATACCTACGACCACGTACAGGCTGGCGGAGTGTTTTAACTCTCGCTAAAAATATAATGGCCCGATACTAATTCACA
This sequence comes from Ixodes persulcatus, assembly GCA_013358835.2. NCBI lineage: Eukaryota > Metazoa > Arthropoda > Arachnida > Ixodida > Ixodidae > Ixodes > Ixodes persulcatus. The sequence goes on from JABSTQ010011422.1 coordinate 299,362, forward strand.
TTTATTTCGGTCTGACTTCTTGTAAATAACCTTTAATCACAACTAAGATTTTTCCGCATCTGTGTTATGGATTCCACAATAAAACTTACACTTGCCTCTTATTGATACCGAAGGCAACAACCGGCAATTTAAGATAACGGAAAACGTTTGATCGTGCCGTTTACCTAAAGTAAAAACTCGTATTTTGAGAATAAAAAAAAAAGCAAAGATCTCTGCTGTTTTCAATTTCATAGAAGTGAGAGAGCGACTTCTCAATATGCCTCGACGTGAAATTCTGAAGAAAAAAAGCTTAAAAGTCTGAAACCCCGGGATGCTAAATATATAATCCAAGGATACACTCACATAAAAAAAAAAAAAAAACGTTCGGCTTCCGCGGTGTTTTGAAACGGTAACCGACTTCTCTACTCAGGAAAACTAATCACCGTTGATTGTTTAGAGCTCTTTTACTTCAAAACAATGTCGGGTCCAACCATCACGAAGTGCAGATCACTGAAACATCCTATACTGATTCTCGTAAACATGCTTCAAATCAATCATCAACATGCTCTTCGTATTTACAGCCACTACCGCTATTTTGAAATTTTCGAATAATTGGCGCATTATTTTCTCTAAATTCAGAAGTCCAAAAAACAACTTCCACGTGGCCTTGCGGCGGCTACGCCGAATGTGTCAATTATTTTTTTCTCAAGGGCTACAAAACAAGTGGTATGCTTCGTTGATACTGGCTTGTACTATGTGTGCCCGGTTTCTCGGTAATTGGTTTTCTTCAGTACAAGTGCGAGAACATCCAAACTTTACATTTGATAAGTCTAATTTTCTCATTCTAAACTTGCGTAGGCCTTTTTGAGTGACGGGCATGCCTGTGTTTTTCTTCTGAAGGTTATACCTTTCTGTAGTGCAGGGCTCTTCCAGTATGAAATGAAATGATAGCTTTGCACAACGTGTGGAACGAACGGTTGAACGTAGTTTAACGCTTCCGTTTCGTCCAGTTTCTTACGCATACCCAAAAGAGGCCCTTCCTGCCTTACGGTGGCGCGGCGCGCAAAGGGAGGAGCCTGGCCGCCACCGCATATCGCACGCAAGGAACACGGCCCATAAATCCTCCCGTTCGTGGGGCGCGAAAGCGGCTTTTTAGCGGCGAGCGCGGCAACCGAGCGCGGAGCTATCCCAGCGATTCCTTCAGGGATGCGCTGCGAGACCCTTCAGGTGTTTCGAAGGAGTACGTCAAGTGTTCCTCGACAGCGAAGTGTACAGCGTGGGAAACGTGGCCCGGGATCCCACGGTCTCGCTGAGATTCGCAGTCTCTTTGTCACTTCCGCACCCGTGCGCGTTTGTCTGGAGCGTAGAACACGCGCTCTGTCCGAATAACGAAGCGCCTTCTCGGAGGCGTTTTTGTTTAGACAACAGCTTGGTCGGCAAGGGATGCGGTGTAGCTGGTACGGATCTCTTCCTAATTTGTGTGTCCCTCTCAAGCCTGTTTGTGGCGACGCAGGGAAACGCTGCATACCAGCTGTGCGGTATGCGGCCCTCAAGTTCGTCTGCTTCTATAGCCCAGAAGATGTGGTGATGTCAGGGTATGGCGTCTGAACGTCGAACACTGGCGTATTCTGCTACTCATAGCAATGGCTTTGTTTTCTTTTCTGCGACTTTCGGAAGTCAACCGGCTCTTTAGAAACGTAGACTGAGCCTTCGAGCAAGAAAGATTAAAGTCCTTGAAGTGCACATTGTCGAACAACTAATAGACGCGTTCCATAAAACGAAAAACCCACGGCCAAAATGTCGGCTTCTTCGGAACTTGGAGCAGCTGCGGGGACGGAACTTTGTCGCAGCCATGATCACTCCCTCTCACGATGCCTCATATCCCCCTCTCCCCCGCTTGCGCCCCGTATTGGTTCTCTGCTTTTTACGAAGAGGCGTTGAAATTTGGAACCGTCTTGGGCAGTTTTAATTTTTCTTTTCGTTTATTTACTCTCAGGGTACGAAGGGATTACAGGAAGGAGTAGGTCATTTATTCAGAAATACAAAACTCCAACGCTAAAAAGGCAAATATACATTAACAACAATGAATTAAGCAAGGAATACGTCAATACCAGGATAAAGAAAGCACAAAAAAAGATCAATCAGACAAACAAAGAAAAGTACAGACGTCGTTAAGGAACGTCATTAAAGCATTTATTGCAGTTTCGAATTTAGCTTTATACTTCTGAATGTGCCAACGTGCAGCTTGAGGCTTTAATAGTGTACGGATATTATAATCAATGAAGGAACAGATAAAAACAGGCAAACAGACAAGCAGGACGTAAGTTTGTAAAGGTAAAAGTAAATAAACAAAACCACATAAAACAACAGACCATAGCTGTTTGTCAAGTGACCAACAAGAGTCGTTTAAAAGTTATGAGGGGTGAAAACAAGTCTAAATCACTCATATCGTCATTATGAAGAAGCTGCAGGCGTGTCATTGGGGACTGGACACCAACTTTCGGCGGGATAGAAAAGAAATGAAATTCTTATACGCTTAAAATCAGCGCCGTCAGTTATTGAAACTATTGATGCTGGAAGGCGATTCCAATGGATGTCTGTGGAAGAAATCACGCATTGAAAATAGAGGTGCTACAGTGGAGGATGCCTACTTTTAGTTGGTGATGTGTGCGCTATGATACGTAAGTTGGCTCTAAAAATAACGTTTTTTCAAAGTGCCGGGTTATAGTGATAAATCATGTGAAATAAACACAAACCATCTATTTTTCTGCGAGAGACTAGGCAATGAGAGAGATGATTTTATAGCGGTGACGCTGGTCCTGAGGTGATAGTTTGAAACAATAGAACGAGCATAACACTTTTGAATTGACTCAATACCAGATGCAAGGGTGATTTCAGGGTCCGAGATAGAGGCTGCAAATGCGTTTCGTTCGAGTTACAACAGTGAAAAGGAAAAGACAATGCCTATGATGAAAAGTAATAGACCACACTATATTATATTAGTATAAAACACAAAAGTGCAGTTGAATTGAGAATCGAGCAAATTCATACCGCAATATACCTTCAATATCCCAAGTATACTCAATTCGTCAAGTTCATGGAAGAAAATAGAAGCGTCGTTTTCTCACAATCACAATCAATTGCCCACAGCCAAACGCTCAGTCTCCGCCCAAAAGTAGCGCTAGTAGCTGCAAACAGATGCCTGAGTTTAAAAGCTTACTGTTATCTAATGCAACCGTTATGATATTTTCTAAAATTTGCATTAAGAAAATAGAGATGCCTTTCATTTCCATGTATTTCTGAACTTTGTTGACCCCCAATTTTTTCATAAATAAGTTACGACAATTGCTTATGAATAGTGAATCCAATGTTGATAACTTCTGAAGATTTGCCGCCAGATCCCAACTGTTTCCGCCACATTTGAGCGAATACTGAGCGTTCGGCGATGTGTAGTCTATTTTTGCGGGGAGAAAATCGTGATTATTTTTTCTTCCAAATATCGGGTACTTTTAGGGTACTTCGTGCGTCAGAAATACGCAGTGCAATATTGATACAGTCTAGAAATTGAAGCGTAAACCCTAAAAATATTTTTAGAAAACGAAAGTATACTTTAAGCGTACCTTCCGAGGTGCAGGTGGAAGCAGGGTAATGCCGGTCATCGGGGAGTAGTTCCTCGAATGTTTTAGGTTTGTCACTTCAGATATCAGTACGTGTAAGGCATAGTAAGTTTTTTTTTTCTAATTACGTAAAAAAACTGTATGAACGAACAAGTTTCTGTTTCAAAAAATAGAGCGAGGAAAAATTGCGGACTGACTGCAAAACAGTGTATGGTCAAATTCTAGCCAAATAGCTTTGTCCGAACCTGCACGCTCGCATCGATGCATTTTTCTGCACACAACTAGTAAGATCAAATGTAGAGCTGTATTTCGCGTCCCACTTAGATCATGCACAAGCTGTATGTAACTACACAAAGAGAGGACACGACGTTAGACAGCAAATATAGGAAATTATTTGTTATATATATTTCGCTTTACGAATGAGTTTATTGATTGTTAGGATGGAGAAATTCTGCGAAAGCGTTGGTCAATCTCCACATTGCAGTGCACCATATATACGCCCCTCTTATTGTTGAGAGAAGTATCCGGCCTTGTGAAAATTGCAACGGCAGGGACTGCTCTATCATTTTTTCGCGAACATTTTTCAGGCGTCATCGAAAACGCTTTTATGTAACGCCCATGCCCTCTTAATTTCTCAATTACACGAATAATTGGGTGCGCTCACAAACCTCCCCTCCCCCCATTTTTTCGTCGTTGAAGATCTTGTCGAATATGAAAAGAGAACAATAATTAAAAAAATGGCGCTCGCCAATCAGATTATTCGTGGGTATTTTAATATTACTGGAAAGGAACACAGGCCGTCAATCAAATACCGGACGGATGTGCGGCGCAGTGGCCTCGCGCGAAGCCTTGGCGAAATCATAAGAATTGCAAAGCACTGGAAGTCCCCACGCGACGCATGCCAATTCCGCAGATCCGCCTGACTCCTTTCGCGTCACCCAAAGGTCGTCCCAAGTTCGCCGACGGCTGTGTCCAGCCTTCGTGTCCGAAATTCCCTCATGATCACGAACTCAAAGATCATTCGCGATAAGAAAGATCGACCCCCATCGTGCGAGTCCGGAGCCTAACGTCTCGCGAACCCGCTTGAGCGAGAGGGACCCGTTGAGAACCGACCGGCGGCCGATGTACCGCTGGGCGGAAAACAAGTTCCGCCAACGCACACCCCCCGCAGTGAGGTCACCGTGCGCATGTGCAATGCCCAACGAGATCGCCCGGGTGGCCTCCTCGTCAACGCGCAGTCGATCCCCGCATCCAGAGTCGTGCTGGCGCACTCCCTCCGGAGGACTCGGGAGTTTGCAGTCCGCATCGGACTACCTCTCAGTTGCCGTCTTTGAGTCAGAATAAAGGGGTGTCCAAACAGGACACTACAAAACGCACGACTCCGACAAATCGTGAAAATTAAAGCGTGAGGCGTCCGCTTCAATTTTCACGATTTGTCGGAGTCGTGCGTCTTGTAGTGTCCTGTTTGGACACCCCTTTACGTTCGCTGGGTTCTCATAAAAACTCGACATACGGCTCGCTATGGTTCCTTCGACTGCCTCCGTGCTTCGTTCGATACGACAAAACGAAACTTCATGTTTTGAGTGAAGTGTGGTACCATGTCAGAGCATACGTACTTACCCATAAAAATCAAACGCATTTAAAAGCATTTTAGTTAAAGTGCGAATGACGACTACCTAATGAGCAGTCCTCTGTCACCGTAGAAAAAGATTGTGTGATTTTCTAAAATAAAAATGCAGCTCCAATAATAGAATGTTGCTTGAAACTAAGTGACATTATTTGCTGTGCCAGAAGGTGTAATTATTTCTTTCTAAAAATATGTACAATTTAACTGTGTGGCAATGAAAGCGAAGAACGTGTAAATGGACGATACCAGAGATGCACACAGTGAGATAATAATAGTCATGTACAAGCGGGACACACTTTACATACAAAGGCAGCAACCGTTTTTGCAGCATTTCCTTAAAATCGAGAGGCTATAATAAAAGTCATCAGTCCTGCGGAAAGTGCTGATATAAGGAATAACGTCAAGTCAATTGAGTGCGTGTCCGAGCGAACTCTAAAAAATCTCGGATGACGTGTTCCGCCTGTGTGGACGCTCTGTCCCCTGTGCAGGTTTTCATTCGACCTTATTTGTTCCAATTCTGCGCTTCCTACAGAACTATGCAAACACGCTTTTCAATGCCTGGCGTAACTGACGCGTATTTCTACCTGATCCAGCGGGCTTGCAATTATATTTTTTTTCTGCACCGTCAATCTATACGAGATAAGGCGCTGCATATATATGGGAGATACGTGCTTCCCCATATATCGTAGCCTAAGTCCCCATTGAAACGTCATGACTGTGTGAAAGAAACAGTAAACAAAACAAGCAAAAAACATTCAGTATTGAAAACTATCCGAAAACACTACGTGCAGCTAGCTGTTTCCTAAACTCACGGCATTTGTGCCTAATGGTAGCATTTTTCGCGGCGTAGCACAAATATTTCTTTTGGGCATAAGATTTGCATAACACAATTACAAATAAACGGAGAGAGTTGAGGCGGGCTGTTCGAAAGAGGTTATTACACGTGTGTTGTCTTGACATTCATAGAAGAGACGGAGCATACACGTGCACTTAGCTTAGGGTGGCGCAACTCTCTAAGATACCAGTGGCCGACAAGCCCGTGTAGGCAATCGCATTACCAAGGTTTCCTCTATTCTTTTCCCCAAGCATATTGTTGAACATCGATAATCCCCATTTCGGCTAGGCAGCGCCGCCGATAACCGACGTAAAACGACTACGGGTCGACGGTCCGAAGGGCCTGTAGCTAACCATTGTGACCACACAAGTGGTAAGGTGTTCAGCATTTTAAATCGAGATAGTAAGGAGGAATGCGCGTAAAATTTAGCAGGCATTTGCTTGCGCTGGTACACGTAGCTTAGGAGGCAAAATAACCAAGACACGATAAACAGCTTAGAAGTTGGAAATAAAAATTGAAAGTGGTTAAAGGGATCATAAAATGAATAGCCGGCTGGGATAAATTGGGATTTTACTAATCGCATATCGTTTACTGCGCGAAAATAAAACGTCTGCACGACAGTAGAAAACCTAAAGCCTGCTTTTCGGTACAAAAATTTGAAGAAAAAAAATGTTGGACTACTTTTTACCTTCTTTTCTTCGAAAGCTCTCCGCCTTTTCACTGTGATGCATCCGCGCTGCCCAAGCACGTCAGCCGAACCCAGCCACGCATTGAATAAGAGCACTGCGTCACTCGGACGTATGCGCTCGCCAACAATCAATTACATCGTTTTGTTACAATGCAATTACAATGCAACGTGCTACATCAATTCTAGTTACCCTGTGCCTTCAATATTTCAAGCTTCCACCACATTACCAGATGCTCGACCATATCATTTGAACCCGCTACCTGAGCTTGCTAACCGTGTGTCCAGAATGACAAAAAAAAATTGACCGCATCTCCACGTGGTGAATGATGTTGCTTGGGGCGAAGCTCTGGTGGTGCTTGCCTGCGTAGACGCCGAGCCGCAGCATGCCGAGCCTTTTCATTCATGTCAGTAGGAGAATGTGTGGTTTTCTTCTTTTTCTTTTTTTAAGCAGACAGATGGGATGGCATCTCAGAACCTCCTACTCTTTTTTTTCTTCTTTTTCTTTTTTCATAATTTTTTTCATATTCTTTATCCAATTTTTTTGTTGCCCTACACGAGCTCGTGAGCATGTGCTCACGTGCTCGTGAGCACGTGATCTCACGAGCAGAAGCACGAGCACCCGACGCCGGCCTACGGCGGACGGACATACGGACATGGCTAGCCCCTAAGGAGCTTCGCCCCTAAAACAGTTATCTCTCCTGGCAGTCACATTATACAGGATATCACATATCATTCACGACAGCTATATTTAACAGAATGAGAAATGTTCAACGTAAGTATGAATAGCTTGATGATAAAAATCGCTCTGCACATTCGATAAAAAATCATAAACACTTGATTATTGATTCAACAATTTTCATGCCTTAGTGATCCTCTCTTGCACGAATTAAATAAGTAAGAAACCTCAGCACAAATTAAACAATGTATTACAATAGCAGATTAATTAAAAACTTACTTACCCAGAGTCAGACAGAATTCTCGTTAGCTTTCGGGGCATACCATTCATTGCCCACTGCTTTCAAGGAAACTAAAATGCCTTAAAATACCAAAATTATTACAACAATTAAGAATCGGATTTTATTCCTTTAGAAGTTACAATATAAAAGCTCTACCGCCAAAAACAAAACAGAAAAACATTTTGAAAGTAGTATTTCCAAAATAATGTACTTGGAGAGTGAACATGGTGCCTTCAGCCACTAGTAAACTTGTACCGCGAGAAGCGGTCAACTGAATCATATTTTTGCGTCTTTCAAGGCTCGCATAATAAAAAAAAATAAACCGGTACAAGTGAAAGACATACACAAACACAGCGCTTCGCGAGTAGCTCGTTTTACGCTCCGTCAGTTAGCAGAAGTGGTCACTTTGTCTCAATTAGCAGAACGGATGTGCCCTCTAAAGCCGTTCATGTTTCTTTTCTTTATCCCCATAAACAAATGCGTGTCACTTTATACAAGAACCGACGCCAATGTTGCAAATCCATGCACAAACCACTGCTCAGTTAAGAAGACAACCCGGGCTTATTAGAAGTATACAGAAGCTGCCCAGTAGGTTTGCCACTCAAAAAGCTTTGTACGTAGGAGACCCCCGCGCCGCTTGTGACTTTTTCGACGTTATGAGTTCATATTTTTACTGAAGAACAAATTATTCTTTTTTGGAGCGGAGGTTATTTTAGCATGACTCACATTAAGCAACAAATAAGTTACTCGATAACCTCACACTTATTGCCAATTATTATCTACATTAATGGTCACATGAAATGTGCATCGAGGAAAGAAAGACATGTTTTTTTGGTTAGTGTGTTGAAAAACGGACTTGTGGAATTTCACGAAACACCTGGACATTAAACTTGTTCCACACCCTTTTATGCCCAACATTGTGTTTTCTGTCCTCGTTTCTTTCCTGTATACTACAGCGCAAGCGGCCTAACAAATTGAGAGATTCGAGCTATCGGGCACAAAACGTGTCGCAGTTCTATTTAAAATAGATTAGCTAAACTCGAGGCCCCGAGGCAAATGCAGTTCCTGAAAACACTAACGTGCAGGCCTCTATTCTCTCCGATTTTAGTGGCTTAAATAATCCGTCATATGCACGAAAGCCAAATAGCATGGGCATTTTATTTAAAGCTTTCATGCGCCATAGGCGCTGGATCACTTCCGAATCCTTTAGCTGAATCCTGCTCACTTATATTTTCATAAAAAATAGACAGAGTGCCTTGGCGCTTTTCTAGGAAAATTTGGGTGACTGCTCCCGTTGTACACCGCGCGTCACAAATATCGCGAGCAGGACTTCTGCTATTCTGTGCACTCAACTCATATTGTACTGCTTAGCATGACACACATTACCACCTAAGTGAGGCTGCACTTGTGCTCATCCAGCTACACTGTAGGTGTAAGGGGTCTCCAATTCACAAGATGAAAGGGGGGAGAAACGGCAATCGCTAGTTTGCGTTAACTGCATCGCGCTCTACACCATGCTTTCTGAAATTCCCAGACTAATTCAAAAGCAATCGCATGTTTTTTTTCTGATGTTTTTTTTTTTTTCTAGCAAACGCTTGCTTGCCATTCGCCGTATATTCTCAAATATAAATTTTTATAGAAGTCGGAAGTGAGCGTCGTTTGAGTGATAGCCTTGCCACTTAGAGTAGACATACATTCCTTCCGCCAAAGTTTATGGCGTCTTTAACACACCCGAAAGAATAACGATTGCGCCTTTTTAGGCAACGAAGCTTCTAGTAGCTGTATATTTTTGTTCAGAACACATTATATATATACGGCTTTTAAGCACTTGATAACAAAGTCTGTCCACTTTATTTTAAATACATTTTTCACGTAAGACCGCATGTCGTTTAGTAACAGTCAGGACTGCACTCAAAATGCATCGACAAAAAAGAAGTTGACAACACAATTGCCGGTTGCAATCATTCCTTACGCTTCGTACTTGTTTATTTTCTTTTTGTGATGATCTTTTGTTGAATAAATTAAAACTGATTTCTCCAAGATCAAATTTACTAATATTAATTTAACATAAAGTTTTCTATCAAACGCATCTGGCTATTAGGAATCGAAAAATAAGTCACTTTTCAATTTATTCTCTCAGTTATGTTCGCACTTTAATGTTGAATGCGCTGTTCCAAGTGACTGATAAATCACCATAAACCTTTGTGTGTCTTATCATCAAGCTCGAGCTACAGTTTCAAGCACACATGTTTCAGTAATGTTCAAATAAAAATGTAATTGAACTAAGTTTTTTTCTAGAAGGTTATCAAGTGACTTAGATGTGTTCTCACAATGTTAAGTGCCTTGGGAAGGTTCTGTCGCGCACACGCTGAAAACGCCGCCGATACTTCCTCGGCTTTTCTGCCAGTTTTCTAAAGAAGCTTCGGTTCAACGATTTGCTTAACGCTTAGATATTAATATTTTAACTCTTTGACAATTAGAGAGATGGTGGAGCTCGTGGGAATGGCAGGCTCTGCAAACGTTCAGATCAGGCGTTTCAGCTCCTATGGTCAGGGGTGTGCAGGGTACGGGGGCTGGGGACGAAGGGAAAAAGAAAGAAAAAAAAACATTCTGGGAGCTTCGATTACGTGACGCTGTTCAAAAAGAGGCTGGAACAGACTGCACTGTCGCAATGTGGTAGTGATCTGCGTCGCTAAGCATGCCAGAGGCAACACCTGCGGATTTTTACCCTTTCGGTAAACACTGAACTGGGTCAACTAATATTGCCACTGGCTACACCGCATGTATTGCTCAGCTACTTCAATCATTTAACAACGCTAGACACGTTAACTAATAAAGCGTCAGAGAAAAAAACACAGACAAGCTAGTCCGTTTTGTTCGCTTTTTTGTTTGTTTATTCCCAGCCTCCGGTTTATCAGAAGAAAAATGGAAGTATTTGTTTGATTTCTGACACCTCAGTACAATTTCGAAGAATAATACCTCTTTCCGTTTTCGTCTTTGAAAAACATAACACAATTTCAACACCAGCGATCGCAGTTCCAAATTTGTTTATCCCCATTGGTTTCCATAAAGCGAACGAATTGATTATGCTACATTCAATTGATTACTCATCAGGAATATTCGTTTGGGATACACAAAAACCATTAAATTGTTGCCAAAGTACCCAAACTCGCAAGTGTCGTTTAAGAAGCGCAAGGCTGCGCTGAGACCGACGGCCAGAATAAGGAGTATTCACTGGGCGCCATATTTGAGGGCGATGTTTAGAGCGCATGCTCAGAACGAGCCCACATTAATAGGCTGCTAAGACCGGCAATCTTGAGGGTGCGGAATGCACGTTACAAAAGAACTGTGGAAGCTCGCCATCAGCACGCGCTCAGCAGTCGCGCACACAGCTATGGCCGCCAGTGAATACCTCCTATATGTATGGCGGCCAAAAGGAGTAAAAGCATCGCGTCACGGTGTCGCGTTTTTTGGTACGCTCTCTCTTCACCTGCAGCTTCACCAGTACCGGTGCGTTTTTATTAAAGTTCCTTCCTACCTTCCTTCCGCGCAGTTGCGCGTCTGTCATCTCGCTCGCTTTTCCTCGCGGCTTGAATGTCACCGAAGCCGAGTGCTCGGGTTTGAGGCCTAGCGTGCGACAGCACCCGGTACAACGCGAATGCGGCACAACCGGGGAAACAAACGCGTCGGAATTGACCTCTCGACGAATTAGCCAAGAATCAAAAAGAATGCCGGGAACGTAGGTACACGCGCTGCGCGTGCTGGCGGCTTCAGCTCTAACTGAACGAAAGCAAAATTCTAAAACTAATGGAACTTCGCACGTGCGTTCCACGGACGCTTTTTTTTAAATATTTACTTCGATTTTTTTTTTTTTTTTGCGGGGGAAGGCGAGCACGTGCGGAGCTTGTACCTACGTTCCTAACATTCTCTTTGGTGCTTGGGTAATTTACCAAAAGGTCTGTTCTCCTTTCGCGACTGACAGGGCTAGAGCGACTAGGTGGTACTTAGCATAGGCTCCTCTATACCCACAAAGCCTGGCAGTTCGTCGACGGAGCCATAGAGTGTCCGGTCACAGATTTGGAGCGCGAGGATCTGGTAGCACGGAGCATCAAAGAGCCATTTCTCGGGGGAACCTGGACGTCAGCGCACAGCTTTTGCAGCGGCGAGAACCCGAAACATACTTGTTCGCTCGGGAGAAGTGTGTTTCGGCGTGTCGCCGCAGCAGGGCGTCAGTCACGTGGCTCTCCTCCCATCCGTTGTCTGGCGCTGCACCTTTTTCATTTCGGCGGCCGCTTCTCGTGACGATCTGCCAGGCTTCGTTAGTATATAAAAGGCTATGTCCTTAGTTGTCCCACCTCCAGCGCGAGCTTGCCATCTTCGAGAGCGCTTGCAAGCATCGAGGGAGACCCGGGCATGCACGCGCAAGCAAAGAGCGGCAGAAGACGACGTGCGCGTGCTGGAGGCATCCGAAAAAGACGCCCTGCCGTTCTCACCCTTTCACTGACTAACTAAGAGCTACTTGATAGAAAAAAAAACATATAGGCCAACACGCGGCCCTGACGTCACGCAGCTGCGGTGGCGCTGTCGATGGCACTGCGCATGCGCAGACACTTTACGCGAATTCGGTTTCTGCGCACACGCAGTGCCCACACCTGGTGTGGGCAAACGCGGGCTTGTTTGTAAACAGCGTGTCGGTCTATGGAGAACATCGACATGACTGTTACCTTCCGGCCGGTCGTTAATCAGCGTGCAGGGCTCCCGTGCGTTTTACTCGTGCGTACATCTTCGGTGTTTCGTTTGCCGGCGCCAAAATGGCCGACATCGGTAACTTCTGCCGCCAATATCCACAAATCAGATAGCTCAATCGGGTCGACACTCCAGGAAAAGCGGACACTGAGAAAGGCTGGGCTTTGGAAACATTAAATAACTGTATGATACGCAAGATACAATACCTAAATCACACGCCGGGATCTGATTAACTGCGAGACATTATTTCCCATATACAGTGGAAGATCTTGTTAACAACTTTTTCAAGACTGGACCTTTAATAATTTAATTTCTTTAAACAATCGCGTTCTATTTTATAGGTTTGAACAGTATCTTGTTTGTCAACGCGTTTTTGCGAGTGAAATACACTGAACGGGATCGATGAGAGGATTAAGCTAAATTAAACCGAGTGTTTTCAACCCAATGAAATTCGTTTAAGGAAAGGTCGAATTGTCGATGAAATAAAAAATAAGACAGGCTCGAGCAACATCATAACAAAAAGGCCTAAACAAACAAACCCAAACTGCTCCAACAATTTTTATTTAATTAAGATGAAAATAAAAATCTAAACGAGTACTTGAATAAACAAATATCAACAATAGTACCATTTCACAATCAAATACCTTTTCTTTAGAGACTCTCGGTTCCTACATATATACGACTATAACCCCAATTGACGATAAAAAAAAGCCTATTTCGGACTAAAGTGGGGCTCTATGTCACGACAGGAAGGTGCACAAAAAGCAGATATAAAATTCGATCATATCAATTTATGTGGCACGCAGGTACAACGTCAGGAAACGCAGTGCATGTTCAATGTCGTGTAAACCCGAGACCAAGAACAAAAAAGGCGACGACACGATGTTGAAGGTTCACCACATCGCCTCTATCTTTCCTGGATATTTCGAAACTTTTTTTAGTAAACAAGTTTATGGAGTGCAGCGAGAAATCTTCCGACAGGACATGGACAAGAAAAGCTTTAAAAGAAATTATATCGTTAATGCGACGCCCGTCACCATAACGAGACCTTAACGACAATAGGGGCTATTTACTCAGCACCTTATTGAAGTGAATTGTTCATAACGCATGCTCAGAACGAGCTCGCACTTACAGTCTGCTAAGCACGGCTAACTTGACTGCACTCAAGAGTTGTAGAAACCTGCCTTCAGCACTTAGCCACAGCAGCAACAGACTCACCTTCTAGTGAATACCTTCTTCTTATATCGTTTTCTTTAATATCGTGTGTGCTCAAAACGTGGTATCATGAATGTAACACCCTGAAGTTGAAAAGGCTGATATGTATACGACTGTATTTAAAATATTCATTTGTAAATATTTACATACACCGACAAATACATTGCCTATTATATGATGGGGTAGAAAATGCAAGACACTCAAAGTATTTTAAATACGTATTTAAAATAACAGTATTTCGAATACTGCCCATTTCTGTAAACGACACTACTTCTCTTGAGTTGTAACCTTACAGCGGACTGTAAACATTTCGTCAAAGTAATGGGCCTGAAAAGCGAGCTTTCCAAACATTCGTGCATTCGGTTAAGTGCACTAGATCTGGATGCGTGCTTCCCCCGGGCGTTAAACGAAAATAGGTTTTAGTGTGTCCCCAAGTCAAAGATTGCAAAAACTCGTTCGGTCTAATTTTATGAAGTACACGTACTAATAACTGCCGGGTAAAGTGGAAATATTGCGCGTCTTTCCCCGTGGAACGCAGCGACCATGGACACGCTTTAAAATAACGTGTCTCTTTTAAAGGGCATGACGGTCGAAGCTAGTTTATTACCGTAACCAAATATCACGAGTACGCGCGTTCACTTTATAGGCTGTGACCGAGTACGTTGCACAATAAACGGGTATGTCATTTAAAAATACACTGAAATAGATTATTACTAGTATCGTGAAATATAGTGAGAGTTGATATCCGTCAAAATACGATAAGGACAGCGCATTGAACATTGCGCATGCTACTGCGCGGAATTTACAGCCGCCAGGCTCCATTTTTCGCAAAAACCTCATCGAACGGACACGCGGCGCCATCTAGGAACAAAAGCGTGCAAGCCGCAGAGGCGATGGGGGAGAAGCGTCGGCAATGACTCGATTACGCAAAAACGTTTAAAAACACAATTACTGGGTTCGTTTAGCTTTTGATATTTTAGGTTTTACAAGGGTTATGCTCGAACCGAAAATTGATGGGCAAAAACTTAGAATGGACACTCAAATTCGAAATAAGTATATGCAAATGACTGGTTGTTTCTAACGTGAGCACGCGCAAATTAATTATAAAAAAAAAAATTAATAAACCTGGCTGCTGTACGTTTAATACTACAATTTAATTTTAACAGTCGTCAATTACGGCAAGCACCTAGTAATATGTTTGAAACTGTAACGCCCATAACTGAAACAATTATTGACAAAATTATAGACTATGTTACCGGGCAATTCATCCCAACATGTAATGGGATTATAATATACCCCCTGATTGTAGGTATCAACCCTTTTATTCTGGAATATAGTGTTTTCTCCAAATATTCGCTTGAGGTGGACTCTTATCTATCGTCAGGATAAAGATAATTTGGAATAAGGTGGTGCCAGAATAATGTTAAGCTTCATTGTTTTGTAGTAAACGTTGAAAGGACCGGAGTACTCAACGTCTTGGTTAAAAAGACCTTATTAGAAAAAAAAAACGATTGGATCTAATGCGATACACTAATTACATGTAATAAAATATAACGTTAAACCTGTTTTAAAGTGTTCACACGACATGTAAAATTGTGTGAGTAGGCTGCGATACTTCGTCCGAATAAAGGGATCAGGAATAACCCAGTCCTACAAGTTGACGAATGCAATTTATAACCATCATTCCTACAGGCGATTAATTTCTAACACTTTTAACACAAAACAAATTAAAGCCCATTGCAATATGAACATTTTATTTGTTTTTGTAACGCCGCGAAAATGACCTCTTCGAAGGCTGTAGGCAATAATTCTATACATTAAATTCCCAAGGCATGTTGTATATTTTTTTTATATCAGAGTATTATCTGCAAATTCCTTATTATTAAATACCTAGTAATACAGCGCACACACACAGTACCAAAAGCTGGTAAAATGCTGCTTATTGTCCGTCGATATTTTAGGTCCGCGTTATGATTTGAAAAAGAAACATACTTTTCTCTAGTGAGGTGTCTACTAGAATAGGCTTGCGTGATTGGGGATTTTTATAATAACTATATAAGAATAAACTTAAAAAACAGGCCGCAAAATTTGTTATTAAATAACTATGACCATTTCTTAGCGCTTAAAAAAAAGAAAAAACTGTGTTGAGATTGGAAATGTGTAAAACCATAAAGAAGAAACCAAAAGTCATATTTTGTATCGTTTATTTAAAGAACAAAAAATACTGGAATTAATCAAGCTGCATATCTTTCGGAGTCACCTTACGTCACTTCATTTTGAAGTAATTGGTAAAAGTAAGTATGCGGCTATAAAATGACTGCATTTCAAAATTAAACCTTCGTCGAGACCTTCAGAGAGTAAAATGAACTTCCGGGATAAACTGTCCTTTAATGACAATTACTTTTTAGCATTATTCAGAATGCATTACATTTGTCAATTCACACTAGGCGATGTTGTAGAATGCAAATAAATCAAATATCGCGTCAGCTTAATTTAAAGTTTATGTGTGAATCTAAGGGATATGGAAAAGGGGTGAATACCTCTGCGTAGCGTATACACTATATATATATATATATATATATATATATATATATATATATATATATATATATATATATGTGTTCATTTTAAATAATAATGTAGCAAGACAACGTAAAAGAACAACTAGGATTCAAGACTTTGGTCAAGCTCGAGACTTTGTTCATAACTTTAATTCGATAAGCGTTTACTCCAAAGATCCAGTAGCAGTCACGTTTTTCGAAGGCCGGCTACACTTCACTTTTTTACCTTTTGTATTTAAAACGCCTGGTTTCTAGGATTGTGTTATATCTTCCTAGCCGTAGGTAGCCTGAGGCAAGTGGGCTAGGACAGTTCCAGCGAACATGATGGACAGAAAAAAAAAAAAACCAAAAAATACCGCAAAATATGTAGTTACTTCGGGCAAGCTCCAAGTGTTCATTATTGGATTAACCTGTCAGAAATGAGAGTAAATGGCGAAAACGAGAGTAAACGGTAGGCAAAATAAAGTTCAAAATTGAATTGAATTTCTCCATTCCGATCTGTGTGTCATACAAAGATGTATTTATTTGTGTATTTTTGCTCAAATAAATTTTAGCAATTAACGCGATCCCAGGAAAACGTTGGCAGTTGCCAGGAGATACCTTAATGCAAAACGCGGAAGTCATATGTGATGTTAGATGTGTTACCTTAAGAAAACTACTCTTACTAATCTATTGATATTTAGAAAGTACCCAGTACCTTAGCAAAAACTACCAGATAGATCAAGACCAGCGGTCTAGATTTATTTATGCTAAATAACGACTGGTGTTGTAAGAAACATTCATTATAGGTTGGTTCATACTTTGGTGAACATCGACGATATTTATAACCCTTTTATAGTGCTAGTAGTCTAGAGAAAGCATTTATCACAAATTATAGAGAAAATAAGTTTGTACTAAGTAGGGGTATTATCTTGATCAGCTAAATTCGGGAAGAGGGCAATTCGATGCTTCCGGTACTTCCAAGGAAATAGGAACGGAAGTCGAATGGAGCTCAAAGTCAGTGTCCCAAACCTTCAAACCATGCCCCTTATCCAGGATATAAGCGCAGGAAGACGAGACTGAAGTACCGACATCGGAAGGAAATGAACCTAACCTGCATCACGAAAAGAGGGATAATGAAGTGTCCTTAGCGACTTGTGGTGAGGAATCTTCGTTTCACACACGCCGAATCCTCGAGAGTCAGCCCATGACAAGGTAAAAAAAGCCCACCGCGTGCCTTTACCGCTCTTGAATCTAATTCTGGCTACACAGCTCAGTGACCAAGGGTGGCGACCGGGACCGTCCGGAAACGAGAAAGTGAGCCAAACGCGCGACCTACCTGTCCGGACCCGCCGGTGGCACACAACGACCGGGACGTTATATCCTCAGGGGCAGGTGGGTGCACAGGCGCACTGGCGCGCGTGGGAGCAGCAACTCGCGAGAGCAAGGCGGCGTGGCGCACGGGGCCTGAGCGGCCGAGAGCAAAGCCGCGGGGCCCCGTTTTGCCCTGCTCCCGGAGACACGAGGGCGACGGGCCCCGCAACGGTGGGCGGACGAAAAAGTGGCATACGGACGATGACGGGCGGCCCCCCCTCTCGTCCTCTTTCCAGCGCTCAACTTACTCCACCTTCTTGAAAATGAATCGGTCTGGAATTTATTGATGTCGGCAGAACGGCTGACAGGCCCGCTTGATGTATTGCCGCGCGTCTGGCAGCGGGCATCCCTCGGCAGCGAGCCTGTCATCGCTGACTACCATAAACAATCGGGTGCCGTCCGCTGCCAGCGCTGTCCGGGCTGCTCCGCCACACAAAGGGCGGACTCTGTCTTTGTACGTCTGCCAGCGGGTCCGCTTGTCGCTCTCAGTGACAAGGGCCTCCTCCCCGCATCTTCCTCGGGAGGAAGGGGGGCCCCGCTCTTCCGCTCAGGCAGCACGTGACCTGCATGCTTCGCTCGTCGGTCGGCACCTGCACGCGAGGCCGGTTTCTTTTCTTTTTCGCGAGACCTGACAGCCCGGAGCGAGCAGGCGGCTGCGTGACTGCGCTGCTGGCGGAGACTTGCTGGCTATCGCTCACCGGTGCGGTGCACCCCCTCTCCGCCCCGTCCGACTCCGACGTGTCAGCCGTCGGTGCGCGCCGCCAAGGCGTTCTGCCGCCGACCCGTCGACGACGACGTTGCGGCAGGCCTGTTTCCCGCTGACGAGCGACGGAGGTCCGATAAGAAGAACGCGCCCGACCAACGCTTCCTTCGTGGTGGGCTCTGGGTAGAGCAGGGCGCCTTGCAGCGTGTTTTCGGTTTCCTGACTCGCCATAAACTAGAGATCGTTATCGTGTTCTTGCCGATTCATAAAAGAACAGGCGCGTACGATCAGCCGATGGCAACCTGGAAGCAAAGCAGATTAACGCGAATGATGTAGAACTTACTTGATACTGTACTGTTCGCGACCGCTAACCGAAAGAAGACAATAGCCTGCGGACAATTGCCGCAAAGAGTTAATTACGTTGCCATCGGGCAATGCGAGCCGATTTATCTCACTTTCCGATCATCGTCCAGGCGCAAAGAACAAACGGGACACGCAATTATCCTATGGAAATGACAGCTGGTGTGAGAGATTATCCGTCTTGCCCTAATAAGGGGCCTGCACTTACACTTTGCGTGGGTCTTCCGACATACGCTCAACTTTATTAGCGGACACTTGTACCGGATTGCACCTCAGCTAGGACTGGGGAAATGATCGATTAATCCTCCGATTAATAGATGAACGCATTCATCACGATCAATTTGATATAGACCAATCCGTTAGATTCCGGGTTGTGAAAATTTGAGAAATATATACAAAAAAGTAAAACTATTATTTACAGCGCATTCATTACCTTGAGGTATGATCACTGTCGTGTTTCACAGGACACCACTCTCCGGCTGCTGCCAGAGGAGATATAATGCGATTGCATTTGGGATCCACGTCTTCAGGCGCCCGTCGAGCTCGGTCGTCTCAGTCTTCTTTAACATGGTGCGGTTTTCGCCCCAATCGACCCTAAAACGAATCGGTGCACATCTATACGCCAATTCAGGATTTACCGTTATATTTCTTGGAAAAACGGTTCCGGCTACATTGAAAGGGTATATTGAATTTATGTATAATTCTAAACCAATTCAGATTTTCCCACTAAATTTAGTTATCGAGTCACTACCGTTGGACACACACGATTTCACAGGTTGATGTCCCTTAAAATGCGAATATAATATTTAATTGCAAAACATTCCCAGGGTTTATTCGTTTGTATAGGGGAGGGTAAAACTTGAAATTAGACCATACAACCATACATTACACAATTTATAGTGCCACGGAGAGTACTGCTGGGACATTTCCCCTTTTTGGGGGTTTGATTGCGGATATATCTGAAAGTAGGTCGCCATAAATATTCTGTTAGGCGATCAGTGTGTGAAGTGTGCTCGCGCAAAATGCGTTTCCCGTGGGGAAGATTACACAGGCTCACGCAGAATGAAGTCCGGTAAAATTGTGTCTGTCTATGCCATTCAAATCGTAACAGTGGCGTCACGAGGGTCAGCGGCACCCGGGGCGGTAGCCCACCGCGACAACCCCCCCCCCCCCCTCCCCCGCCCGCTCTCGTGGCCCGCCGCGACACCCCCCTGAGCGCTGCACCCGGGGCGGTCCCCCCCCTTGTGACGCCACCGAATCGTAATATCTTTCACATTCTAGTGCTGTGGCCGACACATGTCGACACATGGTATAGGTACATGTCACGGTGCATGCCATACGTGACATCAATCTACCTCAGGGTGTGCAGAACATTCTCAGACTTGGTCCCAAATTTTCTGTGAAACCAAAGAGGTTGCCGCAAGAACTGCTATCGTTTATACCTCAAGTCTCGCGCCGTGCCCCGGAGTTGGAAGTTAATCGGGTTACATCCGAAGGAGTCGACCTGCTACTTCGACAAGAACCGAACGCCGCCTCTATATCTACGAGGAAGGTGAAAAAATATTTACAAGAACATACCGTATCTCTTTTGCCTGCAGACAAGAAAGGAGGATTTGCAGTTATGCACCAGGGTATGTTTGGGACGTAAGCCATCTCAGCGATCGAATCAGTATTCCAGTGTCATGAAGATATCTCCCTAAGTAAGGTAAAAAAAAAAATTCTAGACAATGGTGCCAGTCGTATGAACTGAAAAAAAACTTTGCAACCATATCGATCGCAACACGCTGCAAAGCCTCAGTGCATTTTTCAGTCCCAAGACCCATAAACCCGGTTGCCCCCTCAGGGTCATTGTATTCGGAAAACGAACTTTGCCAAAATTCCTCGCCCTATTTCTCAAAAAAAAAAAAAAAAAAATTAAAATTCTTAAATGTCGACGATTCTTTCTGAATTAGGAGTTCCAAGGAGGTTATCGCATTTCTGGCACAGCAAAGTTATGGTCACCTGGAAACTTTTTCCAGCCACATAAAATACCTCTACTACGAACTTCCCCAGGACTGCCGTTTGCGATGTGTGGAAGAGAGTATTGACTCTTTTGGTGCCATCGCTTTCCAAACTTCTGTGGGTATCACCAAAGACTATTTTCTAGATCTAGTCTTGGTCTACCTACACTCGACCCTTATTACCTGGGGAGAAAAAACTTATCTACAGAAGAAAGGTATTTGCACTGGGTCGTGTATAGCTACAGTTCTAAGTGATCTTACCTCGCCCACGACGACAGACTATTGAACTATTCCCTTGACTCCTCCAGAGCTGCCAGAGTATTTCAGTTTGTTGACAACAATTTAATCACTCTTCACGTCGATGACAGCAATTTTTCAACCACTGTAGCCATCGTTCTGTCAACTTTCGAAAAATTCGGGATCCATTGGATATTACTCATGAGCTTCCGGAAGAAAGATCTATCAGATTCTTAGATCTCAGGCTCCATTTCCTACACAATCATATATTGCTGGTCATATGAGCCAAGGGGGAAAAACCGATTCTTCCCTTCAACTCAGCACATTTTAAGCTTGTAAAAAGAGGTATAAAGAATTATATCTAAACAACTCGCTTCAAAAAATCTTGCCAGCACTCCATTTCAGTAAGGGTTGATGCGCGAATTTCAAGATTAACATCTGCCGAATACCCTCTCTCTTTATTAACATCGATTGCAGAGAGCATCCTAAAAACCACAAATAAATGAACATCTATCCCACTTATTTACGATAAGGAAAGAGGACATTGAAGACAAACAGACAAGACAGGCTTGTCTGTCTGTTGGTCTTCAATGTCCCTCTTTGCTTATCGTAAATTAGAAACCAACACGCTCAACCATCTGCGTCTATAACACCAAGAGCCAGGGATAGAACAACGAGACCAGTCGTTCTGCCCTGATACACAGGTTATCTCACGGCATCTTAAAATAGCCAATAAGTTCAACATCGACGTCGTCTGCTATGCTCCTAATAATCTTTCCAACCTGTGCAAACAATTGAACTGACCTTAATCCCACCGAACGGTAAGCTGCACCAAGAAACATCAGAACAGCTTCGTCGAGTGCGTGGAGGAAGTGGTCTATTCGTTTCCCCTCTCCTGCGGGAAAATCTACATAGCGCAGACTTGACGATGCCTTAACGATAAGTTCCAAAGACACAAAAACAATAGCACCATAACTAACTCTGGCCACCAGGGCATACACTGCCGTGATTCTGGGTGCAAGGTTCACGCCATATTGTACAATTTTAGGTAGGCACAGTAACCAACGAACTAGGTAAATAATTGTACCTGAACACATCGTCAGGAATTATGAAAACTGTATTAGTAAACCATCTTGGAACCTGACAGAAAAAGAACAAATTTTCTTGGCGTCTTAAGAGATAGGTGCACGTGTTTCGGGAAATTCGGTTGTTCCAGACGTAGAAGACAAAGTATATAAAAATGAGTTGTGAGTCAGCGCGGGTTCGTTTGATCTTCCTTTCTTTATCCTGTTCAAGGAGTGAGTGCACGGTGTGAGTCTACTTTTGCAGCAGTGCGCTGTAGTGTGTGTTAAAATGAGCAACCGACTCACCCAAGCTGCTTCGTTAGCAAGGAGGTTCCCCCCTCTCCCCTCCAGCGGTCCGTCTGTTTCCACCTCCCCGGCACACCTTTCCCTCGCCCTACCTTCTTGAGTTGCAACGGACTATAGGCAGCCTTTAAAAGTACCCCCTCCCCAACTTCTGCTCCCCATGGGGAGTAGGCAGCCGCGCTAGGCAGCTGCCTACTCTGCCCATTGGTAAGTCCGCCCTTGTTCCTCCCGAATATTTTTTTTTTTTACATAATCGAAATGTTTTATGTATTATGGTCACATTGCTAAATAAAGAGTTTGATCTTGGGGAGAGTCATTATACTTATATTAAGCCATATGATGTTAATGCATACGACAGGAAACCGAGGAGCGGACGCGCTGGGTATAAAAAGGAGCTCCGTATCGCATGCCTCTACAAGGGACTAGGCTAAACGAAGCGAATTTCACGGCGGAAGCGCGGTATTTAATGATGTCACCTTTTGTTATGTCATCTCGCGGAAGCATTGCTGGTTGTGACGTGTCAAATTCTGGTGTGGTTTTCTACAAAACAAGCACAACAACAGGTTGGACTAAGAGTTCGATGGATATCGCACTGCCATACGCGCGTTCTATACGGAATGAAGAAAACCCCTATAATATGTTCTAATCTGTTCTGGCTTCCACGTGGCATTATCATTCAAAAAAAGGACGGAAAACAAGACGAGCAGGTAACGAGCTTGCGTTGAAGGATCAAGTGGACTTTGTAAAAACTTCCTCCAAGGCTGCCGTTTTTTAGTTTAAATGTTTGTTTTTTTCGCACGCAGAAAAAACGATAAAATTGGGAAATGAAAAAAAAAAAAACAAAAAAAAAACACTTAGCATTCTGGAAAACATTTGTTCGCATGTGCGTGTTTTTTTTTTTTTTTTCTTTGGAAGGCGAATAAACGTTTCATTTATTGAGTGTGGTGTGCCGATGGCGAACACCAATATGGCCAATATGGCGAACACCAATATGGTCTCTCGCTGACAAGTGACGCAATTCGTTAAGTCGACAATTCATTGGATAATTTGCTTTAATCTGTGCACGATGAGTGTTGCACGTCTGCCAGTTTGTTTCACTAAAACCATTATTGTGTCTTCGTGCATCAAACGAGTATCGGGGGTAAAGGGCTGAAAAAGGGGGGGGGGGGGGGGGGGTGAGAGACAGAAGTCAGTCAGACGAGACGTCGTCTGACTTCTTTCCCTGTCTCTTCTACTCTTGATTGTTGCAATTTTTTTCGACACCCAGTCTCAGGTGTTTTAACATAATCGTAAACGTTTATTCAACAGACACAGCTGGGATAAGACGAAACTTCGGAAAAGAATGCCACTGCGAGCCAGTTCATTGATGTTACAAAGATGCATGAATGACCATCGAAACGGGTCGACCCTAATAATTAATTGGCTTCCGGCTTGCTCCACCTAGCCAGTGGTTTTAATATCAATAGGCAACATCAAACCTCTACTTAATATGCGAGACGGTAAGGTTAGGCCTTTCCATAGTAATAATTATCAAAATTACGGCCCATGCGGCTAGCTCTTCTCTTGGTATGGGGTTGAACGCACGTTCTGCTTAACGGATCAACAGGGAAAGATTCAGAAAAATATATATTGTTCTCTCGCAGTATGCAGTCCGTCAGGTAACCGGGGTCATCTCCATCTTTCTAAAATCTAGTATTTCTTCACTGTCCTTCAACCCTTTCCAAAGCTGTTTCACCTTCGGCAAATGAGGCTGAAGCCTTTTACAACAGCGTATCAAGTGTTCAGACGTCTCCTCTCTCCTGATGCTCCACACCCTGTACGCTTTGCTCTGATACGTTAGCTTCAGTTTGGAGCATGGTTTTTCCTAAACTCCAGGTATTACAAGGTAAACTTTTCCTCGAGGCTGTGTTGCAGAATTTTGGGGAATTTATCATAAGCAGCTTCAATGAAATTAAATATTTCATTTGAACGCAAATAAGATAAGAAAAAAACATTAAAAACATAATTTCCACGCTTTACACGAGTCCAACTTATGTGTCCCTTTGTCCCTGGGAGCTAGCGTTTGCCCATAATATGGGAAAATTACCACGATTTGGCAAACACAGATTCAAAGCATTGCTGCCGATATAAAGTTTGGCTCGCAGGACAACAGTCAGATTGCGAGGTTGGAGTGGCGCAGAAAATCAACGATTGCTCGGAAGACTATTTACAATTTTCGCTTGCTACCTTTTGAAACTCGATGGAGCCCTTTATAAGTTTTGACACATTCCAAGATACACATCGAGGTGTCACCGACTTCATTCCATTTCTCTCTGATAGTCGAATATAGTTATGGCTGCTCCAATTAATCTTTCTCTGAAGAATTCTGACCTCTTCCATGATTATATACATATGAAAAAAAGTTTACATCCTAAATCAGCTTGCTCCAGGGCCAACACCCTAGATATCGTAACGAAAATTATCTTTAGTTACTCAGTCGAGCAGTCCCGTTCTCCGTGCACAGTCTTCTTTTTTCTTTCTTGTCTTTCTCTTCCCGTAGCACTCTCTCCCTCACGTTAAATAAACGAAACAAAGTCTAACCTCTTTCGACAATTCAGTCAATGCAGTCTTCATCGTAGTCCGTCTGCGAAATATGTCCACATTTTTTTTTCTTGTGACCTCTACAGAACTTGGACTTTGAGCGCTCGTAAAATGTATAGCTTGAGATGTGATTCATGCTCAGGAAAGCAGTGAAGTCCTCAAGGTAGTAGGGGACGGGCCCTCCTCGTTTCAAGATTCGATAAAGTCCTCGGTGTCGGGGAAGAAGCCTAGCAGCTCTCCCGACAAACTGCGAGGTCCTTCTCGCCAGAACTTTGTCTCTAATTTAAACTCGGCACATATATGGTTACTGGCCTCCGACATATGGTCAGTCTCTTCCTGGATTCACCGAATGGTGTCCCGTGCTGCTTGTCTATGCCTATTTCATCAAGTGAAGCCCACCGAGCGTCCGCCATACGTTATGTCCAGTTCACCCCAAGTCTTGTCTCAATAGACAGCGTCACGTGACGACCGTATAAGAGTCTAATCGGTACTTCTTTTGTAGTTTATTGTTGTGATGTGTTCAGTGCGAACGTTGCACGCGGGACAAAGTGATCCCAATGAATATGCGTGGAGTTTACGTAGGCGGACAAGATGTCAGTAGTGTACTGTTGTCACTCTCAACTAGAGCGTTCGTTCGAGGATGATACACGGATGTCGGAAAATGTCGTATGCCATATGCCTCGCCAGACAGTTTCTGAAATGGTGAGACATGAACAATGTACCACGGTCTGACATCATTGAGCGTTGCGTGCCATATCTCAGAACAATATTGACCTCCGTGAACACCTCTAAGAAATCTGCGGTGGCATCTGGGAACAGCAAGAACCTCTACCCATTTGGTTAAGTAGTCAACTGCGACTATACCATAACAATTTCCGCGCCGGCAGTTTGGAAAAAGTCCGAGAAAGTCAACTCCAATTAGTTCAAACGGATGCTTTGGTAGTGTAAGTGGAAAACGGGGTACATCCAGCTTAGTAGCTGGTGTCTTCCGGAACTGGCAGTATTCGCATGTCTGAACCTGTCGAATGACGTGGTGACGTAGGCCGCGCCACTAAAAGCGTGCGGCCACATTAGTTTAGGTATTTTCTCGCCCAAGGTCACCTGAACTTGAAGCGTCATGGTACGCTTGAAGTATTTCCACCCGCATGCTCACGGGTACAACTGGGAGCCAGACGGTGCCTGCTGACTGTCGTTTTTTTACGTGGCACAGGATACTGTCGATAATCCTGTATGCTCGCAACAGGCCCGATAATCGTCATCGCGTGCCATTGAGTCTCTCGGTGGGACTTTGTTGGAGGACCGAGCGTATATTAGCTATCTCAGCATCGTTTACCTGTGCCGTGTACAAATCTTAAACCGCAGAAATACTCACAGGGTGGCACGAAAGAATGTCCGCATCTTAGTGAAATTATCCACAGCGATGCCGAATTGAGAAGTTGTATTCCTGCAGCTGGAGTGTCCCCCTTGCAAGCTCTAACGCCAAGTCCTGCTTGGATTGCAACCACTGCGATGCGACATTGTCCGTTACTAGCCGTAAATCGGCGACCATAGAGATAGGGACGAAATTTGCTGATGGCCCAGACGACGGCTATACATTACAGTTTAGAGGAATGGCGTCGGATCTCACAATCCGTCTAAATATCGACTATACGAAGGCTAAAACTCGTTAGATGCCGGATGAATTCTTTCGGAGCAAGACTGCTCCCAGACCCTCGCCTCTAGGATAGGCGTGCAGAAGTGTCTCATTTTTGTATATTTGACAGCTTGAACCAGGGGAAGATATATAGAGAAATTGAGACAGGAGAGAAAAGACAGCTGACTACCAACGATTACTTAGTGGGAACTTCTTTTTCCCACTAAGAAGTTCCCACTAAATAATCGTTGGTAGTCAGCTGTCTTTTCTCTCCTGTCTCAATTTCTCTATATATCTTCCCCTGGTTCAAGCTGTCAAATATACAAGTATGTACCAACACGCTCAACTATCAACCGTTACTCTGTCTCATTTTCTCGTGAAATTGTGCGAGAATGGGAGGGTTTAGCAAGGCATGCTTGATGTTTACAAATGCCTATATTTGAGCCTCCCCCCCAGATCCAGGTGGTTTCTATCCGGAGAAGAGTAGTTAGGTGTCGTGTGCGTCTCGCGGTATCTTTTATGGAACGCCAAAAATATGATGCGAATCCTATGAAGCTTCTTAGCTTTTTGATCGTTGTCGGAAGGTTGATATTATGCTATGGCTCGCACTTTCAAAGGATCAGGGAGGATGCCTTCCAAAGTGATCGAGTGTCCCAAATATGTAACTTGAGCGAAGTTGAACAAAAAAAAAAACGGTTTTAGCCTTCAGTTTAATTCAGCATCAGATGGAGTCTGCAGTACAAGACGAAGGCGGCGCCAATGCTCATTGAATTCAGGGACATAAATGATGATATCGTCGAGGTAGACCAAGGCCATTGTCCAATTGAGATACTCGAGCACTTTATATTAGCCGCTGGAATATGGGTGAAGCATTAGTGAGTTCAAATAGCTACCGATTGAATTGAAATAGGCCGTCATGTGTTATGAATGCGCTTTTCTCAGCGTCCTCGGGTTTTATGGAGACTGCCAGAATCCCAAAATAAAATCAAGGGTGGTAAAAAGTTTTGCGTTCGCGAGACGATCTAAGGCGCTGTCTAACCGAGGTAGTGGGTAGTCATATTTGTTAGTGACGCTGTTGAGCTTTCTGTAGATGATACAAAACCGAACGGATCCGTCTTTCTGAGGAAATAGAGCTACCGGTGATGATCACGGGTTATCAGATGGTGATATGACGTCTTGCCCGAGAATCGTACACATTTGTTCGTTGGTGACCTCTCGTCCTGAAGGGGCAACCCAACGAGGATGTTGGTGAATGGGGCGAAACAATCTTGTATCAATTGAATGCTCAACCAGAAAGGTGCAACCGAAGTCATTGGATGTGGCTGCAATAACGTGTCGGAATTCCTAAAGTGACGATCGGTGGAACCGAGCATGTTCCTCCGTCAGAGGGCCGAAATTTGATTCGGAGTTTGTCCCATGCTGTTTCGTTATATGAGCTTCAAACCCATGTTGTCGACTGGGATGACAGTCGAAACAGACCGGGAATGGGTTTGCAGGGTTACTGTTCCCAACATGTCTCCGCGACTATCGCTCGTGTCGGTGAATCTGTAGTTAATGACGAGGATTCTAGTGTAACCTTTTTTGCACAGAGGAATGATTCTCGGAGCTGCCGGTTCTTGACCGGGAAAGCACTTCAAATAAGCATAGAAGATTATATCCACACAAAATCGTTCCGACACAACAACGTTCCCCCATACTCAAGAGTTTGTTTGAGCAATTGTTCGTTTAGACGTGACAGCACTAAGTTTAGTGCCTTTTCGGGTAGATCTATGTTGATTCATGACGCGTGCTTTCATTGCTTGCCAGCAATATTGACCGAAGGTATGAGAAAATGTGATAGACCTCGTGGTTAACTAATCGAAGTGGGTAAGCAAGGCAGTTTGATATTTGTCAGATTTATCTTGCGAAGCTAAGGTGTTTGGTTTCGGGTCACTTGGGAGAACCATCGTTGTTGTCATAATGAAGGGTATTTCTGGATTGAAATTGATAGTCAGCCCGGTTTTTTGCACCAACCACAACCAAAAATAACCGGACGTACCACATTTATGACGACAACAAAATCATGTAGCAGTTGTGTTGCATCTCCAACCATTGTCAAGGACATTACGCCTGCGGATTTTAACTCGGTACCATTGGTAGAAATAAGCTTGATGGTAGTCGTTTTCTGGAGATTTGGTAGCAAACTAGATACAACTCGACTATCAATGGTGCTTACTGCTGACCAGGTGTCCACAAGAGCACTAAAATGCTGTTTGAGTTCCACAATATAAATATATACACATGGTGACGAGTAAGCTTTAGGCATCTTTACTGACGTTTATGTTCATTCAGCTATGCCTGAGCATTGGGGACTGGGTGAACTACCAGCGAGCCCTGCTTTGATGGTTCGAGGAAGCGTTTCCCGGATGTGAAGTTCCATGGAGTTCATTCGGGCACTGTCGAGCAAAATGTCCGATTGCACCGCAGCAGAAACAATTTTGTGGCCGCGATAACTCATGGCGGTTCATCATGGAGAAAGGTGCTGGTAGCTGTAGTACGTGCTGCTCGTTCCGTAGAGCAAAAAGCGGCTCCTGTTTCATCAGCAATGCTTCGACCAAAGCTGCTCGCAGAGTCGTTGGACGTCCAAGGCGGATAATTTGTTGAATCTTGGCATCACCAATGGCGTCCAGACATGAAGCAGTAGCTAAGGTAGCTATTGTGTCGGGGGAAGAGCTTGGAATCGATTTTCGCGAAAGACGTTCGATGCTGGTTGCCAGCTTTATGACAGTTTCGCCAGAACGTTGACAGCGAGAACGCAGTTCAGCATAGTGAAGTTGCTCAAGGCGCGATCGCCGAACCGAGCATCCAGGGCAGCGACCAAGGTTGAGCAATCATGAAGGAGGTTAACTGGGATAGTTCGACGGCCTTCCCCCGAAGCTAGGACACTAGGATTCTTCAGTGCTTTTATTGAAACGTTCCAGCTGTTCGCTTCTGCAATCATTTCAAACTGCATCTGATGGGGCTCCCAGGAAACCGTTCCGTCAAATGGCTACGGCTTTAACAGAACTGCGTTTTGTGCCACACTACCTTGCGGAGCTGCACTACTTCGGGAAAGTTGGGGTGCAGGCTCGGCTTTCTGTAGTTGATTTCGGAGGGCCTGGGCCTGCAGCTGTAAATGGCGCAGCTGTACTTCTGTGGTGTCCTGGTTGTCAGCACCCAAGGCAACTCAATTCTCCAGGTCTCGACCACCGTCATCGGTGTGGTCGCCGGCGTGGGCATGAGAGCGGGTGACACGCATTCCACCGCAGCCACAAAAACTGTAAAGATAATTCCCCTCAGTTACTCAGTCGAGCCGTCCCGTTCTTCGTGAACTGTCTCCTCCTTTCTCTCTTGTCTTTGTCTTCTTGTAGCAATATTTATTAGGCAAACACCCTTAGGATGTTGGTGAACGCCCTAAAAATAGGATGCTAGCGGTTTTAGCGGCAGTTTGCCGCAGCAACGTAAGGTTTGTTTAAAAATACCGCGGTCCCGGGAGGAGTTCGTGCGGTTTGCGGGTTGACGAATTCGTTGTCCCCCTCAAACGCGAACCAGACTTTTTGATGCCGAAGATTTGTGACTAGAAATCCTGGAATTGTTACGAATATACCCAAACATCCTGGTAAAATGGGTTTGACAAGCCTTGATAAGACGGTTTTCTAGCCCCTCAATCTCAAACCCCGATATCCTGATATGCGGCAGCACATATTTGGAAAAATATCCATTGCAAGCATGGCGTCCGACTAATGCCCCATGATTGCAGGCACGTGCAGTTTGGGCGTGAACATAGATTTGACGAGCTTTCAATTGCACGTACTTTCCCGCACGAGCAGAAGCATTGCGCTCGCCAAATGCCCTGATTGTAATCATCTATATACACCTTATTCCTCCTTTTCTAATCACTCTCTATGTTCTTCAACCTTCACCGCTACCTTTAACAATGTGACATCTGGTGGAGGTGCGGGGTAACGTATGTCCCGGACTCCACTGCAAATCCATGATACCAGTCCTTGCCCACCAAGCCCCTTCGACGTCATCCACGTGCACCGCCGAATCCGTCGCCTCGAAGGTCTGTCCCCGAAGTCGGATTATCTTCGAACAAGCGGAACACATGGACTGCAGTGGCCAGCAATAAGGAGATACGTCCCATAACATCGCCGGTTGTAATACAACGTTTGCGTTATCCGCCCTAATTCCCCGAGAGCCGACTGGCTCCAACAGTTCGAGCGGGTGGCAATCTTTAACAGATGGGGTGCCGAAAAAGAAAAAGAAGAAAAACTCAATCATGCGTTTTATGCATTAGTAGATTCAGCAAGGACTGGTTTGGAAACCAGGAACACCTATTAATAACATGGGAGGATTTTACAAATATATTTCTTCAAGCATTTTCTACGGTCCTGCGGAAACAGTGTGCCGGGCTGTTGCTGAAAGCTCGTCTCCAGCGGCCCAAAGAGACAGTGGTAGTGTTCGTCGAAGAATTTAAACGTTTGTACCGGCCCGCCAACCGTAACATGGCCGAAGACAAAAAGCTTTGCTTTGTTGTTAGGGTGTGAAAGAACAGCTCTTCGCCGGACTAGTACGCAATCCTCTAGAAAGGATTGCAAGGTTTATCGCTGAGGCCACAACATGCAAAATGACTCTCGACATACGAACCAAGCAGCAGGAAGGATTAATACCAGTGTCAAGATTCGCCCGAAACGGCTCGCGAGCGCAATTAAGAGAAGGACAGACGGCAGAGAAATTGATACATTCTATGTACAAAGTATAAATGTGAACAAATCGCAAGTCAGGAGGACAATTACAACAAAAACTAAATACAAAAATACTGTTAACAATGCAGCTTACCAATGCGCAAAGAGGCGTCCTTCAGTAACTCCCATCAAATGCCCCTGGTCGTTTGTTGCGTGGACGAACCGCGAAGAGTTGCAGCTCACTGTAGTCGCATCCAATCTTGGACTTTTGAAGTATAAACAGTTGCCGCGGCAGCTTGGGTGTGAGAAGAGTCGGGCAAGTCCTGGGCCATAGGCATGGACCTCCTTGCGGAGCTCTTCCTCCGACCAAACTTCAAGTTTCACTGGTCATCCTCTTTTCTTTTTCTAATATCCTCCAACTCTGCCTTTCTTCGGTCCACTTCTTTTTTTCTCATCATAGCATAGAGCCGCAGACCCATGACAACCAGCAATTTCTGCCGCCTGCGCCGAATACCGTGGAGTTGACGGCCAGACGCTGCTGGATGGTGTTCGGACTGTCGTGAGCGAGGAGTTACGCAAGCTCTTCCCAACTACGCAGATACCTCGTTTCTTAGTTAATCGAAGTTATGTAAGAGGAGTTGCGGCCAGTGTTGAGCTCCACAGATCAACAAACATACATAACGCCCCAAAACAATGACGTTCGCTGCCGCTGTTTATAGACCTGTGCACTGCCGAGCCCGCATAGGGAAGTGACATCACATCACCCATCCACCGCTCCCAAACACCTTCACTCCCACCCCACGCCGATCTAGTAGGCAGAAGAGCGAGATCCGGCGCACACCTGATCGCCACCCTCGGTGCATTCAGTGTGGAGAAGCCGGCCCTATTTATCACTTCTACTCACACCAAAAACTTGAACTTCAAGGTTTCTGTAACGACCCTCTACGTCCTCAGGACGGAAAGTGACCACAAGAGATTAAACACTACCTCACAGAACCTGGGCGAGGACATGGTCGAGCTGCTTTGTTACAACTCCGTTCCTAGTCGGAAGCCACGAGGGCTAGATCACCTAGCCCTGCATACCAGGAGAAAGTGAAGGCAGCACCCCCTGGAGGTAGGGTTGCTGTACAACGGAGTCATGAACATCCTCCCAGCCTGCCCCAACGCAGCTGTAATTTGAGGCCGCGACCCCACCACGACACCCTCTTGACCACTGCCGACCTTAAGGTATCTATCGACTGCTTCGAAATAACAGCGTTCGCCGACACGGGTGCTGAATATGTTATTAGTGGTAAGTTTTCACTCGCACTAGAGAACGTTACGACACCTTGAGACGACCCGCATATTCGTACAGCTAGGGGTCATCTTGTAACTCCCTCCGGACGCTGCACAGCAAGAGTTATGATATGCCGGTTCTCGTTTCATACGACGTCCTTTGTATTGCGCCAGTGCTCGCAAAATGTTGTTCTCGGCATGGATTTTCTTCTGGAGCAGTGCGCCCTCATTGACCTGAAATCGAAGTCCGAGACATTTTCTACGGGACACGCCGTCCCACCCAACGTCCAGGCGACCTCTCTCATGCTACTAGAGGAGCACGTTTACTACCCACCCGTTCAAGCGCCCCGGTCTCTGTCACAGTTGACGTGTTAACTAATTACGAGGGGGTCATTGAAAACAACATATTTCTGCTGCTTCATCGGGAAATCTCATATGCGAAGGAACTGGTTCGTCTTGAACAAGGCCAAGCAAATATCCTGCTGACAACCTTCACTTCGGGTACCAAAACCTCAGCCGAGGCCCTTCACTCGCTTCTCTAGGTGACACCACCGAGGTCAGCAGCGCGCTGACTCACTCCGATGCACCTTCAACATTTTCCATCACGGGAGAGGCTGCTCGAACATTCGACGTCAACTTCGCGCTGTCCCCGACAAAACAGGCCCGACTAGAGCAGCTGCTTTAACGCAACCGCGACTCCTCGACACCATCAAAGATCCAATAAACCCAGATTGCGAAACATAAAATTATAACAGACGACGATGCGCAACCACCTGTAAAGAGATCGTCGAACGGAGTGTTCTACAATTTCCTTACCGAGTCTCGTTCAAAAATCTCAACGAAATTCAACATGCAAACAGATTCTCGCTGACGACGTTGTTCAACTCTCAAAAAGCCCGTGGGCATCACCTGTGTTTCTTATGAAGAAAAAATATGACACCCTTAGGTTCTGCATCTACTATCTCCAGCTAAACAAAATCACGATGAAGAAAGAAAGACGTGCATTGGCTGTTTCGAATAGACAACACGCGACATTGTCACACCAAGTATTTCTCCTCAATGAACCTCAAGACCGGATATTGGCAGATCGAGGTCGACGAGAAGGATCAGGTAAGAACAGCTTTCATAACCCCGGATGCACTGTAAGAGTTCAAGGTCATGCCCTTCAGCCTCTACTCGGCGCCGTCAGCGTTCCAAATGGTTACGGACACTGGGTTGGCAGAACTGAAATGGCAGAATTGTCTCGTTTATCTCGACAACAGTTTCGTGTTCGCCACGCATTCCTAAATGCACTTTAGTAAAACTGGAAACGGTATTCAAAGCTATTAGGGAGTTTTTGTAGATCGTTTTGGCCTTTCCGCAACGCTATCCGCTACCCGCTACGAGACCCGCTAACAGAGGCATAGCGGAGACTCAAAAAAGTGCTTTCGTAGACCGTTCTCTGCGGGCTACGGTACTGCGTAGAGTTCCTGTATAGGCTCCCTACGGGAGCCAGAGCTGCGCGTTCACGTGATGAGCCGGATCAAGTGCCGTGCAGGAAAGTAGACGTTGCGCGCGCCCCGCCGAACGTTCCCCTGCTTTTGAGCGCGCCGCGCGCCTCTAACGCGCGGCGCTGCTATTCGCTGAATTCAGTCGCGTGAGGAGCTGGATCAACATGCCATCCAGGAAAGACGGAGCTACGGGGATGAACGCGCAACTCTGGCTCCCGTAGGGAGCCTATACAGGAACTCTAGTACTGCGTTTATGACAGCGACACTAGCGGTCGTAAAAAGCACTATGTGAAACATTAAACGCATACTATTACTGCAACCACGTATTTGTATTATCAGAGTGTCTCTTTTCAACACAACACATGGTTAATTTACGATTATGAATGTTAATCTTTTTTCTGGATAAATTCTTCGTAGCACATCTTGCCAGCTTGCGGTAATCGCGCTTTGCTTAAAGCCAGATTCCGTTTGGCCAAGCCAATCCTCTGTTTGTCATCTCGCGTTCTTTTATGTTCGTGGACGCGTTCTCCGCCAATTCCCGAAGATGCAGCCGCTCAGAGTTCTTGAGGACCAACTTTTATTG
Source organism: Ixodes persulcatus (assembly GCA_013358835.2). Lineage (NCBI taxonomy): Eukaryota > Metazoa > Arthropoda > Arachnida > Ixodida > Ixodidae > Ixodes > Ixodes persulcatus. Next base: position 333,873 of record JABSTQ010011422.1, read on the forward strand.
TCCAGTTTAAGTTGGAGGGAAATAGAGGATGTGTATTTGATGCTTTCGGAACCGCCAATGCGGTGTTATGTTATTTCACTGATGTGCGCCACTGGTATGGTGTAGTTTTGGAATTTGTATTCTATAAACGGGGAAACACTATTGTTCTTTTTTTTTTTTTAAGGCGCTACCGACTGTTGATCAGCAAAGAAGTTTGTCTTTAGTCTTTAGACTTTATTTATTTGGCTCTGGAGAGCCGCGGCACCGCGGAAAGGCACCAGCTCGTACCATGGAGGCCGTTCGATCGGTGCATGAAGGAGCCTCCGGAACATTATGGCGCTGTTGCTTACTGGTGTCCACTGCGGTCGAAGCATCAGGCTCCAAGGAGGTAGCCCAGTCAAAGTAGAAGCTGCCGCCTCCGAGGCACCAGGGCTCAGATTGAGGCACCGCCGTCACCCGGTGTGTCATCCTCTCAACGTCGTCGTCCTTGTGTTCTTTATTTATACGCGTATATATGTATAAATTAAATAAGATAGATAAAAAGACACACAATCGAACGGCCAGCGTATCTCGAGATCCGCTATTTCGTAAGGCGCCTCCGCAACCACGCCCGCAACTCCGCAAGGTCTGCGCTAGATTGGCGCATGCGCAGTAGTTGCGGAGGCGTAGCGGATAACGTAGCGGAGGCGTAGCGGAGACGCCAGAACGATCTACGAAAACTCCCTATTAAGTCTTCAGGACTAACGCTTAAGACGCTTGAGAAGCTGACGAAAAACTAAAATTTCTTGGACACATAATTACTGGGAGCGGCGTTAATTTTGATCCCGAGAAAACTGCAGCCATTGCGAGCTTCCAACAGCCAGCCGACAAGAAAGCCGTTTGTAGGTTTATCGGCATTTACGCTTTTATAGACGTTTTGTAAAGAACTTCACTCAACTTGCCGAGCCCCTCATGCTCTTGACGCGCGATGACGTCCCATTCATGAGGGAACAAGAGTAGATGCATTCTGGGAACTTCAACAGCGCCTGCACTCGCCCCCGCTGCTAGTCCACTACAACGAGAGCGCCAAAACAGCGGTACATACCGATGCCAGCTCCGTAGGTCTCGGCGCCGTTCTTGTTCAACACCAGAACGTATTTTTGCAAATTATCGCCTACTCAGGTCGTTCCAATAATAAAAAAAAGAAACTACTTTACGATTGAAAACGAATGCCTCTCGTTCCTATAGGCCATCTCCCCATTTCGCCCAAAACTATTCGGTAAGCCGTTCAAGGTAATCACAGATCATCACGTATTGTGGTGGCTCGCCTTTAGTTGTCGAGCCTGATACTACATGAATTTCACTTCATGGTTACGATTAATCAGTACTCAAAACGGAAGAACTCGGGCATCGAATGTCTTTCGCGATGTTCACAGCGAGTTGATTCAGACCTGGACAACCTCATCGGTACCTTGAAGGCAAAAGCATCCCATTTCTAAGACCCTTGAGGCCGGGCCTATCCGCATTTTGTCTGCAAAACAACGTGCTCGTAAATAATAATTTCGGGCTTAACACGACACAGTATCTTCCCGTGCTCCTGTGAACCCTCCGCGACGACATCCTTCAAGCAGCGCATGCCGAACCAACATCGGGGCATTTGGGATTTACAAGAAGCCTGGGAAGGATTCAAGAACGGTACTATAGTTCAATACCAATGTCGCTCACTAAGAACGCATTTGCCGAGAATTCCAATGTCGAAAAACGCCACATACAGGGTCTGCTACACTATTAAAGCTCATAGAGCCATCAATACGTCCCTTCGAATAAGTGGGAGCGGATTTGCACGGCCCTTTCCCTGCGTCTGTTTCCGGTCGTAGAATGATTATTGTGGCTACCGATTACATAAGCCGATTCGCCGAAACACAGGCCCTTCTTAGCGGCACTTCTATGGAGGTTGCACGATTCTTTGTACGTGCCATACCTCTGCGAGATGGTGCTCCCGAAGCCGTTATCACAGCTCGAGGCACATCCTTCACGGCCGAAATGGTGCAAGCCATTCTGCACTTTCTTCAAACGAGCCACCGCAGGACCACGGCCTATTTCCCTCAAACCGATGGCTTGACGGAGCGGCTTAACGAAACTCTCGCCGACATGCTTTCGATGTATCTGGACGTAGAACATAAAACGTGGGATGCCATTTCACTTTACGTAACGTTCGCGTACAACACCGCAGCGCAAGAGACGACAGCAATGACGTCATTCAGTATCGTATCGGGAGGGAAGTCATAACTGCACTTGACGCTACACTAGACGTATACGGGAGGGAAGTCGCAGCTACGCGACGACCTTTTAAAAGACGTGGACACGTTTCTACAACGCGCGGAAAAGTCCCTCCAATTAGCGAGGATCCGAATCGAAGTGCAGCAACAACGTGGCTCTCGACGCTACAACCTTCGACGAAATGACAGAGTGCTGCCAACTAGGTGACCGAGTTTGGGTGTGGACGCCCATTCGCCAACGAGGTCGTAGCGTGAAAGTTCTCCGTCGCTACTTCGGCCCGTACAAGGTCCTCCACCATCTTGAAGCCTACGAAGTTATGCCTGACGAAACCCAGTCGTCACAGTGACGCCGTCTGTGCTCGGAAGTGATTCGTGTTGTCCGCCTCAAGCCACAGGCCTGTTTCTCTCGGCCAGTGGGCGAGAGCGCGCCAGTGCGACTAAAGCCCATTGATAAAGGCGTTTTTTACGAGTACCGCCAACGATTGTTGTGGAAACGCGGAAGACACGTGCCACGAGTGGGTGCTCCGTCGCCATTTGCTTCCATGGTCCGCTCATTTTAGCGCTTCGCCGCCATTTGCTTCCAAGGGCCGCTCGAGACACGGGCCTTGTGCACTGGCGCATTTGACGCTAATTGCAAGAGAACGTAAACACATCGAGGGACTTTAAGCGCGACGCGCTCATGCAATGCCTCCTTTATTCTACGCGCTAAAGAAAAGGGGTGTGACCCTTACAACCCTTGCCAATTATACGACACCCCTAAACTTCAGTTGGACGTACAGTGCACTGACGTTCAACCGACGTCGCCAACTTTCACGAGCGGCTTGATAGCCGAGTGGTACAACTTAATAAACTTGCTTAAGTAAGTGTAACTGACTGTATTAAAAGTAATCGGGATTTTCTCGGCCCTACTGCGAAACCTCAGTGTTTTTGTTCTGTACTCTTCGATGCGTACTTTAGCTATTTAATATTGTCACGAATGAACAGGCGAGGAAACAAAGAATCACTGGGGAAACTGAAACGTTTAATGGGGCGAACTTATGCCCAAAAATTAGAAGGAAACAGAAGATAACAGAAGAGCGTCGCGGGCGTCGAAGTCGGCGTAACAGCTGACTCGAACGCTGGGGCGAGGCTGACAGTGGCTCGCAACGCGGATCCCCATGAACACGCTTTTGCTTCTGGAACAATCGGCGTAGAAGGTTCGGCGCGTAGAACTTTCGGACGTCGAACAAGCAAGAGGATTCTCGAATTTACCAGAACACTAAATTGCAAGAATAAATAAAAGACGCGTCGCTCCCAGGAATCGAACCCTGACTTTTCGCGTGAGAGACAAGCACGATAACCATTAGGCCACGCCCGCGCTACCTACTTGGCCAGCTGCGCGCGCGGCATTACTCCCCGCTTTAAAAAGTACATCGCCCCGATGCAACACAAAACAAAAGAAAGCAAATAAAAAATTAAAGACGTTTACAATGTTCTGTAACGCCGAATTAGAGCGCAGCTCTTGAGGAGGAGGAGGGGATGGTACGTAGGGGAGGGTATGTCCCTCTTCCGTCCCTGCTAAATTTTGCGGAGAAAATGTTTCGTTAAATATAGTGAGAAAGCTTTACCCTCGTGACGTCACACGTGACGTCACAAGGGTAAATCTAGCGGGAATTTTTTCCGCCAAATCTCGGGGAAAAATTTCCCCGCTAATTTTAGCGGGAACATTGGCAATATTAGATGCGTGTGACGTCACGAGGGTAACTCTCGTGACCCTCCTGACAGTAACCCTCAAAACCCTCGCGAGGGAAACCCTTGTGGCCCTCGTGAGAGTAACCCTCGTGAAGCCGCCTCGGTGGCTCCGAAGCGAGAGCGCTGGCCTACGGATCCCATTGTGGCTGGTTCGAATCCCGGCCCAGGTGCCCGCAATTTGACGGAGGCTTATTGCGGAGGAGGCGCCGTGTCACCGAGCTTTCGGTTGCACTTCAAAAGATCCTCAGGTGGTCCAAATTAATCCTCAGTCCTCCGTTCGGGCGTGCCAGATGCTCGTCGTTGGTTTGGCACGTAAAACCCCCAGATTTGACTTTTGACCCTCGTGAGGACAACTCCGTGAACCTCGTGAGGGTAACCCTCGTGACCCTCGTGAGGGTAACCCTCGTAAGGGTAACCCTAGTAACCCTCGTGAGGGTAACTCTCGTGACCCTCGTGAGGGTAACCCTTTTGAGGGTAACTAACCCTCGCAACCCTCGTGAGGGTAGAGCTCGTGACCCTCGTGAGGGTACCCTCGTGATCCTCGTGATGGTGACCCTTGTAACCCTCGTAAGAGTAACCCTCGTAACCCTCACGAGGGTAACCCTCGTAACGTCATTATGGGAAACTTCCCATAATGCAACGCGCGGTTACGCCGACGCCGATCAAGCCGGAAAGGGGCGCCTAATGGCGCATTCACACTGGAAGCGGATCCGCGTTCGCGAAGCGGTTGCGGATGCGGTTAGCGAGCGACCCGGTTTAGACACATCGAGAGGCTGTTGGCTGTTTCTCGGCGATCACGCGTGATCTTTTCAGACTTGCGTTTGGCGACCCTGTTTACAATCGAAAATCCACTTTAATCCACGATCCAAAGCCAAACATTTTGCTATTTTGGCACTCTGAAGACTTTTCTTCGGGATGTTCGCACGCATCACGAGTTCAGGCAGCGAAAAAGAGGCATGGACCCGCAAAACTCGCCTGTGACTCCCTCGATTTCGCCCACAAGCAAAGCCCAGCTAGGCGCGCCTTGCTGACTCAGAACAGGATGCCCCCGACCTTTTTTATTCGAAGTGGACCCTTCCCGCATGAATAGCTGACCTTGCTTTCCTGGTTAGAGGATCAGTTTTCCCCCTCGTTGTTCGCTCCTATCATTTTCGAAGTTGTGAGCGGTGGGTAGTGCGGTGGAGTGTGTTCGGTGCTAGCCGGTCGTAGATTCGTTGGTGACGGACTCCCCTCTCGTCACTCGCACGTTGATCGAGTCTACAGTTTGTTTGGCATTAAGCTCAAATAAACACCGTATGGATTGCCTTCTGCATCGTCTGGTACGTGCACTTTATTTCTTGAGTATGTTCCCTTTATTTCTGCGGTAGCGGTAAACGTTACAAATCGAGCTAGCGCAGGTACCCGGCTCGCTCCGCGGTAGTGCGTTGGCTACGCAATCAGGCTCACGACGTCTCTATCGGCTTTTGTGGTGGTCATGCACGGTGTCGAAAGCTTTCAGTAGTTCACGCGACTGTCTTAGTGGGTACAAGAGCTGACATTTCGGTCGATCAGGGGCGGGTTCCGACGTTCTACGGGCAGAGACTAACAAGTCAGCGAGCTTCGGGTTGTGGCACCCGGTATAATAAACAAACTCTTACCCGAACCAAATGACCGGTGCGAAGCCCGTTAAAATTACGAGTCAATTCTTTTCGCGGCGGATACAAGTGACGGACGTGAACACGTTTCTCCGTTGATTTGTCTGTTGTAACACTACGACTACAGCGCCTTGGACGCCTCACCAGCGACAGGTGCCATCTCGTCTCGAAAAGCACTGACGTCACATCAACGTCGCGTTGTGATTGGTTGCCGCTTTGCGGTTCGTGAAAGCGGTTGGGAGAAATCGGTCGCAAAGCGGTTGGCAAAAGCGCGCTCCAACCGCTCGATCCTAGCCGCTTTGCGGTTGAGAACGCGCAGATCCGCTTCGCGTTTGCGGATCCGCTTCCAGTGTGAACGCGCCATAAGAGCTGCGCTCTAAAAGAACGGCGAACTAAAGAGTCATTTGGAACATATAAGATCCACAGTCCTATGGAGCGTAGTACGGCTTCAGGCACACGACGTGGGCGACTGCAAGTCGTGGTGGGCGGCGTGATGATGTTCTTGTTCCGTCGGTCATAACCTCGTAGTTCAGATCTCGAAGTCGACGAAGTATTTTGTACACACTTAAAATTTTAACACCCTTATTCGTGTAAATGGCTCGTCCTCTGGCTAACGCCTTTATTCGTGTAAGGGTGTAAGCCGCTGGAGGTGAAGAAAATCGTGTAACTGCTAACACCCTAAAAACAATATGGCGGCCAGTATACGAGACGCGATACGATTAAAAGGCTTGGCGAGCCGTACGCGGCTTCTCGCCGGAGCGAGAGCATACGGCTCGTACGCTCATCTGGTGTCATCTTTAGGCGGAAAAAACTTTCCAAACATCCCCATGTCAAAGCGCCAACACCGCAAGTAATACGAGTAAGGCCGAAACCGCTGGAGGCTGAACAGCCGAGATTGTCGCCGAAGTCTCGCTCGGCCTGCTCAATGCCGGTCGCATTTTCATCACATCAGAAACGTTTATAAAGAAGAGATCGCTTCACAAACACCGGCATGCTGGCTTTATTGAACACAACGCCACCTTCCCGTGAGCGACAACGAATCACTCCGACACACACTGTCGACACCGGCTAGGAGGTATCGCACTCGCGCTTCGTGTTGCTCTCGATCAACTAATGCCCGTGCTCACCTCTGTTACGTGTGTTATCCACTCATGGACGTTTGTGCGTGAACAGCGGCATTCAGCACCTAGAACACGCACTGGGGAAGGCGCCTAACCTCCCTTTGTTTCAATCAGGCAGCATAACACGGCGACAGATTAAATCGGAGCGATCAACGTGACGGATGGACTAATGGCATCCAGCCATCTAATAGTTATAGATCACAGACCACCACACTTTTCAAATTGGGCGGCGACAACCGTCATCTAGCGACGAAAAACAAAAGTAATGAATATTTGATGAAAAAAAAAAAGCCGCAACCGCGCGTCGCACATGATCACTCACGTTATAGACATACACTCAACATTGCACATGCACACACACAGACGCGGATACAAACATTACAGACCAATTGCGCAACACACATGAACAGCACATACATCCTACCAATACGACCTGAGCATGACCCCGAGCGGTATATATGCCCTCCCTTTTCGCGCAACGTTTAGCCCAGTGACCACGCTAGTCTTAATAAAGATATGAAAAGATTACGCCAATATTATTTCTCAATAATATTTTTCCTGCATTTGTCTTAGGTAGGTACAAATATCCCTTAATAACTTCGTACAGCATAATGTATTATAATGATACGCGCCCAACTTCTTGTAACTCAACGTGAGTAAAAAAAAAAAAAAAAGGTGTGAATTCTGTCTGGCAACCACACTCGCGGCGTGGTTGCTATGGCGACGCTGTCGGTACGCGCGCCGGTCAGTCATAGCCGTCCAGCTGGTTCGGCTGCGGCCGAGTGCACGAGTCCACGGTGAACGCCGAACGCGATCGAAAGAACAGAGCGTCCACTGGAGATTTGGAGAAATAAATCCTGCGAGTGGGTAGGGGCTGGGCATTGCAGAAAGCAAAAGAAGGCTAGGACGCATACGGAAGCTGTACGTAATCGAGTTTCCGCCCGTTCGCTGCTAAATTCTCCATAGTCTTCTTCTTCTTCCGCCCGTTCGAAAGGGAACAGCCTACAAGTCCGATTACCGCCGTGGCTTCAGTGGCTTCATCTTCGGAGGGAACTGTCAACTGAATTAGTCCCAAAACGCGCGTGCGTCAGGCAGCGCAACGTGGCGAGTTCCACGCACAAAGTCGGTATGTAAACAAAACACTTATAAATATGACACAATGCCGTTCTATTTTTTTTTTTTAAGTTACGGGGGCGCGCGGTGTTTCTGGGTGGCTCAAGGTATGGGAAAGCAACCGGAAAAATCGGCGCCTGAACGAATTTCAAGGCGTATTGTCGTTCCTGGGAAAAGGTAAGCTCACCTCCGTTCCTGTGTAATACCAATGCAGACGACAGCGCGTTTGCCGGCGGAAGACTCGGTCGTCCGTGGCGAACACATTTTTAGTATTTTTTAAAGTTGTTCTAGCTGCAAAAGAAAGGAGCGCCTTAAAATTTCACAAGGTGAAGTGCACCATAAAATACACTGCTGAGGAAACGACGCCCCTTTGCGTGCAGGCGCCGATTTTTCCGGCAGAGTTTAGCACGCTGTGAAATACAGTGTGCACTTAGGGGAAGTTATGGCATGATATAATGTTGCTCATTGGAAATAAAAAAAGAAATGCTGGCATTATATGTTTACACACACTTGGTCATTTTTGGAACCTTAAGTACCCTTTTTTATGACAGGTATTGGACGCCAGCACATTTTACGGAGGAACGAAGAGTAGAATCCGGCCAATTCCCCTCCACATTAACATCGAATGAGTGCTGTGAAAGCAAAGAAGAAAGTGAGGGTGAAACAGTTCTTGCAGTAGTAAGTGCCAGAAACAAGAAAAGTGCCCCGAAACGCAAAATATACTCCCTTGAAAGGGATTCAAAAGAAATAGAGATCATCGAGCCAATCAAGGGTCCCTCTGATGTTGTTCTTTCTTTTTTGATTATTTTTGAACACTAAGTTTTATATGTATTATGATTTTTTATGATTTTGTTTTCCCCGAATCCTCGGGTTTGATAGTTTTTGAACCCAAAGTTTTATATGTATTGTGCTTTGTATGATTTTTTCACAAATCCTCGCTCATGTAATACGTCCGAAAGGATGTCTTTGAGCAACAATAAATTAAATGAAATGAAATCAGTTATATAGAGGGACCGTTGAGCGTCACAGACCTGGGCACTGCATTCCAGTTTTTTAAATGCCCATGCCCTGATGAGGTGTTTACAGGGATATTTGAGGGGACCATCCTGTACTCAACTCAATGCCACCCTGAACACCATGTTCGGGTAATGGTCACTGCTATCCACGCATGCAGGATATCCTGCTCTGGATCATGGAGGATATCCGTGACAGAATCTCGTGTACGATGAACGGGCAGTCCTGGCCCTGGATATGAAGGGCGCCTTCGACAACACCAGTCACACGCTGGTGTTCGAGAACCTGGCCTCGACTGGGTGCGGGCCCCGGATGTATGATTATGTGCGGGACTTCCTGAGCAACTGCATGGCCACCATCGGAGTCGAGTCCATCCGCACAAGCACCATCCCGGTCCCGAGCAAGGGCACCCCGCAAGGCTCGGTCCTGTCAACCACCTTGTTACCTGGCGATGTGCAAGCCGCCTCTCTACAGGGACGGATTCCCCGGATGAAGCATAAACTCTATGCGGACGACCTGATTATTTGGACTACGTCGGGATCGGACGGCAAGAGGCAAGATTTCCTCGAAGAAGTTATCGAGACGGTGCAGAACTACCTCGAGGCCGGCAACCTCCAGCGTGCCCTCGATAAGTCTCAGCTGTTGCTCGTCCACGCAGGCAAGCCAATTCCCAAAGAGCAAGGAGGCGGACAACCGCCTTACGTTCAAGGATGGTACCCCCGTGCCGGTGGTGAAGCGGGTTCGGATCCTGGACCTTCACCTCCAGCGGGACGGCGGAGCCAAGTACACGGTCGACCGACTTGTCGAGACAACCACGCAAGTCATGCACATGATGAGCAGGATAACGAGTCACAGACACGGGCTCAAGGAGTCGGACCTGATCCGGCTGACCCAAGCACTCGTCGTGAGCCGCATCATCTACGCATCTTCGTATCTCAGCCTGCTGTCGAGAGGTAAGGGCAAGATGGACGTGATTATTCGCAAGGCGTACTAGCTGGCACTGGGGGTGCCGCCGTACGCGGCGAACGCCAAGCTCCGGTGGCTCGGTGTAAACAACACCTTCCAGGAACTTATCAACACGCACCTAGCCAGTCAGCGGGAGCACCTGGCCATCACACTGAGTGGGCGGCACGTCCTGAGCTCGCTCGGCATCCCCATCCCCGCATCGCAATGTGAGACTATCCAGCTGCTGCTGGCCTTTTGGTACAAGACCCAGGTGGCACCAATCTCGTGGAACATGAAACCATCCCTGTATCCAGGTCGCTGGATGGCTCCCGGTCCCTTGATTCCGCTTGGTCCCGTCGTGTAGCATAGGACCCCTGGTAGCAATTTGTTGCTAGCCCAGCATTTAAGCATACTCCAGCCATTTTGTATGTAAAGCAAAACAATTTACTGCAACTGAACACTTCTTAGCTGACGATAATCGAAGTTTGCACTGCTCAATGCCCTTCTGTTTTATCTAAAGTACCGCAACTAAGTACTCCAAGTACCGCTCGGAGCAGTGCGGTGCAGGAGAAGTTTCTACTTATGAAAAATGTCTGCCCAAAACCTTGCTTCGGTACCACGAGCTGCAACAAGAAGCCCGATGCAGAGGCTTTAAGAGCAAGCTCCATGCTTTGAATGTTGCTAAGCATGTGAGCTTGTGCAGTGCAAGTGTCGTTCAGAACAGCGTGCTCGTACTTGGCATTTCGGTTTCACTTGCACTTAAAGGGATGCTGAACCAAAATCTGGATTCCACAAAACATGGCGGCAAAAGCGTGCAATGGGATGCTACAAACACCAAAACATCACTCATACAGCAATATCTCTAACGGATGACCCTATTTTTCAAAAAAGAAGGTGCATTTGACAAATATGTTTACGTCTTGTTTCTCCGAGAAGAAAAGGGAACAGCCTCGTGTCTTCTCTGCCTCGCCGCCTTGAGGGGGCGAAGCGGAGAGAGGAGGAAACGAGATATCTTGACGTCACACGCGTCGGCCTCGTTCAATCTCAACCTCTTTCTCCAAAAATACGGCCGTCCATTTGAGATACTGCCTTACGAGTAGTGTTGTAGGGATTGTAGCGTCCCGCCTACAGCACCTGCATTGTTTTCTGAAATCCAAATTTCGGTTCACCATCCCTTTAAAGGGAAACGGAGTGTGGCAGTGATGGGATGAGTTCTTGCAAACATGTACACGTTACCCAAAAAAAGTAACTAAATACCGTTACTCACTACTCGCTCAAAAAGTAACTAAATACGTTACTCGTTACCGATTGTCAAAAGGAACGCGTGAGTTACCTCAAAAGTAACAAGTTACTTCACACGTTACTTTGACGACCAAATACACAACTATTTTTGTTTCATAGTTTGTTTTATTTTTAGTAGTCGTTGCACTTAAGCAGTAGCTGCCTCTCGACGTTTTCATCAGTAATGTTTCCCCGCTTCCTTGAAAATACATCTCCGGCGACGCTGATGAGTCGTTCTACCGACGCGCTCGAAAGAACGGCAATCTTGTACTTCAGGAAGAGCTGGTGAAGTTGTGTGCCTTCCCGTGTTCGCAACCTCTGGGTTTACATTCGGTCCATATTCGGTCCATACCCGGTTCTAGAAGGTTCAACCAACGAATCTTATTGTGTTCGCTGGGTGAAGGACATTCCGGGCCGTAGAGTCCAGGACAGCAACGTTTATCGCTGGACACGTCAGTCGAACTGTTCGACTGACGTGTTCAGCGATATACGTTGCTGTACTGTCATACTGTTTAGTTGTTTTTTGGGTTGCCCACCTACCATTCTCGCAATAGACGCATACTCAGGTTAGAATAAAAACAAAGCCGTTTAAGCGGTGTTGTACATGTTACTCATAAAAAAGTAACGAGATACCGTTACTCGTTACTTTGCTTTAAAAGTAACTAAATACGTTACTCTTTCCTTTTCTACAAAAGTAACTAAATACGTTACTCGTTACCGAAAATAGTAATTAGGTAGAAGTAACTCGTTCCTTGTAACGCGTTACGTACATGTCCGATTTCTTGTGTCAGCCGGAGTTGCCTACCATTACCACCATAGGGCAGCAAAGGCTACAGGCATGCGAGAGCGACTTTGCGAAGTGCTTTTGCAGAACAAGAGCTTGCGATAGAGCGTGTACCAGGTCGCACTTGTCGCCTTCAACCGCGCTGTCACCCTGGCAAGCCTTCGGCAACACCTTCAGAATGCCCGCATTCTTCAAGACAGTCACTATGTTGCGAATATACCACGACAATGCCTGGCTTCTATTTTTTTTTACAAAAAGAGCATTTTTGAATTTTAGAAAATGCAATATACTCTGAGGGGAGCAGTAGTCTATTGCAACACAACAACAGCACTGCACGCTCATTACCTTCGGTACTGCTTAGTACATGCTCGTGCATGCTCACTTTATCCACGCTGAAAACCTTGTGCTGGGACGGGGCTAACAGACCACACACGTCCATCAAATCAATTAAAATCGGGATCTCTTTTTTTTCTTCTATTGATTTTTTATACGTTTATTCTGACAAATGTTACCGAAACCTTAACTGCCCACTCCTCAAATTTCGAAAGAGCACAAAAGGTTAGTGTAAATTCAAGCATGGGGTGGGATATACAGGCACTAACGAAAACAAATGTAAATTCAACAGTTGGTTATTTGCTATATCTTTATTTTCCAGATGTGTCGCACAGTTTTATACTTGACTTTTCCCTCTAAAAAAAGGAAGCCTTAAATTTAAACAACAATTTTAAAACTAGTTTTAAATGAATAGCCATACAGGAAATTTTGTATATAATACTGTACTGCCCTATGGAAAATGAGCAGGCTATTAACAAAATGAACGAAAGCGATAAAGAAACACAACATTTAATGCCGGTCATCTCCACTTTTAGGAAAGTATCTCAACATAAGATTAATCTGACATTTCGTAGTAAGGGTGCTGAATTCCAAACATGATGACACAAACAGGTTTTGATAAAAATGTAAAAACAAAATGTAACTGCTCCATACAGGTGCCTAATAGTTTGATGACTAGGAAACAACACATAGGACTAGAGAAATGTGATGAATACAAATGAATAAAGCTGGTCATGAATTGAAGCATACTTAGGTAAGTGAGCCACACAACTTGCAGCTGCCATGTCAAGAAAAACAAACAAAGCCTTTAGTGATTTCGAAAATCGAAACAATCCTGGCAGGAGTTTCACCAGACTTTGGCGATCGCACTATGTGAGCAGAAATCAGGCTACAGGTGTTTTCTGGATTCTATTAATCACCTTGATTGCAACTGGCCATAGCTGTGAGTAGGTTAGAACAAGACAAAGCCTCTGAAGAAGGCAGCTTGTATTCTATGTCTTCTGGCCTTGGGCGAAGCCGAAAAGCCAGTAGGCCGCCATGACCACAATCAAGCCATCCTCCGCATCTTGCACTTCGAAAAGCCAAACTGTATCAACGTGTATGTTCATGCTCTTCGCTGCCTCCACATCGTACCCTGAGAAGGCAACGCAGGGTGTCGTCGGGATGGTTTCCTCCTGCATATAAAAGCAGAATTGATTCAGTCAGAGAACAATAAAGGCCGCACTGATGAGTATGATTTTAAGCATGAAATGTTTTTGGCGCCCGGCCACCAAGCCAATGACGTATCCTTTCGGGAACTAACGCCAAAAATCACTTCGATACATCCCAGGTTTCAAAGTTGACTTTGGCGTTGGTTTTCTTATTCGAAACCGACTTTGAAACCTACTGGGTCTCGAAGTCAGTTTTGGATCAAAAAGGTGTGCACTAGCAGGGTTCAAAATTTGCTGTCGAAATTTTGCTTCCTTGAGACAAGGAAACGAAAAAGGGACATACACACCACCGTCTCGAAACCAGCACAGCATACAGCTGTCATTTACTTTCACAAGTCTTCTTTCTTGTCATCCTACACGCTACACACGCTATGAAACCTTCATTATACATGATATGAAACCTATTAATTCCGAACTACAACTTTAGAAAATCATCCAACATTCAAATTAGTTTTTTTTTTATGACATCTCACCACCAAATTCGAAACCAAGAGCGCATCATTCGTTTCAACCGTTTGAACCAATCGCCTGACGAGGACGTTCACCTTTCTGCCGCCGTCTTGGGGGAGTCTGGGGCATCGTTCCAGGCGCGAATATTACCACAACTTTAATTGATTGGTGCGGCACCCAAACTTCTGTTCGGGCTGGAACTTGGTCAACACTGTCATAGACGTGCCCGACGCCCCTTTCAATCGTCAAATAAAATTTCGAAATTGCCTTCATGGTCATCTTTAAGAATTTCAATGCAGGCGTCTGGAATTCGCAAAATTTAGTGGCCGCGATTATGTCCTCTGTGACCAATTTGCGAAAATAAACGGTTTTACAGTAATAATTCAGATTGTGATTTATTGGGAATTAACCAGTGCTGTTAATAACATGCTCTGTATTGTCCGCTCCGCCGGTGTCTTTTCTATTGTCATTGCATCCACGCAGCTTGAAAGTGCCCTGCTTTATGCGACTTGTGGCATGCGCACACCGTGGCGCTCCACTTCAAGCGTGGCGTGCGGTGGCGGAAAAAGCCTCTGCCAGAAACATGCTAAGCTACTCCCTGCACAGCATTTGTGGCGGCAGAAAAGATACAAGGTTATTATCTTGTTCCCGAGAGTATAGTATGTTGCAGGTTAAGACGGTACGGTGAGGGGAAGAAGCTCCGCCTGTACTCTTTCCACTTTAGCAGAAGAGATGCTATAGAAAAAAGAAGGAAACCGCCAATCGTGGCAAGCAAACCCTTTTTAGACTGGCGGAAGTGATGGGGGACCCCAGGCAGCGTAAAAAAGGGGGAAGGGGGGCGGTGGAATGCAAACGTGTTTACCAAGAATAAAATGGGGGGAAGAGTGAAAAGAGGTATTCTTCTGTAGATTCCTTTTGCTCCCGGAGCTGTGGATGCATCATGGCCAGACAGGGCTCAACTCAATGCCCCAAATCATAAAAAAAAAGAAATCATTGCCTGGCAGAGTTTTGCGGACTCCTAAACTGCCTTTACGGACAGGTTCCGCAGACCCTCATTCCAGAACCGCTGGCCTAGATTGCGGGCATGGGCATCTGCAGTACCTTTGCAGAAAAAGAAGGAACCTCATTTGTTTTAAAGTTATAGGGCTGAAAGCTACACCCCCCAGAATGATCCCCCCCCCCCCCCCGCCCTTGCGCCACTTTGCTGATGCCCATGATTGTGGGCACCTCATCCCTTACAAAATGTTTCCTACGACCCACGTGTAGAAAGTAGGAGCTACCATTCAAGCACCTGTCATGACTACAGAGCAGATGTATCACAATAGCAGGGAAGAACAATAAATAATAATGGACAGTCTGGCCGGAAACAATGGTACAGTTTCAGACTCACTGCTCAGCTTGCCAGCTGAGCAAGGCTAGAAAAACGAAATTGGCGAAGTGAATGAGTTGCGAGTATAAAAATGCAACAACAAAGCCCTACTGGAGTTCTTAGAAAATGTTGGGGGCTTCTTGTCAATGGAAAAGGCACTCAGCAATTAAATCCAATACTTGGAGCTTACGCTTCATGAGCTTGCAGTTGGCACCTTCCACTGAGATCACGGTGATGTGCTCCAGCAGCTCCTTGTTGCATCTCAAAACCTTCCTGGTGGCAAGACTGACGATGGACGCCACTCCTTTCGACATTGCCTTCATTGGCTCGATCTTTGTCTGGCGCTTTTAGTCTTTTCGGAACTGAAAGTAGAGCATGCATACATACTTGCATGAATTTCACAGAAGTGAAACAAGACAGAACGTAATTTCCAAGAACACTTCTAATTCCAGCCCAAAATAAATAATTTCAAAAATTAGCTTCATCTTTCTATTTTAAATCTAGTATATATATATTTGCAAATACATAGGCACCTTCACAGACACAAAGAACTAGTGCCAAAAGAGAAAGAATAAAATGTTCTTGGGGCCTAATTTTGGTCATCGTTGAGATCGCAATCATGATCTCACTAGGTCCGCACTGTGATTGGACACGATGCCACAGACAAGCGCTCTTGACCAATGAGAATTCTTTTCGCTGTTGACGAGGCAATTTTTTGGTGAGAACCTGTCACTTTCTTTCTGATAGTGAGATCGATATCGCGGCAAGGTGGGTGCCTGTCCCAAGCTCTCGTTTTAGCACCAGTGGGTGTCAAGTTACACACGGCCAGAAAACAAATCAGCATAGCCAAACGAAGCACAGGACGACGATTGCGTCCATAAAATAGCTGATGTTCCATATTTCAATTAGTTTTCGATCTCACTCTGTGCGGCACATAATTCGTAGCAGACGATTGTCCCTTTTTGGCTCTGTTCGCAGATGACTTGCCAGTCTGTTCCTCGTTTTGTTTCTGTCAGAGAATGATACCTAGTGCAAACAAACTCATTATTATTCCCTCATGTTAGCAGACGATGCCTCTGCTAGCAGTATTTTAGCTTCCTCAGTGCAAGCCGGCTGAGATCTTGATGACAAATATCGGGCTCCCAGTGAGATGAAATAGCAAACTGAGAATTATTTCATGGCCGGGGGTCAAACAAACACTAGGTGCATTGTAAGGCGAGAGTACTAGCATTGAGAAGTTTGGGTGGCGACCCTTTACCGCGAGCCAGCCAGGGTGACCTTACGCTGAGGACAAAATTTCTCCCCTCACTCGCCCTGCTTGCCCTGCGGAGGCTGAGACGGCGTTGGCTGTCGGCATACTAGTTACTGTTTTCTTTTTTTTTTGTGCACGTTTTTCGTAGGAAATGTGAATATTTATATGCGGCCGTATTGAGGTATGGTCTGTAGCTGCAGGCGAAACTTCAACCAACATTCCGAGCATGGTTTCCAGGGCAGACAGCGCATGAATCACAGCTGGTTAATGAAAACGAAGAAATGTCACCGCACTTGCAGGAGCATCGCAATATATTTACATCTCACACAATCAACGCTGCTGATGATTTGAATAAATTAAGGTTTTTTTCATCTTTCTTTCTAAACAAAAACGTCTCAGCAAAAAAGCTGCACTCTGCTCGAGCAACGTGTTGAACATGTTCTGGGCCACGGAGAGAGAATCACAAGTGAGACCGCCCAAAGGCCTTTGACTTAAATGCCATTTGTATGCCCGCAAAGCGAGGTGTGATGTTCTCCTAACTCATGAACATGCAAAGAACAGAAGTTCAATGTCTGAAACACTTACACCGCCGCTTCCACAACCCCTTACACAGTCGCCTTATATCGTGTGGACTGTGGAGGGGGCGGGGAGGTTCATCTACAGAATTGTCTCCACCGATAGCTTTCGATACTTATAACCGAATTATAAAGGGAAAAGTGACAAACGTTTAGAAAAAGGTACGAAAATCCCGTCAGTATAAGTCTCACCCAGCGTCTTGTAGTGGGTAAACGAAGCCCCGCTTCTCAACGTGCTTACAGTACACAACGGCCGATGATTGACGGTGCCTTTCCCATCCTTAGTCTGACTGTCCATGCTTTCTTTAATCTCGACGTCTTCGGGTGGTAAAATATGATACCGGCTTCTTTGGGGGAATTGCATTGCAGCACTGAACAGCAAGTCAGCATGATCACAAACCTACAATCGTGAGGAAACGGGAGCAGGGAAGCGAACCGGATGCCAGAATGCGAAGCGGAGTCCTTCGCCAGATGTCGCGGTACACCTCACGCAATCAAGACGTGGCGACCGCAGCGACGCTCGTCTTCGCTCTCGAGGCTAATAGTACACCATGCAAGCAATACCATTGATCTCTATGACAATTTGGAGGATCGCGCGTCTCTGCTTGGTCACTGCAGCGCGAGTGCGGCCATCGGACGGCCACCTTGGGACACAGAATATCAATCAACCTTTTGGAGCATTGCGGAGGCTGGGTGGCAGCGAGCTGAAGACATGTTTTCTGCTCGTTTGTTTTCATTCGCCGAAGAAATTTGTTAAAACCCCGAACGGTGAGAATTGCCTTTGAGAACACGTGGAAAGTTTTACGAAAGCACAGCACCACAAGAAAAAGGAGCAACTCGTCGAACGCAAGTCTCGCCAGTTTCGCGGCATGATCAAAGTTTCATTGGCATGCCAAAGTGCTGCGTCTCTGCCTTTGCACGCTTGAATACCTATCAAGAATCAACGCCATGTGGATTGGTTTCATGTGCAACGTGCAAGTGCAACGTGCGTAAAGATGTATGTGCCTCTGGAGCAGCATTTTACTTTGCTCTTACGACTGTATTTGTAACTTGCGGCACTTGCAATCCAGAAACGAGCATGATCCAGTGGCGACAAAGGAGGGGTAGGAAGCTATGGCGATGGCGACAGATTGCACACAACCACATGGACGGGCCGCGTTTGAAAAACTTTCGATCATGCCGCTTCATACTTTTGCCTTCGAAAACCTACCTTCCTCCACAGCATTGCTCTATTTGTGCTGTCATGTGATCCGTTTGAGTAGATTTGGAACATAGCCATGGTTTATCGTGCATAATAGCAACCACCGATTTCCTTTCCTATTGACAGCAACTTGCTGGAACAGCTGGGTGATCGAGAAGACGTCTATGTGCGACATACCTTCAAAGCTTTGCCACGGCATCGATTCTTGAGAAGTATGCAAGCGTGCGAAGGCACAGAGACGCAGCAGTTTGGCATGCCAAGGAAGCTTTGATCACGCCGCAAGACCGGCGAGACTTGAGTTCGACGAGTTGTGCCTTTTTCCTGCGGTGCTGCGCTTTTGCAAAATATTTTATGTGTTTTCAAAGGCAATTTTCATTGTTTACACGGGGTTTTAAAGAAAGTCTTCAGCGAATGGGTGCGTTCAGTCCGTGCTCCAGAGCGCGAGAGTTTGGCGCTCCTTTCACTAAACGGACAGGAGCGCCGCCAGAGACTGGCACTCAAGCGCGCTCTTCGTGCACCGAGTATTTCTCGGAGCACAAGTGACTTCTTCGCACTCCGTGATGTCACGTCCACAAACAAGATGGCTGTACTATTGTTGAGACAGTTGAAACGAAAGGCGCAGCCAAACTGTTGCTCCTTTTCAGTTAACTAGTGCTTAATCCAGCAGGTAAAAACAATTTGATTTGAAAGCCAAGACAGCAATTAGCATTCCGGAAAACGTTTGTTCTTGGATCTCGCCTGAAAACGAATTCATCCATCAAATGGTAGCGTGCCGATAGCACAGCGACAGAAAAGCTGTCGAGATGAGGGCACATTCGGACCGCTGCCCCTTTTATAATGCTTAGCCCAGCGAATAAAATACTTCAATTGGAGAACCGAAACATCAGTTAGCGGTGAGGAAATAGTTTGTTCATGCGTCTTGCCTGAAAACGAATTGATCTATCGAACGAACGTGCTGATAGCTCGGCGACAGAAAAGTTGTCGAGAAGACAGTAGGACCGCTGCCCTTTTTAAAATGCTTACTCCAGCTGCAGCGAATAAAGATAGTTAGATTGGAAAGCCGAAGCATCAGTTAGCACTGCGGGAAAGGCTTGTTCATGCATCTCGCCTGAAAACGAATTCGTCTATCGAACGGTAGTGTGCCGACAGCACAGCGTCAGAAAAGGTTTTGAGATGAGAAGACAATTGGACTGCTGCCCTTTCTAGAATGCATAGCCCAGCAAATCAAGATACTTCGATTGGGAAGCCGAAACATCATGTTCATGCATCTCGCCTTGAACGAATTGACATGCTATCTATTGAACAACTGTGTTCCGGTATCGGCGTAGCACATTGACGGCTTCCGTCCAATAGACCCTTTGCAAAAATCTCATGCCTCTCCTTTTTACCGGCTCTGTCATCTACTGTACCAACGCTTTGTCGAACCTGGTCGAAACCAACGAGCTTGAGTATTACCTTAGAGAAGTAAACCGGAACCCACGGCCTGCAGCGGAAATGGCACCCCCCCGGTTGCTGCCATCTTGCTTGTTTGCCACATTAGTGATCACGTGACGTTAAGATGGCTGCGCCCAGAGGTGGGCCAGATCAGATTGACCAGATCACGGTCAGCAGACGGAACATCTTGGGTTGTGTTCGAATCTTACTCAAATAGATCCGAGTTCATACATAGTGGAACCTGAGACTGAGGTATGCAAGGAAAACTTCGAGGACGAGAAAAGTGGACTAAACACCGTCTCAAACGCAGCTAAAGATTTTTATTCCGTGCCCTCCTTATATATACATCCTCGATGTCGCCAAGCTTCCCATAAACCGCAAAGACCTCAATAGGGTTCACTTTGACACAATAGTACAGACAATTGAAACCTCTCAGCAACCAGGTATCACTTCGGTCCCAAGCCAGATTGACCAGATCCGAGTTACTCCGGCGGATCAAGTCACGTGACAAGACAGGTACAGCGATGCTGGACGCGAGTAGCTTTTCGAACGCAATGGGTGCAAGAGCTTTACTCGAGAGTGAGATAGAGTAAATTTTGGAACACGGCCGCCTGGATGGGGACCGAGCCGAGCGAGCAAGTGCGAGCTGGCCGAGCGCAGCTGGCGCGGCGACGGCGGTGCGAGTCGGATTTAACCGCGATGATCGTGCTGTGGCAGAATGGTAAATCTCGATGTGTGGCATGTTTGGCTAGGCAGACGATGAACAAATAGGATCGGGTATGGACGCATCGCACAAGATCTGACCAGGTATGGGCACAGCTCCGAGTGAATCGATCGTATGTGTCAAACATCGCATGGATATCTCGCATGAAAGTTTTGCATTCTCGCTGCACTCGACCAGCGGAATGTTCATGGCTCTTAAGGAAAGGTACGCAGGGCATATGGAGTATCTGCAAGTGGAAGCCGAGAAGGAATGCGCGAGAGCTCTCACGCATTCCTTCTCGGATCTTGTGCGATACGTGCATACTCGGTCCTATTTGTTCATCGTCTGCCTAGCCAAACATGGCACACATGGAAATTTACCATTCCCCCACAGCACGATCATTGCGATTCAATGCTCGCATCGCCGTCGCCGCGCCAGCCGCTCTCGGCCAGCTCGCACCTGCTCGCTCGGTTCAGTCTGGTTCAGTCCCCATCTAGGCGGCCCTGTTCAAAAATTTACTCTATCTCACTCTTGGGTAAAGGTCTTGCACCCGTTGCGTTCTAAAACCTACCCGCTCCAGCATTTCTGCATCTGTCTTGTCACGTGACTTGATCCGCTGGAATAACTCGGATTTATTTGAGTAATATTGGAACGCAGCCCCAGAGTGGCCCATCTGCTGACCGTGATCTGGCCAATCTGATCTGACCCACCTCTGGGCGCAGCCATCTTAACATCACGTGATCACTAATGTGGCAAACAGGCAAGATGGCGGAATAGGGGGGGGGTGCCATTTTTGGCCGCTGGTTTACCACTCTAAGTTTTCTCAAGCTCGTTGGTCAAAACCTGCCACGGTTGCGGTGCAAAATAAGTGGATTCGGTGACACTTCAATACGTGAAGGTAAGTTACGACGAATAACGTATTCAAATAAGTTCACCTGTCGCGATGCCTTTACGCTGCCACAGATATGGTACGCCGCCAACGACGTGCGACTCTGCGGATGGGCGGGATGGGGGATGGCTGCAACGGCAGCTGGCTGTAGCTGCCGAGACGCGTGCACAATTGTGGAGGCGCAATGAGAAAGCGCATGATCTGTACCGAGGGTTCCCAGAATTCCCTGCCGTCGTGGCGCTGCACGTTTCGCAACAGGTCTATTCAGTCTCGCTGCAATACGGAACCACGAAATATTTGACAAGTTTGACGGTTTCGTGCATCGACAAGCGGGTTCAAGAACATTGTCTTTAATTTGAATATAAACAGCATGCATGGTCAATAAATAGATTGGCCAAGGTACTTTCCCTATATATGCTTAAAGCGAGTCTTCAAACCTTTCAGGAATATTTAAACGTTCGTAGAAACTTCATAACGTCGCCGTCTCTTTTACTTTATACCCTGCCGCTCTACATTGGCCTTAATTAATTTATCTCCGAAATAATTTTGGCTTCTGCTACCCACATCCACGAGATGCCAGGTTCGTCATAACCGTGCTGTAAGAAGGAGCTTGTGGGGCTCGTGCTCGTTAATAGTTTCGGTGGTTTTGGTGTGTCGCGCCCCTGTATGCCATGCGCCGTTTAGATGCTGCGCTCGGAGTATGAAACTCTGAGTGTCGGAGTAGCAGTAAAGGAGCGGGGACTTAACATGGCCAATGACGACAAACGAACAGAAAAGGTGTCTTCAGCACGCTGTCACCCAGCCTCCGCAACGCTCCAAAAGGTTGATTTTCCGCATCCAAAGATAGCCGTCCGGTAGCAGCAATCGCGGAGTGGGGAAGCGCGATAGAGCAATTGGC
This sequence comes from Ixodes persulcatus, assembly GCA_013358835.2. Lineage (NCBI taxonomy): Eukaryota > Metazoa > Arthropoda > Arachnida > Ixodida > Ixodidae > Ixodes > Ixodes persulcatus. Next base: position 356,048 of record JABSTQ010011422.1, read on the forward strand.
GTAAAGATCAGTGAGAAATATGGAATGCATACCCTCCTAGCATCCATCAGGTAGGTATAAGCATCCTGTGCAGTCTCGTATCCATTCGAGGGTCAATCTGCCGCCTTCGTCAGGCACCAGTTTTCGCTCTCAGCACACAGCCACTGTTGGTGGGCTTCGAGGCTGCTCGCATCTTCACCCTCCACAGGCAGGGCGACCTCGGTCTGTAAACATAGAATATGAATATGACAGGTATTATTTGATAACACTTTTAATGTGTTGGCCATGCAAAGAAAATGTGCATTCCATTTTCTAACACATCTGTTATGAAATAACAAGGTCAGGTGGAACGGCCCGAGTGTTCACTGATTGAAAGACAGAGGGCTTAGCCTGAACCAATATCCTAGCAGCCTTCGATACTGGTGTGGAGGGACAGAAGGCTGAACCTCTAAAGATGTCTTAAAATGATTCTCCAATTGCTCAACTCCAACGTCTTGGGCCATAGAACTTGAACGTTCTTAACTTTTCCAGCATGTATTAACCATGTTCCATTTGCAAATTTTTCACACGCCCCTTCTCCTCCAATCAAAACAGCACGGGAGCCCGCCGTGAACAGACTTGTTGTTTGTTGTTTTTCTCTCTCTCTCTTTTTTTTTTTTGCCGCTCATGTAACTGCGGCACCACAGACCTCCTGGTATGGGGCCCTCGCCTTGTGTGGTGTCGCAACTCTTTCCGAGTTGAATAAATATTATTATTATTATTATTATTATCGTGTGTGACACCCCCCGATAACTGCCCGCCCCCCGCCCCCCCTCTAACATGCACTAAAGCCAAGGCTCGAGCACGAGCTCATAGCATGGCTACATGGTCGCACTGCACGAACCTTCGCTTTAGTACATCTCAGGATGAGACGGATAGTATCATAATAAAACCGATGTGGTCTCACCGTTGAGCAGAAGTGCGTGAGTACCCGATGCTATTTGTGTGGTCGCTTGCACGTAAACAACCAACGCACGCATTCATCTGGCTTGAAAACAACTTGAGCGTTGGCTTGGCTTGGATGTCAGATGCCCATTGTGCTTACTTGAACTTCACGAAATCCGCTAAATTGAGCGGACTGCCTCTTGACTTCTGCTTGTTCTGCTGTCGGAGTGTGTCGGAGCGTATGTCTGCAATTAGGTGGTTTCCGAGTTTGACGACTCCAAAATCATGGGTGTACCACCGCAACACCCTCTTAACACGATTTCGATAGCCGCAGGGTGTAAAAAGGATGTACGAAGGGTGTAGGCCTTTCCGTACACGCTTGAATATTCAAAAATCATGTAAAAATGGTGTAGGAAGGGTGTAAGCTCGGAAAAACACCCTTTTAACACGAACATGGGTGTCGAAATGTTTAGTGTGTAGGGTCCGAAATACCGTTTCAGGAGTTTCTCGCTGAGACCACGGCGGTGAGTCGGTGTCCAGACCCACACCCTGTCTCCGGGCTGGAAGTGGGTGCCGACGACGAAGGTTGTAGCGGCCAGTGTCGACACTTTGTTGGGCTTTAATCCGGAGTCTGGCGAGCTGACAGACTTCTTCTGCCCGTTGGGCAACCACTTGGGCGTCGTTGCTTCCGTAGACAGCCGGTTCGTGGGGTAACATCGCGTCCAGCATTGTCGTCACTTTGCGACCATGAACCAGTTGAAAGGGTGTGACCCCGGTGGTCTCTTGCACGGCCGTGTTGTAGGCAAATGTGACGTACAGCAACACCTCGTCCCATGTCTCGTGCTCCACGTCGACGCACATGGAGCTCATGTCAGCGATGGTCTTGTTGAGTCTCTCCGTCAGCCCGTTGGTCTGCGGGTAATACGCCGTGGTACGACGCTGGCCGGTGTGGCTGAGACGAAGGATTTCTTGCGTCAGCTGGACCATGAATGATGATCCACGGTCTGAGATCAGAACTTCGGGAGTGCCGTGCCGGAGGACGATGGACTCGATGACAAACTTGGCGACTTCCACTTCCGTCCCTGAAGAAAGGGCTTTCGTTTCGACGTACCGCGCGAGATAATCTGTGGCGACGATTATCCAGTGGTTTCCCGACGTTGACGGCGGAAAAGGACCAAGTAGATTCATTCTAATCTTCTGGAATGGTGCAGTTGGCGGAGGAAATGGCTGCAGGAGGCCAGCCGGCCTCGTCGGAGGTTTCTTGCGTCGCTGGCACTGGTGGCATGATCGTGTGTATAGGTGGACGGTTTTGGGTAGCTTAGCCAATAATAATTTTCACAAATACGGGCCAGCGTCCGGCTGTAACCGAGGTGTCCGGACGTCAGGTCGTCGTGACAGGATTGAAAGATCTCCTCTCGAAGGTCGGGAATACCAGCAGCCACGGCGACTTGTTGTCCCCGAAGTTCTCTTTATAGAAAACACCTTGTCGAATGGCGAAGGTCGGCAAGGCTCGTGAGAAAACACGTGACATGGTACTCCCGCGCCCTTCCAGGTGTTCTATTAGTTCACGCAGCTCAGGATCGTCTCGTTGACGTCATGCCATGCCGTTGGTGCTCGCTGCGCCTAGAAAGCACTCGTCGTCATCCTCGTCGGTGCGGCCGGAAGGTGTGTCGACGGGGGCCCTGGACAGGCAGTCGGCGTCGCTGTGCTTTCAGCCTGACTTGTAGACTACACTCTTGTTGAACTCTTGTAGTCGGAGACTCGATCCAGCGAGGCGTCCGGACGGGTCCTTGAGGTTCGCAAGCCAGCAGAGCGAGTGGTGGTCCGTGACTACACTAAACGGGCTCCCGTACAAGCACGGACGAAATTTCATGATTGCCCAGGATCGCTAGGTTGTACATTTGAGAAAAGGTACATGGAAGTGACGTAATAGAAAGGAGGAACGTATCCTAGCAACACTCACGTGGCGGCTCAGCCCACTTTGACGCCGCTACGTCATCGCAAACTTGACACCTGTCACCCGTTTGAGTGACGTCCGGAGCCAACCCCCGACGAGCGGAAGGAGCTACGCATTCCCCGAGGCGTCCCTACGCGCGGGGTACGGGGTAGGATTTACTACGACGCGGGGAGCAGTTCCTGCGTTTAGTAAACGAACGGCAACCAATCCTGTGCGTCGCTGGCCGTCGCATCTGTTCTACTACAGGTAAAAAAATTGAAAAACAATACAAACCTGTTGGGCGTTGTTAAAACAAACCGCTTTTTTGTGTCCTGTTGCAATACATTTAAGAGTTAATTGGAGAGAAAGTTGCTCCAATGTTACAAGGAATGCGGGATGCGCCCTTTGCGCCTTCTTTTAAAGCAACATGACGGAGCAAGCCAGAATCACGGAGTCGATGGCTGCACATAAAGAGCTCCCGTTTCGTGGTCCCGGCGCGTAATGAAGGCGCGGAAGCAAGCAGACGACTTGAACAAAGACGCCTGCTTGCCCTGTTGAACCCAAGAAACATTCAGTTGATATGACTTACCCTCAGGGAAGAAGCAAGATTCGTAAAAGGGACGCGCTCAGCACACAGCGTATCCAAAAACAGCTGTGTGTGCGGAGACGTGCCTAAATTTCTTTTCCTTCCTGTCTCAGGTCAAGGTATGTCCACTTTTTACGAGCTCGCCTGCGCCTTCACCTTTTTTGAGACCTACAGTGTAGTCATAACTTGCAACAGCAACTACTTTCATCTTGTCTGGAATACCTCAGTAGCAAACTTCGCCACGTCTTTTTTGTATATGCTGTAAACGACTTAATTTTCGCGAATCGCCCACAATTCGCAAAAAATAGGTCCCGCGAACAATTCCGGTAAGATGTCAACACATTGGAATCTATATTGAGATCCCACCGCGTCGTGAAAATTAGAACCCGCGAATTATTCCAAAACTTCAGCTTTAACCTAAATCGCGAAATATTGAGCCCTCGAAAAATAGGTCGCTTACAGTATATTATTGTCTAGCTGCATTTCATCTTGTCTCGAATATGGCAGGCCTTCGTGTATATTAGTAGATATGTTACGAGATACAACCTAGAGGTAGTGTGCTGCAAAACGTGTTCAAAAAAGAGATCAATGTTTGACATAACATGTGATTTAAAGGGATACTGAACCGAAATTTGGATTTCGCAAAATAAGGCCGTAGAAGCGTTGAACGGGACGCTACGAACTCCAAAACATCAGTCATACATCGATACCTCAAACGGATGGCCGCACTTTTGGAAAAGAAGGGCGCGATGAAGCGATGTCTCTGACGTCACTGTCCTCCGGGAGAATTTGAGAATGAGGGGAAGCGGCCTCGCTTCTCTCCTCGCTTCGGTTCACCAGCTCGACGGGATGAAGGGAGGAGGAGAGGGAATGGGAATCGTGACGTGCCTCGTCTCGTCGGCCTCGTCGGCCGTCTTCAATCGCAAACTTCTTTTCCAAAAATACGGCGATCCGTTGGAGATATCGCTGTAGGAGTGATGTTTTTGGGTTTTGCAGCGTCCCGCCTATCTATCCAGCCCTGTTTTGTGAGCTCGAAATTTCAGTTCAGTATCCCTTTAAGAATGTCCGACTGTTTACGTTATGCTATGCTAGTCAGTGTTCATTTTTACTTTCGAGAATGAAGTATTGCAAAACCTGTTTTCATATAATTTTACTTTTTCAAGTTACGGTTTTGCATTCTAAAAACAAAGCACTTTCAAAAATAAACTAGCTGTGCAACATAACATAAACCCTGATACTCTATGTAAAAAAGGACACATACACCGAAAGGTCTCAAACGCAGCTGAAATTTTTATTTTCCAAAAAGAGCTAAAATAGGAGGCACCATGACAAAAAGTAAGGGGGAGAGAGAAACCTGAAATGACTTGAGAGATCCTGACACAAATCCCAATACTAACATCAAGAGGCACACCTGAGTGATGTAGTCATAATACAAAGGGTAATAACGGGATGTTTAAAACCACAGGGGATATGAAGCAATACCCAAAATGGCAATATCCCTGGTTTAATCAACACCGAGAAATAGGTCGTTACAGGTCTACAAATGGTCTAAAGTATTTCTCGGCTCTTTGCAGGGGAAAGCCAGGTGACCTTTGTCGGTTTGGCAACCCGCAAGCCTTCTCTGTCATTATCCCACGCATTTCATGCCTTCTGCTCATAAAATCTAAAGGCTATCGATATCACCGCTATGCACTCAACACATATCCGGGGGCAGTACCATCCGTCTCTAAACACAGCACATGAAATACCTGTGAACAAGTCCATCATGTTCCTCGACCTCACACTGGAATTTAAAGATATAAACATATGTTGGAAGTATGAACCAAGGTCATGTAAAAGATTTTTTGTTTGCATCTGGACATTCCAAAACTATAAAACGCAGTGTTTCCTACATCGCTCTTGTATCGGCCTTAAAGAAATATTGTCACCAGAACAATGGGCGAAGTTTTGAAAAGCAATTTTCCTGCCTACGTTATTCTGGCTATCCGATTGGTGTCCTGGTACACTCACCTGAAAACATTTGCACCTAACACAAATCAGCTCACACAGATATGGAACAGAGAAGACAAGAACTAAGCAAAAAATTGTAGTACCCTACATTCATGGCATAACCCATATATTGAAAGGAAGTAGCTGCGAGGCAGGGCAATAAGGTTGTGTGCTCTGCTCCAAACTCGGCGTATTGTATGAACAAAGGTATAAAACGCAGGCGAGCTGGTGGATGACATCCATAGCAACCCTGAGACGTAGGAACAATAAAAAAAACACGGACAGAACAATGAAGTCTCTACCACAGCTTGAAATTTATTGAACAACCATCGCCTTATATACATGTCCCAGACCTCTTTTTACAATTCGAACGACCTCTTCGCCCACCACACAGTGTATCCTAACAAGACAAAGTAAATTGCAACTTCAACCAGAAAAAAATGTGCGACATTTCTTACAAGACTTTGGTTTTGGCTCATGTGCCCCGTGTTACATAGAGGTTGTTTATTACATTCCCCTACCACGTGGCAAATGTTCCATCAGTCAAACTGGTAGGTGACTAAATGACAGGATAAGAGAGCATGCAGCATCTGTCAAGGAAACTACAGCAGGTCATTGCCGCACCTGTAAATGCAGTGTTGTCTTCAGCAGCATCACCATTCTTGCAAGAAACAAAAGCCTGTATGCACGAGAAATGCGAAAACATATAAAACAATGGCCATCGAAGGAAACAAAGTAGCATGCGTCAGAGTGCCTTCCATTAAACTCGACAAGAAAAGCAATAGTGTTTGGAGTGTTTTACGTCCCGCTGAAATGCGGGTCGTTTCAAACTAAATTGTATCTACAGCTCTCAGGATAAAGAACAAAAAGAAACAGATACCTGAGGCACATGAAGAGGAAGAGGTATTAAACCATAGTTGGTAGTCCAGCGATATGATTTTCTCTCAAGTTCAAGCTGGCCCTGGCCATGGTGGCTGCGCGATGAACTGTGCAAGGTGTTGGAGCTGAAGAGACTGCATAGATTATGGACGGCCATGATTGCGGAGCAGCGAGCGAAGTGTGCACTTGACGGCTTTCACGGGGAGGGCTTCAGTGACGGCAAGGAAACAGATGGGTCCTTGGTGGTCGGGACCGCAGTCGTGGTGGTGAGCGGCTCCCCGTCGCCGACGGCGTCCGTGCTGGGCATCACCGTGGCGAGGGCAGTAGGGGCTCCCCGACGGCGTCCTCTGGGGCGAGACCACCGTCGTGGCGACAGACTCCTTGATGCAGGCGGCGTCCCTCATGGGTGGGACTGCAATCCTGGCGTGTGTGGCGCTGCGCAGGGGCACGGCTGCACCAGGTCTCGAACCGGGCGACAAGGCGTTGCCTCAAAGCCCTGTCCGAGAGGTCGACTGGAAGGTTGGCAGGAGCCAGCCTCTCGCCATCAGACGCTGACCCCTCCGAGCTCGGCTCAGACTCCAACTCTCGCTTTTCAGGGTCGGAACCTGACTCCGGTTTTGGCTCACTCAATACAAGGCAGGCGTTGTCCAGCACTGCACGTGTCGTTATAATGGTGGTGGTGGCTATTGATGGATGATAATGCAGAGTCCGGTGCCTTTGCAGACACGAGAATCTGTTTTTCAACAGTCCACTGCAGCGCTCCACAACGGCAGCAAGCAATGGAGGTCACGTGGATCCCGAGGACAGGGGTGATGAACCATGACTCCAAGCCGTAGCCGTCGTCGCCCACCATGGCTCTATGCATCTTACCCAGCATTCGGCGTCACGCATCTTCAAGTGTGAGAGAGATACCGACATGAATTTACTTGAATGTTCCACTCATGGTTCACAAAGCAGTCTCAATTCCAGAACCTTCCAAGTTCTTTTGACTAGATAATTAACATGATTGCAACACACCTTCAAGGACGCAAGATATGATGACAAGAAACCACTTCTTTCAAACAAACATAATGTGGCGGGCGGAAGGATGCAGGTTTTAAAAGTCACGACATACTACCTAGAGCACACTCTCGTGCAGTCGGAGCACAGGGGCGAATTCAGAGGGGGTGTTCCGGATGACCTGACCCCCCTCTTGAATTCTGCATGTGTCAAAATTTAGGGCGTGGAAACGAGTTGGGGGGGGGGGGCGACATATGAAACGCTGACCAAAAACCTGACCCCCCCCCCCCCCCTCCCCTCGAAATACCTGCGTCCGCCCCTGGCGGAGCACACAAGCCCGCACCTCTCATTTATAAAATGGCATATCCACACCGTACCCGCGTTACGCTGAATTCTTTTTGACACACATGGAACTGATTTTGAGTACGTAATACGAGCGTACTTACCACCGTCACGTTGAGGGCGTAGAAATGCTTGCGGCACAGTGAACTACCTTCATGGCGGTGGGATCGTTCTTGGACGGGCCGACGATGGCGATCATCGTTTCGTTCACGCAACCGATGACGCCGGATATCCTACCGAGTGGTCTGAGGCCCGTCTCCACGTCGTACCTCTCGCTAGGCGTCTCGGGGAAGCGGAGCCAACCGCGCCGGACCCCGACACGACGCACGATAGCGACGGACACGACGCGGACAGAGACGACGACTGTCTTCAGTCCCACGCTGCATGCTCGTCGCTCGCCACCACACGTTGGAGGCACTCCGTGGCGTAGAAACGAAGTGTACAACACTTGAAGCTCCACAGTCGTGAACGTCCACGAGCTCCGTTTCGCAGTCTCTTCACCTCCGGTTCCTAGCGCCAACGTTGTCTCTCGCTGCCGGCGCTGCGTCGCACGCTCGCAATCCCCCGGGAGCTCGAATGCTGCGCGGTGCTGTCGGTAAATCTTCCCAACGAAAACAATAAGTAAATTAGTTGAAAAGTGGCATAATCGCCCGACGACGACGCGGTTTGGAAAATATGGCCAACGAAAGACACCTACCAAGGAGCTAGTACCTTTTGAAACGTACTCGGTACAAAGTGAAACGTCACTTTGTTGTCACGTCCGGTAGCCGACTCCGCCCAGTTTTTCCGACTCCGCCTACATTTTTCTAGGGAAATTACGTCACTTTTGCTTCCAACCAATCAGACGTGATGACGTCACTTCCGTGTACTTTTAAAAGGAACATGTACAATGTCGAACCTAGCCATCCAGGTGACCGCAAGGCATTCTTTTTCAATCGTGGTGGAGTAATTTTTCTCCGCCTTGGACAGTGTCCGACTTCCGTAGGCGATGACTTGCTCGGTGCCTTCTTGCACTTGAACCAGTACCGCACCAAGTCCTGCGTTACTTGCGTCCGTGTGAATCTCGATTTTCGCATCCTGATCGAAATGCCCAAGAACAGGAGAAGTCTGGAGTCGTCGCTTCAGCTCGTCGAACGGCTGCTGCTGCTCCTCGGCCCATTCGAACTTCTCGGCGTCCTTCGTGAGGTTTGTGAGCGGTGCGAAAATCCTTGCGAAATCCCGAACGAAGCGCCGATAGTAGGCACACAGTCCCAGGAACCTTTGCAGTGCCTTCTTGTCTATCTGCGCTGGAAATGCTGCGACGGCGCGAGTCTTCTCTGGGTGTGGGCGAACGCCTTCGTTACTAACCACGTGACCTAGGAACTTCAGCTTGTCATAGGCGAACCGACACTTTGACGGCTTAAGGGTGAATCCGGCGGTCTGTATGGCTTGGAGAACAGCTCGGAGTCGTCGCAAGTGCTCGACGAGGTCGCGAGGAAACACCACAACGTCGTCGAGGTAGACGAGACAGCTCTGCCACTTCAGTCCCGCAAGTACGGTGTCCATGACACGCTGGAAAGTTGCTGGCACCGTGAATAGTCCGAAGAGTATCACCTTGAACTCGTACAGTCCATCCGGCGTGACGAAAGCTGTCTTCTCTTGGTTCCGTTCGTCGACTTCGATCTGCCAGTAGCCGCTCTTCAGGTCCATCGATGAAAAGTTTCGAGAGTGGCGCAGCCGGTCTAACGTGTCGTCGATTCGGGGGAGTGGATAGACGTCTTTCTTCGTCACCGCGTTCCGCTGCCGGTAGTCAACGCGGAACCTAAGCGTTCCGTCCTTATTCTTAATCAGTACGACTGGAGAGGCCCACGCACTGCTTGAAGGTTGGATTATGTCGTCGTTCAGCATCTTTTGAACTTGCTCCCGGATCACCTCTTTTTCTTTAACGGAGACTGTACGCCGATCGATGCACAGGGCGCGCGTCGTCCTCGGTAACGATGCGGTGCCTCGCAACGGCGATTTGGCGCACCTTCGACGACGTCGCAAAGCAGTCGCGGTATTCCGCGAGGAGGTTAATCATCTGCCGTCGTTTCGGGCCCGGAAGCTTAGGGTCAATGTCGAGCTGCGCTGGTCACGTACCGTCTTGCTGAGGTGGCAAGGATTCGTCAGTAATCGCGGCGATTTCGGCGGAGTTTCGTAGTTCCTCGACGTGGCCCACGGCTGCACCTTTCGTGAGGTATTGCGTTTCATTTCGGAAGTTCCTCACGTGGACCACAGTGCGGCCATCCTGAAGTTCAGCTACTCCTGTTGTGACGCCTATTCCTCGCCCTAGAAGCAAACGAAGGCTTCCCTCGAACAGACCTCGCCACAGAAAGCTTCGGTGATCCTGACGGCTATGAAAACACTCGAGCGCGGCGGTAAGTTCACGTGGCTTGCGAGGACTTGGACCGCGGATGACGTCGCTTTGGGTTCTTCCGGCGGTGAAACAGGATTTCGTAGCGTACACCGGTTTGCTCCGAGGTCGATGACGGCGCCATACTCGTAGAGTAAGTTTATTCCGAGGATAACGACCCTCACACAGTCTTGCAGAACGACAAATTTCACAGGGAACGTCTCACCGTGGATCTCGAAGCGACCAGTGCATCTCCCGACTGGTGTGATGAGGTACCCATCGGCGGTTCGTAATTGAGGGCCTTCCCACGGTGTTGTCACTCTTCACAGGAGGCGAGAGAGCCTCCCACTCAAGACTGAGTAGTTTGCTTTGGTGTCCACAAGTGCCGATGCGTCGTGGCCGTCAATAATAAAGTTTAGGTTGTTGGACACCGATGCAGAGGCGTCGTTGTGGTGCGTAGCGTCAGGAGACTGGAAGCGCTCCGTCGTTCTTCTAGGCTCTTTACGTCGGTCGTTTTCGGCAATTCCACCTCCAGCGGTCGCCGCGCCTAGTTTCGCCGGCGAGGAGCGAGGAGCGACAGGCTTTCACGTGGGGGCCGGTGCATCGGCAAAGCTGTACGTCGCGGCGACGGCGACCGGAACTCTCGGCGGGACGCAGGCTCGGGGGACTGAGGTCGTCGCAGGTACTCTTCGATCTCCCTAGGGCGTTCACCATAACGGGGGCGCGAGTCGTTCGGGTGGAACCCGCGCAGCCCGAGTCGTCGGTATGGGCATCGGCGGTACGTATGGTCTGCTTCCCCGCAATGGAAGCAGAGAGGGCGTCGGTCGGGCGTTCGGCAAATGCCGGTCTGCCGGGGTGCGCGGGGCTCCTGGCAGGCGTACTGAACCTGGTCGTCATGGCGTCGGTCGTGCTGCGGCGCAGGAGACTGACGTCGGGCGGCGCGACATAGGTGCAAGGAGGAGGCGGTGGCCGTCAGGCCTTTGCGGTGTAAGTCAACGTGGGTCCCTTGGGGGCTGCCACGACGACCGAAGCCTCTGGTTGCATGGCTTTCTGGACTTCTTCCCACACGGCCTCGGCGATGGAGAGCGAAGCTAGTCGGTCAGTGGCGGGTAGCAGCTTTCGGAGCTCTTTCCGAACGGCGTCACGGATTATCTGCCGAATGTTGTCCACACCGACAATGTCCAGGTCAAGCCGTGATGATACGACAGTTGACGCAACAGAGGGGCCGACGAGTCGGTGGTAGTGGATTGCCCGGGCCGACAGTGCACGCTCAATATTTGTGGCTTCCGCCACAAAGTCGTCAACAGTCGTTGGGGGGTGTCGAACAAGACCGCAGAAGATTTCACCCTTCACGCCTCTCATGAGGGCGCGCAGCTTCTTCTTCTCGGTGGTCTGAGGTTCAGCGCGGGCACTCAGGCGCAGGACATCCCCCACGAAGCTGGTAATGGTTTCGTTTGTACCTTGAGTTTTTGTCCGGCCGCTGTCTTCGGCCCGCTGTCTACGGTGCTGATTCGTGAATGTCTCCTTCATTCCGGCGATACAGGTGTCCTACGACGTAAGTGAAGCCTCGTGGTTCTCGAACCACTGCCTTGCGGTGCCCTCCAAAGAGAAGTGTAGGTTTTGGAGGCGCTACTCCGTGGTTTATTCATTATGGCGGGCTACGCGTTCATAGTGTTGAAGCCAGTCCTCCACATCCTCGTGTGTCTCACCATGGAAGGTCGTCGGGGTTCGTTGGGCTGCGGGCAGGTAGACGACGGGTGTAGCGGTCTCGGTCTGCGCTGACTGCCTGTTCATCGTCCGGGTTGTTGACTGCTTGGCCTTGGCAGGTAGGGCGCCTAATTGGGGGGTAGCCTTTGGTTGCGGCGACTTGATCGTGTTTTAGTAGTATCTTCGTTGGGTCTTCGTGGGCTTGGTGCCGGACTTGCACCGCGGGCCCTCAGAAGGGTACACTGCAGGGACATGCGTTACCCCGTACCTCCACCAAAATGTCACGAACGAACAGGCGAGGAAACAAAGAATAACTTGGGAAACTGAAACGTTCAATGGGGCGAACTTGTGCCCAAAAATAAAAAGGAAACAGTAGGTAACAGCGGAGCGTCGCGGGCGTCGAAGTCGGCGTAACACCAGAGTGGAACGTTGGGGCGAGACTGACTGTGGCTCGCCACGCGGAGTACCTTATGTACATGCTTTGGCTTCTGGAACAATTGGCGTAGAAGGTTCGGCGTGTAGAACATTCGGACCTCGAAGAAGCAACGGAGTTCTCGAATTTACCAGAACACTAAATTGCAAGAATAAATAAAAGACGCCTCGCTCCCAGGAATCAAACCATGGCTCTTCGCGTGGGAGGCAAGCACGATAACCACTATGCCACGGCCACGCTGCCTACTTGGCGAGCTGCGCGCGCGGCAATATCTTATATCGCACCGTCATCAATCCTCTCGTAAAAATTGGGGCCGTCAGTTTGAGGTCAGTGCGCTGTACGGCGAACTGAAATTTTGGGGTGTCGTATATGGGACCAGGGGTGTAAGGGCTACACCCTTTTTTTAGAGTGTAGAAAGCCTGTAGATTGCGAAAGAACCTGGCCGCTGTAAAAACGAAAGGAGATCAAAGAAGAGGGCGCACGCAGAGGCCAGCAGTGGCTTTCTCTGGCAGCGTTAAAAAAATGCCTAAGCGGTAAAATCCCCAAAACACTGAACGCGCTCCTTTTTTTTTTTTCTATTTCCCGGTAGCCCTCTTTCTTTTTTGCGGTGTGTTGTTTGGAGGAGAGGCCACCGCGCTTATTGTCGGCACTGCCTGAAGGGTTACCCCAGAAGTGGCTCTGCGCTGCCATATGAATAACCAATTGGCGGTGCTCCTCGTCTTTTTCCGGCGGCCGCCAGTTCAATAGTTCCGTCGTGGTATTGACAGGCTTTCTAAAAAAAAGGAGAATATTGGGCCATGGAATGCTTGAGTCGAGCATAAAGCTCCACTGCAGCGTTCGATCTTGCACGAGTCACGGTCGTTTAGAAGCACGAGTCAGCATCTGTTCACACGTGGTATGAAAGTGTCTAAAAGAACTAATAATAATAATGTTGCGTGTATGTTTATGCAGGCGGAATTAAGTCAGCCTCAATGGGCGTATGATGTCTCAGTTGTCGATGAGAAATTTAGCCAGTGACCTGAAAGAAGTAAAAAAGAATAAATAAACAAACAAAATGCAGCTCGCGCTCTTCTATGAAGACAATAAGAGTAATTTTCATTTAGCTCTTTTCATTTTGTAGTCTATTTAAAAAAAAATGTATCCACGAATAAAATTCTGCCAGCTTAGCGTCCGCGAGTAACGTAAAAAAGCGCAATGACGCGCACTCGAAACGCTCCCGAGAAATACTCGATTTTGCTCAACAGAGGCGCTGCTCAAACTTGAGAGCAACATCCCTGTACCAAGCCAGATGAAAGTACAACGCAGATTGTTTCCAATGTATGGGGTGTCTGAAGTTACCAGGCACGATCTAAAATGGACCGTAAAAATCGACGCCGGCACGAAGCAATCTAAACTTTTCGTTAAAGGTGTATTTCACAAGTCTGTGTTTTTCTTGTAAAATTACAAAGCGTAGCTCCCTTTTTGTAAAAAAATCGGGCCAAAAAACTTGCCCGGGTCAACGGCGGGTGGCGACGCAGACGACTGAGTCGAGCGGCAGGGCGCATTTGGCGCACGTATTGATAGATGGCGTCGGGAGCAGCGCCGGAAGGTGTAGCCTGACCAGCGAAAGAAACCAGACGACACGCAGACGAAATTCGTCGGCAGCAAGAACGCCGTCGTTATGCAACCGCGTTTCTTTTCACTTCAAGTTTTGCTTTTATTGTCCGCATTTCTTTTTAAACCAAACGAACACTACAAAAGATTATCTTCATTTTTAGTGAATCACGAACGTCGCGAGCAGTCTCGATTAGAGTTCCTGAATAGGCTCCCTACCGAAGCCAGGGTTGCGCGTCTGTTGTCCACGTTTGCAGGATTCTTTCTTTGATGTTTTCCTCTTTACTATGCTGCACATTGAGTAAGCTTTGTTACTATAATAATGTTTAGTTCTCCATCAATTACAAGTACATGATGGAAGGGGACTGAGGAAAAAAGCTGCATTTGTGCAGCATGACGAGTCCTGAGCCCCCTCCCCAATTGGCAACAGCGGCAGGTCACAAAAGAAATGCATCACTTTGTAAACAAGCAAACAAAATAAAAAAATAAAAGATACGCAGGTCAGTAAATCAATGTACAACATTCCAATGTAGCGGATAAATTAGCTCTGCTAAACAGACGGTTTACTAAAAAATAAAAAAAGTCAAATTGAAGGGTTCAAGACATTCAAGGGTTCAAGATTCAAAATATATAGAACGACTATGTAATACTATACTCATTCACTAAATTCATTCTCAAAGGATATAACTGTAACTTATAAATGAGGGAAATTGAGAGGAATATTTACTTAACTCATTGCTATGCAATTCACTCTACAAGAAAAAAGAATTCTTTGATATATTTTACTGTTGATGTTAAAGGATCAATAGTATGAGTATTAAGGTAATTAAGGAGGGTCGGAAGTACATTGGATAGCATTCGCTCACCATATGTTGTTCTACAACTGGGGACGTTCCAGTTGTCTAGGCTACGAGTGTGATATATTGCCAATTTCAGTGACAAGGATGCTAGTTCACTAAGATTGACAGCATTATTTTTTATTTCAGACCTATAACTTAGACATAACCTATATTTATATATATTGTAAATATGCATTAAATTTAACTTAATGGACAGAGGTTTACTAGGGTAATCATATGAAACATTACGTATTATTCGCAGCATCTTTTTTTGTAGCATAAGTATCTTGTTCAAATTTGCCATCGTGGTATTTCCCCAGACGAGGTGACAGTAATGTATATGTGAAAGAAACAACGAGTTATAGATTAACAATTTAGCATTTTTTGGCAAAATAGAGCGGTGACGATACATTATGCCAATCACACGTGACAGCATTATTAAGATATGGTTTAGATGTTCATCCCAAGTCATATGTTGCGTGAAAACAACTCCAAGAGTCTTAAAACTGGTCAAAACTTCTATTTTTCTCGAATTTAAAATGATATCTATTGTAATAGCTGCATTTTTATTCTTCGGTTGAAACAAAATAGCCTTAGCCTTATTCACGTTGATCTTTAAAGCGTTAGCTTTGCTCCAACTGCTAAACTTCTGCAGACTTTGATTCGCCCTATGTGCTAAGTCATCACAGCAAACACCTGTGAAAAACAAACTTGTATCGTCAGCATAGATGATATATTTGGTATTTTTATCTACGTTCACGATGTCATTAATATGTAAATTGAACAAAAAAGGGCCTAAAATACTGCCTTGTGGAACGCCAGATATGATAGGTTGGATATCTGAAGAGTACCCGTTGATATGAACATATTGTTTACAATGAGCAAGGTATGATGAAATGATAGCTGACGCTGGTCCGCGAAATCCGTTCCTTTCAAGTTTCTTTATCAGCAAGTCATGGTTTAAATAATCAAACGCTTTCGTAAAATCAACGAAAATACCAAGAGTCATCTGTTTATGCTCAAAGCTACGCAAAATACATTCCTTTTGTTCCAAAAGGGCCAGCTCTGTAGACCGGCCTTTACAAAATCCGAGGAGCAGAACATACAACTTGAACGTCGTTCCGAGCAGCTATATTTTTTTTTTTAAACTTGTGCATGTTCCCGGGAATATATGGTAGAACAGCGATATTCTTAGCTAGGTCTCCCTGCCTCTTCGTTGTCCGACGTTGCGCGCCTCAGGTTTTTGCATATGGTCTCACCAACTGTAATCAGGAGGTTCGCAAGATATCCGGCTTCTCGTAGCCGTGGAACTTGTCGGTCAAAGCTTTGCGATAGTTGGTGTCGACCGCTTTTGTGTAACGCAGACACAAGAGCCGTGCTGGCACCACTTCTCTTATAGTTCCTTAGTGCCTGGATCTGCAGGGAAGAAACCTCTTAGCTGACCGAGGCTCGTATCTCCAGCACACGTGTCCCGGAGTGAACGCAAGCGCAAGGTTTAGGAATCTGATCTTTCTGTCGACCGAAAAATCATGTGTGAAAATGAGGTCAGGGGAATCTTCTCGGAAACACTGCAGAACTGCATCTCTGCATCCGCTTGTGTGGTCATCAATTTTCGTCACACACAGTACAGAAGGATCGGTGGCCGCGTGGTCTAGCGCACACCAGCTCGGAACACGTGCAGCGAGAGTTCGTGCTGCAGGACCCAGGGATCCTGGCTTCAATTCCAGCCCCTGCTCCGTTTCGATATGAATGAGCATCGTACCGGCATGCGGTCGGGTATCACTACTGCGTGGTGCACGTTAAAGACCCCAGGGTAGCGGTTGTACTGCACTGGCTAAATTTCTCATCTGCCGCTGGGAGACAAGTCGCCCGTTGAGGCAGGCTAACTTCAGGCTGTATAAACATGCACACACCCAAATTTTATAGCGCAGCTCTTAGGCGCCCGTTTCCGGCTTGAGCGCCGTCGGCGTAACCGTAACGCGTCGGCGTGACGCGTCCGCGTCGCCGTCGGCGTAACCGTGCGGTGCATAATGGGAAACGTCCCATAATGTACCGCGGTGACGAGCGTGTTGCATTATGGGACGTTTTCCATAATGCACCGCGCGGGAGGGAGGAGGGGAGGGTAGAGGAGGATGAGGAGAACGAGGGAGGAGGATGGCCGAGGAGGAGGGAGGAAGAGGAGAAAGAGGGAGGAGGAAGAGGGGAGGAGGAGGGATGAGGAAAGATGAGGAGAAGAGGGGAGGAGGCGAGGAGCAGGGGAGGAGCAGATGAGGAGGGTGGAGGAGAGGCATACCGTCCCCTCCTTACCCTTCCCTCCTCCTCCTCAAGAGCTGCGCTCTAATTCGGCATTACAGGGAGTTGTAAACGCCTTTCATTTTTTCCCCGACATTTTTAGGGTTTGGCAAAGGACACTTTTCAAAAGTCCATCATGCAACATTGGCGGTCGCCATTGCTTCAATACGAACCGCGTGATTGGATCCGAGTCCTCCCCGAACACTGATAGATCCCTCGTGTCCAAAAATTGGGTTGTGTGTGTGTCTACAGCCTAGAGCTTGGTCTGCCTCAACGGGCGACGAGTCTCCCGGCTGTAGATGAGCAATTTAGCCAGTGCGGTACAACCGCTAGCCAGGGGTCTTTAAAGTGCACCACGCAGTAGTGATGCACGACCGCACGCCGGTACGATGCTCATCCATATCGAAACGGGCAGGGGTGGGGATTGAATCCAGGATCCCTGGGCTCTGCAGCGCGAGCTTACGCTCCACGTGCTCCGAGCTGGTGTGCGCTAGCCCACTCGGCCACCAATCCCCCCCCCCCCCCCTCGTGTCCACTACATGTTCAGAGTATGTGGTCGAGCAGTGAAGGACAGGCGTTGGCGCGGAATATTGAAAGGGTCTACTCTCGTCATTCAAGCAATTGGACACAAGCCACTACCCGAACGCTTGTCAAGGTATCGAATCGATTGTCGAGAATCAAGATTGTCAACCTACCAGCCTAATTTGCCATTATGGCAAATTCAACTGGTAGATTGGGAACGATCCAAAACCGCTCCATGCTCGCGCGTTTAGAGCAGCGAATGCTAGCTCGCGTTTGCACGTGCATGAAGATACAGAAAAAAAAAAACGCTCCGTAAACGCTCCTAACCTGTGGAATTCGCTATACATCGAGTGCTCACACAGTGCTTGTGTTCAATCTAAGAGCCGCATTTGACCACGGGTAATACTACCTACGCCGCCTCTACAATCCCGACAACTAAGACATCAAATTTTGCAA
The DNA here is from genome assembly GCA_013358835.2 of Ixodes persulcatus. Taxonomy (NCBI): domain Eukaryota; kingdom Metazoa; phylum Arthropoda; class Arachnida; order Ixodida; family Ixodidae; genus Ixodes; species Ixodes persulcatus. The sequence continues at coordinate 373,895 of JABSTQ010011422.1, forward strand.
AACAAACTAAAATAAAAATCAAATTTATAAAATAAAAAAAAAAAATAAAACGTCGCTAAAAAGAAACTTTCTGTTTAGTTACTATCCGTAAAAGGCTACTTGCGTCATACAAGCGTCAGTAAGCTTGCGTAAAGTGAGTAACGCTTCAGCCTCTTAGAGTTCCACGGCCCCTTTAAGGAGGGGCAAAAACAGTTTTGGGCTGGAAAGTTGCTCTCTTTACGCACGCCTCCGAAGCTACAAACCCGAGCGTACTGCCATTCAAGGATGCTTGCCCTGCACGAGCGAGCGTGTTTGGTGGTGAAGCTAGAAGCCTGGAGCTCCCTCTTGTGTCGTTTGATACGCACTGACCCGGAAGAGGCTTCTTTGTCTCTCTGCGATATCGATCAAAAAGGCATACTATTTCCTTTCCATCCCTCCATTAGAAAGTGTGATGACTTTGTCGTGGGGTTTACCCTTAGTGAAGATAGTCCAATCACAGCCCCTTGTTCGCTTCATGACGCTTCGCTAGGCATGACGCTTCATCGAGATATGTGCTGTGGAAACAGCGATACAGCTGAGTTTCCTAAGTTCGTTGCCAGATGCGCAACCAATAATAATTGGGATTGTGTGTATATTTATACAGCGTGTAGTTAGTCTGCCATTTCAAAGTTGCGACGAGTCACTCGCTGTAGATTAGCAATTTAGCCAGTGCAGTGAACCTCTAGCCTGGGGTCTTTAACGTGCACCACGCAGTAGTGATACACGAGATCATCGAGATCGATACATCGAGAATCGAAACGAGCAGGGGTGGAGATTGAACCCAGAATCCCTGGGTTCTGCAGCGCGAGCTTTTGTTTCAGGTGCTCCGAGCTGGTGTGCGCTAGCCTACTCGGCCACCGATCCCCTTACATCAGTGTCAAATCTGGAGGTTATGAACTTAAACCGGTGGGTCATCGTGAGCATGTAAATAGCTCGAACTGGCGTGTTTGTAAGAAGCAAGAAATAAAAATGAGAGCCTTCCGCTTGACATCCTCGAAGCCGTCATGTAGCTCTCCTCCGCCCCCGCTGAACCAATATTTTTTTTAGGAGGGCGGGGGGAGGCGCCCCGGGCCCCTAGCCCCTCCCCCTTTCCTCCAGCCCCTGGCTACGGGAATGACTTTTAGTTTAGCGTTTTATGATAGTACCGTCCGATGATGTGTCGCTATCAGTTTCACTACACATAGGTAGATTGTCAAGCATCCGACTTAGTCCGTTATCAAATCAAAACAGATCATTTTGTTGTGCAGCTGCATATACATTACAGATGCCGGAACCACGGAGAACTGTACACCTACCTTGACGAGGTCCGGGCCTTAAGTGCTTCGTAGAGGGCCTCGGAGATGTAGATATAAAAATCAAAATAGCATATATACACACATAGAATTGTTTTGCTCCCAACAACATATCGTACCATACCATATTCGTAACATTGATTAGTGATTACCGATTACTGATTATCAAGTGTTTAGACGACACGTACCGACGTGTCAGCTAAACACTGGAAAAGAAATATTAGCATACCGAATCTGAAAGCTTCTAAATATATTGCATTCTGAGGTTGTGTTCATAGATAGATTAACTATGGGCTCTGATAGAAAGATTAACTCTAATATAGATCATCATCATTTATTAAACCTTGAAGGCCCTTACGGGCATTACACAAGGTGGGGAATACTCGCTGAAAAAACATTATATAAAGGAACAAACAAAAAGTGGGGTACATGCTGGAGAACATTGTTATATAAGCAACAAAAACAGAAAAAAAAATATAAACACTCGGAACATTTTTAAGGTAAGACAGCTGATTAAACAGAAAAATACACAAATGAAACATTTCTATAAACAGGAAATGACTTTGCTATTAGTGCAACTGCAGATGAATGGTCAGTTGGGATATGAATGTGTTATGATCTGTCTGAGTCACGATACTGTTAGGCAGGCTATTCCAGTCTGTTATTGTTAATGGCAAGGTGGAGTTAAGAAACGAAGCTGACTATTGGTGTAATACGTTTTCTTTTTCCCCTTTTTTCAGTTCAAACATATGTCTGAACGTGTGCTGATTTACACATGTCGACTCATATGGTACTCATTTACTTTTTTTTCTATTTTCTTCGTTTTCTTTTTCACTGCAATTAATTATGTACGATTTTGATTCGATATTGATTTCATGAAGCTGCTGCAGAATGTACTGGGGCCGAGAACGTTACATGTTCTTCGGTCCTGTGGCCATAGGGCTCGCGGTTTTATGAAACGATCTTACATACGACGTGCACGTTGACCAGTGGTCACCGAATGTCACGATATCGAACAAAACAAACACGAAAACGTGCTGCTTTCTTTTCCTCGGTGGGTCCTTCGGCTACGTTCCCGCAGCTATCTTCTCCGAGTCTCGAATCTTTTTTTTATTGCTCATTATGGATGCGCGGCTCAAAGGCGACCGCACCCTTCCACGCTCGAATCCTCTGGAGGAGCCCGGCTTGAGGAGTCGCAGGAGTCCGCGTCTTTTTACCCTCCCGCCCGTTCGAAGATGCGCGGCAGAAAGGGCGCCGCGCCAATCGAGCCGGAATACAGATGCGGTTCTTGATGCTCGTCGCGGACCTGTTTCCCGGTGCGCCCAAGCGGGGGGCATCGGGGGCCTCCCCCTTTGATGTGAGGCCGCTGCGATGCGAGTGGCGATACGGCAGTCGTCGCGCGTCCTCCATTCCGGATTTCCACCTTTCCGAAAGTGCGGCCCGCGCGGATCCCATCGCTTTCGCCCCCCTCGCCGCGGACGCGTCGGGTCCTTACGCAGGCATGCCAAACAATCCACGTAAAAAGCGGCGCTATCTTTTGTAGAGTTTGAGATAAAGCGCCTCAGCATACCACGGCCATGATGAAAGCTCCCGGGAGTCTGGATACAGGGGAGAAATAAAAACGGTGTTTGCAAGAGGCTGCCTTTCGGAATTTTCGGGAGTCTCTAGTCATGGCCTGTTTGAGGTGGCCATAATATCGAGCAAGTTGAGTGACAGCTACGGTCAATTTTATTCGTGTCGCTGGCGTGATACGCTCCCAATGCATCACACATTGATTCCTTACCGCAGGTCCTGCCAGTCTTCAGTTTTCTCGAGGACAACTTTCTGTAGCAATGGAGTCAAAGGTGCGGAAGCGCGATCTTGAACGTTCATTGAAGCTGTACACGTGCATTCCTCCTTTCTTCGAAAATGCAACAGGTAGTTGTGTCTCAAGTATTTGCAACTCAAAGAGGAGTGGACGCCAACCACTGGAAAATACGTGCAGAAGACAAGCGGGGAGCTGCTTCGCCTATCAAAGCGTGCGGCGAAAACAGGCACGGCCGGCCAACCGAAGTGTGGTGTTCATTGGCAGCCATAGCTACGTGATTTGCGGTTAAGCGCGTGCTGACTACGAGCGTTCGCCAGATAGCTCGTTCTGTTGACGCCATGGGGGTTCCTCCTACAGGGCGGTTTCCCCTGATATACTACTTGCGGCTCGAACTTTCGCCGGACGTCATGTTGATAAACCACCGTCCTGTCTGTCTATGGATGCAGGCAGTGTTTTCCAGCTCGCTGCTGTTCTTCCGCATCGTGATCGACTCGTACGTCAGTCGGAGTAGTCGGCGGCAGAAAAGAACATCGTCTGGTACTCGATCTTTATTCTACCGGTTTTTATTCGAAGTAGACACGAGCCGGCGCTCGATAGGTCGTCCAGTTGAAGGCCAAAACGGCCCCAGGGGTTCTAGTTTGGTAAGGAAAGAAAGGTATATTTCCTGGTTGCCCATTATATGTGGTGTCACTGCTTTCTGCTGCTCGCACCTTATCGACCAATGAAAACAATTTTGGCCTCTTGGCAAGTCCACAACAGTGCAGTATTTTGCTGAGAACTTCCCTCCAACACGCAAAGGCTCGCGGCCTCTGACGTCCTTGTCCCGAGAACTCCTTCATTCACCGGTCAATATAAACTCGCGTACGACAACACAACAACATGATATTTGCAAAGAAAGCACGGGTTGTAAATTCCTTCCAACGTGGAAGAGCAGACGATCAAAGCATGCATCGGGTATTTATCCCCCTCGGAACTAGGCGTCTAGAAGACGATTACCTTTTTAAAGCGATAGCTTTTATGGCTTTCTTAGAATGGATGTTTGGGCGAGTTTGATATTCATATTGAAGGAGAGGCGCTAAAGTAAACTCACTCACACTCACACTCACACCAGAAAAACGGTCACTCACGTCGCGCTGACTTTCAACTCAAATTGTATTTTCGTCTTCTTTCGTCTTCTTTCGGGTAAAAGAAAACGAAACAAGACGAAAATACAATTTGAGTAGAAAGTCAGCGCGACGTGAGTGACCGTTTTTCTGGTGTGAGTGTGAGTGTGAGTGAGTTTACTTTAGCGCCTCTCCTTCAATTTTATGGCCTCTTCCCACCACCAGAAACGACGTCCGTTGATCTTGAAGTTGTTGATGTTGTAGTTGTTGATGATGTGGTAGTTTTTGATGTTGTAGTTGTTGTTGCAGTTATTGATGTAGCTGGCGTAAGCGTTGTCCGTTTAGCGATGTGGCCAAATTCGTGAAAATGATCGCCCGCCGCCCCCGGGAGTCGAACCTTGGTCCACTGTGACATAGCCTCCTTTATACTGAAAAAGCCTGGCAGATCGCCAGGAGACGCGGCCACCGAAATTGAAAAGGTAGAGCAGCAGACAACGGATGAAAGGAGAGCCACGTGACGGGCGCCCAGCTGCTGCGAGACGCCGAAAAAAACACTTCTCCCGAGCGATGAAATGTCCGCTCGCGCTCCTCGCGTTCCTCGCGCTACCGCTTTTTTTTCTCGTCGGGTTTGAAAACCATGTTTCCGGTCCTCGCCGCTGGAAAAGCTATGCGCCGACGACCAGGTTCCCCGAGAAATGTTCTGTGCTACCAGATCCTCGCGCTTTTGTGAGTATAGGAAGTATTCACTGGCGGCCATAGCTGTGTGCGCGACTGCTGAGCGCGTGCTGATGGCGACCTTCCGCAGTTCTTTTGTAACGTGCATTCCGCACCCTCAAGATTGCCGGTCTTAGCGGCCAATTAATGTGGGCTCGTTCTGAGCATGCGATCTAGACAGCACCCACAAATATGGCGCCCAGTGAATACTCCTTATAGGAGGAGGCTATGGTCAACGTTGGCTATGGCTGTGTGCGTTGCGGAGGCGTTACCACTGAGCGACGCCACAACGTTAATAATGGCTAATTCGGGTGGTCATTTCCCGGCAAAATATTTTGCCATATCTTCGGCAAGGGCGTTCGTTCGCGTGGTCAAAGGCTGGCGGGTGCAAGCTGTTCGGGTGGCGCTTCTCATACGTATGCCGGAAATTTACCGGCGCAATGTTTGCCCGAGCTCCAAGAGGTCGGGCAGCTTGTCTGCCAGACTCTATCCGGTATCGTCACATCCGAATGGGGAAAGGGAACCAAACGAAACAATGCTTGTCGAAAGCGGCGAATAGCGGGTTCGCGTGGCAAACGAAGCCATCGAGACAGACGCCCATTTGTGCTTCGAGACAAGATAGCGAAAAACACGAAGATAAAGATAATTTCTGTTTCAGAGAAAGCCAACATTTTTGGAAGAATTTGTCCAGCATGCGCAAGGTCAGTTTGTTCTGATACACTGGCTGCATCATACGTTACTTTGTTTTACAGCTGTGTTATACGTTATTACACACCTGAGCTGAAAAAAAAAATTATGCATAGTGATGCAGTTCGATATTCGAATACGCATTACAATTTAGCAATGAGAAAACTGAGGATTCCAGAAAAGGTAATAACAATAAACAGAATATGAAAAGAGACGCTGGCAAGCCTCCTTGGGACCCTTGTAAAATGGCGAGAGTTCCTCGGAACTCCAAACACTAATATATTGAAATTTGATGTGTGTGTGAACAGCCCCACACCGATTTATTAATCTGTATTTTCTTTAACCTTATAATTTAAGATCATCTAAGCTGTGCGGACTGTGGTAATGTTAATAATTCGAAAACTACTGTGAATCCGCTTGTATTTACACACGTCTCAAGGAGTCAGAATTTATATTGTTGGCACATACAGCGTGCTCATTGTACCATAGGTCAATCGAGGAAGAAGTTAAGAAAGCTCACGCGCGACCCAGGCAAAGAAAAACGCCAGTTGCCGGCGCTTTGTGTTCGGGCGGAGAGGGTCACGTGGTGCGCCGCTGGCGCGTTTTTGGTCGCCGGTGCCGCCGGCAAGGGCTCGCCGGCGATTGACCACCCGAATTCGCCATAACCTGTATTATATATAGTGTATTGTAGTGCGCGATGCACACTGCACGCGCTCTCTGGAAAAAAATAGTCGATAACAAAATGCCGTTGTAGTACTGTCAGTGCCAAGAGCTCGTGCCGGGCACGCAAATCACGCGCTCCGAAAAAAAAAAAAAAAAGGGAACACATTTTTGGTTTAAAATGGTCATATCTTAATTTTGTATTGAACGCATTTGTTCCACACCCAATAGCAACGTTCTTGGATCTAGCAACGTTGCCCCACGGTGCGTGCACGCTACGCCGATGCCAATGACTTTGCCGTCAGGGGTCACAGCTATCGCTGTGACTGGGCTATGAATTACCACAGGAGTGCTCATTTTTTCAGTTTGTTAGCAGACAACTTATGCCTCATTCTCATGATGCGATGTTACTTGCGATTTTGCAGTCGCGACATCGCTCGTGCGGCAAAAGAAGCGTGCTGGAAGCTACGGTGCCCGACGTCGCAAATGAGAAATCGCAAATACCATCAGATAATTTGAATGAGGTCATACGGTGCTTTCTCGCTTAATTTTCGTCTCCGAATGATACTTCGTCACAGGCGAACCCCGTCTTTCACTCTTGTTAGCAGACGAACTGCCTGCGAACAATACCTTAGCTTACTTCGCGAGAGGCAAATTAGATTCCGATCTCGCACTCGCTGTAACCGAAATCGGACCCCAGTAGAGGCCTCATGGACGACTCCGAAAGAAAAGAAAGCATAGTAACCATTGGTTTTTGCGGCCAAAGTACGCCGCTGGTTGACCTTATTAATTACCCCATCGACGGAGCCCCTCGACGTGCTTTTGCGCTTAAGCAAAACCGAAAACGATGTCAATACCTAATCGTCCGCATGGAAACAAGTAGGAAAAGTGGCAGACGTTGCTAATTAACACGGCAAGCCGGGGCTAATTACCAGAAATGGAGAGGCGTTTCGTAAAAGAGCCCTATACAAAGAAAACTTATGCAAATAAAAACTCATGTATACGACTAATACAAATGTTGAAACGGTGCTATCTCGTATCACTTTAACGTAAACTAATCGAAAAAAAATTACACGCGAGCTTCATGCATTTAATACGCTTTTTTTTCTGAATTATGTGTTGCCGGCAGACTTGTACGTAAAGCGTTACAAGTAATGGATTACTTGTAATTGATTACATTTTGCTGTAATTTTGTAACGCTTCAATTACTTCCATTAACGAGTAACGATCCTTGCAATTCAATTACTTTCTTGTTGTAATTGATTACAAAATTACCCATTACAATTTTTCACGATTTCTTTTTTCTTTCTTTTTTTTTGCGAGAGGGGTAAGAAGTGCTGTAGTCACTCAGTTCTGGGCAAAACCGGTTGACAAGTTAAGAAAATCTGGTTCTTGTCCGTGTCTTTGGACATTTTTAGCTTTTAACCAGGAAGCAGTTTGTATTCAAATTCATGACCATGCTCCGACGAGCTTTTGTCTGGTTTTAGGGGTATTACTTTCGAACATCTATATTCTTAGTTCGTATTTGGTATGCTTCATTGGGTTTGTCAAAATTATGTCTTCGTCCCTAATATTAGTTCGCGAATAATATCCCTCCATCAACTGTGCCAATCGAAACTAGGAGCTCTGTTCATGACACCGTTGGCGGATGACCGACGCAAACTTCGAGATACAACTACTGCTGAAACTGAACAAGGTGTAGAGGACAAAAAATAAAAAAAAACAAGAAATGTATAAATGCGGAACACCTATTTAAATGTGTACATGTGCTACCGTAATAAAAAAGTTGCATGAAAAGTAACGTGGAAGTAATCGATTACTTTAGATTAATTTTTCGATTACTTTTTTGAGGCTGTAATTGTAATTGCAATCGGTTACTTTTTACAGTGAAGTAATTGTAATTGTAATCAGTTACTTTTTTCAGTAACGTGTACAAGTCTGGCTTGCCACGTATCGGGTAACTGGGTTCAAGGACAGTTCCGCCATCATGTACGTTGTACAAAAGCCTCGTTTATCTGGCCCTTTTCACGGGATAAAACTTTTTTTTTTTTTTTTTTTGCGGGAGTCAATTTAAATTTTTCCAAATATGTGATGCCGCCTATCGGGACATCTAGGTCCAAGATTGACTGTCTAGAACACAACGCGTTTGCAAGGCTTGTCCAACTTATTCGACCGCGGTATTTGGGTACCTTCGTAGCATTTCCAGGATTTATAGTCATATAGCTTCGGGATGAGCAAATCTGGTTCGCTGTTCGGGGCGCACCACGCAGTTGTCCTCCCTTAAGCCGTGCGATCCCCTTAAAGGACCGAGGTATACTTTCAGACAAACATTACATTTCTGCGGAAGGAGTTCATGCCGCTGACCTCACAAGAAAAAAGCTGTGTTACGATGGAAGGTGATACTTTACACCGTACAGACGGAAACTAATTAATGTCATACAATAAATGACAAAGCATTCACTTCAAGATGTATTCAGTAGTAAGGTATTTGCAAAACCTGTGCAAACTTTTCGTTAATGCATATTCTTCACGCACTTGGCGCCTGAATAAATTTAAACTTGTCTCGATAATTCGGTAAAGCCGGCGAGAGTGTGTCTTGAGTGCAACACATCATAACCACCCAAAGATCCTCGTAACCAAGCATATCTAACCATGACGCAAGCAATAATGCATGCATGACACATTCCGGGCTCCCCGTGTTTATCAGAATGATCAAAATCGTTTCAATAATCCACCCCCCCCCCCTTTTAAAAATATAATATTTTAAAAGGGGTTGGGTGCACTATTTGAACGGTCAATATAGGTGCAGATGCTAGTTTAAAGGGAAACGGAAGAGGTTCTTGAACAAAACGAGTGAGAGGTGAATTCTTGCGTATTAATGTCCTGTTAATATGATTATAAGCAGAATTTGATCCGAATGCATCAATAGGCGCGAGAAAAACTGAAAACCAACCGCTGGGTCTACTCAGACGTTTCAACTGCCTTGCGCTTCTGCTTGTGAGGGAACGCGTGCAGAGTTTCTGATGATTGATAGGGTAAGGCATGCGGAAGGTACGGAACTGTTGACATATTTGTTTAATACGTCACACTTCTCTTCGTCCACCGAATGTGCCGGAAGGAAGGGCTTCAACGCTATTTTGAAAGTGCTGTTGTGGCTACTTGGCGCATCAATCGGATATATAGTTTTCGCATTTGGGATCGTGGGAGCCAAATGAAGACAATTTAAGAGTCGTTTTCTCAAATACAGGACCGCTTCAGTTTCCCTTTAATAATCAAACTTAACACTCAAAGGCTTTTGAGGAGAACTCTGCATTCACAATCCCAGCTCGATACCGAACAAACCACTGTTTAAACTTTCCTCACAAACAGTGTGACCTTCTTCTGTAAAGATCGGTAACAAATGTGTGTCTTCGTTGTTCGTAAGATTTACAAGTTGATACATATAACATATCGCTGCACTTTTAATTCGAAATATGGTGACTATAGTGTGTGACAGTCTAAGTATTCAGTAGAAGCTCCACCTCTAGAACGCGCTCGCTGCCTTCCGCCGGGCTTTTACTGTACGTTGACAAAGCGTTATCGCAGGCAGAAAGTTTGGGCTTGAGCAGGAACATCTACTGAATTATTAACCTATCGCCGAGTATAAATAGTCGTAAACGCGGAACTTGAGAAACAAGGAAGCTGCAAAAAATGAAAGGACACAAGAAATTTTAATACTTCGAAAGTGATGAGATTACAGTCAGGATTACTACCTCATAATACTGACTAAAAATTGAAAAGGAAATACATTAAAATGTATAGAATAAAACATGTGATTTCTAGCAATCAGTACCGTAGAAGCCTACCAATAAAGGACGTACAATCGCAAGGATGTCAATGTGAATTTGCATGCATCGGGCTCTGGTCATTCCGCCTCGGTCGGTTTAAGATTCACCGAAAAGGTTTCCAGAGTACTGCGTGTTTATCAGTCAATCCGTGTTAACATATATGTTGTCGCACTTGGCAGCACAGTCACCATAGTGGGTTTATGAACTTTGAACCCACTCCAAGTGGACAATGTACGAAACGGGAGCAACCCTAGCGGCCGAGGAAGTATTCTGTAGAACAACTCTTAACGAAATGTGCTGAGTTTCGGTTTCCTACATCGTACCTTGGACCTGCACCACACACCTCTCAGCAGCGTACCTAGCAGCAGATTTCGTAGATTGATCTACATGTGCAAGTGATGCGATAGAAACATGGTCTTTTCTCGTGACTACACCGGTAAACAATAAAAAACGAAAGCAAACAATGTCGCAACATTGAAGTTAAACTCACCGCTGACCGGCGTACTCTGCTTTCAGCACCAACTCTGTGTGTTTGTTTTCAACTTTGATAGACTTCGAGAAGGGCCAGCACCAAGATTAGCATTGGGCTTTCGCTTTGTCACTGTGTTCCACCTACCATTTTTAAGTCAGAACTATCACCCAAATTTTATTGTAAGCATGCGCGTCTGTTTGTAAGTGTTTTTGTTTTGTTAACTCTCTTGGCGTTACCAGGTTGGCGGAAGGGGCTTGACCTCCATGGGGACAATGCCTTTCCTGCTCACCTGCAGACCGAGCGCCGCTGTGAACTAAGCGCAATAAATACTATCACTATCAATATCTTCTTCCACTTTCAGTGTTGTGAAAAGTCTTTATTCGGCCTTGAATAACTCACCGCCTTATGAAGCCACGAAACCAAGTATATTTATTTACTATATCATGTGCACAGGTGCGCTCGTTCGTCCGACTTCTTTTAGAGCGCATCATATTTTAGGACAAAATATGTTATTTTGCAATTTCTGTTGTTAGATATCAATGAACTTTCTTGGTGCTTGGATTCTATCGGAGCAGCGCCGCTCTTTGGAATTTCAATATTTTCCTTTTTAGCTTTCCTCCTCAACTCACAAATCGCGCATGGAACTAAACAGTCCAAGAAGACGGAAAGGAGAGACTACCCTCTTTCTCGGACCCTCGTTTGTGCACCCGGCCACAGCCCTTCTCCCCCTAGAAGATTAGCCAGTCGCTCAAAACTCGGACAAAAGTTGCTTTCCCCAACCCATGAAGCCCTAAGCTGACCGTGCTGTGGAAGCTACGTGCTCTTCAGGCCAGCCACACGCTCGTCATCCCACGTGTACTTCGAACGGCTCGGATGTAAGGCGTTGACGCACACCACCACAACGCTGACAACGCCACCAACGGCAGAGCTCCTAATCACGCCAGCCTTGCTACCTCACGGACGCGGAAAATCTTTTCTTTCTGTTTTTGCTTGCGTCGGATATCCAATGACACATCACGCTCTCCGTTCGCTTCTCTTCGAGTGCTTGCTCGAGTGCACCGTTTGGAACGAAAAAATATAGCCAATCGTTCAAAATACAAACGTGCGATAATCATTTACGGTTATTATCCGTCATGCTTGACTCATTTCCGAATGAAATTTGAATATTTCAATTTTTGTTTCCGTACCCCTTTAAGCCGGCGGTCCCACGGCCCCAACCATAGTACCGGTGGCAGCTGTGCTAACGCTCCTGTTTGCGGTGCAAATGTCGCGTCTGTGCGCGTGCCACGTATTTCGTTTTTTTTTTTGCGAATAAATTGCTAATTGATCATTACTCTTTTAGTGTAGGATGTGATATGTATTGTTAAAAACTTATCGTACAATAAGAAAACAAAAAGTGCAAGTTTTGATATTTCCAAAGACATACCTCCATGCATTCCAAGTTTGTAGACTTGTAATGCAACCAAGACACATTCTTATTTGTTTTTATTGAATAGTAAAACGTCTCGTCTAGTTCCGTGAATGCGTGTTTTTCCTAATAGCGCACTCACATTTTTAATACTTATTCAGAAAGAGTCTTTTTTTATGCTACTTTGAGGTGTCGTAACTCAGTTTCACGTCATAAGACAACCACGAGATTTAAGGGGATGCTCCTGGTAAACATAGGAACTCAGCATAACAAATATTAGAAGTGAAACTCCAGCAACGTTTTTGTAAGCATCACTTGATTGTGATAAAATTTCAAAGAATTCCCTTAACGCGTTCTTGGTTTTCTCAAATATTGTTCTGGCATCTGATCTAATTTTTTTTTTAATTGTATGCTAGAGGAACTGGGCTTGTTCTCTGTAAGACAGGTTTTGTTGTATTTATATTCAAATTTGCTTAAAAAATGTTTAATTGTGGGACTATTTTCAAGCTTGACTCTGCCCAAGCAGCACAGAGTTGGCCAGTCATCGGCCAATGGCTGGCAATGGTCCTTGGCCAAGTGGCCAGACAGTGGGCAGAGACTGGCCGGTGACTGGCCTTTATCTGGCCACTGGCCAATGGCCACTGGCCATCAGCCATCGACCAAGCATTGGCCAATGAATAGCCACTCTCTGGCCACTGGCCAAAAGACCATCGCCAGACATTGGCCATTGCTTGGCCAAAATCCGTGCTGCTTGGGTGTACGCAAAAAAATTGGTTTCAGAGAAGAAGACAGCTATTTATGTAACGATTCTTTAATTAGAGCTTTTCTTCTTCTAATTAAAATCACTTTCTATGATTGTAATTTTTTAAAGCATACTTATTGTCTCAATTATTAAAAAGGACTTATGTTGTAGCAGACGGCGCACACTTGCGCCATCTTTAGAAAGGTGGCTGAAATTCGAGGTTGAGAAGTTCAGGAAAAGTGGCGCTGGATTCTGTCCCTGACCAGAGCCGTTTATACTGAGAGAGTTTGGCCAATGGGCGGAGCTTGTTGCCAGCTAGAACCAGCGGATTTCGCGATAAAACAGAATGGTGTTACTTCTTTCTCTTCTTGATTCCTGCGAAATCGCATGGAGTTCCTATGAGTCAGAGCCCCAAAATGGCGGACGGAAGTAGTCATCCCCCGGTTGTCAGGCTACGCTGCTGTGGTTTCCAGACTGTCAAAATCTCCTTAAGAATGCCAAACTCTCTCAGTATTAACGGCTCTGTGATGATGATGCTTGTGGCTATCTCCTTTGAAACGAGTGGTCACGTAAGTCATGTACAAGCCATGTGGCTTTCTGTTGTGTATTTATACTTCGTTTCACTTTATCTGCGAGCGAAGCCAAAGCTAGAAGCGCGAGACCAGCGCTTTTTGCGTTTCTGCCCAGCTCGCGCGCTCGAGCAAAGCCTGAAGGCACGGAGCTTTCGTGCTCACGCTTCCAGCTTTGCCTTCGCTCGCACATAAGGTGAAGCCGACCTGGCTGGGCTGGATCCACGAGAGTCTGTTCCAGAGCCCGAGCGCGTGCTCATGTCCCGCTTCGTGGCAGTCTTCACTGTTGCCAGCACATAACATCCCTTCCCCCTAGGTCACGTAGTCATTAAAGGGATACTGAACCAAAGAATTTAGTGCCCATAATAAGTGGCGCACGTTCGTTCCACGAGCCAGCAGCCGCCGGTGTGCGCGAGCACACGCAACGAAAATGACGTCAAAAACCTCCATTCGCGCTAAAGAGGACAGTGAGATGCATGGGCTTCGGGCCAAAGGAGAATAAAGACAGGCTTTTCATATCTACAAGTGAAAGCTACGTGCTTGTTAGGCCAATTAATCGCTTACCTTTTACACCAGACACGACTGTGTAGATGAAAAACTTGTCTTTATTCACCTTTGGCCCGAAGCCCATACATTTCACTGTCATCTTAACCACGAATGGAGGCTTTTGACGTCATTTTTGTTGCGTGTGCTCGCACACACCGGCGGCTGCTGGCTTGTGGAAAGAACGTGCGCCACTTATTATGGACACTAAATTCCTTGGTTCAGTATCCCTTTAAGGTAGTTAGGACGTTGGCGTTGTCGCTGGGGACGACTCGGCCGTTCTCGCTCGGGCGCTGAAGTTGGCAACACTTCTTGGCGCCTTGGTTCTGAAGCACGCGGAAGTTATCAAGAAGGTGTTGACACAGGTGTTTCCTCTGGAGCGGTCGGCTGCGCAGAAAAGTCCGCCTTACTCGTTGAGAGCGGACGCTCTTCCACTGGCTCATCCGAAAGTCGTGGCTCGCATGACAAGGGACGTTGCTGTTGTGGCAGCTCTGTCGCAGGCTCCTCCTCCAGATACGTGCTCCACTGCCGACTTCACATTTGGTCTACGTGTCACTTCCAAAAACGCCCGTCGATGGTGCGAACCTTGTACGACACCGGGCCAGTGATCTCAGTGACGACACCAGGTAGCCACTTGGGGCCTGCTAAATAATTGCGGATGAAGACGGTGTCTTGCGGTTCAAATTCGCGCACACCTTGTCTTCCCCGCAGCGCTTGTTTTTCTTGCTGGTCTACCATCTCTGTTTGTAGGTCTGGGTGAAGCCGGTCCAGCGCTGTATGGATTCTTCGACCCATCAACAATTCTGCAGGACTCTTTCCTGTCGTAGAGTGCGGCAGAATATGTTGGCTCAAAAGGAAACGTGCCAGCTGGGTGGCCATGTCACCTCTTTCCATGCGCCTGAGGACCTGTTTAGTCTCTTGGACCATACGCTCTACTTGACCGTTAGATGATGGATGGTACGGCGCCACCTTGACGTGCCGGATTTGGTTCCTCAGCGTGAATTCTTTAAATTCTTGCGAGACGAACGCCGTTCAGTTGTCGGAGACTATAGTGTCCGGAAGACCATGCATGGCAAACAACGCTCGCAGCTTTTGACAAACTGTTCTTGAAGACATGAATGACATCTGGATGACTTCCAGCCATTTCGAGTGTGCGTCACCACCAAAAGGAAAACTTTTCCTTGGAATGGCCCTGCAAAATCTATATGGATCCGGGACCAAGGGTTTCTGGCAAAGTCCCACGGATGCAGCCTTGCGCGTGCAGGTTCCGGCCTAGTCTCCTGGCAGGGTTGGCAGGTGCGGACCTTCCTTTCGATATCTTGATCGATACCTGGCCACCAAACTGTGCTTCTAGCCAGCGCTTCATGCGGACGTTGCCGGGATGCATGGTATGCAACAACTCCAAGACCTGGTCTCTGGCTTGCCCCGGAATGATAACTCTACTCCCCCAGAGTAGGCACCCCCGATACTCTGACAACTCATGCTGCCGTCGAACGAAGGGCTTGAACTGGTCCGGCAGTTTCTTTTGAGGCCATCCGACCACTGTCCAATTTAGAACTCTGGCCAAGGTTGGGTCATTGCGGGTGCATCGTGCAATCTTTTGTGCATCCCAAGGAATCTCCGGCGCAGTCCCCAGCATCCGGACTTCAAAAAGTTCCTGGTCAGGTGGGCTGTTCTTCTCAGTTACAGGCAGTCGACTCAGTGCGTCTGCGTTCCTGAGCTGATGAGCAGGCCTGTACTCCAGCTCGTAGTCGTAAGCAGACAGCATTAACGACCAACGCAACATCCTCTGTGACAGCACCTGAGGCATTGGTTTTGTGTGATGCAGGAGTCGCAGTAGAGGTTTGAGATCTGTCACAATCCGAAAATGCCGGCCATAGACGAACTTGTGGAACTTCCGCATTCCGAAACCTATTGCCAGGGCTTCGCGGTCTCTCTGTGCGTAGTTTCGTTCGGCAGGTTTCATTGTTCGAGATCCATATGCTACCGGAACCTTTCGGCCTTCGGTGTCGACGTGGTTCAGCACCACCCCAAGTCCATACGGAGAGGCATCACAGGCCATAACCAGTGGCTTGTGGACACTGTAGTGGCCAAGGACGTCCGAAGAGTGCAGTAACTTCTTGGCCCGCTGGAACAGTTCTGCTTCCCGCATTGTCCATTTCCACTTATGGCCGTCATCGAGCAGCCTGTGCAAGGGCTCCAAAATGTGTGACACTCCCCACAGGAACCTGTTGTAGAAGTTTAGTGCTCCTAGGAACGCTTGCAACTCCTTCTTACACTTCGGCTCGGGTGCTTCATGGATACCCTTGACTTTGTCATCCGTCGGCTGTATTCCTGCCTTGCTGACTTTATAACCCAGGAATACGACTTCATCCGCTCCAAAAGTACACTTGTCACGTTTCAGCCGGACACCGTCGTCTTTAATTCGTTGAAGCACTGCTTGCAGACGGGTGTTGTGCTCGGCGTCATCTTTACCGCCTACGAGGATGTCATCTAGAAAAACTTGCACCCCTTCCAGTCCTTGCAGCAGCTGTTCCATGTATCTCTGAAAAATAGCAACGGCAACAGCTACTCTGAACGGCAGGCGCGTGACCCGGAAAAGTCCACGGTGTGTGGTGATGGTGAGAAGGTCAGCTGTCTCACTATCGACGGTCACTTGCAGGTACGCTTGGTCTAAATCAAGCTCGGAAAACTTGGCACAGCCCGCCAGTTTCGCAAAAAGTTCCTCCGTTGTGGGCAGGGGGTAGCTTTCCCAACGAACGACAGGGTTTACAGTACTCTTGTAGTCGCCACAAATTCACACTGTGCCATCCTTCTTGGTCACAGGTACTATTGGAGTCGCCCAACGGGAATGTCGTACGGGTTCCAAAATGCCTTGATTGATGAGCTTGTCCAAGGCTTCATCCACTCTTGGTTGTAAGGCAAAGGGAACTGGACGTGGTTTGAAAACTTTGGGCTGAGCGGTCGGTTCAACTTCGACTCGGACTGGTGGTCCTTTGCTTTTACCCAGACCCGGTTGGAAGACCTCGGCGTGACTTCGCAGCACTGCTGTTGTGGACGGACTCTGGCTCTTCGCCTCTCCTTGCAGTTGATTCACTTTTAACTCAATCCCGAGAGCCTTAAACCAGTCTCGGCCCAGCAAGCCTACGCCTGCTCCCTTGATCACGACAAGACGCAGTCGCTCTTGGCGCCCTTTGTATGTGACCTGGACCATCACAGAGCCTAGCACCTTCAGTTCCTGCTGGTTTTACGTGCGAGGACGCAGTTCACAAGGGCGTAGCTTGTGCTTGGATAACCGCAGCTGGCGCATAGTTCTCTCGTTGATCACGGAACACACGGCTCCCGAGTCGACTTCCATATCGAGAGGGTTTCCGTTAACCTCGACGACGACCCGGACAGCAGGCTCCTCGGCAGTTACTTGGAAAGTGCCGAACATGTCCGCCGTCTTACCGTCGCGCCGCCGACCGCCTTGGCCTGGGCGTTTGTCGCTTGTAGGCTTAGGTGTTGATGACGACTGCTTCGCCTTCCGTCGACAAACCTTCACGATGCGGCCCCGCTGCTTGCAGAAATGACACTCGGCGTGTTGAAAACGGCACTCGTCTGGGGTGTGTGTCCCTCCACAGCGAAAACACTTGATTTCCTTGAGCTGTGACTTCGGGGCAGCTGCATCTCTTGACGCTGAGGAGTTCACCTTAGTGTTCGAAGTCGTGTGCTTACCGACCCGGCACACATCGCTGCTCTCGGCGGGCACCGCTCCCCGAATATTCTCCGTCTGACGGTGGGCGTACTCTGCTGCAATCGTCTTCTCCTTGGCTACCGAGAAGGTTAATTCGGGCTCGGACAGAAGCCGTCGCTGAAGGGACTCTTCCCGGAGGCCGCAGACAAACCTGTCTCGGAGCATGTCATCCAACGTCGCCCCGAAATCGCAGTGTTCTGACAACCGGCGAAGCTCGGCGATGTAGTCGGCGATACTCTCCCCTTGACGCTGGTCGCGTTTTCCAAACTGGAAACGCTGGACGAAGACAGACGACCTCGGGTTGAAGTGGGCCGCCAGTCTGGAGACGATGTCGTCGTAGCTCGTCTCGGAGGGTAAAGCCGGTGAGCAGAGCGAACGGATAATCGTGTACGTTGCCGCCCCGCAGACCGTGCAAAGGATTGCACGCTTCTGCTCTGCTGACCTTACCTCGTTTGCGATAAAGTAGAACTCGAGTCGTTCGCGGTAAAGTGGCCATGCTGCACCGTTGCTTGATTCGAACTCACCGATGCAGCCAAATGCCGGCGCCCTTGGTGCCGTCGCTTCCGCCATGGCACCGTGAACAGTGCGCTAGTAGGTTCTTCGCCTCGTCGCCAATTTTGTGTATTTAGACTTTATGTACATTATTTACAAGCAAGCGTAGCGGTCCATAGCCGACCTGGCTGGGCTGGATCCACGAGAATCTGTTCCAGAGCCCGAGCGCGAGCGCGTGCTCGTGTCCCGCTTCGTGGCAGTCTTCACTGTTGCCAGCACATAACACTTTCACTCTCCACGCTTTTCTCTACTTTTACACCAATTTTCTAGTCGTCGCTTGGTGACGTCGACAGTCTATCTATCTGTCCATGGATGGAAGCGCAGTGCCTGTGGTAGAAATGGTAGCACTGGGGCTGCTGCCGCTGTGGACCAATCCACCTCTTTCGAAATCATGGTTCCAGAGTTTCTGGTATGAAAGCACATGTTCGCGTTCCATGGATTCACGAGCGGCCATGGCATGCTTTCAAGCGAGATCTCGTGAGAGCACTCGTGGTGTGGACGCGCGTTCTCTTTTAAAAACTCTTGAACCGGTGATTTCGTAAAGAGGTGGATTGCCGCTTGTGCGACTGCCGCAGTCTGTCTGGCCCGGCTTGTGGTGTTTTGACTAGGCCCCTGGTTGTGCACGCGCCGCGCCTCATCCCATTCTGGTGTCAGGCCGGTGCAGTGAAGAACTAGGTGCGTGATGGTTTCGTCTTCCTGACCGCAGGCCCCGCACTGCAGTGATTCTATTGCCGGATCGAACCGCTGCCGATATAGTCTTGTGCGCAGCGCTCCTGCTCGGGCCTCAAACAGGAGACGGCTGCCTATACTTCGTTTTACTTTATCTGCGAGCGAAGCCAAAGCTAGAAGCGCGAGACCAGCGCTTTTTGCATTTCTCCCCAGCTCGCGCGCTCGAGCAAACCCTGAACGCACGGAGCTTTCGTGCTCGCGCTTCCAGTTTTGCTTTCGCTCGCACATAAGGTGAAACGAAGTATAGACTGTTATCATAGTAGGCTTCCGGTCCAGTTGTGTCCTTGTGAGCCCTATAGATTTGGAGTGAGGATTTCTTGTTTGCCTCCTTAACCCAGTGGGTCGTCTCTGCCTCTTTAACCCGTCGCCTCACCTCACTTGCCCACTTACTCGCAGTCGCCTCCATGACTGGCTGTCCCTGACGTAGGGTGCCTCCATCTGCCGGCCGCTTCCGCTGACAGGGTGGAGACACCAATGGCTCCAATCAACGTTACTAGAACCCTCAGTTGGGAAACTCACCGTTGAAACCTGGCCGCTGGCGTCCACCGAGACCGAGCTAAATACGACAACAGCGCCACTTTGTATCATTTGTCTTAACTGTGGTCACCTTGAGCTTTTAGAAAGCATGTTTTTGCGTAAAAACCAACGGAAAAAACTCTTTGTAGTAACTTTTATTGGAGTTTAGTACAAAATGATGGGCGCGTGTTGTTTTCTAAAATATTTAGTTTGCAAGTGTTGCAGTACAATTAATATTGTTTTTATAGACGCTTTCAGGCAGCTGTGCATGGGCGCCGCCATAACCGACCTTCAGTTTTTGTTTCCTCTTATTCCGTTCGCTTCACATCACCATTACCACAGTAGGACAGGTTATTGCCACTTTAGCTGCTACTGCGTCCTTCTCCCCACCATGCGCCTTTGTGGAGGCACGTCAACGCCCGCTTCAGTGGCTAGGAATCTCGGTAAGACAGGAGAAGGTCGGCAATGGCGGCTCACTCTAGCGCGTGTCGGGCGCATGTTTAAAGCGTCTATACAGCCGTGCCTCAGCGGTGATTTCAGGTAGCGCGTCCCGAGCTAGGTGTATATTAACCTCAGTAGTATTTCGCGGCGCGTCCGCTTGGGAGCCGGGGGTGGCACCTCTGAAGCCCTTTCCACAGTATCTGTACTGGCCCTAAAATGGCCGATTAAAACCAAAATGGAAGTCAGGAAAGACAGGGAGCCCATGCGCACTGTGTGCCCTCGCCGCCCACCTGGAAACAACTAAAAGGTTGTGGAACGCCTAGATTGATAAAACCACATTCGTTTCGGAAAACACTTAACTGTAGTAAGCATGAGCATATTGTGACGAAGTCGGACGATTCGACTTCGTTTGAGCGTTTACTACAAGCTCCAAGCATTCGAATGTCCCGCATTGGCACGCGAGTCAGAACCCCCCGCGGGCCCCAACCAATATTGTCGATCATGATGAAGAATTAAGAAGGTGACTTGAACACACCGTCAATTTAGGTTGTCACATTTACTCCCCCCCCCCCCCCCACCATCCCCCCCACCCCCGCAGGGGAAAATGGATGGAGGTGTAATGTGGTGCCACGGTGCTTCGGCGATGAGCGGTGCCGCTAGCTGTGGTTGGGGTTGCTGTCCTGGCCATGATAGGTAGGGCGCGGCGGTTCCAAAGCTTCATTGTTGAGGGCAGCTGGACGGAGGAGGGTATAGGAATGGTGATGGTCTCTAACCTCCACCAATGTGTGCGACGAAGACAGACGATTGTACCTGATTGTACTTCGCACCACGGTGTTTACAACCAGGTATACGGAGCCCCTCAGCATAGCGCGAGTCCGCAAACAAAGTTTGGATCTCTGCCGAGCCCTGAAGTGCTTTTCTCAGGTGCAATGCATCTATTAGCACACGATCATCTAGATCGACGCCCGGCACATTGCGATAACCATATTTGCTCGCACCCACTATGATTCTTATATGTGTCTGAAACTCATTATCTTCCAAATGCGATGCTCAGATAGCAGTCTTTATTCACAACGATTCCAAACGACGGCCCCTCCTGTTTTGGCCGGCCGTCAGTGCGGGCAGACGGGCATACTTCTTGCATTCGTCGTCTGCGCATCGCAATCTTGAGGACCGTAATTGCGCATTCGATAAATATTTCAGAAACGAGCGATTACCGTCCCACTTTCTGTGAAACAATAACATTCAAGCTTTCTACATTTGTGATTTTTAAGTTTACAATCCTACTCCTGATTTTTGAACGGTCGGGTTTTCGTAGCGAACCGAAGCCACATGTATTCTCGTCCATAACAACGACCCTAGCAACGGTTTGTTTGGACCCATGACGTCACACTTACGGAGTCAATGGACCGGAATGCGGCCACGGTCGGCCATCTTTAGGTAGAGTTATATCATCTCTAGCCATCATAGTAATATGGCGGACAGCGCAATGGCGGCAGGCTGCCATAAAATAGCCGTAGATCTAGTACACTGTACCGTAGGT
The DNA here is from genome assembly GCA_013358835.2 of Ixodes persulcatus. Lineage (NCBI taxonomy): Eukaryota > Metazoa > Arthropoda > Arachnida > Ixodida > Ixodidae > Ixodes > Ixodes persulcatus. The sequence continues at coordinate 395,254 of JABSTQ010011422.1, forward strand.
GATATTTCGTGCTTGATTGAAGTTGTTCGACGAAGCAGATTCTTGAAACCCGGCGTGAACCGTAGCCTCGTCTTTGAGGACCCGGCGAAAGTTCTACGAAAGCGCAGCACCGGGGGAAAGCAGCGCAGCTCGCATCGAAAGCAGACTACGTACCGGCGTCTGCTTTCGATGCTTCTTTCGATGCGACTTTCGATGCGTGCTGTGCTGCTTTTCCCCGGTGCTGCGCGATTTCGTGAAACTTCACCGGGTCCTCAAAGACCGGGCTACCGTTCACGCCGGGTTTTAAAAACATGTTTCGTCAAACAATTTCAATCAATCACGAAATATCACCCGCGCTATTTTTATGGCAGCCTGCCACCACAACCGCCAAAACGCCGTCTGCCATGGATAGATGATGGTGGCTGCCAGGTGGCTTCAGCACCTGTATCTTGGCTAGAGGTGTTATAACTCTACCTAAAGATGGCCGCCAGTGACCGCATTCGCGGAGCGGGCAAACGCGATCCAGCAATTGTCATTGAGATCAGTGGCCTTCATACACACGCGCGCTTTTGCTTGAGTGGTGACATCTCAGCCATTTTTACGCCCAATCGTTTTTTTATGCATTTTGAAGTACGCGCAATCCGGTGTCAATCAGCTCGAGCGCGTAGCTTTGGCTAATGCATAGACGCCATTTTAGCGCCCAGGTCACGCAACGACTGCGCGAGAGCGTCAGGCGCTGAACATTCAGTGCAACAATGGATGTCTTCACCCTGAGACAGACAGACATGTAGGCACCCTACGCCCCGCTCTCTTTGTCTTCCGTCATGGATCCCACTGAGGTGCACGGCAATCTCAGCTCACTCCGCGGAAACCACAGCGAATTGAAGCAGCGGTGCCGGTACTATGTTGAGTAGCAACGTGGGGCAGAGGCGACAGAAATCCAACGAAGCAGACGACGTCCGGCGTAGCTTCTCACCTCTCAGCAGTGCTAAGCCTCGCGCCCGCTTCGAAATTTTCGTTGGCGATAGCGTCGCTGGATTCTCACGTTGTCGCGCAAAAACTGCTGCAAACGCAAGCCGATACCATTAAGATTTCGTGGCGTAACCTCGGGCACGTAAAACACGGTGCAAAAAAGCAGAATAATTGTCACGAGAAACTAGCGTCGCGTTGCTAAGGCCAGCAGCCATGTTGAGCTTTTTTTTTTTTTTCATAAGGATCGCGATTGGTCCACGGAATCGTGACGTCATGAAAACGATTGGCTGGCGTTTCTCGGCGTAGGGATACATTTTCCTCTGAGAGGCATTTCCGGTTTTTTCTTAGCTTGCAATCAACTATAGAACCCTCAGTTGGGAAACTCACCGTTGAAACCTGGGCCGCTGGCGTCCACCGAGACCGAGCTAAATACGACAACAGCGCCACTTTGTATCATTTGTCTTAACTGTGGTCACCTTGAGCTTTTAGAAAGCATGTTTTTGCGTAAAAACCAACGGAAAAAACTCTTTGTAGTAACTTTTATTGGAGTTTAGTACAAAATGATGGGCGCGTGTTGTTTTCTAAAATATTTAGTTTGCAAGTGTTGCAGAACAATTAATATTCAGCGGTGATTTCAGGTAGCGCGTCCCGAGCTAGGTGTATATTAACCGCAGTAGTATTTCGCGGCGCGTCCGCTTGGGAGCCGGGGGTGGCACCTCTGAAGCCCTTTCCACAGTATCTGTACTGGCCCCAAAATGGCCGATTAAAACCAAAATGGAAGTCAGGAAAGACAGGGAGCCCATGCGCACTGTGTGCCCTCGCCGCCCACCTGGAAACAACTAAAAGGTTGTGGAACGCCTAGATTGATAAAACCGCATTCGTTTCGGAAAACACTTAACTGTAGTAAGCATGAGCATATGTGACGAAGTCGGACGATTCGACTTCGTTTGAGCGTTTACTACAAGCTCCAAGCATTCCAATGTCCCGCATTGGCACCGCGAGTCAGAACCCCCCGCGGGTCCCAACCAATATTGTCGATCATGATGAAGAATTAAGAAGGTGACTTGAACACACCGTCAGAGTTTAGGTTGTCACATTTACTCCCCCCCCACCATCCCCCCCACCCCCGCAGGGGAAAATGGATGGAGGTGTAATGTGGTGCCACGGTGCTTCGGCGATTGAGCGGTGCCGCTAGCTGTGGTTGGGGTTGCTGTCCTGGCCATGATAGGTAGGGCGCGGCGGTTCCAAAGCTTCATTGTTGAGGGCAGCTGGACGTATGACCGTTTGCTACGAGCTCCAAGCATCCGAATGTCCCGCATTGGCACGCGAGTCAGAACCCCCCGCGGGCCCCAACCAATATTGTCGATCATGATGAAGAATTAAGAAGGTGACTTGAACACACCGTCAATTTAGGTTGTCACATTTACTCCCCCCCCCCCCCCATCCCCCCCACCCCCGCAGGGGAAAATGGATGGAGGTGTAATGTGGTGCCACGGTGCTTCGGCGATGAGCGGTGCCGCTAGCTGTGGTTGGGGTTGCTGTCCTGGCCATGATAGGTAGGGCGCGGCGGTTCCAAAGCTTCATTGTTGAGGACAGCTGGACGGAGGAGGGTATAGGAATGGTGATGGTCTCGAACCTCCACCAATGTGTGCGACGAAGACAGACGATTGTACCTGATTGTACTTCGTATGACCGTTTGCTACGAGCTCCAAGCATCCGAATGTCCCGCGGTGGCGCGCGAGTCCAAGCCTCCCGCGAGTCCAAGCCTCCCGCGAGTCCCATTCACTATTGACGATGATGATGACGAAATAAGGAGAAGGTAATGTAAGCACAACGTCAATTTAGATTGTCACAATGCTCGAAGCTGGTTGACTTTAACCGCGGCAGAAAGTTAACCGCATTTCGCCACGAGGGGGAATTTTAGGTCGCCTGACCGGCAGAGCAGTGACGGAGAAGAAACATGGCGGTGCCCCTCCCAGAGAGCATCGCTCGCTTTGAACTAGTATGTCGTACTCGCTGCACAACCGGGCAAGTTTGTCAGCAATAAATGATACAGGTGGCTTTCGCTTTGCCTTACCTCAATTAAATCGCAAATTATGAGCAAATTTCTCGCCCCATTTTTGAGATCGTCTTTCGATTCTGGCCATTACCAAGGGTCTCGGTTATTGCCGACATGGCAACGTTTTTTGGAATCCTAAGAAGAGTATTCACTGGCGGCCATAGCTGTGCGTACGACTGCTGAGCGCGTGCTCATGGCGAGCTTCCAGTTCTTTTGTAACGTGCATTCCGCACCCTCAAGATTTCCGGTCTTAGCAGCCTATTAATGTGGGCTCGTTCAGAGCATGCGCTCTAGACATCACCCACAAATATGGCGCCCAGTGAATACTCCTTATCCTCTATTTCACCTTATGATGTACTGCAGGAAAGCCTACAAGCGCGAGTTCCTTGCTCTAGGGCACATCTCGGCGGCACAAGCTCTCGTGCATTAAGGATAGCTGCCAACGCTATGAGCTCGCGCTTCTAGCCTTCGCTGCGGTACAACATAAGGTGAAACGGAGTATAGTGGGTTGTCTTGACCACGACCAACTTTATAATCTATACTCTATAAGTATAGAGTTGGTCGTGGTCTTGACTTGATCGGCCGGGCATTGATGGCACGCGTAAACAGACCGCGCACTAACCTCCACAGAAGCCGAAGTACGCGATTTTCCTTTCATGAAGGAGGAGAGAAAGAAAGAGAGATGATAGGTGTATTTGAGAGAGATTGGAAGTCCTTATAAATGTTTTATATAGAGTTCTTACATGCTGGCAAACCACGCTGCTGATGTGTCGTTCGCCTTTCACTGCCTACTTCTTCCTCATCGTTTCCCAGCACTGAACTTCGTCATCCTCTTTCGCACTGAGAACATTTTAACGAGGCTGGTCTCAACATCAGAACGCCAAACATTTATTAACTTGCCAAACACGGGTTGATTTGGTTTTACCTTACCTATAATTTGTAGCACGAGTAACAAAAAAGTGTATCTCATGCTCAAATGGATGCCACGCTGCATCGCGAAAACCCCGCAGTGAGCCTACTCGGGTCACCCTTTTTCACAATCGTTTTCCATGAAAGCCACTTATATTCGCTACCACCAGTAGGTGACACGAGCTACCATCCCAAAATGAAACGCGGAGCTGTTGCTCATCCAGCGCTCGGGATACTTGACTAGGTACTTGTACGTACATATATATAGTAACGATTGTTGTTGATTAAGGGCTTTATGGCGCAAAGCTACTATGGCCATACTGCGCCAAGCTTGTTTAGTTGAAACATACTCAGAACTCTTTGATACATATTATCTAAAAAAGTTTCATGTGACAAGGTTAAAAATCATAGAATTAAAATTACAACTGCAGTAGGAAGCCGGTTTTTCTTAAGTAACTTATGCCACGATCAAACGGTACTATAGGAGTCTCCCCAATTAGCAGCGCTGGGTGAAAAGGAATCTGGTGTGAAAAAAACTCGGGGAAATGTGTACGTCGTTCTTTCTCAAGCCCTGGGCACAGCCACAAAATGTGTAAAATTGTTAAACGCTCCCCACAGTCATCACACAGTGGTGGGGCTTCCCCCCTGAGCAGATGTTTGTGGGTGAGGTAGGAGTGTCCAATTCTTAGACGACACAAAAGAACTTCATGGCGGCGGGTTTTGTGGGATGCACGCTCCCACATACCAAGAGCTGGTTTAATCCTGTGAAGTTTGTTTTCGCATTCCAAACTCCACTCCGATTGCCATAGCTGGAAAAACTAATGATTTAACTAAGGGCTTCATGTCTTGAAATGGAATCTGTGAGGTGGTTGGCTGTAGGTGCTTAGAGCTAGTGGCCAATTCGTCTGCTCTTTCGTTGCCTAAGATCCCCATATGGCTAGGCACCCAGCAGAATTTATGTCTCGGCCAAGCCGCAGACCACATTGTACCTTAGATCGGACAAGTTGTGCCAGTCTATTTTTACTTCCCTTCGTTGAGCAAAGTGTAATGAGCACACTTTGGGAATCCACGAATAAAATAGATTTCATCGTCTTGCTGGTGAGAATATACTCCAAGGCCATCAACACCGCATAGAGCTCTGCCGTGTAAATACTTGCACATTCCTTGAGACGCTGAACCTTACTGAATCTTTCAGAGTAAACTGCTGATCCTACAAAATGTAATGATTTGGCACCATCGGTATAAAATTGGGAGTAGTTACCATACTTCTTCTGCACCTCAAGGAATTCCTGCTGAATCACTACTGGAGGGATGTTATGTTAAAATCTAGTAAAATACCAATCACAAAAGACGGGCAACGTACTCCAGGGAGCTTCATTTTCACCCTTCTGCAAAAGGTCGGTCTCGTCAAGGGTGAGGTCAAGAGATGTACAAATGCCCTCAAGGCGAAGGCTTAAAGGCGGTACAACCCTGGGCTTATGTTCGAACAGACGAGCAAACCGAGAATGTTGCAAAGCACCATAAGTTGGGTGATTTGGATAGGAAAGAATTTTGGAAGCATAAGTCGCAGCAAGATACCGTCGTCTGTGCCTAAGTGACATCTGATTAGATTCAGCGTACAAGCTGGGAATGGGCGATGTGCGGAAGGCACCTGTAGCGAGCCTTAAACCAAGATGATGCACAGGATCCAGCATTTTGAGTGCAGAAGGCCTCGCTGAGTCGTAAACTATAGCACCATAGTCCAGACGTGACCGGATAAGGGAGTTGTATAGGCGTAGCAGACATATTCTATCCGATCCCCATGACTTGTGCGCTAAGACTTTAAGAATATTGGCTGATTTAAGGCACTTCTTTTCAGGACCTTCAGGTGGCAAACGAAGTTTAACTTCTTATCAACCGTTATGCCCAAAAATTATGCTCCGTTTTTACACTAATAGGAACCCCCTGTTTAACGTCAGTTCTGGATCTAGAAAACAGCCCCTGACGCAGAGAAAATGGCACACAGATAGTCTCTCATGCGAAAACTTACACCCATTTTCGTCAGCCCATTTACTGATTTTGTTGGATGGTAAAGCTGCAGTTGGCCGCTCACAGCTAGACAAATTACAAGAAGAAACCGAAATGTGAATATCATCCACGTAGAGGGAGTATGAAACGGAAGGTGGAATTACCTTTGACAACGAGTTAATCTTTACGGCAAACAAGGTGACACTCAATACACCTCCTTGCGGCACACCGTTTTCCTGGACGTAATGGTCGGATAGTGTGGTGCCAAGTCGAACTTGAAAGGAGCGACCTGTGAGAAAAACTACTTATACAACCGCAACATGCGACCACGCACACCAGAGGCATACAATCGTGAAGGATACCATACCGCCATGTCGTATCATATGCTTTCTCCAGGTCGAAGAAAACAGAGACACAATGTTGCCTATTTACGAAAGCTTCACGCATGGTTGTTTCCAGACGGACTATGTGGTCCAAAGTAGACCACCCTTCTCGAAAGCCACATTGGTTATTAGCGAAAAAGTGGTTATGCTCCAAAATATATATTAACCGCCTATTAATGAGGCGTTCGAAGGTTTTGCCAAGGCAACTCGTTAACGCGATTGGACGATAACTACGTGGATCCGAAGGGTCCTTCCCAGCTTTCAGCAAAGGAATTACATGCGCCTGTTTCCAGATTTGACGAAAGTAAGCTGCTTCCCACAGATAGTTGAAAAAACTAGGGATGGGCGAATATTCGGTGTTGTCGAATATTCGACCGAATAGCTCTCTCTTCGTTATTCGCTTCGATCCGAATGCAGGTATTCACCTCTGCCATGGCTCTTCCACCACCCTCTGGAGTGGTGGAAGAGCCATGGCAGCCGGATGTACCCAGCACTGGCCAGGGTGGCACAAAAGTATCTCTCGATTCCTGCCACACAGGCGAGGAGTGAGAGGCTCTTCTCAACGGCAGGAAATGTTGTCAGCAGCCGGCGGGAACTGCTGCTCCTACAAAATGCAATGATTTGGCACCATCGGTATAAAATTGGGAGTAGTTACCATACTTCTTCTGCACCTCAAGGAATTCCTGCTGAATCACTACTGGAGGGATGTTTGTTAAATCTAGTCAAATACCAATCACAAAAGACGGGCAACGTACTCCACGGAGCTTCATTTTCACCCTTCTGCAAAAGGTCGGTCTCGTCAAGGGTGAGGTCAAGAGATGTACAAATGCCCTCAAGGCGAAGGCTTAAAGGCGGTACAACCCTGGGCTTATGTTCGAACAGACGAGCAAACCGAGAATGTTGCAAAGCACCATAAGTTGGGTGATTTGGATAGGAAAGAAGTTTGGAAGCATAAGTCGCAGCAAGATACCGTCGTCTGTGCCTAAGTGACATCTGATTAGATTCAGCGTACAAGCTGGGAATGGGCGATGTGCGGAAGGCACCTGTAGCGAGCCTTAAACCAAGATGATGCACAGGATCCAGCATTTTGAGTGCAGAAGGCCTCGCTGAGTCGTAAACTATAGCACCATAGTCCAGACGTGACCGGATAAGGGAGTTGTATAGGCGTAGCAGACATATTCTATCCGATCCCCATGACTTGTGCGCTAAGACTTTAAGAATATTGGCTGATTTAAGGCACTTCTTTTTCAGGACCTTCAGGTGGCAAACGAAGTTTAACTTCTTATCAAACGTTATGCCCAAAAATTTATGCTCTGTTTTTACACTAATAGGAACCCTGTTTAACGTCAGTTCTGGATCTAGAAACAGCCCCCGACGCAGAGAAAATGGCACACAGATAGTCTTCTCAGGCGAAAACTTAAACCCATTTTCGTCAGCCCATTTACTGATTTTGTTGATGGTAAGCTGCAGTTGCCGCTCACAGCTAGACAAATTACAAGAAGAAACCGAAATGTGAATATCATCCACGTAGAGGGAGTATGAAACGGAAGGTGGAATTACCTTTGACAACGAGTTAATCTTTACGGCAAACAAGGTGACACTCAATACACCTCCTTGCGGCACACCGTTTTCCTGGACGTACTGGTCGGATAGTGTGGTGCCAAGTCGAACTTGAAAGGAGCGACCTGTGAGAAAACTACTTATACACCGCAACATGCGACCACGCACACCAGAGGCATACAAATCGTGAAGGATACCATACCGCCATGTCGTATCATATGCTTTCTCCAGGTCGAAGAAAACAGAGACACAATGTTGCCTATTTACGAAAGCTTCACGTATGGTTGTTTCCAGACGGACTATGTGGTCCAAAGTAGACCGCCCTTCTCGAAAGCCACATTGGTTATTAGCGAAAAGTGGTTATGCTCCAAAATATATATTAACCGCCTATTAATGAGGCGTTCGAAGGTTTTGCCAAGGCAACTCGTTAACGCGATTGGACGATAACTACGTGGATCCGAAGGGTCCTTCCCAGCTTTCAGCAAAGGAATTACATGCGCCTGTTTCCAGATTTGAGGAAAGTAAGCTGCTTCCCACAGATAGTTGAAAAAACCTAGTAGTGTGTTCAGTGATTCTGGAGACAAATGACGGAGCATTTCATAGTGGATCCCATCAGGGCCCGAAGCCGACTTTTTCTTGGAGCCCAGAGCCACCTCTAGTTCCTGCATTGTGAAAGGAGTGTTGTATGGCTCAGACCTACAACCGGACATGGGTATACGGTGACACTCAGCACTTGCTTTAAAACGTTTAAATTCCGTCCGATAATTTCGGGAGCTAGAAACATTCTCAAAGTGCTCTCCAAGCACATTAGCAACATCTTTCAGCGAATTAGCAGGGGAGCTAAATAGAGGAATAACAAAGCAACGGTAATCCCCTTTGATGTTTTTGTATCTATCCCAAACTTCCTTCTCCGAGACAAAACTATTTAGGGAGGAAATGTACTTGGTCCAGGACTTCCATTTAGCTTTTCTCCTAGTCCATCGGGCCTTTGCTCTTAGTCTTTTAAATTCTATCCTATTGGTAGAAGTAGGGTACCTTCGAAAGGTATCCCATGCCCTATGCTGCTTTTTCCTTGTGGTGGCACAGTCTTCATTCCACCAAGGCCTACACCTCTTTTGTAAATTTTCAGAGGTGCGAGGAATGGCGTCTTGGGCGGCACTTATGATTTGCTCCGTAACATACACTGTCGCTTCTTCGGGTGACAAACTCGTTAGAACTGTTGGGTCAAGCACTGCATCAAGTTTAAAAAGTGCCCAGTCGGCTTTGTCCAGTTTCTACCTAGGGGTTCGTTTTAAAATAGTCGGCAGAGGAACGAGGCTTTCAATTACAACCGGGAAATGATCACTCCCGAAAGGATTGTTTAAAACCTTCCAAGAAAAACAGGGAAGTAATGATGGTGATGAAATGGAGAGGTCGATGGATGTGAAGCAATTATGAGTGGAACTATAAAATGTTGGTTCTTTCTTATTTAAAAGACATACGTCTGAGGACAGTAAAAATCTTTCTACAACAGCGCCACGAGAGTCAAGGCGCTTACTGCCCCACAAGGGACTGTGAGCATTAAAATCACCACATATTAAAAAAGGCGTTGGCAGTTGCTGAACCAATCCTTGAAGTTCATGAAGATGCAGTTGACGATGAGGTGGTAAATACAAGGACACAACCGTAATGAGACGATCAGCAAGAACACGTACCGCGACTGCTTCTAGTGATGTACACAGAGGAACTTCCACACACGCTATGCCACTCCGTACAACAATGGCCACACCACCAGAAGAGTGGTGTGAATCCCGATCCTTTCTAAAAACGCGGTGATGATTAAAAACATTCGTATGGGTGTTGTTAAGATATGTCTCCTGCAAGCACACAGCAATGGGCTGTAGCTCATCCAGAAAGAAATGAATGTCATCAATATTTTGCAGGAGACTTCTACAGTTCCACTGTATAAAACTATATGTGTTCATGTTAAACTGGTTTAAAATAACAAAACAAAAAAGAAAACCTGCCCTAGGTGTCCTGGGGCGGTTTGGGTGGGGTTACTCGCGGATTAAGCTTTTTCTGGGATGATTTTTTAAGCCTGGCGTCATCAGGTGGGACCGAACGAGCGGGAGGAGGTTCACCAAGTTCCATCCGCTCCTCCTCAGGCTGAACGGCTGAGGGAGCAGCTGATACGGGCCCCTCCTTAGATGTCGAGGCCTCTCCTAAAGCCTTAAAACGAAACACACCCTCCTTCTTCCTGGGAGGGGTCCGAGTAACCAAGGCAGGCACATCGTTCGATGGCCCGTCCTTTGGAATAGAGGAGGCACCAGTGCCTCCTCCCTGAGGCTGGCGTTGCCGCCTTTCCTCTTGTCTCCCCTCCATTAGCACAGGGGCATCCCTCGCCCCTGCACCATCTGGAGGCCCCTGTGGTTTCGTTGGTTCCAACGACAAACGGGGTCGTGGAGCGAATCTTTGTGAGGCAGGGGGAGGTGGTGGAATCACCAGGTCATTAGGACAGACCTGGGTTCCTACCGAAGACTTTGATGGCACACCCCCTGCACGTGCCACCAAAGAGTAAGGCCCCTTCTGCAGGAAGGAGAATCGCTTCCTGGCTTCGGGGAACGAAATGTTCTCTTTCACTTTGAGTGTTATAATTTCTTTTTCTTGTTTCCATTTTTTGCAAGATCGGGAATAAGCAGGGTGAGGTTCATTGCAGTTGATGCAGCACGGTGGATTCGAGCAATTCTCTGCAGGGTGATCATTTTTGCCGCACTTAGCACATGTTGTCCTTCCACGGCAGCTCTGGGCACTATGGCCATACCTCTGGCAGTGAAAGCAACGCTGAGGGTTTGGCACGTATGGCCGTACTTTACAGTTCAGATACCCTGCCTTGACCGATTCTGGGAGCGCTCTCAGCTCAAAAGTGAGAATGACATGCTTCGTCTTAATTTCTTGACCGTCCCGGCGAAAAGAAATTCGTTTGGCAGCTATGACTCCTTGGTCACGAAGGCCATCGACAATTTCATCTTCGGGGGATTCTAGCAGGTCATCTTCTGATATTACGCCTTTGATTGTGTTGAGGGTGCGGTGGGGTGATACAGTAACCCTGTAGTCAGAAACCAAGTTTAGTGCCAGCAGGTCTGAGCTTTGTTTAGAGGTTACAACTTCAATTAGGAGATCTCCGGATGGCATTTTTTTCGCTTTAAAATTCTTTCCGATCACAGATTCAAGGGTTTTTGAAACAAGGAAAGGGGATAGCTTCGATAAGGGTTTTTCCGTTTCCGAGTGCATGACGAGAAATCGAGGGAACTTCTCCACGGGTGCAAATGCTTCTCTAACGTGTACTTCGGTCCGGACCCTTTTCAGGGCCCGATCAGGTTTTTGGTTTAGTTTAGAACCCATAAGAAATGGGAAGGCGTTCGGCATCTGTAGCGCACCACCCACCACGGAGCCCAACATGGGGATAGGTAATGCGCCATAGCAATAAAGGTTTTGCTGACGACATTACGCTATCAGTGCTGCCAAGACACTATAACCTAGTGTGGGTCCAGACAAGGGGTCTATCGCCACCCAAGGTTAGCCCTTGCCGCCAAAGATGGTGAATATGAATGAAGGAAGAGTAGAGAAAAGAGAAAGATAGGAGGGGATAGTAGAAGATATGGCGACTGACTGAATCATCCTGGTCGGGCCAAGCCAGGACACCCGTCTACGGGAAGCGGGGGCCAAAGTGGTGTGTTGCCTCACCCGGGGGGCCCCGAAGGGTCCAAACCTACCCCGGGTTCGGCTCAACCACCAGGATGCCCTTTTCCCCGGACACGGGAAAGCCACGCACAGCCAGACGTGGGTGGGTCTTAGCCACTTTTTACTCAGGGTCGTGGTGTCGCCAATGTGGCTGGGGTCCGTGGTGACGCTACTCACCAAGCACCTAGCACCTAAGGTGCAGGCGCCCCCTGCGGGGCTCGGGGTCCGTGGAGACGCCACTCTCCAAACACCTGCTTTCACAGGTGCCCCCTGCGGGGTACATAGTAACGAAGGGCGGTTAACTTTCTGCAGCGGTTAAAGTTAACCAGCTTCGAGCACACGGCCCTGAGGGAGTCTCTTCCTTTCAGATGCCGCATTACGGTGCCGATGTTCTGACCCACTCTTCTACCTCATGTTCTCGGGCTCGAAATACAACTGCAAGAGTCTCGCAGTTGTCAGTGGGATGGATGTTAACGATAAAAAGTCCAAGAAAAAACAAAACAAAAAAACTGCCGGGGGGGGGGGGGGGCGAGGGGGGAAGAGGGGGAAGTTGGGTTTCAAATATTTTATTGTGTGATTACTAACCTTCTAAAGTGATTTTTTTTTTAATTTCACGTTACTTTTATTATAGCTCGATGATGCATGCGCACTCCTCTCCGGCACAGAAGCCTCCCTTGTCATAGTTCTTTCTGCAGTAGCTGAAGCAGCCTCTGGGGTTATCAGGACAGTCAGCGTAGGGATCTGCGAGAGTCGCCATTGTAGTGTTTATAAAAAGACCGATAGTCCTGAGACCGGTCTTGAATAAAGCTCACTCAAAAAATGTTCAAGCAAAGTGCACAAACCAGTGGTGTAGGCATTACCAAAGAAAGTAACCGAAATGTTACTTGGTATTTGGACATAAAATGAACGCTGTTACCGACCTACGTTACATAAGAATAAAATCAACGCGTCACCGCTACCACTACCCATAATAAGTAACGCACGTAGCTTTTGTGTTAGTTTTTACTTACGAATCAACGGTTTTTTGACACTGGGACAAAGCGCGTGGGTGCTATGGTTTTTCTAAAGTTAGAGTGTTTGGGCGGAAAAAAAAAAAAGAAGCGAAATTTTGAGGTATGTGGGATGATTGCAAAAATTCCTCTGACTTGGCGCCTAGAAATGCACACAAAAAAGTGAAGTATTATTTTTTTTTAAAGACTTGGGAAGATCTAACGAGTAACGCTACTACGTCACCCGTTGCTCGAAAAGAGCAACCGATGTACGTTATCCGTTACTGTTAAAGGGGAATTGTAGTAGACCGTTTCCGCAGCCCGCTAAGCACCCGGATAGCGCTCCTGAATCCGCCAGAAGACCTTGAACTATGCAGACAAAGCTGGCGGCGCGCATGCGCAGCTGCGGCGTTTTCTTCACGGATACCGTAGCGGAGGAGAAAAACGATCTACTCCAATTCCCCAAAAACGCAACGAGCACGTTATTACGTAACCGAACAAAGTAACCCGTTACCACAAACACTGAGTAAAACATAGCTTAAACATTTTGCACTTCGAGCAAAAATATATTGGGTTAAACTGCAGGAGACACGATGCACCCTCCGAGCAATGTACAAGCACTCTTTAAGCTTCATTTGATCCGATTTCCGCTCTTTTTCACCATATATATATATATATATATATATATATATGCAGGGTGTTTTTTTTAAGCTTAACAGAATTTGTTTTAAAAAACCATGAAAGCTAGAAATATGCGGTCTGCGCAGGTGAGTTATACTGCCTGGGGGACATAATATAGGAGGGTTATTGTAGCGATCAGTCGGCTTATTAGTTAAAATTCGTTAATAAACTTTTTAATTAATGAAAATAGACATATTTTATTTTATTTCAATTGACCTTCAAGACCCCCTCAAGGAGGGTATTACAGAAGGTTTTAACACTCGCGTTTGTCAAATTAGTAAAGAAAACAAGAACAATAGGAGTAAAATGACACAAGAAAGTATACAAGATTAAACTGAAATCATTCAAAAATCAAAACATTGTAAAGACACTTTCAACTATGAGGCAGCGGTGAGAATGACTTCGTTCAATTTCTCTTTGAAATGAAGAGAAGATATGGAAACGATGCTGTGGGGAATGTCATTCCATTCCTTCGCTGCGCGTGGAAAAAATGAAGCAGACGAGGTCACTGTTCTAGTTTTGGTGCGCATCACGTTGAGTGGATGACCGGTGCGATAAGGCGTTCGTGCGGATGGCATGATGTACGGTGAATTTGGCTGGAAATCATAATAAAATTTGTGAAAGAGTGTTAGTGTAAAATATTTTCGGCGAAGTGATAGGTTATCTAGTTGAGCACGTTCCTTTAGGCCGGTGACACTTAATTCATATGAATAGCTAGAAAAAATGAACCTGACTGCACGATTTTGAATTGCTTCTAATTGATGACTGAGGTAATTTTGGAATGGGTCCCATATAGCGGCAGCGTACTCTAGCTTTGGGCGGATTAGTGTTTTATAGGCGGCAAGTCTTAAGTTTACAGGTGCGAATTTGAGGTGACGTTTTAGTTGTCCGAGTGATCTGTTAGACTCAGAGATGACATGGTTAATATGTAGTGCCCAAGATAGGTTACTAGAGAAGTGCACACCTAGGTATTTATAACTTCGTGCTGATGGGATTGTGGTCTCATTGATAGAATAGTTGTAGGTTAGTGGGTTAGAGCGCCGAGGAAAGGAAACTAAAGTACACTTACTAATGTTTAATGACATTTGCCACACATCGCACCAGGTTTGAACTCTATTAAGATCATTTTGAAGAGATACCTGGTCACTTAGATTAGTAATATTACGATACACAACACAATCATCAGCGAATAGGCGGACGTTGCAGGAAACAGAAGAGGGAAGGTCGTTAATGTAAATAAGGAAAAGGAGGGGACCCAAAACAGTGCCCTGGGGGACGCCGGAGGTTACGGGTGCGTAGTTAGATGAATGGTTATTGACGTTTACGAATTGCTTGCGATCCTGCAGGAAGTTACCAATCCATGTTAGTATCTGCGGGTCTAAGTTAAGTTGGGAAAGTTTGAGCATTAGGCGTTGATGAGGAACCTTGTCAAATGCTTTTGCAAAATCTAAGAAAATGACGTCGGTTTGGATGTTGTTATCGAGGTTCATATGCAGGTCATGGGCAAGTGTGGCTAGTTGAGTTTCGCATGAGAATCCTTTTCTGAATCCATGTTGCGATGGATGAATAAAATCACTAGTTTCAAGAAAACGCGCAACATGAGAGTAAATAATGTGTTCCATAATTTTGGATGATACGCAAGTTAGTGAAATGGGACGGTAGTTAAGTGGTGAGCACGGATCCCCTTGCTTAAAGATAGGAATGACCCTCCCCACTTTCCAATCCTGTGGAACAAGGCCCACAGTGAGGGACTGAACAAATATCATTGAGAGCAAAACACTGCAGATATGTTTAGTGTTTTTTAGAACTTTGGAATTAATGTCGTCAATACCCGTCGAGGAGGAAAGTTTTATGGAGTCGATTATGTTAACAATACCAGGGAGAGTAAAAGTAATCGAATCCATCATTGGATACTGAGTGCTGATGGTGGAGGGTAGTGTATCAAGATTTTCATTAGTAAATATAGAACAGAATGCTTCGTTAAGAATGGTGGCGCACTGGCTGTTATCGACACAAGCACCTGACTCATCCATTATGGCAACCGCTGCATCAGGCTTCTGGGGATTAAGCGCTTGCCAAAATTCTCTGGGGTTTTCTTTGAGCATTGACGGGAGTTGTATACAAACAAAGGTTCGCTTGGTTTCCCTGATAACATGTTTATAGTCATTCTCTATTTGATAATATGTGTCCCATAATCGCGGTAATCCAGACAACCGAGCCTTTCTGAACGCACGTTTCTTCTTATTATTTAGGCGCTTTAGCTTGGCATTGTACCATGGTGAGGATGAATTACTTTTTATATTTATCGATGGTATGTATTGTTCAATGAGTAGGCGCATTTTATTTGCGAATAATTTCCAGTTCTCGTCAACAGAGCGCCCATCAAAGTCATGTTCAAACGATGTAAGGAAATTACTTAATTCTGTATTAATTGCGTCGTAGTTACCTTTGTCATAGAGTTTAATTATTTTTTGGCTATCAATTCGGGTTTGAAGGGGGAAGGCGAAGGTGGCGTGGATTACTTTGTGATCGCTGATTTTACGAAGGAATGCGATAGATATTAAGCTGTCAGGTTCGGATGTCAGGATCAAGTCGAGAATGTTAGATGTATGTGTTGTGGTTCTTGTGGGCTCATTTACGACCTGTGCGAGATTAAAAGTATGGCAGACGTTAAGGAATTCAGAACATTCGGTTCGGTTTGAGGCTGATTGTACTGATAGCTAGGTCTGACCACTGTATTCCAGGGTAGTTGAAGTCGCCGAAGAGCAGAAGCTTGGATCGAGGGAATTTATTGATCAGAAATGAGAGGCCTTCATTGACATGAGATGGAAATAAAACGTCGCTGTGAGGAGGACGGTAGCACACCCCAACGAGGATTGTGGAGGTAGCAGAGCTGCAGCGTATCCAAAGCATCTCCAAGGGCGATGATACATTGACGAGATTGCAGGCAAAACGATCCTTCATTGCTATTAACACACCCCCACCTCGCCCGGTTGTCCTATCTTTACGAAAAAGCTTGTACCCAGGAGTATCATTGAATACCTCCGAGTCGTTAACACTGGGTGAAAGCCATGTTTCGGTGAGGACGACGAGATCACAGTCGGAGGAAGAAATCAGACTGCATACGTCTTCACGTTTCGGCATAATACTTCGGATGTTAGTAAAAAGAACAGGTAGGCTAAGTGGGTTTTGTATCGTAGTCGCTTTCACATTTGCGGGTAGTTGATGCACGGCTGTACTTTCCTATGAGTTGCATTTTTTCACTAGTCCTTCAGTAGAGTCAAAGACATAGCGCGCATTGCCAATGACGAGGTGAGACATATCGTTCCAATTAGAAACTTGCTCAGCGTCATCGAAAACCACTAAATCAGTAATTTTTGGAAAGACTTTGAGCGCGTGAGAAGTGTAGTAGTGCACTAAAGTTAGCACTCGTGGAGCACGTACAAAGCTAGCGGTTGCGGTAAGGCGCCGCGCAATTTTTTCGTCTCTTATCTAGCCCCAGCCTTGTACCTGCTCCACGAGCGGTAACTTTAGTGCAATACTACGCTTCTCACGCGTTCAAAGTCTTTCCGAAAATTACTGATTTAGTGGTTTCCAATGACGCTTAGCAAGTTTTTAATTGGAACTATATATCTATTTTCATTAATTAAAACGTTAATTAACGAATTTTAACTAATTAGCCGACTGATCGTTACGATTAGCCCCCTATACTATGTACCCGTGGCCGTATAACTCACCTGCGCAGACCGCATTAACCTAGCTTTCATGGTTTGCTTTTAAAAATTCTGTTAAGCTTAAAAAAAAAAACACCCTGTATATATTCTGTAAAGAATAAAAAACACACCATATGTATATATAATATGGGTGGTTTCATCTCAAATCGTGCAGGCGAAAAGGGTCGAATTTTTAATTTCACTGAAAAAATATATGTTATGGCGTCGTCTCTAAAAACGCAGTAGCCACAAACCGCAAGTTCGTCGGATTTTTGGTTCTCGACTTTCGAATTTTAAAAGAGGCCGCAGCGGAAAACAGTGTTTTTCACATCCGTCGTGGGTTGGATGTTTCGCTCGATCTCCCGCCGTTGATTTTCAGTCCACATTATATTAACTTTTTTCAAGCACTCTGTGAGCACAGGTAAATGGCTCTAATATCATAAAATAATTTTAGGCGTTTTGCTTTTTTTCTGTAAAAATGTCAAAAACGCCCCCTCGGTTAAGTCTTGACGAACTTTGACAATTAAATACTGGCGATCTACTTGGGTTACGTCGATACTTTTTATGTCTATGGAGAGCCCAAAACACGCTCTTTATAGATATTATACAATCATTCAGCTGTATAAAATTCCCTTTGCGGTACGTTTACGTTAATGTTATGCGAAAACCAAAAAGTGCCAATTTTGAAATCGATTTTCTCAAAAACCCATTTTTTATTATTTTTTATTTTTCGTTAAAATGTAGATATGATAGTTGTCTACTCGAAAAGCAAGTCGAGAAAGTGTGTATTTTGTTTGTATGTTCTATATTTAAGCATCAATATCGTACAAAAACGTGTTTTTACGGCTCGAAACGGACTTGCGAATTGCGCGTCTTTACAAATTTGGAAATATTTTTTGCCTTTTTTCAACGTTCCCACATGAAAATGAAATACAGTATTTCCACCCTGTTATATTTATTGATCATTTACATTTTATTATGGGCGGCAAGCTATATTGGAGGAGTTCAAAAGAGAAAACAACAAACCAGCAGGTGTCGTAAATTTTTAATGTGTCTGAAATCGGCAGATTTCAGACACATTGATTCAGGGCCTTCATTGGCCTATATGAACGTCCCGCCCTTTCGGAACCAGCAGATGACCACGACCTTTCGCGCTCGTTGTGTTAGATAGGACGGCCCGTGACAAAAAAGTGACCGCATCTCCACGTGGTGAATGATGTTGATTGGGGCGAAGCTCGGCTGGTGCTGATGATACTGATTTTGGTCATAGGTATTGCTGCTTGCTGTCGGCGTTGACGCTTTGCCGCCGCTTCCCGAGCTCTCAACTCCGGGTCCGCTTGGCGTTTTTGACGCTGTGCAGCAGCTTCTCGCGCCCTGGTCTCCGGAGCAGCTTGCTGTCTACGTAGACGCTGAGGCGCTGCATGCCGAGCTTTTCGGTCCTTTTCATTCATGGCAGTAGGAGAATGTGTGGTTTTCTTCTTTTTCTTTTTTTAAGCAGGCAGATGGGATGGCATCTCAGAACCCCCTACTCTTTTTTTTCTTTTTTCTTTTTTCATAATTTTTTTTCATCTTTTTTTGTTTTCCAATTTTTTTTTTGCCCTACACGACCACGTGAGCATGTGCTCACGTGCTCATGAGCACGTGATCTCACGAGCAGAAGCACGAGCATCCGACGCCGGCCTACGGCGGACGGACATACGGACTAGTGTGCCTCAATGCCCCTCTGTTTAGGGTGATGCCATCGTTTGTAGTACCCGATGCCGACAGCGCGCGCTCACAGGGAAAATACAAAGAAATCGCAGGAAACAAAATGTCGCCGTAACACAGTCAGCGCCACGAGCGCGTGCAGGAACACGCTCTTTCACGCGCTTCAGAACAAAAAATAAAAATATGCGTTCGAAACAAAATGGCCAGATGTCATCACCAGGGTTGTAAAAGTTACTTCAAAAATGTACCTAAGATACAGTTACAGTTACTCATACGAAAAAGTACCTAGGTGCGTATCTAGCTACTCGCTTAAAAATGTATCGTACGGTCCAACAAACAGTTCTGCCGGTCAAAACAACGCCGCGGCGCGCGCTAACACCGGCGGCGCGGGACAAAAATCCCGCAGACGCACACACGAAGATGGGCCGGTTCCGTTAGGGATGTGGGGAAATTTTGAAACCAGCCATCTGTGCACGCGTGAAACGATATCGCGTATTTGCCCAAACTTCGAGCGCCCTATCCTTGAAACGGCCATGCTCTATTTCTCTCCGCGGAGATCCGATAGCACCGAAAGGTTATCTCTTTTGGAAACAGCAAAGCCCGGAGACCAACATTAAAAACGAGCCTGTTGGTAAATATAGTTGTGTTTATTCTGCCCGGAGACTAGTTGGGTCGAAGTCAGCCTCCTTGTCAACTATAACCGTTTGTGAAGAGTGGTCTTCTCCCGAGATGAAAAGTTAGCGCCGGCTGATGTGTTCTTTTGAAAAAGGGAAGGGGAAAGAGAAAGTTTGAGTAACTGCAGTAACAACATCGAAAGCTTCTCTTCCGATATGAAGCTCGAGGCATGTTACGTCTCGGTTACCTTCTCGCGCATCGCTGCTCGAATCTATTCTTCACTTTGTTCCGCACGGCCACTGTTCCGCACAGCCGTCGTGGCTGTGCGGAACAGAGTGAAGAATAGATTCGAGCATCATCTGGACGCCGTCATCCTGCCAGGCTTCAGTGTCGTGGGACTGGACTCAGCGTCGGTCAGTTAAGACTTTTTTTTTATTATTATTTCGTGTGTGTTTTTTTGTTCCGCTGAACTTTGTTTTTCGGTTGCGGTTCTGCTGAACGTTTTTTTTTTCTTATGTTTTCTTACTAACTGTTTGTTAGCATCGTTTAGTTGCTAGGTTTATTTCGTCATGGCGTAGCGGCCTGACGGTGCTGTAGAGAGCGTGTTCGCACGCATTTGGTTGCGTCCCGTTTAGGGAATGCCCGGAGGAGTTGATTTTTGTTCTTGCCGTGTGCGGCTGAGTTTTTCCGTCTTGAATAATTTTTTTAGTTTCATTTTACCTTTACGTGTCGTCGACTTTTTTGTCTTACTCTCCACCAGGCGTGTACCTATCGCCTTGGCACCACTCGAACCTAAATCTTTTATCTTTTTAACGCTATTTTCGTTAAGATCGGAGTTGGGTAATATTATTCTTAATTATTTATTTTTATTCCCTACCCCTCTCCGTGACAATCTCTCCTTGTATTTCGGACCGTTTCTGTGTCTTCACCTTTGTGTATTACGGAAGTCAAAGGCAATTCCCTGGTGATCTGTGCGATGTGCGGTGAACAAACCCTAGCGTTTAGTTTCAGAAAGAATTGTATATAATATATCGATGATGTGGTGACTTTCTATGTCTTAGTAATATGATAGCTAATAGCTAGTCGTGCTAGTTTACAGTGAAAGTTTTATAAATCGAAGCAATACAACGTCTGTGCCTCTTCGATATTGAAGGTCTACTCGGCGTACTGATTTGATACCACAATACCACAAAATGCGTTTATAATTGATTACAAAACGCAGACAAAAGGTCAAGAACACTTTTTCACAATTCATAGAAACGCACGGGTCGCTATGCCTGACTTAGGTCTTGCAAAACGAAGACGTCTTTTTTCTGATATTGAGGCTTAAATATAGAACATACAAACAAAATACACACTTTCTCGACTTGCTTTTCGAGTAGACAACTATCATATCTACATTTTAACGAAAAATAAAAAAAAATAAAAAATTGTTTTTTTGAGAAAATCGATTTCAAAATTGGCACTTTTTGGTTTTCGCATAACATTAACGTAAACGTACCGCAAATGGAAATTTATACAGCTGAATTATTTTATAATATCTATAAGAGCGTGTTTTGGGCTCTCCATAGACATAAAAAGTATCGACGTAACCCAAGTAGATCGCCAGTATTTAATTGTTAAAGTTCGTAAACAATTAACCGAGGGGGCGTTTTTGACATTTTTACGGAAAAAAAGCAAAACGCCTAAAATTATTTTATGGTATTAGAGCCATTTACCTGTACTTACAGAGTGCTTGAAAAAAGTTAATATAATGTGGACTGAAAATCCACGGCGGGAGATCGAGCGAAACATCCAACCCACGGCGGATGTGAAGAACACTGTTTTCCGCCGCGGCCTCTTTTCAACTTCGTAGGTCGAGAACAAAAAATCCGACGAACTTGCGGTTTGTGGCTACTGCGTTTTTAGAGACGGCGCCATAGCATATATTTTTTTCAGCGAAATTAAAAATTCGACCCTTTTTGCCTGCACGATTTGAGTGAGATGAAACCACCCATATATATATATATATATATATATATATATATATATATATATATATATATATATATATATATATATATATATGTACCGGGTGTTTTTTCATTATTTACAGATTTGTTTAAAAAACCATGAAAGCTACACCTATGCGGTTTGTGCGAGTGAGTTATACGGCCAGGTGGACATTATGTACGTGGCTAATCTTTGCCATAAGCCGGCTTATTAATTAAAATTCGTTAATTAACTTTTTAATTAATGAAAATAGACATATGGTTCCAATTAGAAGCTTGCTGAGCGTCATTGAAAATCACTAAATCAGTATTTTTCAGAAAGACTCTGAGCGCGTCAGAAGTGTAGTAGTGCAGTAAAGTTTCCACTCATGGAGCAGGTACAAGGCTATAGCGATTGCGGTAAGGCGCCCGCACGATTTGTTCGTCTCTTATATAGCCCCAGCCTTGTATGTACCTGCTTCACGAGTGGTAACTTTAGTACACTACTACGCTTCTCACGCGCTCAAAGTCTTTCTGAAAATTACTGATTTAGTGGTTTTCGATGACGCTGATGAAGTTTCTAATTGAAACCATGTGTTTATTTGTATGAATTAAAAGTTAATTAACGAATTTGAATTAATTAGCCGACATTTGGAAAAAGTAGCCATCCATAAAATGTCCCCCTGGCCGTACAACTCACTAGCAGAAACCACATAAAGTGTAGCTCTTAAGGCTTTTTTTTAAAGAAACTCGTAAAGAATAAAAACTCTCTCTCTCTCTCTCTCTCTATATATATATATATATATATATATATATATAAGAATTTAGTACATTATATATATATAGTGCACTAACCCCTGGAGAGAAATAGTGCAACCAGCCTCTGCTGCGTTGCGCGAGGACAGCGCAGCAGAGGCTGGTTGCACTATTTCTCCACGGGGCGCGGTGCCGTCGGGGCCGAGATGCGCTCCAATTGCAAACCGAAACTTAAGAACCCGTCGAATTTGTGCGGTTATTCAGAAGGCCGTAAAATGCTGCGCGCGCCTTCTATCGTTCTGCAATTTGTTGATTTAGTGTTTTTGATGATGCTGAGCAATTGTCTAATTAAAACCATGCCCTTGAACACAATATTAAAACTGTTAATTACGCAAAAATAATTAACAACTTAATTATGCCGGACTTTAGTAATTTTCCTAAATGGGTTCCTGGCCCAGGACCAAAACGACACAAGCCTTTTTTCCTTGCGATGAGTAGTTTTCGCAGGAGCGATTTGGCCTGCGTTCTCTGAAACACCCTGTATTTATATATATATATATATATATATATATATATATATATATATATATATATATATATATACAAGTGCAGCCGTAGTAATATTGTATTCACAATATTACTACGGCTGCTGTGTGTGTGTGCGTGTGTGTGTGCGTGTGCGTGTGCGTGTGCGTGTGCGTGTGCGTGTGCGTGTGTGTGTGTGTGTGTGTGTGTGTGTGTTTAATAAGCACTGACAACATCACTCAAGAAAATACTCAGTTTTAGCCGCTATACTTCGTCTCACCTTCGCATGGACTATTCGTAGCCGCGCATGCTAAATGCGCGAGCTAGTTGCTTTGGACAAAAGCCTCGGTGGCCGCACGAGCGCTCGTGCAGCGAGTGCTCCAGACAAGGCAGTCAAGGCTAGCCACTCGCGCTTGCACAGCCTTCGCGATTAGTCGATATTAAGGTGAGACGAAGTATATTAAAGAAGGACGTCCAACCATGACCTAATTCCTAAGGACCCAATGTTGAGAGGACATGCCCGCTTCCTCTTCAGGGAAAATGATGGTTATCGCCCATTAGGGAGCAGTACTCTTAGTTTGTATGTTTTTTTTTTCTTCTACAATGGTGTTCTTCTCCTTGTAATGGTGGTATCGCAAAAGCCCTTTGATGTAGGCTTGGACAATGACGAAATGTTTCGAAGGACGTTCTAATTATTTTACCTTTGAACTTAATCCCAATTTTCTCAGCATTGTGACAGTAACTTAGCATGAATGTTTTCTGCCCGACCCTAGAGAAGATACATTCAGTGTCTATACCCAAACAAGACGCGTGTATTCGTCTCTTCGGGCGACAATGCCATGGTCTAGACTACTCTATATTCAATATTCGGTGCCGAAGGGTCATCGAAAATACATAACATCCCTGATTAGACCGGCAACATCTCCATGCGCGACGCTGATGACGACGCCGGCTATATTAGGCTCGAATCCAAGAAGACAAAGAAGCAAAGACATCACTCTAAGGGCTCAGCATCCAGTGAGATTACCCCCATTAAAACACCAAATCGCCAACTCGCCTTCAAAATCACGTGAAAAGAAAAGTATTCAAACTCTCTTATACCCAATTCACATGGCAGCGTAAAGATGCCTTTAGCATAGGTCCCTTAACTGCAGGTACCTGTAGAAAACGGCGTTCTTGATCACATGATAAATAAACGGAGTACTTTAAGTTGATGTCGATTGCATTCCCGCTAAACCGTGAGAGGAGCACGTGATAAACTATTATTCCTCGAAACCGGTTTGACGCGCACTTTTTGATTATTGTGTGCAAAATATCACATTTAAAACCTAAATATTATGTGTGTCTGCTTTTGCGGCACTTTATTTTTTTTTTCTCCGAGTCTAAGGGCACACCTAAATAAGTCTTGCTTTAAAACGTCCGAGCCGTCTGGCCACACTGGCCCAAAATCATCTGCGTTTACGAGTTTCCATTGCGAGGTGGGCGACCTTTTTCTGTTTAGCAGCTCCATTTTTCCACAACGTTCTCACTGAAGATCTGAGCGGGAGCGTTGGACGACTCGTCTACAACAACGAAAAAGAGCTCGCAGTGGTCCATCGCGTTCGGGTTCGTAGCAGACATTGTTTTTCACGTGCCGCCTCTGCTACCTGCCAGCTGGAGTATGCGTCCCTCGCTAATGTGTTATTCCATCACATTTGTGTTCACAATCATATCATATTTTGCTACTTAAATATATTCAATTTGTTATAATGCATTAAACAAGATATATTTATAAATCTGTGATTTTATTTTGAGTTCCTGGGTCCCTGTAGCTGTAAAAGGAGCTTGGCGAGCTCCGTTTAACACAGGACCTCCCTTAGCGAAAGGGACCT
The DNA here is from genome assembly GCA_013358835.2 of Ixodes persulcatus. Lineage (NCBI taxonomy): Eukaryota > Metazoa > Arthropoda > Arachnida > Ixodida > Ixodidae > Ixodes > Ixodes persulcatus. The sequence continues at coordinate 419,670 of JABSTQ010011422.1, forward strand.
TTATGCGCCGTGTGATTACCGTCTCCAGCTCCCTTTAACACAGGTGCCTGTGCTAAAGGTACCTTTACGCTGCCGTGTGAATTGAGTATTACACTGCATGGGAAACTGGACAGCAGTGGACCGGACGAAAAAAATCATCTGTAAACTAAATACAGGCTCTACCTTCTGGTGCTTGGCACCGGAAACTTGGAGATCGCAAAGGCTCTTCGTTACATGACAACCCTTTGTGAAATAACTGTTATTGCATGCGATCCTCGTCAGAGATGTTGAGTACTTCCGATGATTCATCGGCACCGGCTATTTAAGACGGAGCAGGCTGGACCATGTCATACGTGGCGATATTCTTCAGAAAGAGTTGCAGATCTCTAAGCACAGATCCGCGCCACAGTACCTGTCAGGCATGTGAGGATATACGGCAGTTAGGATGTCATGAAGATATTTTTTTTTTAACAGGAACTGCTACAAACTACGTGACTGTTGAACACACAAGGTTCAAGTTCTTCTCGTGCGTGGAGCGACCGCGACCTGGTTTTAAGCGCGGTCTCTTCGGCCATGTTGGTAGCGTGTGTAACAAGACAGAGCGCTACAGTGCTATTTTAGTAACTCTTGCGTGCTGTGCTTCTTCAGATCTTCCATATTCTTCTAAGTGTATTGTCTCAAATTAATGGCCATCAACATTTGGTACCCTTTTTTTCCACTTTCTAAAAATAGAACAGTTCGGCTCTGAAGTCCAGCATGATCACGTTGTTACTGTGTCGCCATTGTCCTCGTCCCACAGCAGCACATTGCCGGAGGCCTATTTTAGGAGCCCTAATGTGAGAAACCAACGACATTCGCATGGTCACCCTTAGCTTGTCGCCCGGTAGAGCATGTTCCACGCCATCTGCGCTACAAGAGGACCACCGGCCATAGGCCCAAGTTATTTTACTGATGGTGCGGCACCTTTTGGGCGGGATTGGCCATGATGCTTGGAGATGCCTCGAGACACTGCACCGATCGTTGCAGTGTCCCTTGTGCAGCACCGCTTGCTTTGTCAACTCCAGAGTCAGTTATCTTTATCCCTCCCAGAATATATGCTGCGTGAATTGTAAAAGGACCACGAAATGAATGTTGGGCTGGGATAAATTATTTTAGAATGGGATTTTACTAACTGTATATTGTAAATAGATCCAAAGTAAAGTATTACACGAGGGTAGAGAGCCAAAAACTTGCTTTTCTCTACGAAAACTTGAAAATATAGCTAACTATTTCTTATTTCTTCTCCTTCAAAAAAGCTGTCCACCTTTTCACTGTGATTCATCCGTAGTATCGAAGCACGTAAGCCGAACCCAGCTCCCGTACCACACACGAAGACTGCATAACACGAAAATATGCGCTAGTCATCACCCAATTCGTCGCCGAGTAATTGGATTGGCGCTCGTGACCAATGAGTACCAGGACGGAAATTCCCGAATTCGAGCAATATCCGGAACCATGCCCTGGATACTTAATATCACTTGCGGACGAAAAGTTTTATGGTCTGCGTAAGACATCACGGTGGAAGCTTTTAGCCGTTGCGTTCGGTAACCAACTTTGACAACCGTCAAAGTTTACTGTCTGTCATTACTCATATTTCAGTTGGTGAAGCAAAATTTATCAAATCAGCCAATCGTAGAATACCGACCACGTCGGCAAAAAGGCCGGGAGGGCTGTCACTTTCGGGAGGGCAACTGGGCTGGGGAGCCGCCAGGGTGCCCAGAAGCTCTACATTTATCGACGATTGCGCCAAGCGCAAAAACCACGGACAGTTAACCCCACCAACCTCAGAGGGTTGGAGAACTGCCGGTTCCGGAAAAAGACTATGTCAAGACCACCTGATTTTTTATTTCGGTTTTTAGTAGAGGTGAAAAGCTAAGGAGAAAGTGAGAAAATCATTCCATTGTCCCTTTGATTTCTGTAGATAAAAAATATGAGGTGTTCTCGCATGCTAATATAAGGAGCGCTGTTGCGTGTTAACGTGAGATTTCGTTTTTTCTCTACATTGTTCCCACTCATCGCTCTTTTTCCTCTAAACCAGAGGAGGCACAATGTTCTGCTGTTCTTTCTGCAGGATATCATACGTTTCTGTCTCGTCTGAAATCTATCGCAATTAACGTTCTATTCTGTTTCGCTCTTTATAACAAAAAAATAATTCTGTTCTTTAGAGGCCGTTGGGAAGGTGGAGCGGATATTGGATATTGGCAGGCCCGGGTATTGGCAGGCCCGGAGTTCGAACCCCGGCTCCGCCAAAAAGGTTTGTCTTTCGGCGGCTTCGTAAACTTTGACTCATTCGATCAAGTGCAGTTCATCGATTCGCTTATTTTTTTATTATTTCCTTTTTGGAGACCACGTACGATAATGAAAGTGCCCGTGATATATTCAAAAACGTGGCTCTTGATTCTCGCAGAGGATGATACGTGTCTCTAAAGCCCATAAACAAAATATATACATGTACACGTGACGAGAAAAAAAAGTGAGAAACATTCGGGAGCACAACGAGTCGTTACCACCTGCCAGCAAGTGTCGTACCGCCTTTCACACACAGAATGAGTGGCATATCGCGCGCGCAGTTCTTATCCTTAATCCAGACAAGTCTCCTGTGGATGTAAGTTAATATCGACGAATATTTATGTCGAGCTGTCTTGATAAAATTATGTAATTATGCTGCTTTTGCGAATAGAATTGGACCTCGAAAACAAGAACATATTTCATTCATCCATGTCACAATTCCGCTTACAAAGAAGCAGCATGGACAATGACTTAGATTTAAGGTCGACCGTGGAACAAGCAGAAGGGCGCAAATGTAAAGACAACAACACCTATATTTATATGAATGCTGCATTTGACTCTTCAGATTATGATGCAATCCTTAGTGACTTGTGAAACGTCCCACTCAGCACGCGCTTTTAGACGTAAATTTCTATCTACCACGAGAGCAAATGCATCTTCTTTTTTTTTTTTTTCACTGGAAATGGCGGCACCACCTCTCACTGATCTAAAAAGGGCGTTCCTCAAAGAGGAGTTTAAGTCCTATTTTATTCAATATATATGCCCCTTCATACTCCTCGAGATACTTCCGAAAATATATCTTTATATGCCGACGACATATGTTCCTCTGCGCAGTAGATCGTTGCATATAAATAGAGCGTGGGTTCAAAACGGTCTAAGCATAACCGTTAAATATCGCCATTCACATGGCATCCAGAGATCACAAGCCAAGTCTGCTGCCATGGCATTCGCCAGAAACGATACCGCTAAGTACCCGATTTTAGTAGAGTGAATATATGGTGGAGCATATGTTCCAAGAAGTCGCGTTAGATGAATGTTTATCGTGGGTACCTAATATCAAACGACAGAGACAAAAACTCAAATTCTTGGTAAAATCATTCAGACGATTAGTGCAACAGCCCTTCTGACCCCGTAAAAAGCTCCTTTTGCCGGCCTTCCCTGTTATTCCATCTTAACACTTGCCATGGCCGAGTCCTTGCTATTTTCTTCTACGGTTGTGCAATTGACGAATCTGTCGTGTCATTCCCCGTTCTCCATAGTCTCAAGGTTTGAGTCTGTTACGTTCAACCACCGCCAGCTCGTTGGCACCTTAACTTTATGGTGCTCTCTTCTTGTCTTAATTTCATGTCATAAACCGCTGAGTAGGAAAACGGTAAAGAGTCGGTAAAGTTATTGATTTTGGAACGTGGTTTGAGTGTATCAAGATTTAAAAAAAAAGTATTTGTCGGGGTGTCATAGTAGTAGAAATGCTGTCATTGGGAACGAATTTTTGCTAAATTGTGCCAGCGCATGACTTGCATTTGTTCGTATCAGTTACGTTTCTGCGACCTTGCATTTAATTGGCGGCGGGGGTAAAAAAAATCGCATCGCTTGCAATGTTTGGTTGTCCTCATTCTCTCTTGAAATGCAACGTGAACCCAACCCCAGCGTCTAAGGATGTAACAGGGGGTTAGACTCAAGTTTATGATGCAGGTCTTCTTAAAGTCAATGCAGCTGTCCCTAAGCTAGCGATTTTCAGTGACCGCGCTGCGCTAGTGATTGAAATAGCGAACATCGTTCTGGGGCTGGCGGAAGGTCTCCTGGAAGTTTTGGGTTTTGTCGATGTATGTTGCTGGGTGATCCGCGCAGTAAATTTTCAAGACTACACGTCACTTCCTCTTTTTCTCTGTTTAGTAGGGATATTTACTTTTGTACTATCTGGATTATCTTTCTTGCCAGCGCACTTGCCAGCGGTTCACCTGTTCTTGATAGGTAGAGAACGCTGGTTCGTGTGAAGGGCCGTGACTGCCTGCTTACCTGTAGCTGCAGGTGACGATGACCTCGGCCTAGACGACGAGCAATGTGATTGACCAAACCGCTAGTCTATCTGTTTTTTCCTGAGGTCAGTAATGACGGCTTTCTTTTTCTTCTTTGTCATTTTCAGACAGAGCCTCCTGGCTCTGGTTAATTCTCGTTGAAGTAACTGTTCGACCAATTTGGTGGATGGAAGCTTCGACTATTTCCGATGTCACGGGCACAGTTCCCCGCACTGTTTAATTTTGCTCAGTAAATGACCGTTTCTGAAAGAACTGCGCGTTCCACGAAACACAAGACGAAGCTCTGTAAGTTTAATACCACCCTTATTAATCGCGAGGTTGCAGATGAGAAGTAAAACATTTCGTAGCCAACACCTGACTTCAAGCTGGCTAAAATAAATAAAGAAATATCGCACATTTTCTTGTGTAATGGGTTTTTCTTCGGACTTAAAATTACGTCCGTCAGTGCTTGTTCGGAAGTGCAAGATTGGTCATATTAATTATTTCTTAGGCGCGCACATACATAACTGTTGTAGGCAATAGTTCGTTTACGGCGTTTACGATTATGCCAGTGGGCTACTCTTAAACCAGAATGTTGAATGTATACCAAGCAGTAGGAATAATACGTATGCGCACTTTACAACGCCGGTACTCGTGTAAACGTCCGAAAGTATATTGTGGACTCTGGATTAAGCTCCGCGTTAACAAAAATTAGTATTTTTTCCTCGTGATTTTGAGCTGCGGTGAACCTCGAAGGCAGATGTCGGTGCAAGTAAGTCGATGTGAGGTAAGACTTACCGACACCCGAATCCCCAGCTCTAACGTCGCTCGGTTTGTCTGGAGCATCAGAAGGTGCGACGTGGAGAACTGTGAACGAGAAACAGAAAGAACGATAAAGTGTGCGTGCGTGCGTGCATGCTGGAGATATATAGATATATGAAAAACATTATTGTCTAACGTAATAAGTCGCGTTCGAGGCATTCAGCTCACCCGTGGTGAACACAACAATCAGGGTTGTTAGAAACATTTTTTTTTGATTTGGGCTCTGAAAACAAGAAGGAAAGAATTAAGAAAAGATCGAACCGCAGTTATGCTGCGTGATTTATTTAGCTTTCAATCATCGCACATGCTGAGATTATATTAAATCTAATCAGAGGTCGGTCTGAGGGTTGTGAGTGCGTGTTTCTTTACCGATTTCTCTACATCTCTCTATACACAACATTACGTGTATTTTTATCTCCAAGTTATCTTTAAGAAAATCAAGTTTGATTTTCGGGCACAGGAACAATCGAACTCACGTAAGACAATTGTATCAAAAATCCACTTTTCCATGTAAAACTTCCGAATTATTAAAGCTCCCAAATGCGGGCATCATGCGCATATATCTCTTCCCTGGACATGAGGAATTTAATTCAGAGAAAAAGGTTAATGTGATCGAATTGCTCTTTTTAGATCGTAAGTTTCTTCTTTTTTTTTTTTTTTTCGCAATCAAAACAAATTGTCATGAATACACGTAATACCTGCTTCTGAAAATGAACGTTCAATGTTTCTAGGCCCAGTATGTCTCACGGAGAGTAGATGGGCAACGTGCAAGAACCAGATATGTGAAAAAGCACACTGTGGTTGCTGCCTTGAGTAAATAAAGTATGACTTCTCAAATTTTCTTTGGAGCAAAGGCTTGGTGAGAGGCAAGTACTCGTGAAATGACAGTACATTTAACTGTAAAACGCAAGAACAACACACGTAAGAAATTTATTATAACTAACGGAATTACTTGTAATCATGATTTCTTTGAAACTTAGTATTATATCCAGTAATTTTCTAAAACTACAGGGTGATACAAGGAGACGCCAGGCTCTTTAAATCGACCGGAAAATTCGGTTTCTTAACCCATCGCGCTACGACTTTGTGCAGCGTTGCCCACAGATGGTGCATTTTTTTTTTGTAAAATTTGCAAAGAGCGAACTTACCTGACGAAAAAGGAAAGAAAGAAAAAGGCTTAGCTCCTATGGAAACGCAGCGACGCCACCGGTCTTCAAACAACACGGCGCCATTTCGCACGGGAGACAAGAGATGGCGCAAGCGGTCGCGACGCCAACTACCGCCAACGAACGAGCATACGACGCCGAAGAGCCGGCGTCTTTTCTTTAGCAGACGATCTTTTCGACTCAAAAGCGGCGCGCGTTCCGCAGGGGGCGACAGGCGCAGAAACAAAAACAACAACTGATGTGAAAAAAGCTCGCGCCGCTTTTGATTCAAAAAGATCGTCTGCTAAAGAAAAGACGCCGGCTCTCGGCGTCGTATGCTCGTTCGTTGGCGGCAGTTGGCGTCGCGACCGCTTGCGCCATCCCTTGTCTCCCGTGCGAACTTGGCGCCGTGTTGTTTGAAAACCGGCGGCGTCGCTCCGTTTCCATAGGAGCTAAGTCTTTTTCTTTCTTTACTTTTTCCTCGGGTAAGTTCGCTCTTTGCACATTTTACAAAAAAAAAATGCACCATCTGTGGACAACGCTGCACAAAGTCGTAGCGCGATAGGTTACGAAACCGAATTTTCCGGTCGATTTAAAGAGCCTGGCGTCTCCTTGTATCACCCTGTATATTTTGTAATGTGATTCCATTACTTTTATGGGAATGAATTACTGAAATTACTTGTTAGAATTTTTAGTCACGACAAAGGAAAAGATAGAGTAAAAGAAGTGCGATGCAATAGCGTTCGCGCTTTGAACACGGTGACACAAGGGGTTGTTGGCGAGAGAAGGGAAATAAATTCACGAAAATCACGACCGCCCGTAGCCCCTTTCTGGACTTGTTCATACGGTCAGCCAGGCTGGGTGGAGTCGACTGACTACATGGAGGCAACAGACCTCGACTTCTTGAAAAACAATCGAACTGCATCAAGCCCCCTAAAAAAGCAGAAAACTAATGGCCCATAAAACCGTCGCGAGGGGTTCGTGAGGAGTAGGATAGTGGTGCATATGTCCACCACCTGCCCCCCCCCCCCCTCCCAATTTTCCACCCTCTTCGCCTTGTACCCCAAAAACTAATCTGCGTTATCTTTTGTCACTCGAAGCCGTCTGTTGCTTGATTTTCCTGCCTACACGCGCCCACCCCGCGAAGTAGCAATAGTAAGCGTTGTAGGGGGGTGACACAGAGGGGCCACCGATAAGAGCTTGCTCTGGCAGTTCACCATCGACAGCGCTGTAAACGATAAATACTGGCTGGACAAACCAGCTATGTACCTTGTGCCACGTGACTTCGCACTAATGAATAGGCGTAGGCAGAAACACGAGGGGTGCGATGAGAGCAGTTCATTGGAACAAGAAACAATTAGCATCAACCCTGTTCGTCACTTTCGACAGCGGGCTGTAATGGGCTGGCACGGAAGCACAACCAAAACGGCTGGGGATTTCAAAGCTGCACCTATATTCTTAGAAACTGGAATGCCGGGGTCCTCGTCAGCGAATTGTGCCGGCGGAGACTTAGACCGAAATTTTAGGAAAAGAGAAACACCCCGAGTTTTCTGCGAATAAGGAGTGGCTGACATGAACACTGGAGATGAGACAGCGTAAGGCAAGTGTAAACGCGTGAGTCATAGAAGCCTACTGATCACTGACAATGGTATTTTTTTTTTTATAATTTCTACACGGCAAAGTCAATACAGCTAAAATATTGGGCATTAATATTTCGTGTGAAGTTTTCATTATGATGAGTTTGGCGATAAAGACAGAATATCAGGTCGGTCATTCGGTCGGATGACAACATTCATCATGCAGGAGTCTTCTAAATTTATTCCTAAAGCAAGTACCGAATTTTGAGCTCGCAGCCACTCATCTTTAGTGGTAAAGCAGCCATTATTCAGGCAACACGAAGGGACAATTATAAATCACATCTTCGAGGGAATCGTGTTTTTCCGTTTGCCAATGCCGAACTATGATTATTTCGAATGGCATACGTGCCTCCACCGCCCAATTGGATTTTTTGCATGTTTATGTGATTCAATTCTTTCCCGGTTGGACAGCGCAAGACTCGTTTATCTCGACACATGTTTGACTAGTTCACGAAATAAACCTTAAGTAAGGGGTAGATGTATACAGAGTATTTTATGAGCAGTTTATTTTGAATGGGGCAAAATCTTTCGCCCCCCAGACACTCAATAGACATTGCATATATATTGCGTGTTTCTTTGTAGTAACGCTAAAAGTAATCCAGAAATGCAACGAAATAATTAATCAATTGCACTTTCGGTAATTTATAACGGTAATCCTTTACTTTTTATGCCAAGTATTTGTAATTTTAATTTTTTACTTTTTGGGTGTTTGAGCACAAGCCTGGCAACCCTACCGCGTAAAAAAAAGAAAAAAAAGAAAGCAGGAGGTGATGCATGATTTATTGCAACACTTCTTGAAAAAAAAAACCGAGATGTAGAGGAATTTCGACTTATTTTTATCCCGTGAATCTAAATATCACGTTCGTTTTGCTCGAAGATGTAACAAAACGCGAGAAAATACGAAACATCTCCGACCAGTTGTGACGTCACAGTAGGATCTTTGGGCCGCCAAGAGCGTGCCGCTCGCGTGGGCAGCGCATGCAATTACAAGCTGGCCAGGTACACTGTCATCAGTCGTGACTTTAGTCGTGACATCTCTCTCTCTCTGACCTTTTTGAAAATAGCAAGAGTGCGCGTGCACAGCTTTAACAGGCACTGAAGATACGCAAGAACGGTGATTCCGAAAATCCTAAAATGACATCACGCTCTGTAAAGGAGTACTTTACAGAGCGTGAGCTTTCAGGGGTACTTTAAAAATTGATTTCTGCAGCCTCCATGCACCAAACGTTTAAAAAAATAATTTCAACATTCGTGATCCTGGAAGCCAAATGAAGACGATTTAGGTTTTTTTTTTCCTCAAATACGAGACCGCTTCAGTTTCCCTTTAAGTGGCAACACAGATATCTCTCTCTTTTTGGATGGCTACAAGCAGAAATTTTAGGTCCGTTAATGACGCTAGCTCAAACGACGCCGCTGTTTGGAGCTTAATAAAACTAGAGACACGGAAAGGGCATACACAACACCGTCTCAGTCAGCTCAGTAATTTCTCACTGAGACGGTGTGGTGTAGGTCCGTTTTGTTTCCGTGTCCCCGGTTTTATTCTGTTGCCTAATATTCACCAGCTTAACTGCGCCCTCAATCTTATTTCTGTTAGGAACCTTGTTGGCGTCGGAGTGGTTCACCCCATTGTAATAGGGTCAAAATTTTTTACGCCGGAATGAATCTCTTTCGCACAGAAATAACTCAAAAAGATAAAATTAAGAAATGCACTCACATAGTATCGCAGAAAGCCCGTTTGTTGTCGTCGTCGTCTTTTTTGTTTGGAACTCCGGCATGGTAATACGTGATACAGAAAACAAAACTCAAGACAGAAAGGCGAAACACCAGAGCGCTAATTTTTGCATCCCTCCTTTTTAATTGTTTAATATGATTGTTTATTATGAGCTCACAGGGGCGGCGCGTTGACTCATATTATTGTTATTTACCATCATGTAACTTTATGCAGCAATTAAGAAAAAGTTGAAGTACACGTGCGTAGCTTTCATCAGGCACTTGAGGCATGCGAAAGCACGAGCACTTATAGCCCGTAATGTAGATATTAGAGTTTTAATAGACCGTGCGCTCTAGAGAGAGAGACTTAGACTGTGGAGCCAGCTGAACTTACAGAAAAAAGTGTGAGGAGAGAGGGACCAGCGGGCGCCTGCTCAATCCATGCTTCGAAATGATGGCACGAGCTTCCGCTAGGAAAGCGTAACTCTAGAATACGGTCTACTAAAAGTCTCTATTAATCGCTACTCCAGGCATCCGCTCGCCCTCTCGCGGACGAACGAAGAACCAGAGGAGCGGGGACGGCGGCGGAGACGGTGGAAGGGACTGTCGGCCTTGGAGCTGCTGTAACCGCATAGTTCAGGTTGGCGTGTTCGTGCATCATGAAGCTTTAACAGAAAAAGCGAGTGTGCTAAAATAGGAATTATTATGTTCCAATTCGCAACTCCTTTAAGTCCACGTGCTCATTTTCCTATCGCAAGTCAACATCTCCGTCATATGTGATGTGGTCCTGCCCTGACAGCTTCGTATGTGTAGTCCAATAAATTAATTTTAGCACACTGAGCAGCTTCAGCGAGCAGGCGCGCATGAAATCCTGGAGAATATCCTGGAAAGTAGGAAAAAATGGCCCCAAAGGGACATTTCTTCCAATGCCGTACGATCCGCTTTTCACTTTTGTGTATGAATCTAGAGCGTGTCGTTTCATTCCTTATTTTGTAACATTGCATCTCAACTGTTTTTCTTTGTTTTTCATTGTGAAATACACATTTATAACACTTCTAGCCAAAACCAAATTATTGTGTTAGGGAAGTTTGGGAAGTACTTCTGTACCATTTCCAAATAGGTAAAGAGCGCGACGTTTTTGTTTGCTTTCCATTGTGAAATAAACATTTATAACACTTCTAGCCAAAACCAAATTATTGTGTTTGGGAAATTTGAGAAGTACTTGTGTACCATTTCCAAATAGGTAAAAAGCGCGACACTTAACAGAAACAAGCGATCGTTAGCTTTATTCTATTTTTCTTATAGAAACGAAAGGTTAATTGTCATTAAGAGTGCTTATTTGTGGATATTATACAGACGGTAAAATTTCGTTCCCACTAATACTCTTTCTCTAGCGAGCAGGCGCGCATGAAATCCTGGAGAATATATCCCCGTCTCTTCCGCGCCATCTTCGAACTAGCGCCCCGCCATCTATAGGGCGTTGGATTTGGGAATAGGGGCGGGGGAGTTCCTTGTATATACCATTATTATGAATTGGCGGCTACGTTCATCAATTTATAATAGACCCCTTGCAAAATCGAAGCGATCTTAAGCGGCGTACTGCCGCGCAAAACATCTTGGATACCTCCCCACACGCGACACCTGCGTGAGTAGGTGCTTAGTCAGTGGCGCCACCACGGACCCCGAGCTACGCGCGTTCGCCCGCCCAGGCCTGGCTGTGCGTGGCTTTCCCGTGTCCGGGGAAAAGGGCATCCTGGTGATTCAGCCCAACCTGCGGTAGGTTTGGACCCTTCGGGGACCTCCAGGTGGGGCGATACACTACATCGGCCCCCGCTTCTCGTAGACAGGAGTCCTGATAAGGCCCGGCCAGGATCGTTCAGTCAGTCGCCTCTCTTCACCCCTACTATATTTGCCTTTTCTCTCCTCCTCTTCTTTCCACTTTCGCCTTCTTTGGCGGCAAAAGCTAATCTTGGGTGGCGATGGACCTCTGTCTGGAGTCTGGACCCACACTTGGGTGCAGTTTCCCGGCAGCACTGTTTGAGTAACGTCTTCAGCGAAGCCCTTTTTGTTACGGTGCGTTACCTAACCCCTTGTTGGGTTCCGTGGTGGGCGGTGCATCGCGGATTCCGAACATCCTTGCCTTTTTATGGCTTCCCGCGCTGGAGCGACCCCTCAAAAGGGGCTGGCCTGCTCCTCTTACTTTCGAAAAAGCTAACGAACCGGAAAACTATACTCGATTTCTTGTAGTTCATTCAACAAGTGACACTGTGCATTTGTCTAAAGTATATCTTTTTTTACTGGAAAGCACTTAGAATGAGTGATAAAAAAACGCTATAAATAAAAAGTAAAAATAAAACTAGCCGGAGACCTTTTTGTTGAGGTGGAAAATAAGCCACAGAGAACAGCACTCCTGAAGATGACAAGCCTGGGAGATTACCAGGTTGCTGTGACTCCCCATTAAGCTTGAACACTGTTTGCGGTGTCATCTCTGAACATGACCTTTTCAAATGCAGTGAAGATGAGATCTTCGAAGGTCGTCGCAAGAGTGCTGTTGTAGCTGTTTAACGGATCACTTTAAAACGTGATGCACAAGAGGAACTAACTCGACATCGGATACACTCGAATTCCATGCTTTTCCGCACACCGGGAAGGCAGGGTACTTAAAATGCAGAGTCCGCCCTTTCATTCAAAATCCTCACCGGTGTTTTTACTGCCAACATTTTGGGCATGGTTTCCGAAACCGCGGTGGCCGAGATACGTGTAAAAAGTGTGGTGGTACTGGCTACGTACCGGACATCTGCGAAAACGGACCCAAGTGTGCAAACGGCAGTAGAACACACCAAGCTTTCTTTCGCTCATGCCCTAAATGGAAGAGAAAAAAAGACGCACTGGCTTTTAAAGTGAAACTCAACTTTAGCTACCAAGTAGCAAAGGAATAGCTTGCCTTTGAGACAAGGGGCTCTTATGCCCAGGCAGTGCGGAGGGGACCCCCACTGTCTACGGCATCCGTGGAGACACAGACTTTCCCGGAAGATCTGTCCTCCCCAAAGGGGTCCCCTTTTAAACCTCTCAAGGTGGCACACACTTTGTCACCTTCGATCGTGCTCTAAGAAGGGTGATGTGCCCTGCAAGGAGGCTATCACACCTTCCAAAGTTCCAGATGTGCCACCAGTGGCACTTGCTGGCCCTTGTGGCCGGGGTCAAGGGCTCCCTCCCCCTACCCCGGCAGCAATTCAAAGCCCGGGCGGATAGAACAACCTCCACTGCCCAAGGGTCCAAAGCTCTTGACGGACGAAAAAAATGGACGAGAGCCTACCACTTTCTGAAGATGACCCGTCTCTTCCTGAAGCAGAGCCTTTTTCTTTGGTCTCATCTGAGGTTGTAAGACGACCAAAGGACACTGCTAGGAAAACAAAAACAAGTCCACGTATTGAGGGAGCAGAAGTCCCCTAAATTTATTTTATTGTTTCCCTAACCGAAGAGGGAAAACACCGAATCGACATTCCGGTACCAAGGTCCTGTTGCTCATCCGAGACAGAGTAAAAACGTTGGCTGCAGAAACCACTATTGTTGGTTGTCTGTGACATGCGATAGCACTCGTCATGAGACTCATGACGCAGCTCATTGTGAATACGACGGCACATATTGAGAGAAAACAATTTGTTTTATGAATGGTTTACGATGCAATCACTGACGTCAGCGCGAGTGCAGCGCGCCACTTTGAAATTGTGTGATTGCTTCGTCTCTGTGTGATCGTTTAATCTTTTGTCTCTGTGTAATCATTTAACGTTCAAGCTGTTTCATTGTCTTCATTGAACGTGTATCAAACATACTCCATCCCACAAGTGTCAGTAGTAAAGATAAAGGCGCGTGAACCTAGCTCAGTGGAATGTTTTTGTTTGTACGAGAACTTGATCACAGGAGGCTCTTTCCAACCCACGTGCTCGTGCCCGTGCCCTTCTCTGCACTGCAGATGTTTGTGAGATGGAGTAGAGCTCAACCATAGCGGCGAGATGTTTTGGTGGCGCCCTCCTGTGGTTCCCCCTTGTGACGTCATTACTTTGCAAACAACAAGTTTGATGGTGTTTGTTATTAGCATGGTGGAAGCATGAAATCATTGCGCTCTCAAAGGAACACTGCCGACACCGTCAAAATTAAAGTTCTTTCATTCCTCTTATTTCCGTCGATGATAAATCCCCTTTCCGATGTCACAGTCAGCGTTCGGCCAATCGTGGAAGGCCGACCACAGCGACGCTTTCGGTCGCGCACGGGGCTAATAGTTATTAGCGGCGAGATGTTTTGGTGGCGCCCTCCTGCGGTTCCTCCTTGTGACGTCATTACCTTGCAAACAACAAGTTTGATGGTGTTTGTTATTAGCATGGTGTAAGCTTGACATCATTGCGCTCTCAAAGAAACACTGCAAACACCGTCAAAATTAAAATTCTTTCATTCCTCTTATTTCCGTCGATGATAAATCCCCTTTCCGGAGGGCCCTGAGGGATGCGCTCTAGGGAAGAAGAAGGCTCATCGAACGTTGGGTTCACAGCTAACAAGCTCACCGCCGGATCCCGATTTCGGGACCCGACGATCCGTTAGAAACCCTGGACCCGACCCCCCATCTATCCCTGGAAGTCAACGGCATCGAAGAGGACCTTAGGCCCTCCCAGCCACTACACAGGACTCCCAAGCCGCGGGGAAGGTTCGACCCGCAAGAAGAAACATGGCGCTCGCAAGCCCATATTCAACGACGCAGGAGGAAGCTTCCGCCTCAAAGAAGGTAGGACTCGTTATTTCCGACGAGGACTGGGCAGAGTTCCAGGCATTCAGAGAAAGAAAAGAAGAATACGCTCGCATAGAGCTGAACAAAAAGAAGTACACCGCTTATGAAGAGCACGAAAAAGACATAGCAATGTTCTTGCAGAACAAAAACGCGTTCTACAACTACATGAACCAAATTTCCAGCGACAACACCGAGTCACAACATTTGACTCCTGGCACCGAAGCTTCGAGCCAGGGCACACAAAATCTCGCCGGAGGCAAAGGTATTGCGGCCCCCATGGAACAAGACAACCAAGATGGCACGTGGCAGCAATACACGAGACGTCGCCGACGCAACCGGTCCGATAAATCCACGTCACAGACACCCACGCACACGGTCGTCCTTAAGCCCGTGTGTCGCGAAGACGTTTACAACATTGCGAGCAAGAACATCCGCGACGCTATTACCAAGACCGGCGTAAGCGACAAGGAATGCTCAGTTCACACGAATGAACGTTCCAACACCATCGCTATCACCACGAAGAACCGTGAAGCCATCGACAAGCTCATGACAATAGGCAAAATCGACCTCAAAGGAAAAGCGCTTGAAATGAAGCCATACGTGGCAACCTCAAGCTCGCAAATCAAGGGAGTCATTTATCTGCGAGGATACGACAACGACGAGACTCCCGATTCGCTAACAAAAGAACTCGAGTGCAAAACCCACCAGATCTCCTCGGCCAGAATCATCGGCCAGTCAGGAAGAACGGTCCTGATTACCTTTGAAGGCCGGTCCCTACCAAACTACGTCCGATACGCCGTCGAGGCCTTTAGGGTAACCTTATACAGACCTAGGCCCTTGGTGTGCTATAACTGTCACCTCCTTAGACACAAAGCCGACGTCTGTCCTATAAATATCAAGCGCTGCAGCAGTTGCGGACATGAACACGACGCGTCCGAGAACTGTAAGCTGCAACCCAAATGTGTCAACTGTGGAGGGGCACACGTTGCCACGAGCTATGATTGCCCCAAACGCACGATCCCACCCAAGAAAGTGAAACTTCCAACACAAGAACTTGCAGAGTAACAGTTCCTACGCGAGTGGTCAATCAACGAAAACCTCGTCCCAACAAACACATTCGCCGGAGTTTCTGCAATCCTTTAAGAATTTTCCAACTCTGCCATCAGCCATGCAGCCCCTTAGCTCCAATGCGTGGAACTACCCTTTACATCAGAGCGGAGGAAGCAACACCAGCTCGGACGCGTCGTCTCCCTTGGGATGGATCGCGGAAGTACAAGCCACCCATGGCAGAATTGAAACGCTTGAAGGAAAAGTCGGATCCCTCGAAAGCAAGGTTGACAAGCTATGCGACCTCGTCTACGCACTCATCAGCAAACAGCATGGCAAGTAGCGCCACGGCGTCCAGACCCAAACCGCCACGCCAAAGAAAGAAAATAACCAACGTATGGGTCCTTCAGTGGAATTGCAGGGGTCTCCAACAAAAATTTTCGGAGCTTAAGCTCAGACTCGAAAAACTCAAAGACAAGGCTCCCAATGTTATCCTCCTCCAGGAGGCGAACGTGAAGAACCTCAAGATTCGAGGGTACAATGCTTTTCTCCAGCCAATGATCGACAGAAAGAATGGTAACTACGGACTAACAGTCACCCTCGTTAAAAAATCCCTACCGCAAACTCAGATCGATACCAAAAATGAATGCAACGAACATCGTGAGGTGGTTGGCACTCGGATTCGATGGGGAGACACGACCGTCGATGTTTTTAATGCCTACATTCGTCCAGGCGCCACAGAGCTAGACGACGCATGGATACGAAGACTTATAGACAGCCGAACCCCAACTATACTGGCAGGAGATTTCAACGCCAAGCACACAGAATGGGGCTACAACTCCAGAGACAACAGAGGCAAGGCCATTAAGCGTGCCTGTGAAAGAAAGGGGCTCGTTCTCCGCAACGAAAAAGGCATCACAACGAGGCTCGCACAATCTAGAAATCAAACGGACACTACGCCCGACCTCACGTGGACTTCGAAACAACTTAGAGCGAGCTGGTGTGTGCTACCAGATGCCATGGGTAGTGATCATTTGCCCATCAAAATTGTTCTTCCATTTAGTGTCGCACCAAAGAAAAAAGTATGTTTTATCAAGTGGGACGCTTTTCGCACCCACGTTCAAGATCTCAAAGACACTCCCCTGGCAGAAAGGATTGTCCAGGCGGTTAAGAAAGCCAAAACGGTTTACAAAGTGAAAGAAGACACGCCGACTCCAGACTTACATCTCGTGAACCTATGGGACACGAGACTCGAAGCTCTCATGAAGTACAGGAAACGCAAGACTTTAGGCAACAAGATTTCCCTAAACAAGGCGAGGGCTAAGGCAAAACGCTACGCCAACGAGCTCTGTCGAACAAAATGGAGAACACTATGCAACTCGTTTAACGAGAAGACGGGACTACGCAGGGTCTGGCGGACATACCGCGGCCTTGCGGGCAAGACTAAGGCACAAAACACAGGCAGCAACATCTCCTTGAAACTCAAGATCACAGAAGAACAACTTGCCGATCAGGCAGGAACTCTCTTCTTTCCGCAGCAGCATCCACCCCCGGAGGCCGAAATCTATCAGCCACTTCAAGTTGAAGACCCCGCACCCGAGAATTCACCATTCACCATGGGCGAGCTACTTGAGGCACTCACGGCAGCCAATACCAACTCGGCACCGGGACCCGATCAAGTCACAGTCGCGGCACTAAGAAACTTGCCTAAAGAACAACTTGAAGAACTCCTCCAAAGTTACAACGACATCTGGGACGGCGGAGAAATCCCGGCTGAGTGGAAGACATCAACGGTCATCCCGATTCCCAAGCCCGGAAAGCCACTCAACACCCTACAAAATCTCAGGCCTATTTCGCTAACATCGAACTTGTGCAAAATTCTAGAAAAGATGGTTCAAACGAGGCTTTCATGGATCCTCGAGACTCGAGGTGACCTGCATCCAATGCAAACGGGTTTCAGACCTGGCTTGTCCACCCAGGACAGCTTGGCAATGATACATCGTGACGTGTACGAGAAGCCCCAGTTCAAGAGACAACCAAGAACCGTAGTTGCCTTAGACATCAAGAAGGCATTCGACAGCATTCCTCACAAGACGGTCATCGAAGCAGCACAAAGACGCGGAACCGAGGCAACATGTTAAACTTTATTAAGTCGTTTCTCAAGGAACGAACGTATCAAATAGTTATTGGTGGAAACAGAAGCCCCTGGCGGCACAACAACACCGGCGTCCCCCAGGGTGCTGTGATATCCCCAACACTGTTCAACATGGCTATGGCAGACCTAGCGAACGCGTTAGATGCCATTCCCAACATCAACTTTTCTATATACGCGGACGACGTTACACTCTGGACCGTCAAAGGGATTGCCAGAAAGCAAAAAGAAACAATGCAAAAAGCCCTGAATGTAACACAGGCCTTTGCGAGACAATCAGGCCTCCATCTCTCGCCTGAAAAGACCTCCTTTATGATCGTCACAAAACACAAAACCACACGTTTCGACAAACAAATTCAACTTAAAATCGATGGAACCCCCATCCTAAAGGCCCCCAACCTCAAGATCTTA
The DNA here is from genome assembly GCA_013358835.2 of Ixodes persulcatus. Taxonomy (NCBI): domain Eukaryota; kingdom Metazoa; phylum Arthropoda; class Arachnida; order Ixodida; family Ixodidae; genus Ixodes; species Ixodes persulcatus. Next base: position 437,696 of record JABSTQ010011422.1, read on the forward strand.
GGCGTCACCTTTGAGCAAAATGGAGGAGCTGCGACCTGGATGAAGCAAACAAAAACCCAATGGTCGGATGGACTGAACCTACTTCGAAAGCTCACGACGAAGGCTGGGGAGCACAGGCAGATCTACTAAAGAGATTACACCGAGCCCTCCTCGTTTCGAAAGCGGTGTACGGCCTCAGCTACCTCCGACTTAATAGAGTGCAAGAAGAGACCCTCAATATACTCAACAGAAGCGCCATGAGAGTCATCGCGGGTCTTCCCAAGTTCACGCCTATCGCCAAGCTGGAGAAGGCTGCCCAAGTCAACAAGGTCCGAGAAATTGCCGACGAAATGGTGCTGGGACAGCTCAAAAGGCTCTCTCGCTCGGACCATGGTAGAGTCATCTTGCAGAAATTAGAAAAGGCCACGGACCTTGACACAACAACTATTGCAGCACATCCGCCGCCCCCGTGGGAAACTGAGGATGTCTCTACAAGTAGGCCAATCCCCCAAAACCAAGGAAAAGACCATAAGAAGAGGCGGCAGCACCAGAGTGAAGAACACCTAAAAAAGATTGAACAACTCGGAGGCGATACCGATATCTTCTATACCGACGCGGCCAGAAATGAGGCTGGACGCACATGCATCGCATGGAGCTCACCCACCCGCAGCAAAACATGGAGAGGAGAAACGTACAAGACGAGCAGCTCCAAGACGGCAGAGCTGTTGGCAATACTGCAAGCCGTCAAGGAAGCCACAGACAATCCCCAACGAGCCAATGTAATTATTTACACAGATTCGCAAGAAGCACTCCGTGAATGCAAACGATGCCGCTCGCAGAATGACATCGCGCTCCAAATACGAAGCGTTATTAAGAAATCAAAACCCTACGTCATCGTCGTTATAGACTGGATTCCGGGCCACGAAGGCATCCCGGGAAACGAGAGGGCGAACGAGGCCGCGAGGGCGCAGCTAAACGCATGTACCCTGCCCTCACAAGGCCACGATCCTCTCCTCGCACCTCAAGAACAAGCCGAAAGGCCTGACATACCACCTGACCCTGACGAGATAAAAAGAGAGGAGCGGCTTGCCCGAAAACTCAGGCTCATCTCCCTTCTTCCGCCAGATTCTTATCCGATCCCGCCGGAATACAACCGGTGGGAGGAGGTGAGCATCAGGCGGCTCCAAACAAATACGGCCATCACGCCCATCTGGCAGGCTAGATTTTATAAGCCTATAGACCCGAACGACCCAGGCATTGACCCCAACTGCGAATACAGCGGTGTCCCGGCAACATGTTTCCACCTCGTGTGGGACTGCGCTGAAAGTTCGCGGTATCGCGAAGCAGCGTGGAAGAAGCTTCCCCCACAGGCAAGAAGACCCACAACATATAAAGAGTGGACCCTTCCGGACCTCGCAAACCAGCACAGGAAGCAGATCCTCGACTCCCTGTTAGACTTTCTCCGTCTTTCAGGGGTGGCGAGGCATGTATTATTTATTTATTTATTTACAGAATACCTACATCGCCTCGTGGGCATTATCGTAGGGGGGGATCACGAAATAACAAATAACAGTGATTTTCACAAACAAGAAAAAAATACATCATTGTCTGAGATACTGACCAGCTCCTGTTGCAGCAGGTTCCAGTCTTTGATTGTTTGAACAAAAAAAGAACTACCAAAATTGTTTGTTTTATAACAGTACTCAAAAACCTTTTCAGAGTTATCGAACCGCGCTGACATGTAACTTGGTTTATACAAATACTCATTTCTATTAATGCCAGTTTCATTATAATAACCCCCTTTCCCCTTTCCTTTCCCCTCCACGTCACTCCAGATGATGCTACTCAAGAGGATGTGACGAATCCCCTTTGTACATATAATAAATACGTTTCGTATATATATATATCCCTTTCCGACTTCACAATCAGCGTTCGGCCAATCGTGGAAGGCCGACCACAGCGACGCTTTCGGTCGCGCACGGGGCTAATAGTTAGACGACGGAGCCATACAATGCCCGGTCGCAGATTTGGAGCGCGAGGATCTGGTAGCACAGAGCTTTTCTCGCACAGCTTTTGCAGTGACGAGGGCCCGAAAGATGATTTCCAAACCTGACAAGAAAAGAAGCGGTAGCGCGAGGAACGGGAGGGACACGAGCGGACATTGCATCACTCCGGAGATGTGTGCTTCGGCATCTCGCCGCAGCGAGGCTAACGTCACGTTGCTCCTCCTCTACCTATTGCTTTATTACCCAAGTATCAAGGAGAATGCAGGGATTGATATTCCACGCGCCACACGTGCACGCCTTCCCCGTATAAAAGATTCGAAGTAAATAACTAAAATAAAGCGTTGACGAACGCGCGTGCAAGATGCCATTAGTTTTAGGTATTTGCTTTAGAAAAGTTACTACTACTGATGCCATCACGGCAGCGCGTGGAACACCAATCCCTGCACTGTCCTTGAGCGGCGAGATGTCTTGGTGGCGCCCTCTTATGGTTCCCTCTCGTGACGTCATTACCTCACGAACAACAAGTTCGATGATGTTTGTAATGAGCATGGTGAAAGCCTGAAACCATAGCGCTCTCAAAGGAACACTGCACACACCGTCGAAATTGAAGTTCTTCCATTCCTCTTATTTGCGTCCATGAGAAAGCCTTTGCTGACGTCATAGTCAGCATTCGGCCAATCGTGGAAGGCCGACCACAGCGACGCTTTCGATCGCGCACGTCGCCAATAGACCCCGCAGACGACATGGACGAAAGTCTCTGCCGACACTGCTAGGTCGTGGCCTCAGAAAATCACGTTTTCTGGGACTGCATAAACATTTTGGAGAAAAAAGAAGAAATTTTACAGACAATTCCCGAGGATCAAAGACCCAAGAGCTTGGCGGAATGGACCAGACCATCCGGCTCACCCAAGCATCGAAAAGAACTATTCGACTCCCTCCTTCGGTTCATTAAGGAGGCTCACCTGACTCACTTCATTTAATCCCCATCCCCCACCCCAGGACAGCACCGACGGCTTAAGCCCAGCTGACCTGGCCCTGATGTTTCTTTTATCTTACTATTATTAAAGACATTTTCAAACAAACTAAACGTTCGGCACATGCGTGACGTCACCATAACTGTAATTCACAGGAGGCAGACGGCCGTGCATGCGAGGGATTGTGCCGTCTCGTGCTCTACACGCGCAGAGCTCCAGCGATGTTGTCGCACGTGCAGGAAGATTAAAGTTCCCTCGATGCATTGCGGCAGCGGTGGCGTAGTCAAACAGGCTGGTGAGATCGGTCTATTTCGGCGGCCGCTTCTCGTGGCGATCTGCCAGGCTTTGTCAGTATAAGGAGTATTCACTGGGCGCCATATTTGTGGGTGATGTCTAGAGCGCATGCTCTGAACGAGCCCACATTAATAGGCTGCTAAGACCGGCAATCTTGATGGTGTGGAATGCACGTTGCAAAAGAACCGGGGAAGCTCGCCATCAGCACGCGCTCAGCATTCACTGAGCGGCGAGAAGTTGTGGTGGCGCCCTCTTATGGTTCCCCCTTGTTACGTCATTACCTTGCAAACAACAAGTTCGATGGTGTTTGTAAATAGCATGGTGGAAGCTTGAAATCATTGCGCTCTTAAAGGAACACTGCCAACACCGTCAAAATTAAAGTTCTTTCATTCCTCTTATTTCCGTCGATGATAATCCCCTTTCTTACGTCATAGTCAGCGTTCGGCCAATCGTGGAAGGCCGACCACAGCGACGCTTGTGTTCGCTCTCGGGGCTAATAGCTGTGTGCACGAATGCTGAGCGCGTGCTGACGACGAGCTTCGACAGTTCTTTCGCCACGTGCATTCCGCACCATCAAGAGTGCCGGTCTTAGCAGCCTATTGATGTGAGCTCGTTCTGAGCATGCGCTCTAAACAGCACCCACAAATATGGCGTCCAGTGAATACTCCCTATTAGCAGCGAGATGTTTCGGTGGCGTCCTCGTTTGGTTACCTTTCGTGACGTCATTATCTTGTGAAGAACAAGTTAATGGTGTTTGTAATGAGCATGGTGAAAGCCTGAAATCATAGCGCTTTCAAAGTAACACTGCCCACACCGTCGAAATTAAAGTTCTTACATTCCTCTTATTTGCGTAGATTTGATATCCTTTGCTGACGTCATAGTCAGCATTCGGCCAATTGTGGTAGGCCGACCACAGCGACGCTTTCGATCGTTCACGTCGCCAATATTATACATAGCTTGCACTGACGTCACCCAGTACCCAGCAATGGCGTCCTTTGCACGTGCGGCCAGCCTTCTACAGAATAAAGAGCACGATGCGAGACGCTCGAGGAGGCGCGTGCAAACCTACCTTCCACTGCATTAATGGGACGCTTAGTACCTGGGAATGGCGACTAGAATGACGTCACGTGAGAACTATGTATAAACTGCGCTTCAACGGCGTTTGCATTTTTTTTTGTAGTTTCCACGTGCTCTCGCGTTCCGCACCAGAGCAGGCACGCTTCTAGATGTGTGATAGTGTGAGAAGCTGTAGTTTCTGCTGGCCAAAAAAGTCCTAACAAGTACCTTTTCGCAGCGCCACATGCGCAACGCAGAAGGCCTAGAGCCTAGACTCCTTTCATCACTAAGTTGACAGGGCGATGGAAGCTGCGGGTTCGTCAAACCATAGCCTCCTCTATATTCACAATGCCTGGCAGTTCGACGACGGAGCCAAAGAGTGCACGGTTGCAGATTTGAAGCGTGGAGATCTGGTAGCACAAAGCATCAAAGAGCCATATCTCACAATGCTTGGATTTGGGCTAGTTGGTTTGTCATTCTGATGTATACTGCGCTGCGAAGTTACACTTAACACATAAAGACAAAAATTACGAGCGCATTCCCCAGTACCTCATGTTCTAACTGTCTTTCATATCATATCGTAATTTTTGTCTTTATGTGTTAAGTGTAACTTCGCAGCGCAGTATACATCGGAAGCCATATCTCGGGGAACCTGGACGTCAGTGCGCAGCTTTTTCAGTGGCGAGGACCCGAAACACACTTGTGTGCTCGAGAGAAGTGTGTTTTGGCGTCTCACCGCAGCGGGGCGCCAGTCACGTGGCTCTCCTCTCATTCGTTGTCTGCCTCTCCACCTTTTCCATTTCGGAGGCCGCTTCTCGTGGCGATCTGCCAGGCATTGTCAGTATGTGGGAGGCTACGGTCAAACCCACGACCGGCTTTATCGGGGCGACCAGGTCACTCGATGCAGCGCTAGTGCGCCGGATTTGCTTTTGCTTATTTAGTATTTCTGAACTGCCACCGCGCTTTCTGGCGCTGTAGCTTAACACACTAGCAGACGCTTTCGCGTGTGTATCTGTGTGTGTCCGCTCCACGAACGGCGACGTTTTTAGGATAATCGGCTGCATTTTAAGGACTTTTCTCATCGTTACTGCGATTGAGCGTTCGGTAAAGAGCTACAAGCTGATTCAGATCGCATTCTACCCTGGTCAAAAGACAACAGACTTCTTCTAAACTTAGACCAAATGTGCTACCATGCGCATCACTGCCTCGCGCCAACCTTCGACCCTTCCAACACTTTTCCTGAACCGAGTGGAGATCCCAAGAAGAACGCATATCCATATCCTAGGTGTCATCGTCGACCAATATTTCGATTTCCATCGCTACGTCCGAAACGTTGTTTCCGGGGAAAGGTGACTCTTTGGCTTCGTCATTCGGTCCACAAAAGAGCCAGTCCCGATGTGCCCAGATTGCTGTACACAGCACTGGTGTTGCCCATCATGGAGTTTTGCTGCTCGGTGTGGGATTCGGCAACCAGGCAACTTGTTGCCTCCCTCGAGTTGGTGCAACGTCGCGCTTCCTACCTTATTATGAGGCGCAAACTTGGCCCCCGAACACCATCCTATCGAACACTGTACCTCCTCCGTTCAGTCGGCGGGGGCCCGCTTCAACATCGACGTCAAGTAGCGACTACACGGATTCTAGCTACTTTTCTGCTACCGGACTCCTCGCTTCTTTTTGCCTCCTCCCTGCGGCGTACTCGCACTGGTGGACTGCAGCCCCTTTTAACCCTTACACTTCGTCACTAGAACTCCTTCGCACCCCGTGCAGTGCAACTTTGGAACCCTCCCCCCCCCCCCCCCCCCCCCGCCACGCCAGTCACCAGTTCACCACCAATCGACAGTGTCTCACTTCGAACATTCCCCGAGGGCGTCACAGCCCACCTGCGGAGCATCTGACTCGATCTTTTATTCCGATCCCGGGAATGGGCTCCAACAGGCGGACTAGATGCACCATCCTGTACGCTCGTACACAATAGTGATGCTCAGCACACAATTCTAACTATTCTGCTCGAGAAAACTATAATATAATGATTCATTTTAGCCTATTCTATACACACTATGTGCTAGCATTAGCGCCTGCCTATTAAATGCGACAAAAATCATCTGAAACCAACGTTATTTCCACACGCTCCCATTACCATCCATAGGGGCCGTAGCGCTTTTGGTGTTGAGCAAGGGCGGCGCCTAGGGGAACACTCGGTCCCTCCAAGCCGTTCACGTGATATTTCTCCGCCCGCGCGTCCCATAAAGAAACGCGGAGTTAAAGGGATACTGAATCAAAGAATTTTGTGCCCATAATAAGTGGCGCACGTTCTTTCCACGTGCCAGCAACCGCCGGTGTACGCGAGCACACGCAAAGAAAATGACGTCAAAGACCTCCATTCGTGCTTAAAAGGACAGTGAAATGCATGCTTCGGGCCAAAGGAGAATAAAGACAGGCTTTTCATCTTTACAAGTGAAAGCTACGTGCTTGTTAGACCAATTAATCGCTTACCTTTTACACCAGACACCACTGTGTAGATGAAAAACTTGTCTTTATTCTCCTTTGGCCCGAAGCCCATACATTTCACTGTCATGTTAACCGCGAATGGAGGTCTTTGACGTCATTTTTGTTGCGTGTGCTCACGCACACCGGTGGCTGCTGGCTCGTGAAAAGAACGTGCGCCACTTATTATGGACACTAAATTCCTTGGTTCAGTATCCTTTTAAGGCTCGCTCACACAGACCCGTTTTCTTACGTTGCGTTACGAGAAGTCACCGAGAAATCTGTGCTTGGTATTAAGCGTGGCTACCAATTCAAGGAGATAGCCTGGCACGCGACATTCGAGACACGAATGTTTCGGTGACGACGAGCTAGGACGGGGAGTTACCGTGGTGACCAAGGACACAAGGCTGGTCGTAACTAAAGTCACTGGATCCTGGGAAAGTAACGCCAAGCTCCCCGTGTGGTCGCCATCTTGGTTCGTAAAATGAGCAATTTCTCCTTGACCCCTCCGTTCTCGGTGAGCCGATCTAGATTCGCTGGTGACGGGTAGCTTTATGAAGTCGCTTTTTGTATACCGAGATTTTGCTAACCACACACCGGCGAAACAAGCGTACACCTTCGTACCACCACCAGATGCTGTGTCGGTGCGTGGAGGCACTGAAAAATAAGTTTACTGTATTGAAATACGTAAGAAGAACAATATAATTGTAAGAGATCCATGGAGATGGGCATGATTAATAAGTTGATTGCATACAGAGTGCCAAAGACTCTTATATTGGCGAGGAAAGCTTCCAGTACGATGATGCTCCATGGTAATCTTGGCGCGACTGGTTTAGAACGACCCTCTGAAAGCTTTGAAGATTTAAATGGACCAAGATGGCGATTTCCATGGCAACATAGACCGATTAGCCAATCGCCTTGCGATGTTTGGGCCGTCTGTTAGTATTCGTTTGTGTCCGGCTAGCAGGTAGGGAAGGCAATGGCGCTACCAGCATCCAGTGACTTTAGTCGTAACGTAACGTAAGGAGTTGAGCTCGGTTCAACATTTCACACAGCATCGTTTTCTTACGTTAGGTCTAAGTCACCGAAACATTCGTGTCTCGAATGTCGCCTGCTAGGCTATCTCCTCGAATTGGTAGCCACGCTTAATACGAAGGACAGTTTTCCCAGTGACGTTTTGCAACGTAACGTAAGAAAACGGGTCTGTGTAAACGAGCCTTAACCTGGTCGCCCGTAACACGTGCCCGTAATAAAGCCGGTCGGAGTCAAACCTATCAATCGCCTTTTTTTCATCACTTTACTCCGCCCTCTGCGCGTGGGTAGAGAGCCTAGGTTGTAGAGAGGGTCCGTCTCAAACCATGAGGAGCGTTTTCAATAGAATGGCGGACGCCTCCTGCAAAGGTTGGCCATAAGTGCGCATGCGCTGCGTTGTCGTCTAGCGAGGAGGAAAACGGGCGAAATGGCTGAGACGCTTGCGGACGACAAACGCGCTCGTCACCTCCTCGCAGCTTGTATTGCAAACGCGGTCCATAAACCACGTGACCCTGATCGAGCAGCTGAAAACTGTGATAAGCGCAGTCACGTGGCGATCAATCGACGACTGATTTGCTCAACGAGCACATAGCTTCCACTGGCCCGTCAACTTAGGGATGAACGGAATATAGACATTTTCATCACTTATCACCCGGCGTAAAATGCCGAGTCACTGAGATGTGGACGAATACGCGGTATCTGTTCTACAGCACAACCAACGGAGCTACAGCACATGCTCAGAAGGCGTTCCCCAGCCCCGCAGACAAAGAAGACAGCACGCAGAAGACGATTTTTGGAAAGGTATATTACAGCTGTCGCTCTACAAATGGTTGGCTCTCCCCTAAAGGAAGCTGTGATCGCCGGCCCAGCGGCCTGCTTGAAAATGTAACGTGACCACAGTTCTTTAAACATGGCCGCCTCCTTGAAAGCTCGCACCAAGCAGCAACACCGCTCAGTAATCCGGTTTTCGAGCGCAGAGGGCGAAACGCCCGGGGATAGCCATCGTAAGATGTTGAAGCAGTATGGAATCCCCTGTATGTCACTTCTACAGGTGTACATTTGTACAAAACGTTTCAAATCGGAAAGTCAAGTCTGATCGATGCCCCTCGCTCCGGTCGGGCTCGTATATCGACGACGCCGCACTCAGTATCAGGAATGGAACGGCTTGGACTTAAAACCGCCGTATTCATATCAATGAAATGGCTGAAGAATTGGACATTAATCATGGCTCGGTGCACTACATCATTCATGATATTTTATAGAACAATAAAGTATCCGCCAGGTGAGTACCAAGACAACTTAAGCCAGACATAAAGGAGCACCATGTGGGTGTGGGCGAATTGCTTTTAATCTAATTATAAATAAATTTCGGTTATTTTTTTTACTCTTCCTTGTAGTATACTTCATGTTCTACCCCTTCTATATATATAAGTACGTGACGGTCGATGCTGGAGGCTTTCTATGGAAATACTATCCGGATATGACTCAACGTACCGGCTTTGTCAAAGAAAATATTTGCTGCGGGTGATTGCCCTATTTAGCAACAGGCGAACAAAAGGGCTCTCTGTCAAATATTCAGACTATATGTCATCGATTCTGCACAACGACCAGTTAAACGAGGTTGGTGCTAAGTTGTGCAAACCTCCCTGGGCACCGTCTGTTGCAGACGCTGCGGGTCGTCACAGTAATCGTTCCATTTCCACAAACGTGCAACACTTTACTATTTACACCGCTGAGAATAATACATCGACATTCGAAAGCTTGCAAGGCCAAAACGTTCAATCGTTCACGTTCATCGTCGTCGTTCTTCTCTTCTTTCTTTTCCGTTTTTTTTCGTACGCACGTGCCGGGGCAGCTTAGCAGACTTCTTTCTTTTCTGCTTCTACTCCCTGTTCGTCTAACGCCAACAGAGGTTTATTCGACGTTAGTTGCAACACACTCCCCACCGAATGGGTTCGAACCCATTCTAAGTTTCAGTTACTTCTATTGGATAAAGCAATTGTACCGGTCGTTTCAGTAACAATCCCCTGTTTAAACGCACGACACATGAACGAATCTTTCCATCCCGACCCAAAAACACTTGTTCAATCCTGCCCATCTTCCACAGCAAACGCGGAAGCTGCTCCTTAAGCTTGTCGTGGGAAAGCACCCCAACCGTTTCTTCGGGCCATTCGGTTGCTGGAAGCTGTAACCAACTTGGTCCGGTCTACCAGACCGGACTTTCAGCCCTCGGGTCATCAAATCTGCGGGATTCTCCTGGCAGATCGATACTTTAGACCCATGTTGCGGATAAAAAAAAACAGGGCGCGGGATGGCCAAAAAAACATGCTTTTCGTGTAATGCTCGTCAAATTATGAGGCGCTGGAGAAATTCAGCCTTCTGCGTTAAGTCCTTATTTCGAACTCTTTTTGTTCGCCTTCCGCCCATTGAAAAGCATGCGGGAAGGGCCTTAGAACGCACCTGGTATCGCTGCGCCGCAGCGTTCTTCCGCACGTCTGCTTTCCTCGCCATCACCATGGCAACGAACGCCGAATGAAAGGAAGCACGCACGGTACCGCCGCGTGAAGCCAGCAACAGCTGACGCCATTTTACGAACGCCGTCTGCTAGCCAAAGCCGAACGCGGTATGTCAGATCAACCGCCTCCGCCGGTGCTCGATCACCTTGCGCTGAAAGCGTCTATACTAAATATTCATTGTTTTTTGCTTCACTTCCAGTTTTACGATGAGAGATGTATTATATAGCCTTTACGCCTCGCGCTATACGTTTTGCAGTAATGAGTTTATCGGGGCCAAACCACGGCCAAAGCAAATCTGGCGAGGGAAAGTCTTACCGGGAGATTCAAACTGACGAATGAAACCCTATCTTCACCTTAGACGTTATGCACGTCGTCAGAACATGGTAATGCTTTAATAACTTATTTAGCGGTTTTTTATAATAGTCAGTCCAAAACAGAAGGTGTAACAGAAGCTACAGTTCTCAAACTCACGAAACACGACAAAGAGTAAGCACCATTTTGTGCACGGCACTTAACAAAATATGATTAGTCATGGTAACTCTATATCTTGGACATGATAAGTGTGTGTGTCCAGTCATACGCAGTATTTTTTAGTGTACTCACCCTTACGAAAATGGCATATCTGGACTTATATAAAAAAAATAGATATGGTTATATAAAAAATTGGGCAGATCTGGCCAAATCAAGTAAATCAGTTTATATACGCCTTATCAAGCCAGATCTGCCCAATTTTTTATATATCCATATCAGGGCAGATATGTCCCAATCAGGTAAGGCAACCCTGATATTCAGGGTGTTTTTTTTTATTCTTGTAGATTTGGTTAAAAAAAAAGCCATGAAAGCTACACTCATGCGGTGTGTGCGAGTGAGTGCCCAGCGGGACATTATGTGGGTGGTTAATCTTTGAAATAAGTCGGCTAATGATTTCAAATTCACTACTTAATTTTGAAATTAGTGAAAATAGACATATGGTTCCAATTAGAAACTTGCTGAACGTCGTCCAAAATCCCTAAATCAGTCATTTTCAAAAAGACTTTCAGCGCGTGAGAAAGTTACCACTCGTGGAGCAGGTAAGGCTAGCGGTTTTGGTCAGGCGCCCGCGCAATTTTTCCGTCTCTTATCTAGCCACAGCGGTCCACGAGTGGTAAATTCAGCGCACAACTGCGCTTCGCACGCGCTCAAAGTCTTTCTAAAAATTACTGATTTATGGGTTTTGGACGACGCTCAGCAAGTTTCTAATTGAAACCATATGTCTATTTCCACTAATTAAAAGTAAATTAGTGAATTTTAATTAATAAGTCGACTTATTGCAAAGATTAGCAAACTATACAATGTCCCCCTCGGCGTATAACTCACTCGCACAAACCGCATAAGTGTAGTTCTCACGGCTTCTTTTAAAACAAATCTGCAATAAAAAAATAAAAAAAAAACACCCGGTATTCAGGCATTGCACGTACATCACATCATGACGTCGAACACCGGTATCCACCATGCTGGTGGTTGACTCTTCGACCCTGCACAGCGAGAGCAATGGTAAATTGTGCCGCGCTCGGCTGTAGCAATGACCCGGTATTCCGACGATCGTCCGAACGTTTCGTCGGCATAAACCGCGAGACAGAATGTCCGTCAAGTTAGAGAAAGTACGAGCGGCAGGAGAGGGATACGTCCGCGGATTACCGAGTTTGCGGCACGCATCTCATAGCGGCGAGCAACTGCACTTTTCTACCGTTGTTTGCGTTCGCGCACGTTTTTGCATCGGCTTTTGCCCATTAGTGGTGTAGATGCCCCTTGCCTTTCGTTACATAACGCCGTTTCCCCGCTTCGAGCGATTGTCGCGCCGCGAACCCGGCGATCGAGCGGCGGCGGCCCCGTGTGCAAGCTAGCCGAGACGCCGCCGTCAGGGGATCGGTTTGTGCCGCCTGCGAGACGGTAACCTTTGCAAGGAGCGAAAGTATGTAGGCAAGCCGGTTAGGAAACATCATAATATAAACCCTGAGCCAATGAGAGTTGTACGTTATTTGATTTATCCTTATCTCAGGGTTTAGATGATGACGGTAACCTAGCGTTGTTTACCAGTACTTCGCAAAATCGTAACAATCTTTCTACAAGCGACTCGTAAAGCCGCTCCTCAAATTTTAGAACGCGCAATTAAGATTTTTTGTTGTTGTTATTCTTTTTGGCGACACGTCAAAACTTTGTCGGCGGGATATCGTAACTTTCTGCTCGTAGCGCAATCGCACCAATGCCGAAACATTCTGCACAATTATTCTCCCGGCTGCCAGGAGATAGACACGGCCTAATTCTAGAGGTAATCTGGAAGAGTACCTTTAGGAAAACGATCTATTGTCGCGAAGTAGGTTGCAGCGCACTTACGATGACGAGACGAGACTTGAAAGGTAATCCGAGATAGATGTCGACACGGCCACGGCGGAATCACCACTCAAACACAAAAACGAGAAGGAAGGTGTCCGTGACGATTCAACACGATGTAGCACAGGCTGTCATTTCTAGAACCGACATAAAACGCATCACAAAACTTCTTGGGCTTCTTTGAAGGAACCGCTTGCAGAAGCAGAAATCCGCAGCAGCCACGAGGGGAAAAACACCAAACTAGAATTTTAGATCCGGGCCAACGCATTCTTTTTTTTTTCTTTTTTTTTCCGAGATTGCCAACGGCTAATGTGTCATCCTCGTCACCACGCTTTCAGCTTAGGGAGAGAGAGAGAAAAGGAGAGAAAGAAAGGCCAAAACGGAAGTCCACAAACAAAAGCGTTATCTTATGGGGCATCAACGCGCGGGTTGTCACTTGTACCCAAGGTTGATAGTGCAGTGAATGCTATGTGTGGCCTTGGGCTCCAGGCAGGTGCCGTGTTCTGCTTCATCACCAGCTTCTAGACTGTAGTCACGTGACCCTAACCGGAGACACGATTGGCCTGAAACATGCATAGCGTCTACCCAGCTGTCAATACCGAGTGAACATACAGCTCTATGAAGACCAACTTTTGAACTTCCAAAGAAGCTGTCTATCTCGAAAGTGACCCGAAACGATGCGAGTTTGAAGATACAATGTTTTACGCCGTATAACCCACATCATAATATAAAATGAAGAAATAAGCGCGACCATTTTTTTTTGCGCACGATGTCCACAAATAAATAAATAAATAAATATGTATATATATTTTTTACCAATAAATTTAAAATTATGTGTACACTGTTAGATTCGCGTTTTTAAATTTCAAATTTTTTTACGAAAGAGTTGCACATAAAATACACCACGGACAGCTCATCTTCCGACTTTCAACACACGATGAATCGCAGACGCTCGCAAGCGGATGGTTACGTTGCTGCGCGAACGGTTTTTGAAAGATGCTGCGTAGGGCGCGCGCAACGGCTTCGCAGGCGTTCGAAGGAAAAAGGATTCGGGACGACGAAGTAGCGTCTTAAATCTTCAGTAAGCTAACGGTTCATGTTTCCCCACTCAATTTAGCGGGGAAACACGAACAAAATTAGTTTCACTGCTAGATTTAGCGGGAAAATGTTCGTCAAGTGACATAAGCAATTCAATTTCTCGCTAAATTTAGCGGGGCGGTTACTCGATGGCGACGCCGAAACAGCTTGACTCGGATACGGGCGCCTAAGTGCTGCGATCTCAAATCCATTATTTGATTAACTCGCTTTCTGATCTTATAAGCACTTCGTCATAATGTCACACGTCAAACATACAACCAAATTTCATTTGTCTTTCAATCTTCAAAATGCGCAATTGGTTAATTGGTCCAAATACCTGGAATAACTTAAGTTTAACGATTTCAACAATAATTTACCAACTATATGAGACTCATGCAATATAGATCAATAAACTAGTGTCTTGGCGAGTACATATGACTTATTGCTTGCACGACCGAAACGGGCCCATATATCATTATCAGGGGCAATATTTGCACGCGTATCTGGCGAGATATATCCGTATTTACGCACTTATACGGCCGCATCTAGCAGTATTTGCCCACTTATATGGCGATATCTGGGCGTATCTGCTCCCATATATAGCGGTATATTTCCCGATCTGACTACTTATATTATCATATCTGGGCGTATTTAAAATATATCAGGCACATATCTGACATTTTCGTACGGGCAAGCTTTCTTTTTCGAGAAGGCGCAGCAGTGCTCACAGACGCTTAGAGTATGGGGGTTTCTGCCCCCCTAGCTTTCACGAGGGCGATGAAAACTGATTTTTGGCGAAAATGGTTGTCCGAGTGCTCCTCAGTGTTGCCAGATGGTCGTACAACAAACCGCCAAACGGATGCAGGAAATAACCCAAATGTAGCAAAAGCCACTTAAATTTGATGTTATCTAGAAAAAACATCATAATTGACCTATGAACTTCCAGATATATACGGTGCCCAAAACTTTCCCTCAAACTAGCAACATTTCCCTTATTCCCACACAGACCTGAATATTACCTTAATCTGAGAAATTTCCGTCGGGTTGGCAGCCCTGACTCATTCCCAAGCCGTGTGCGCGTCTCTCCGTGGCCTAGTCAGGGGCGTGTCTGGCTCGCAATCGAGGGGTCGTGGATTCGAATTTCACCTAAAATTCTTACAATTTTTTTTTCTTTTAAGGCAAATCAATTACTTTATAAATTTAAATCGTTTGAGGCATGCTGTGACCTTTAATTCGCATTACAGGTCATGTGTTAATCCTTGCATTCCACGCATGACGTCACGTTTCACGTGAGCGTTGAGGGTTGTTTGAAAGTCCCGCGCGAGGTCATGTGGCTCTGACGTCATCACCCTATCGACCAGTCAAGATTTTCTCGTCACGTCGCCACCGACTCCGGCTTTTCTGCGACACGAGCTCCTTAACGCTAAAACCGTTAAATGTTACAGAGTTAGTGACTGCTAATATTGGCAACGAGGCAGTCAGCACTTACGGAGGGATGCTTGACGTTTATGCAGGGGACATCAGGTAAGGCGATTCGTCCATAGCAGCATACATAATCCCTGATATGGACTTAAGCTGTAAGAATGGACTCGGTATCTTCTGCAGCTCAATAACAGCAGATCTAATAGCTGCGTGACTTGCCCTAAAACAACTGCCAGAACACTTTATTTACTGTTTCTCAGACTATTTATTGACTCGAATAGCGCATACACTAATAGAACAAGACTTCCCGCAAAAATCTTCGTAATCTATCACAAAAGGCAACCTATACGGTGATCAAACTTTACTTTAAATTACCATCCCACTTAGGAATAGTAAGAAAAGGCAGACGATCTTGCGTGAACAGCCCAAAAAAGATACCTTCCCAATACTTTTCCTACGCAAGCACAACTGCTCAAACTCTTTAATCTATTCAGCACCGAAGAAAAGCGGGCCTTGAGCAGCCGTGATTCCTTTTATGGGATGTTAATTCATCATCTTATTTTAAAACAAAAACTCGGCATGTACCGCTCGGCGTGACAAACAACCCAAACAAGTGTTAATGGGTCACAGAAAATGAGGACTAGCGTGTGCCATAAAAGCTTTGTCGACTACAGAAATGTATCGATATAAAATATTTTTGGCAATGCAAGGTGAAGGAGTACTCTAGTTTCTCAACAAAATTGAGACATCTCCCATACAATGTTTTGGAACTCCGTTCAAATTTCGAGCTGAACTGAGCAAGCAGTGACTTCTGTTGTGTTCCAAAACTTGCTCGGGTGAATCCGAATCACTCCAGCGGGTCATATTACGTCGCAGCACAGACAGAACAAGGATCAGTGGGCGCGGGCAGTTTTTAGAGTGCCAGGGTACAAAACTTTTCCTGTGGAATGATGTTAAAGTTAGGAAAGCCAAATTAAAGTGGAAATGTCTAGCCTAATAAGCAGGAGCGAAACGTTCAGCCTAATTAAAAAGCTTAAGCCGAGCCGAAACTTAAGCTGAATTGAGCGTCTTGTCGAATTGAAACGTCTAGCCAAATTGAAGCTTCAGTCAAAATGACACTGCAAGCGGATCAGGATAATACTGTACCCGGCGACCAGTGATTGGTGTGCCCTTCCTTACGTTTCATTCTTCTTTGTGAATTCACACTTAAGTTCCCTTGCGCAAAAGACATTTCAGTTCTTGAAAATAATACAAGGACTGATGCCATTTGTCCAGTACCGCGTTTATAAAACAAAAAAAGTGGATGCATCAACAGAATTACACAAAATCCACGTCCCCGAACTAATGCCAAGTTTTAAAAGTACCAATTTAAAACGTAGTAAAGGTAAGTAATTTAATTTGACTACATGTTTTTTGTTTGTTTTTTTGTAAATAACCGTAGTTGTAGCGAGATGCATTGTAAACGAGTCAGCTGTAAATGTATATCATTCGTGCTCAGGTAAGTATAGGTAACTATAATAATTACATTCCAATCGTAACGTTTACAGGTTATCCACAATTCGACAGCGTTACATACATTTGAGAAAACGAGTGAAACGAGCAACTGGACACCGCTTCTCTCCAGGGTTTACTAAATCTTTTTTTCTGCGTTCCGCGAATTTGTAAGGGCACGACGAGCAGCCCAGACGTGAGCGCGTAAGACGTCCTTATCCCTCTCGCGCCAATAATTACGGCGCTCCGAGCCGCACGGTGCTTTTCTTCCGTCTCGGTGACAGCTCGGTAATTTGGGGAAGGGGGCAGTATGCGCCAAAATCCGAAAGTGTTGCAACAGCGCGCCGCGTGGTCGGGGAGGCCCAGCCGCGCCTTCGACGCACGAACACGCTTCCTCGTGACTTGTTCAACTAGGCCTCGCGGAATGAGGGTTGCCAGCAGAGCATCCCTCCTGTCAATCAACGCGCGGTTCCCGACGCCCGTGTTTGCAAATGCTTAAATTGTAGGTTAGCCCATCTACAGCGGATGACGCTGATGCTACCCGCACGCGCGTGCACAAACGGGGACTTGGTGATGTTTGCGATCGAAACGGGAAATGGAGGGTTGCGCAACGCCGTGTCCGACTCTGTGTTTACCCGCACGCCCCAGGGAGAGGGTCCGACCTCGCGGATCTGTGATTTGGGGGACGTAGTGGCTGTTTTGTTCCGGAGCTCGGTTCTTGTCTCTGTTATGTGTCTGGGTGTGTCTTCCTGATTACAAGGCTGAGCTGCCCAACGCTGACTCTCCGAACGGTTGACTAGGCTTCTGTGCAGCCCTGATCTCAGGTATCAGGCCGGCTCTCGAGCCGCGGAACCTAGTAGTTTAGAAGAGAGCGCATGTTCGACTAGCATTGCGAAATGTGAGCTTCTTTGTTTCACATTTTATTCCCAAGCGCGTGATGTTGTGTAAGAACCAAGCCTGTTTTTTTTATTATCTTTCGACGCTCAGCAATCTTTTACTCAAGTGATTAATTCTTGAACCTAAAAATCTAATGGGCTTGGAAGTTACCGTCACAAAATGTCTAGAAAATCGGAAAAAGAAATAAAGCGGTAAATGTGAGAGATAATGACCGGTTTAAAAATGTTTTCAAAATAGAACTGTGTCTTTTGTTAGTGCCGCGGTCAAAGGGATTTTGTGTCCGCCGATGGAGTTCCCAAAGAGCAAGGAATCATGCATTGATAAGCACAAAAGCACTCATGGAAAGTCCAGTCGCCGCATATTCAACGTAAACGTTAAAGTTCCGTTGAAAAACATTTTAAATACAGTGAAAGTAATCTTCTAAGTGTGAGGTTCCGCATCGATTGTTGAAGTCTGGGTAAAGATAATTAACAAATTACACCAGATCGCAGACGTCCTCGAAGCGCTTGTGTTGCAGCGTGTAGAAAATTTAGGTACGTTCCGCCGTCTACCGCTTCTTAGACACTAAATAATTTTCATTACTCTCCAATTCCATCCGTCTTAAAGCACTTTTGTCAAATCACAAAGAAATGACGGCTTCCTCCCATTAAAGCGGTACTCCGACGATTTTTCGTGCTTCAAAAACTAATTATATATTCGGAATCATCGGCCATTCCCCTTTTTGGTATTCTATTTAGTATCGCGAAATTCAGAATAGTTATTGTGAAATCGGCAGGTCAAAATCATGCCAAAACGAATATTCCAATAAACCATGTTGAATTAACCTGAGACTGGGGTAGAGAAGAAACATCAAAACGTAGAAGGGACAGAAAAATAGACAGGACGACGTCTCAAACTCAGCTAACTCGTTTATTTAGTCCACCTGCTTATATAGTCTCAATCTCAAGGTCACCTCCACCAACACACCAAAAAAAAAAAAAAAGAAGGATGAAGTCTATACAGTTCAAGCGCCACAGTCTCCATATATTTTTTTTCTCCATATTAATATTTTTTTCTATTCCAATAAGTCCGCGCTTTTCAGTGCCGTGACCCCAGGGGGAAGGCAGGCTTGCAGGTTGAGCGGGCAGTCTAAAATGTGACTGTGCCGAGGGCATTTGTTTCGCGTTGCTGCGCGGGTGCCGGAGCGAGCTTCCAAAGCATTCATTTGACACCATGAGACTGCTTGTAATCAGTTGGGAACAAAGCCTACAGTTCAAAAAGTGAACTCCTGCCTGCCGCTGACTTCACGTTTTCAATGTTGCCAGAGAGAATTTCACTTTGAAAAAATTCGGCGAGGATGAAAATTGTAAATTCATTAAATTGTGTTCTTCGTCCATAGGTGGCACAGATTAATTTCCGCAGTTACTACTTGGCCAAAGACTAAAAATCTTTGCACCGCCCCTATTAAGTCTTTCAAACACTTGATGTTTCATTTTTAGGCATCTTCTAAGCAATTGTCTAAAATATAGACTGGCTTATGAGAGCGAAACATATCTAATATATAGCTCCCAAAAAATAAAAATAACAAACCGCCTCTTAAAATGAGCCGATTTGACTCCACAACGGAGGCCCCACCACACAACACCAAAACATTTAAAGGGGCCGTGCAACGATTTTCGGACTTCGGCGAATGAATTGCGATGATTAATCTGTGTCACCCATGGAACGAAGAACGAAAAACGTATTTTCTTGAGCGAACTAACTTTTATCTAAAAAAAATTAAAAAAAACGAAGGTCAAACTGCCACTCAACTCTCACGTCGTCTATCGAGCGACGTACCCAAGGAGACCACCTGGTTTCCCGTTGGGTTCTCTCTTCGGAGACACCAGTCGCTTCCTCCGCCATTGTCGACTTGTCAATATCGTCGAAGGTCGCGGCAAGCGACCGACGCAAAAGACGGTTCGCCACGAGGCTGACGGCGAGTGTAGCAGCGGAGGGGGACAGGTTTTGTTGACTTCAGCGTGTCCCCCAGAGACGTGTCATCGTAGTTCCCGTGACCGCCACACGCGGCTGCAGATCAACAAGAATTTTTTTTCTTTTGTGATTACGCAGAGGAATACACAGTTCTCATGGACGTCACAGCCGGGGCTTATGGGATATGTCAGCGCCATTACCAGGTACTGGCGTAGTTTCGGTTTCGGAATCGGCGCCGGCAACGTTGGCCGCTGCTGCGCGTCGCTACGGCGTTTGCGGCGCACCCACTGCACGTGTTTTTTCTTCCGGTGTACGGCCGCGGTCGCAGTGACGCAGTCATGCCGATGTGCGCGATGTTCGGCTGCCGAAGCAGAAGCAAGTAATCTACACATCAGAGTAACGCAGAGCCAAATCTAGGGTTGCACCGTTTGCCAAATGTGATAACGCGACAGTGTGTGCTTACAAAGCTGCTGTCAGAGAAACGCCGGAACCTCTGGCTTGCTCGCTTACATCGGAAAAATCTTTAGAACCTGAACAACACCCGTGTCTGCGGTCGGCACTTCATTACCGGTAAGAAATACGTTGCTCAACTGTACGTGGAGTGTTGGATGTTTCTTTTTTCACCCTATGCGCATTGCCATAGCGGCCGAGGCAGTATTTGGTGTCTGGTAGGTTCACGCTGCAGGTATTTGCTTTTACCTTCCTCGCAGCGTTTCTGTAATTGTGTGGTGTTTGTAGCACACTTGTGTCGATGGTGTTGCGGGGGTGGCGCCGAGTTCACCAAGCTAAGATGCTGCGAATTCTAATGCGGCAAGTACGGGCACATCTCTTCGTTTGCAGACAAACCTTCGGCTCTTCAGCTAGTTACCCGTGTAACCGTAGTTACACGGGCGCTTTCAACTGCGATTGAGTCAACGATCGTTGACTCAATCGCGATCGGCCGGAGTTACACGGCGGCGCCAACTGCCATCGAGCCGCTAATGACAGTTGAGTTCAACTGAGCTCCCCTACCTCAGTTCAACTGAACGGACTTCCCCAACAGAGGTAAAATGGCGCCTGTCCGCGGGACCGCTGCCGCCGACCATCGTTTCTGAGGCACTTACTGTTTCGGAATGCAGGGGGAGGCGTCTGAAAAGAATCGTAGCAGCAAAATATCCGGTAAGGAATAGATTTAGGCGTCCGAGCTGCCGCTAAAACGATCCCGGCTAGCCGGCAAGCCACCAAACGAGTGAAGATGGCGGCGGGACCAGCTGTGTGAATGGACAAATAGTAATAAGTGCACCCATCGTAGTGGGCGGTAGCTTGCTCCACCTAGCTTAAAATATGCGCAACTTAGCCGTGAATCTGCTTTGGTACTGGTGTAAACGGCGCTAACAAGCAACACGGTATTGAACATAATGTAGGATATTCTTATAATAAATAAAAGGTGTGTCTCTGAGTAAATTACTTTAACAATTAGACCAATCATGTGGCACAAGAACTAGTTTCGTTTTAGCTTCAACTGGGTTCTGGAGAGCCGTGTAGCACCATCTCAGTTCAGTTCAGTACAATCACAGTTGGGGCCGATAACTGTGATTGAACTCAACGACAGTTCAAAGCGCCCGTGTAACTAGGGTATTAAGGACGCTACTTTTATTTCCTGTCAACTCGTCTCGCTCAGCACCCCGATACGCTTCGATCGGAGACGCATCGCTGTCAGGCTCTTCACCCATCAACTCGTGAAATACTTGTGGGCATTCAGGGTCTTGCAGGAATTCATCTGTTGCAGCGAAACGTAGTTCGTCGACAATTCCAGGTAGTTAATTATGTCCAGGTGCGTCGTGGCTGGCAGAACGTATGCATCCGGAGTGGTGTCCGCGCCGGCGCGTAGCGTGTGCGGATCGACGCCGTTGCACATCTTCACTTTAGACTGATACCGAGCCCATGCGGGGCCCACGAGCTCTTCGAAATAAGAAGGGCCTAACTCATTGCGAATGGCTTTCACCATCGCGCTGTACGGGAGAAAAAAAAAATCCGTAGCGAAGTCGCAATCGAGAGGTGCACATGCGGCGGCGGAAGCGTCCGCGTCTGCTTCTCAATACCTGGTAATGGCGGCCAGCGGGTGGGAGTAGAGGAAGTGACGTCACATGAGAACAATGTATAGCAATTTTTAGGGGCAAGGGGACTCGTTTCTTATCACTTGTGCCTAGATCAATAATATAAAAATGCAAACTGAAATTTCGTTTAACATTAAAATCGTTGCACTACACCTTTAAGTATTCGACAATTTATTTTTGATTTTTAATACTTAATGCTTAAATTGGCACGAACATAACTGACACGAAAAGCTCTTCGCTGCAACATCATTTTTTGTGTGTTTGGAGACATACAACAACAAAAAGGTAACAAGCTCGGTGCACGCCAGCTGTGCTTGCACTATCTAATTAAGTTAAAACATTCAAGATGCCGTGTTTGCCTGAGGCTTGTTTTCCTGCGTTGTCTTCGTTAAATAGGTTGCCTGGATACCATTGACAGATTTGAGCACGACCAATTTCTTTTGTTCGGTATACAAACCTCCCCTACACGCTCTACAGGCAAGTGGAGCTTGGCTACATGAGTTACTTCATCCAACAGCATCTTAAAAATTACAAAAATTTAAGGGTGTGATAAAGTTATCCGCTTAAGCCTTAAAGACTTGAACAGAACATACGAGGCAGTTTGGCGTGCACTACTCAAGTGCAGCCCTCACGTCTTCGGCATTCCATTTTCCTCTCGAGCGGAGATCAGGGAGTGCCAATATATTGCTATTTTTGTGGCAGGAACGTGTACAATCAAGTGAGTTCTTAGGAAGCTTCGTATTATCAGAACATCGCTGATTGAGTAAAAACCGCGTCGTGCAGTGCTATCTCCAGTTTTCACGTCGAAAACACTGGACAGGTGTCTTTTGAGCCATTATTTTAAAATTGTCTACTCTTCAAGTGCACTACACCTCTTTCGGTCATGAAGGAATACTCTTCATGCCTCGAGACCACTCAAATATTTCTTAAGTTTCGTGAAACCCCCCCCCCCCCCCGCCTTTTTTCCCCCGTCTTTTATTTACTTGTCCTTCTTTTACGTCTTCGTACTTCCTTATGTCTTCGTGGAAGACGTTGTAAAGCTATTTTATTAGAAATGACAGAAAAAGCTTACGGCAGTACCTTGGTCATATCTATAGCTATGAGCTTCTGTAAAAAGTCGCTAAAAATTCGGGGTTATCGGAGTTTATTTTTGTTATTTTCCCAATTCTCTTAAATTCGAAGTTTATTCTACTGTGTACCCAATTTATAAAAAAAAAAAATAAAAAAAAAATAAATCAAGCTCGTTCGCTGTGACTCGTAACGCGTTACCAGCAAGACTGATTCAACGTCGGCTTTGCAGGAGCAGAGTTAGCGAAGGTGTGGACTACAAGGGGGCAGAGGGTGGGCATGTCTAACTCGGGCTGGCCATGCGGCGCCCCCGTGGGTCACACGTCGCCTCTTTGGGGGCAAGGTTAGCGTAACATAGGTGTTGGCCTCTAGGAATCAAAGCGTGGGTATTCCCAACTTGGACTGCCTGTGTAATTCCAAAGATGGCATTTTCGGCTGGTATTGTGAATTTTAAGAGCACGTTCTAAAAATTCACTATAAAAGATCCGTTTAATCTGTACCAAATCACCTAGGATTGTAAATAAAGGCGTGAGAAAGAAATATTTGGATTGCAAAACTTTATTGCTAACTTACTACTCGGTCTTTGTGTAGAAAAGGCCGCTATAGACCGTTTTATCCTGGGTAGCGCCATTTTAAGAGTGAGAGAGAAGAGAAGAAATGGCTACCCGCGCTTTGCCACTTGCTGGTGCGTTAAAAAGAGCAAAAGACCTGGATGAGAAGCTTCGCCGGTGTTGGGTGTATGCATTGCCCGAACTTCGTTCGCGCATTCTTCTCTGTTTTAAGCTCCCAAACTTAATTAGAAACACGGGCTTGGATGGCGACAGTCCCCTGGTCATCGGGACACTGTTGCTCGGTTATAGGGTGCACGAATAACGACAGACAGCATCAAATACTCACCGAGGACCTATGTAGCTTCCACGGAATCTGGCAAGTGCGGCTGCAATGTTTTGACGCCCCATCGCTTTCCACATGACCCCGATCTCCGGCGGCAGTTGGTTCCGTCCGTAAACAAAAAAAGACTGTTCCTCAACGCCATCCTCTTTACTGTGCTTGGAACATTTTGTGAATGGGGCGCTGGCCGAACGCTGTACTGCCGATGAACATGGGGCATGCTCGCAAGGTGCATCCAAGTTTTCTCGTGGTAATTGCTGTCTCAGCTTGTAACTTTTTGTAACTGAATTTATCTTTAGATTGATATTTTGAAGTGGTGACACTGGCCTGATTTTATCATCTACAACACTTAGTTGATGGCTCGTTTCCGCCGCCGGGTGTGGCTGGAAATTGTCGAAAAGTTAGTTC
The DNA here is from genome assembly GCA_013358835.2 of Ixodes persulcatus. Classification (NCBI taxonomy): domain Eukaryota; kingdom Metazoa; phylum Arthropoda; class Arachnida; order Ixodida; family Ixodidae; genus Ixodes; species Ixodes persulcatus. The sequence continues at coordinate 461,710 of JABSTQ010011422.1, forward strand.
TCTGGGTTTCCCTGAATCGCGATCTCCTCCGCGATACCAGAGAGCCATGAACCTATGTTAACCGTCACAGCGCCACTAGATTCTTCTTATTTTCAAAATTAGTACATAATGTAGCTGGAAAGAAAAGAAAGAAAGGCAGCTCACTCCGGCTTGAAGGTGTTTTTAAACGTTTTATTTGAAGATCACGTGTCGACGAGCGTGTCTTTTATCGAGAACTGAGAACAGCAACGCCGAGATGGGCGTATTGCCGGAGCGAGTCGATCGATGATTCAACGATTCGAAATTGATGCATGAGCCTGTTTCAACTTTCAGCAACAGAATTGGAAGGTTTCTCTCCAGCTACATTATGTGCTAATTTTGAAAATAAAAATCTAATCGCGTTGTGACGGTCAACATAGGTTCACGGCTCTCTGGTATCGTGCAGGAGATCGCAATTCAGAAAAACCAATAGAACGAACTTTTCGACAATTTCCAACCACACATGGCGGCGGAAATGGGCCTTCAACTAAGTGCTATAGATGATATAATTGAGTCAGTGTCACCACTTTAAATATTACAATATTAAGATATATTCAGTTGCAAAAGGTTACAAGCTGAAACAGCAATCATCACGAGAAAACTTGCACGCACCTTGCGAGCGTACCCCACGTTCATCGGCGGTACAGCGTTCGGTGCACGCTCCATTCACAAAATGTTCCGAGCACAGTAAAGAGGATGGCGTTGGGGAAAAAGTTTTTTTGGGTTTATAGACGCAACCCACTGCCGCCGGAGTTCTAGATTATGTGGAAAGCGACGGAGCTTAAAGACATTGCAGCCGCACTTGCCATTGCCGGATTCCGTGCAAGCTACGTAGGTTCTCAGACAGTATTTGACGCTTTCTGTCGTTATTCGTGCACCCTATTACCGAGCAATGGTGTCCTGATGACCGAGGGACTGTCGCCATCGAAGCCCGTGGCTCTAATTAAGTTTGGGAGTTCAAAACAGAGAAGAAAGCGCGAACGAAGTTCGGGCAATGCAGACACCCAACACCGGCGAAGCCTTTCATCCGGAACGTTCAGTCTTTCTAACGCACAAGTAAAGAGGAAAGCGCCGGTGCCCTTTTCCCTCTTTTCTCTCGCCCTCTTTCAGTAAAACGGTGTATACGTGGTGTGGACGTTTTACTGAGAGTATGGATTTTGATCATGTTGGAATGTCATCATCTGTTCGGTGTATGTGGCCGGCTCAAACTGTCTGTGTCTCGATATACCTGTTAAACAGATACAATAATGAAATGAGCACCGTTTTCTGCTCCATATCGTACAAGTGAAATGACCCATTTTTGATGGTCTTGATCAAGACGTTTTATTGATCTATCACAGCATGCAATATAAGTATGAAAATGGTGACAATTTTTTTTTTCATTATTCGTACGGGGAAAGGGAGGCATAGCCAATTTAAGATGAACTACAATACCACACATCATTGGGGAATGATGAAATGACCCCGAACGGGCTGAGGTTCCCTGGGGAACCTCACGCGGGCTGTCCACATAGGCCCGCTGTGGGTCCCATAAGGGATGCTTATGTGGGCTGCCTGCCTGGGCACCACAAGGAGGGATAATGTGGGCTGGCAGAGTGCACCCACTGTGGGTACCCCTAGAGCAGCCGAGATGGGCTGGCCAAGAGGGACCCATCTGGGCCCGACTTGCACGGCTGACTAAGGACCCGCAAGGGGCCCCCTTTGTGCCAATTGTGATATGGTAACTATCCTGGTTATGACGCATTTAAGTGAACATGATCAAGGACAATATTTATATCATCAGCATTTCACTGAAAAATCATATTCAATCATGCGGTCTATAGCCACCGTACCCAGACCTGCTTAAAATAGCAAGAGTGATACCAATATACAAGAAGAAAGACGTCAACCAATATTTAAAATATAGATCCATATAAATAGTAATCTCTATAAAAATTCTTTCAAAAAGCTCGTAGCCGCACGGATTGAATTCTTGAACCAAACGATTTTTGTTTTTTACAGAATCAACATGAAATTCGCAAAGGCAAATCAAGGAGCATTGTTGTTTTAACAATCAGTCAACTCTGCACTAAAACAACTTAATTACAGTCCGTATATTCCCAGGTATAAAAACCTTTTTGATAAGGTCGATCATTGCAAGCTGAAAAAAGGGCTTTAGCAGCTTTACTCAAAACGCTTTAGGAGCTACTTATGTTCTCGCTCCCAGACTGTGAAAAACAGATAAATTCTCTAAACGTGAGACATGTATCAAAAGGAGTGGCGGAGGGTTCCCTACAAGGGCCGATATTTGTTATGTGCAGATAAATAACCTAGCGCACGCTGTAAGAACACTCCAAACTGTAATGTACGAGGACGATACAGCTTAATTAGCCATTGGAAGATAGAGAGGTGCTTTCTAGATTACAAGCCGACGACTAGATTCTCGACTTCTGAGCTTTCGAATAAAGAGACACGGCGGGGAAGGGCTCAGGCAAGCGTGCTCCAGTACACGTCGTAAAATATCAAGAGCGCGAAGAGCCTTCGTCTAGCGACAGGGAATCCTATGCTCACTGTAAAAATTGGACACCCCCCCTCCCCCCCCCAAAAAAAAAAAAGAAAAAAAAGAGAAAAAGATGCATTTACCTTTTAGCCGGAGCTTGAAGGAAAACCAATAAAAATAAAACTCGACACCAGGGCAAGTGTCTCCATCACTGGCGAGAAGGCGATACGTCAAGAAATTTTCACGCCTACCCTGCGAGTCTTCAACTGTACGACTTGGGAGTCACACCGGAGTGTGACTGCAAAGTACAAAACTATAACTGGGTGATTTCAAATAAGATCGACCAAAGGGTGGCTGGTCGACATTTTTAAATCAACTGATGTTTGTATATCCTGTTGTCTAGTGTCTGGTATAAACGAATCCAAACTTAGTTTTGACCAGAAAAAAAATATTTGGCGACAGGAAAAATCGTAAGGCATGAAGAGGTGGACAGTTGCATTAACGCGCACTGATGGAGGGGGCACGTTTGAGAGTGAATAATTACAACGATAACATTAGGAGAATTCTAATACTTTCTATACGCAAACTATGGGTACGGCTTGCTTGTAATAGAAAGTAGTAATATCTATTTAATATTTATTTATTTTTTTTAAAATTGCCAAACATGCCTGCTCGAACGACAAATGGCAAAATTTGGAGACCCGTATCTCATGAAATAATTTAACCATTATTATACAATTTGCAGATATTTTACTTACTGATTTTACTGAATTTACTTACTGAATTTACTGATATATGGCTACCATTTAAAAAATAAATAAGTTATCTGAGTGATACGATAGTCGGGATATATTTAGGCAAACATGGGGGAAAATCAAACAACGAAACATTCCGATGCGAATAAAAAACAAAAACACCTTCGATTTTTTTTTTTAATTTGGGTACCTTGTTGTACTCCTTTTTGGCATTCATTTCCATTAGAAAAATGTTGCATTATTTTTTTAAGAAAGGAGAAACAACTTCCCAAAGTAGGGTCCTTTTTCAAAGCCTACACGTAGCAGTGCCCTATACAAGAAGTGACTCTGAGTTCCAGTTTCATGAAACTAACACACATCTTTTATATATTTTTATTCAGATGAGGCCATTGATAACTATAGAAATCGTTCACAAACTAAAATTGAGGAAGAAACTACTGTGTACAAAGAGCTAGATCATATTACAAACTAGTGATCCGAGAAAAGATCCTGCAGCACATCGGCCCCTGGGAACTTTGTTTACTTTATTTTCCTACAGCACTATGTGCTCCTCTCTCTTACCCTCTATCTCAATATCTCTCTTTCTTATATATATCCCTGACTTATATCTAGAATAAAAACATATTCAAGCATTCCCTTTCTGCGTGATAGTGTTCTGTGTCTAGCAACGATCATTTCCTCGCGAAGATCACGATTATGGCGCAATAGTTGACGGAAGTAGCAGGCAACACTCGTCGCTAGTTCTGGCAAAACGGCCGATACAATCTTTTTTTCGCATTTCCCCGCTCGCTGTCAAGGATGAGGGGGTTCGCTTCAACCAGCAAAATATGGCCGCCGATTCCCGTTTAGTGAGCAGTCGTGCCTGTCGCCATCCCTCTCGCTGGCTTCGCGCGCGATAATATCAGGCACAAAGAGGCACACCGACAGAGAGCAGAACACCCAAATACTCGAGCCCCGCTGAAAAATGCAATAGAGCGTAAACACTGTCGCCATGTTGACCTAGGGGAGGTTAACATGGCGACAGTGCTTACATTTTAGGTAAGGAAAAGCATGGGGTGTGGTATGAGCCGGATCCTTACACGAGGTGCAAGGTGAGCCCTGAGAACCTGTCTGCTGCCCTTGAGTACTTCACGAAAGACGAGCTACATTGCTGGCGCCAAGATCCCAACCAGAAGGACGTAATCTCTGTCATGCTCGACGGAAAGAAAACGTTCGTGCCAAAGCGCTTCCTGACGCGCTCAATCCGAGAGGCCTTTCGTTTATACAAAGACAAGCATCCTGATTCCGGCGTTGGGCTAATGAAATTTCATGTAGATGGTTGAGCGTGTTGGTTTCTAATTTACGATAAGGAAAGAGGGACATTTAAGACAAACAGACAAGACAGGCTTTCCAAAGCCTGTCTTCATAGTTTGTCTTAAATGTCCCTCTTTCCTTATTACCTTTGTATTGCCGCTATAGAGAACATTACAGGCTCAACATTCAACACTGGTGAAATGAACTCAGCATTTCTGTGCGACCCACTAACAAGTCTGTGTTTTTAAGGAGACTGTGATCACTGCCCAAAAGGCCAGGCTCTTACACTCGAGGGACTTCATACCCTAGAGAATGAAGAGATTGTGCTTACAACATGGGAGTCCGGCGACCTTGTGAAAAAAAAACAAAAAAAACATTGGATCCTGAGACTTTTTTAGAAGTCGTTCAAGTAACGGTTGAAAGTTGGATATTTCACAACCATATCCGACACACGCAAGATAAAGCGATCTATGATGAAAAGCAGCTGCATGCAACGTGAGAGCATTGTCTTTCATTTTGACTTTTGCTGAAAACTGGACCGTTGTGCTTCCTGACAAAGTTAAAGCATAACACTGAAGAAGCAAAAGCTACAATATTTACATGTGTAGTGACGACAAGAAAATCTACAAACAGCGTTGCTATCATCAGTGAGGACCTGTGTGACGACGTCGCTCTCACGTGCTTGGCTCTAGAAAAAGTGAAAGAGCGGGTTGAAGACAACGCTGCAGTACGCTCGCACGTGATGTACGTAAGTGATGGGGCCGCCAGTCATTTGAAGAATCGCTACAAGCTTCACCAGTTTGCACAGAATGATTGCCTACAAGCCCAGTGGTTATTTTCTTCATCTGGACATGGGAAACTGCATGCGACGGAGTTGGCGGACTTGTGAAGCACCAAGTCACGCTAAGCAACCTGAGAGAACGTTCAATAAACGCAATTCAGACGGCCAGGACAATGGTGAGCGTTCTATTTGATAAAATGGGTGCATCTTGTGTATCTGGACGAAAATGAGCTTGATCGGTATCGTCAAAAAAAAAGAAGAGTGGCTGACGGTGCGCACCTTTCCTGGCATTCCGTCTTGGCACGCGCGGCGGTTGTGCAAGTCATCAGCAGAAGGAACCTGTGACATATATGTAGCACGGACAGTCGGATCTGGTTGGAAGAAACTTTATTAAATGGGTACATAGAGAAAAGCCTTAGTGTAAAATGCCGAATTTGATGCCCCAAGGACTCCTCATTTTGAATGCAGAGACATCTTATTTATCACAGTTTTTTTCGCGGGGTATTTAACCTACCATTTTACTTGGTGATAGCTTATAATCTTCATCTGATCACCGTACGAGAATCACGAAACATTATCCTCGAGCAGGATAAAAGATTCCGGCTGGCCACGATCCATTCGTACACCGAGAGTATCAAAGCTCTTACAGTCCGGCGCGGTGGCACCGCTCACCTAAAGTGATTTGTCCCCGGAAATACGTAACTAACCTAAACAATTTCAGTATTCTGTCTTTATTTTCGTGCGTGGAAGTAAAGTTGTTTCTTTTATTTTAAATATAAAATATACCGGAAAGTAAAACTTCACACTGCATCATCTTTTCTCGAATCACTAGTCTCTAATATACCTCTTTGTACGCTGTATGTAAAATGTTGTATATAGTTTCTCCTCACTTTTAATGTGTGACCGATTTCTCTAGTTGTCAGTGACGTCATCTGAATAAAAATATATGAAAGATGTGTATTAGTTTCCTGAAACTGGAACTCAGAGTCACTTCTCATATAGGGCAATTCTAAGTGTAGGCTTTGAAAAAGGACCCTACTTTGGGGAGTTGTGTCTTCTTTCTCAATAAAATAATGCAACATGTTTGTAATAGAAAATGCCGAAATAGAGTATGACAAGGTACCCAAATGTTATAAAATCGAAGGTGGTGTTTTTGTTTTATTTGCATCGGAAATGTTCGTTGTTTTTTTTTTCCATGTTTGCCTAAATATATCCCGACTATCGTATCCCTCAGATACCTTATTTATTTTTTTAAATAATATCCATATATAAGTAGAATACTACCTGCAAATTATATGATAATGATTAAATTATTTCATGAGATACAGGCCTCCAAATTTTGACATTTGTTGTTCGAACAGGCATGTTTGGCAATTTGTAGAAAAATAAATAAAATTTAAATAAATATCATTACTTTATATTACAAGCAAGCTGTACCCGGAGTTGGTTTTTGAAAAGTAGTTAGAATTCGTCTAACTTTATCCTTTTAGTTATTCAATTTCAAACGTGCCCCCTCCATCAGTGCGCGTTCACGCAGCTGTCCATCTCTTCATGCCTTTCGATTTTTCCTGCCCTCAAATTTTTTTTTTTCTGGTCAAAACTAAGTGCGGATTCGTTTATACCAGACACTAGACGATGGCATATAAAAATATCGGTTGATTTAAAAATGTCGACCAGCCATCCTTTGGTCGATCTTATCTGGAATCACCCAACTTCGAGTTCCCGCTACTAGTCACTAAAAGCAATGCTCCTGCACTGCTAGAGCAGAGCAGAAGCATTGCATTGAATGGAACCACTGAAAATCACTAAATTACAGTCTGTGCGCAGGCGAGCTGGTGTAAGTTTACCATGTGATTTTAACCCGAGACTGGGGCAGAAGGGGGGAATTGTTTTCAGTAGAAGAGAAAGTAACAGTGACAGACAGTATCTCTAACTCAGCTGATAATTTTATTCAATCAACCTCCTTATATACATAACTTCAACCGCCACAAAACCTCCGAACATCCTGTTTTTCAAGGTCACGCACACAACCCTCTTCCACATTACAAAACAAAGTGAGGCCTCCTACAAAGCACAACCACCTCTCGATTTAGAGAAAAAAAATTCTAGACAGCAAGAGGTCACAAAAATATACGATATTTTTTTTAAATACGATACGCACACAAACACACACAGTGATACCTTTGGTTGGTTTAGACGAAAAGCTTATGAGCTCCTATCTAAAAACACACTAACAAAAAAAAAACATGTTTAACCGTGACATACAGCCAAGCCTACACAGTGATATTTTCAATAGTCTTGCTAAACGGAATTTTTTCTTTCTAAAACAAAAAAATGAAGGAAGTCGACCCCAAAACAATCCTTCAAACCAACTACAAAAATTTTAAAATACAAAATTAAAAAAAAAATAAGTTATTGATAAGGGAGGCATAAAGCTCCATGTTTGAACAAAATCTCGCAACCCGACTTCTAGTATACAGGAAATACCATTAAGGGGAAGACCAAAACACTTGAAAATAATGGATAACCAAAACAATGCGCAACTAGAGTTCCAACAATTTCTTTGAACAACTACTTAGATGCAAAGAGGCCTGACTGATACAGTTTCCTACTATACTATTCCAGATTCTCTCTTAGAAGTCTCTTCACGTTATCTAACTCCTGGTGTACTATCTCTGTTCCTGTCCATTGTGCACCACAAATATTGCATTTGTTCATGCGTTTAGCTAATTCCAAATTTGCAACATTATTCTGTACGTTCTTTTTGTATTCCGTTAACCTGTCATCCATACACCTTGAAGTGTGCCCTACATACTTAAAACCACAAGCCAAAACTATATCGTACACCAATCCATTTTTGCAGGTGTACGGTGCAACGCACCCACAGATTAATCTTTCACATCAAAGTACAAGAGATGGCTTGAGGCGCGGTACACGGGCGCGCCTTGGAGAGCTCATGAGGGGATAATTTTTTGAAGCCGCCATCACAGGCAGACACGTTGTTTGTTGTTTCTTTCTATGTCCTAACCTAGGAAATCGTGGTAACCCAGATATGTTTTATTTCTCTTTGATAGTGCCAGATGTCGGTCGTAATCTCTCTTACAAAGAGGCCAGCTGACGGATCTCTCGCGGGGTATAGACGGAGCTAGAGTTGCGGATGGCGTAGGTCAGCGGTTTAGAGTCCGTCCAAGTGACGAAGGGGCGACCTTCGACAAAGTACGCCGAGAGCAGTTCTCTCCCAAAGACGATGTAGCGGATCTGGGCAGGCTTTAACTTTTTAGAAAAGAAAGCCAGGGGATGCCAGTCACCGTCCACTTGTTGTTGTAAGACCACCCCAACAGCCGTAGCTGAGGCATCAGTCATGATCGAGGTTCTGGCATCTTGTTGTGGATGCCGCAGAAGTGCAGCGTCTGCAAGTACAGTTTGTACTTCGCAGAATGCTTGCTCCACGTCTTCAGTCCCAGGTAGTCTGGAGTTTTGAGGTGGCACGTGCAGAATTGGCCAGGAGCCTATCAAGGGGTTGGATTAGCCTCGCGGAGTTCGGAATGAACCGGCGGTAAAAATTTACCAAGCTGAGTAACTGGCGAAGCTTTGTGATAGAGGTAGGTCTTAGAACTTCTCTGATCACTTTCACTTTCGACGGCAAAGGTCCGATGCCGTGTCGGTCCAGTCTATGTCCCAGAAACTTGAGTTCCGATCTCATAAACTCACTTTTTGTGGTGTTGATGATGATGCCATGATCTGAGAGTCCTTGAAAAAGAATACGGAGGTGGTTGGTGTGCTCCTCCGGGATAGAGCTAGTGACCAACAAGTCGACAACATAAGCGAATGCGAAGGGAAGCACGCGAGTGACAGCGTCGATGAATCTCTGGAATGTTCGAGCCGCATTACTGAGGCCAAAAGGCACGCGGAGGAACTCAAACAAACCAAACGGAGTGGTTCGCGATAGTCGCCACACAGTCTCCAATCTCCGTTCTTAAACATCATGTATAGGGGAGACGCCCAGCTGCTTGACGAAGGTCGAATGATTTCAAGCTCGAGCATATGCTCAAATTATTTGCCAGCGATGCGGAGTTTCTCTGAAGCCAGACGACGGGGTCGGAAGTGAACCGGTGCGCCCGTTGTTTTGATATGATGGTGGACGTTGTGCGGCTCGCGCGGGGCTTGGAACATCCTGCAGGATAGGTCGGATTGGCCCGTCGATGTTAGAGCAGACTGACTCGAATCCTGCGGTGTCAGTTGTTGAGACGCCTTGTACGGAGAGTCACGTTGTGGAGTCGAGCAGACGTCTCTCATTGACGTTTACGAGGAGACTGTGGTGTTGCAGGAAGTCAGCACCGACGCTGGCATTGCTTACGTCTGCGACCAGAGATACATCGACAGCGCCGAAAAGCGACAGCACCGAAAAGACATGATGGTGCTTGCTTTCCTGTCTCATTAGACCACTCAGATAAAATTGGGTCTCAGACTGCAGGAACCAGACCCTCGGGTTTCAGGTCCCAGTACGGCGGAAGTCGGACTGCAACCGACGAGATGGAAGCCGGGGTTCCAGCTGCTGCTCCTTGGGGTTCGCCGTTGTCCATGGTCCTCGACAGTGTCACCAAATATGTGGGGTACCGCGGGGTCCCACCACGTTAGTTAAAGTGAGGACACGGAAAGAGACAACGAATGAATGTCTGCTTGTGATGGTGGCTTCAGAGGATTATCTTTTCACAAGCTCTCCGAGGCGTGTGCCTGTCCCGAGCCTCGAGCCATCTCTTTCATTTTTATGCAGAAGATGAATGTGTGGGTGGGTTGTACCCTACACAGGGGACCGACTTCTCACATTGTGCCTCTTTGCATCCACTCGAACCTGTCTGAAATGGCGTGAGTCTATTCAACTTAAGATCTGAACTGAAAATGGTATCTACTACGAACTGTTTTGCAATTACTTTCAGATTATGCGATGTCTTATGGTAATACGGGATTACAGCAAACTTGTTCTTTGATTTCTGGTCTCCTTCACTTTTGTCTGCGATTTGTAGACATAATTGTCCTTTGATGAACTGATCTTCATAACCGGCTTTGTTTAATCTTTTCCACTGTCTTTCCAACGATTGAGCCATAAAATGAATCAATACCTGTCTAGTGTATTCCTGGCTAATGATTTAACTACCCCCGCCTTCACAGTTTTTGAGTGTCAACTTAATTTCGATAGCACTGCTCTTGAACTTTATTTAACATACTCCCAGCACAACCCTTCTTCAGTATAAATTAACAAATAAAACATGAAAGCAGTTTACAACTCCCTGTAACGCCAGATTAGAGCGCAGCTCTTGAGGAGGAGGAGGGGAAGAGTACTAAGGGGAAGGTATATTCTTCCTCCCTCCTCCTCACCTCCACATCCTGTCTGCTACTCCTCCCTCCGAGTGGCGTCACCGTCGTATCACGAGGGTCACGTGACCTCACGGGGGTCACGTGACGTCACCGGGGTCACGTGACCTTTAAGACGTCACTAGTGATGATGACGTCCTCAGTGACGTCAGTGATGACGTCATCAGTGACGACGATGCCGATGCAGAGGCCGATGACGTCATCAGTGACGCCACTGATAACGTCATCAGGGACGATGACGATGCGGACGCCGATGAAGTCATCAGTTACGCCACTGATGACGTCATCAGAAACGATGACGATGCGGATACCGATGACGTCATCAGTGATGTCACGCGTCTCATAATGCATCACGCGGTTACGCCGACGGCGACGCCGAAGCCACTCAAGCCGGAAACAAGCGCCTAAGAGCTGCGCTCTAAAAACTGAAGGGTTCCATTCTTAGATCTTTCCACCGTAAACTGAATCTCAGGTGCTGCTGATCTAATCAACGTCTCTGGGCTGTTGAATAGACCTTTGTGAAAAGAGCAAATCACTATATCATCAACATATCTTTTAAAATTACATGTATGTGACGACTCTTGCAACCTATCGGACACAACACAATCCAAGAGTTCAGGTAAAATTCAGCTAACTCTAGTGCAGCAGACGACCGTATTCACACTACCTCTTTTTGTACATACATTTTTCCTTATATTTTACAATCGTGGACTGTAAGCAGGGTTGGGCAGTATCGCGATAGTATTTCAGAAATACATTTCGTATCTGTATTTCTGTATCGCGATACATTTTTTTCGTCAGTATCTGTATTCCTGTATCGAGATACATTTTGAATGTTCCTTTGTATCGCGATACAGTCAGGGTGAAATGCATTTTGTTACATTTCTTGAGAAATACTCCCTACCACCCCCCCCCCCCCCCAAAAAAAAAAAAAAAAAACACAAATTCGAATGCTTTTCTTTTACTTTTGAGGGCATGAGGGTTAAGGCTGGCGCATTGTTATCATGCTGACCAAGGTTCCTTCCGATTCCCCAAACTAACTATTTTTAGAGCGCAGCTCCTAGGCGCCCGTTTCCGGATTGAGCGGCGTCGCCGTCGGCGTCGGCGTAACCGCGCGAGCCCCCCAGGGTAACGTCACCCCGGGGGGGGGGGGGGGGGGGGGGGGGGTTCAAGAACTGCTCGAAGACGCCAGACGCCACTTTGGCAGCGGCGATGGTAGGACGCTGACGGCTAACTCTTGCCTGTGCTACTTTCAGGTTAGTTTTGTATTTTTTATTTTCTGTAGGTGACTGCCGCCGCTGCTGCTGCTGCTGCCAAATACCAGCTTGTCTTGAATTTTTGCCTGTGACTAATATGTCCGACGACGAAGCTATTGGTTGTTCCGGTTGTGGCATAGCCTTCCGTGACAATGAAAATGTTCTATCTTGCTCGGAATGTCGCGATTCTTTTCACTTGGGCGACTGTTCTGGTGTAGCTGAGACGACCTTTAGGTCAAAAGGCGAGAGTTACAAAAAGGCCTGGCGGTGCCCTGCTTGCAAACCGGGGAGAACAAAGGGGAGCCAGCCAGGCAAGCTTGATGTAGCAAGCTTGCTTGCGGATATCAACCGCAAGCTAGAGAGCCTAATACCCCTAAAAGCGACCATAGACAGCATTGAAAAAAAAAATTCAAGAAGTCTCTGACAAGTACGATGACGTCCTAAAAAGTCAGGCTCAGCATGATAAAGAAATCAAAGAACTGAGTAAGCGCATGGAAGCTGTGGAAAAAGTGAGTGAGGCTAACGAAGTTGACCGATTGAGGCAAGAGGTGAACAATCTTGAGTGGCAAAGCAGGAAGTTAAATCTGGAGGTTCACGGCATCGCTAAAACGGAGAACGAGAACTTGCTTGACAAGATAAATCAGGTAACGTCCAGACTGCAACTTCCACCGCTATCGGAGAGTGATATCGTTGCCCTTCACAGATTACCCGCAAAGCCCGACAATGTGCCTGGTGTAATTGTCCGGTTCACCAGGCAAGCCACGAGGGAGCAGTGGTTGAATAACAAAAAAATATTGTTGGGGACAGAGCCCGTGGAAAACATGACGAAGCAAAACAGAGCGCTCTTTTTGGCGGCAAAAGAGTGGGCCAAAAGGACTGGTTTTCGTTATGTCTGGCATCGAAGCGGAAGCGTTCTAGTACGAAAACAAGATCGCGAACGTGCTATTGTCGTAAGAAGCGAAGACGATCTGTTGAGGCTAGAATAAGTAGTGCTGTCTTTTTTTCAAATTGTTTTTAAACTTGTTTCTATTTTGTTTTAATGGAAACTGCAACTCCATTACTTCCGAATGAACTAAAACGTAAACTTGATCTAGAATGCAATTCTCATTTAAAGTGCTTCAGTTTAAATACGCAGTCAGCAGTGAATAAAACGACTGACCTTGAATTACTCTTCGATCAGTTCGGTGCTCTCTTTGATATAGTCATGTTTACTGAGACCTGGTATACTGATAATTCAGATGTTTTCCGCTTACCGTCATATGACACGTATGTTTTAAATCGCACTTCGAAACGCGGAGGAGGATTGGCTGTTCTAGTTAAAGACGGTATCGATTGTAATCTTTTGAGTGACTATTCATTTATCACGAAAGATGTCGAGGTGTTATGTCTACGAAATAATCGGAATATTTTTGCTGTTTTCTATCGCCCACCAGATGGTAATGTTTCTGCCTTTTTTTAATTTTTTTAAGTATTTTTGGAGTATGTAAATGAAAATCACTATAACGTCGTTTGCGGCGGTGATTTTAATATCGACATGTTTTCGGATAGTGTCTCGCAGGGAAGCGCCAGCCATCCTATTGCTTGGCAGGCGTCTCCGCACACGGCTAGATGTTGTCAAGCCTTCAACCAGGGAAACTGTTTCTGCAAGGCAGTTTACCCAGACGCTAAAACGACGTTCAAATGGTCGGCTCGGTAAACGTGTCTCGTAGGCGACAGCGTGGCGGGTCCGAAATTTTCGCCGTGGCGAAAAGTGGTTTAGAGCCACGATTCTAGCTCAACCGGGCCGGTATCCTATAAGTTGTGTGTAACCACTCCGCGAGGTGTGTTTCAGTGGGTGCGACACAAGGACCACATTGTTCAGGTGCCACCGGAAGAGGACGTCTCCACGCCACTGGGACCTTTCCGGAATCCGAGGTACCAGAGGCCTGCCAGACTCCAGCACCACAGGAAGTGGGAGCGAAATGAGAGTCTTGTATTAGTATGACTGGGTGTGTCAATACAATTACAAACCCCACAAGAGTCACTTTACACTCCACAACTTATTTATTACGAACTTTCATATAGATCAAATTAAGAGCGGAGTACTTAGTTGTAACCTGAGTGACCATCTTCCAATATTTATATGCGTTAAAGTTCATGTGTCTCGAAAGACGGTAGAGAATCTACCAATTGTTTTCCAAAATATAGATATAAACAGCCTCGAGGCCTTTAGACGGGACATCGCATCTATCATTTGGAATACAATTCTTTTCGAAGATACTGCCGATGGTGCTTATAACGTATTTCTTGAGCAAATTCTTAAGCTATATAAGCATCACTTCCCATATAAAATTAAGAATATATTAAAAAAGATCCGTAAACCGTGGGTGACCTTCGATTTAGTTCGTAAAATCCGTAAGAAAGACATACTTTATAAACGCTTTCTTAAACCACGTGACCCCGATGCACTTAAAACATTCAAAACCTATCGTAACTGCTTAACTAAAGAGCATAAAATGCAAAAAAAAAAAAAGGCTACTACTCCTCTCTTTTTTCTTCCGCGAATGGACGCACTGACGTAATGTGGAAACACATAGGTTCTTTGGTGAAAGGTGCTCCTTCGTCGACTGCCATTGAAACGTAAAGTGCATAACGGAGTTACATTAACCGGTGAACAGTTTCCCAATCTGTTTAACGAGCATTTTGTAAATATAGCCGTCCATACCGATGGTACCGACGCTTGCAGATACATGTGCCATAGAAACTGTAGCTCATTTTTTTTTGGAACCAACTACTGCCTCAGACATAATTAACGTGATTATGCACTTACAAAATAGTAGTAGCTGCGACGCTGATGGTATGCAGATACGTCCAATTAAGTATGTTGTTGATATAATTGCCCCCGTTTTAAATCATATTTTTAATCTCTCCTTAGCGTCTGGTGTATTTACTAGAAGGATGCAAGTAGCGAAAGTAACCGTTCTGTACAAAAAAGGTGATAAGAATGAGTTGGGGAACTACAGGCCCATTTCTATACTGCCCGTTTTTTCTAAAGCGTTAGAAAAAATAATTCATCGCCGTTTGGTAGACTTTTCAAATATACATGACCTTGTTACTTCTTCGCAGTTTGGTTTTAGAAATAATTGCTCAACTGAAACAGCCTTACTTAGTCAAAAAGAATTTATATTAAAAAACTTTGAAAAGAAAAACTTGGTTCTCGGGGTGTTTTTAGACTTTACCAAGGCGTTCGATTGTATTAGTCATAAGGTCCTATTTAAAAAACTTGAAGTTTACGGTATCCGTGGGCAGGCGCTATTACTTCTGCAATCTTATCTAGAGCATCGACAGCAATATGTATCCATCAATGGTAATTCCTCCACTATTAAGCCTATTACGTCAGGCGTTCCACAGGGTAGTGTGCTAGGGCCATTCCATTTTAACGTGTACATAAATGATATAGTTAACGTCAATAAGGAGGCAAAATTTGTAATGTATGCTGATGATGCAAGCATATTTTTTTCCTCCGAAACCGCTGATGAGCTAATCGATATGGCTAACTTAACTTTGTCTAGAATTAAATCTTGGGGTGATAGTAACTCGTTGACAGTAAATAGTAGTAAAACAAAAGCTGTTTTTTTTTCGTCCAAAAAATAAACCTGTGGTGGTGTCTAAGCTTCTCCGTTTTAATTTGTCTCGAATTGAAATAGTCAGTTGTTTTAAAACTCTCGGAGTATTTTTTAGTGAAAATATGTCCTGGGATAGCCATATAAACTATATTATTCCAAAATTAGCTCGCGTGGTAGGAATTGTGAATCGCTACCGTTACATATTGCCAACGAATGTGAAACTCTTGATCTATTACTCCTTGTTTTAGTACCCCTTAGCCTACTGCTACCTCGTTTGGGGTACATCAACGTTAACTAATATTAACAAACTGTTCATACTACAAAAGAAAATACTCAGAGGTATAGGTAATGTACCTTTTGATTTTCACACTGCTGAATTATTTAAAACCTATAGGATAATTGATGTTCACAAATTGTATTCATATCGACTTTGTACCAGTTTTAAGAGTGAAAGAATAAAGGGCACACGTTTCTTAGAAAATCTTGCATTGTTGGAGGAAAATTCACCAGTGTATTCTAGGGGGGGATTCATGGACTGGCTCTCAGATGCTCCAATTTACTCTTCCAAATTTGTTAAATACTTTTTGCGCTAGTAATGTTTTCCTCGAAAACTTGACTTACAAAGACTTGCGTGGATATTTTTGTACATGATGCATTCTTTTCATGAAACCTTATTCGTTTTCTTTTCTTTTTCTGTTAACAATACCTTCAGCTGCTACATGATGTGATTTTAATCTTCGTTTCTTCGATGCTTGCCGTTGACCACTGTAAGGGGACCGAGGACCAGTCAAGCTGCATATCGCAGCTTTTTTCTTCGGGCTCCCCCATCAAGATTGATGGAAATAAAGCAATTATTATTATTATTACTATTATTATTACCCCCAGGTCACGTGACCCCCAGGTCACGTGACCCCCCTCGAGGTCACGTGACCCCCCCCCCCCCCCGAGATTGAAGAATGAGGGGAGGAGGAGGAGGGGTATACCCCCCCCCCCTCCTGAGTACCCTTCCCTCCTCCTCGTTAAGAGCTCCGCTCCAATTCGGCGTTACAGGGAGTTGTTAACGGCTTTCTCTTTTTTATGCGTCCTCTCCTCCTTCTGAGAAGTGTTGCGTAGTCGGGGACTCGAACCATGTGGTGTGCCAGGAGTGGAGTCAGAGCATCTTGTGCCGCAGGTCCTTAGGTAGGGGTTTCTTGAGTCATTGTTTGCTGGCATCCAATGCCCGTTGCTAACCGTCTATCTTGCCTTAGCGTACACACTACTCCAGCCGGCAAAGCTGAGTCACAGTCCGTTGCAGCACGAGCCTGGAGGTGGTTGACTTGAAATAGTAGATTGACTCACGCAGTGAAGTTCAACACATATTCGAATGCGTCTGCGGCTGCGCCCGTAATATTGCACGGCTCAAGGGGGGTACGTCATCAGCCGTCGTGAAAGTGACCCGCTGCTCTGCGACTCGTCTCGAGCGCGGTGTTTCTCGGAGAGCTCGCACCTGTGCGGCAATATCAGGTCGCAATCCACGAGGGGTCTATTTGGAGTATGCAAGACGAAACTTGAGGACTGCAATCTATGCGTCGGTGGCGGAGGGTCAGCAGGAAAGACCTTCACATCAGGGATGCCACCGTATCGTTTTAGAGCGCAGCTCTTAGGCGCCCATTTCCGGCTTGAGCGGCGTCGGCGTCGCCGTCGCCGTCGCCGTCGGCGTAACCGCGCGGTGCATTATGGAACGCGTGACGTCACTGATGACATCAGTGACGTCACTGATGACGTCATTGACATCCACATCGTCATCGCCACTGATGACGTCATCGGCATTCGTATCGTCATCGTCATCATCACTGATGACGTCATCAACGCGTGACCCCCCCCCCCCCCCGAGGTCACGTGACCCCCCCCCAGTACCCTTCCCTCTTCCTCCTCAAGAGCTGCGCTCTAATTCGGCATGACAGGGAGTTGTAAATGGCTTTCACTTTTTAGAGCGCAGCTCTTAGGCGCCCGTTTCCGGGTTGAGCGGCGTCGGCGTCGCCGTCGGCGTAACGGCGCGGTGCATTATGGGACGCGCGACGTCACTGATGACGTCATCAGCATCCGCATCGTCATCGTCACTGATGACGTCATCGGCATCCGCATCGTCATCGTCATCATCACTGATGACGTTATCAGTGACGTCACTGATGATGTCATCGGCATCCGCATCGTCATCGGCATCGTCACTGATGACGTCATCGGCATCGTCATCGTCACGTGACCCCCCCCCCCCCCCCCGAGGTCACTTAACCCACCCCCCCAGTACCCTTCCCTCCTCTTCCTCAAGAGCTGCGCTCTAATTCAGCGTTACAGGGAGTTGTAAACGGCTTTCACTTTTTTCAACCGTAACAGAAGATAAGACATGTGTTCCAGGATGCTTCAGGTGGTACACTATTCTCGAAAATTCAAAATGACACTGCCTGCACGATCTTCAACGAGGTAATCTACAACGAAAGTACGTATTGTCCTTTCATACAGCAGCGGGGTAAAGTTTCATATTCAAGGCCACACCTACAGGTAAAGAATACCAGTTCATTCCACCGTGACGTCATGTGATAAATGTTGACAGGGGCGTCCTTATTGGACAGGGGCGTGGTGACGTTTTAGGAGAATCATAGGATTTATTTAAAGGTCGAGGTCTTTTCGCATCCCTTGTCAGACAGACAGGGTGTCAGGCAAGCGACCGCGGTTAGTCCTCGATGAAGCGTTTTTTTGAGCCCATTGAAGCCTCCTCGTCGTCCGAAATCACTACCTTCAAGGCAAAGTGCAGAGCCTACGGGAAAATAATTTCAGGATCAAAAACTTCCACTTCCAACTTCAAGCTTAATCTCATTTGGCATCTCAAAACATTTGAAAAATGTATTGCAGTATCAGTATTTCTGTATTTGTATTTCTGCCCTCCCTAAAATGTATTCCTGTATTTGTATTTCCACATACATTTTGCCTCTATTTAAAATGTATTTCCGATACGTATCGCAATACACTTTTAGAGATATATTCCAGTATCAGAATTTTAGCTACTATTTTGTTGTATTCCAGTATTTGTATTTTCAAATACATTTTTGAGTATTTCTGCCCAACCCTGACTGGAGACAATACTCAAGAATAGAAAACAAAACCATCTATGAAAATGCATGATTGTGATTGAAATTTCACCAAATTCAGCTCCAAAACCTCTTTTACCCTCTTCAGTAGACGACCCTCTAACAGAAAGTAGCAGAGATGTTTGATGTCCATCGAAAAATTGTACACTCCCTTCCATGGAGATTCTTGTGTAGTTCAATCAACTAGATACAATGTTCATTGCATCTTTAATAAAATCTGCATATCAATACTATGTTCAAATATTCCACCATAAATATAAAATATTAGTCATGATACCGTGTTTCCAATGTACTGGGGCGACTATAGACATATCATGCCGACATCATAAGACGATCTTATTAAACCACTTCAAAAGAATAACACATCTTGCCCTATTCATACGCTGTGCAAAACGATAGGCCAACTCAAGCGCAGGTTCCACTGCCTTCATGCTAAGGTGAGGATGCAGCCGGAGAGATGCTGCGACATCATTGGCGCCTGCTGTGTCCTCCACAACCTGGCCAAGACTTACTCCTGTAGCATGCCAAGGACTGTCCTCCCCGAAGAGGTTCCCGTCAAGCCCGTACCAGGGGTTCGCGGCGAGAGCAATGAGTCTCCAGACGCCATCATCAGCCAGCTCTTCTGTTAAGCGCAAGTATACAAATTTATTCCACATTCTGCTTTGCGTGGTCGTGGGCACCAGTGCATTAAGCAAGGAAGGTACCCCCAACTATGCAAAGTCGTCAAGCATTACCCTTTAGAACTTAACCTCCTCTCCGATACAATTTTGATATGTAAGATTTTTAATACGATGTACAGAATTTAGTTAGCAGCATCTGAATCCAGAAATATATCGACAGCTGCAAGTAAAATATATGTTATTTCTTAGCTGCTGTGTTGGTTTTGTCAAATATAAGAGTATACATTCAATATAAAAAATAAAAAATAAAAATATGTCAATGCTTTTTCTTTCCCTAATTTTTAGCTATTCAATTAGCAATTGGGCACGCTCTGTGTCCAGCTCAGTTAAAGCTATTTGGTCCTCTAGTATTTTCTTATAAAACTTCTTTGCAGTAGTTTCTGTTGCGATCGTAGTTGTGGCAACTCGCACGACCCTTCGTGTGGCCTCCTTCTCCAGCAGGAGATTCGCTTCTTCCAGCTGCTGCTGTCTCAGTCTCCCGCAGAAACCGCTGTGCAGCTTCCCCTAAACCAAAGTCAACTGTACGGCACATTCGTTGGAGCCCGTTGCACCGCCTCGTGTAGCGGACTGTCGTGTGGCACCTCCGCACTTGTTCCGAACCCCGAGGGACCAGGCTGTGCTTCTGTGCCCCTGGAGCTGTCACTATGGCAAATGCATATGCAAAAAGTGGTCAGGTCTTTTTCTTTCAGTATGGGCAAAGAGAGCACACTGTGCGAAGTTCATAACCCCGATGAAGAGGCCGATGCTTTGCCGAAGTTTATTCATACGTGTGGGTGCACTGGACAATGTTTGCTAGCTTAGTTGGTTTTTACACTGACGTGCAGGGTTGAGGTCGAAGCACAGTGCTGTTACTGGTTCTTGCACAATTGCCCAACACATTGTGTGGAAAATGCGCATTTGTTTGTGAGGAGCATGTGCACGCCTGTGTGTGTGTACATTTTCTTTCTCTGCTGAAGGTTAGAATCCAGTGGTCACAAGTCCAGTCAAACAATGTTGCACCGTGCACATTAATAGGACAACTCCAAACGTTACAGCACATACTTTTACTGGCATTTATTTCACTCACACATGTTACAATCATAGAGGTAGTTAACTTGACAACTTGGATGAAGGTCGTGTTTGAGCCTGCTTCCAAAGTCAGTGAAACTAGCAATGGGATGGTTGTACTGTGTGTGGTCTTTTAATCTACATATTCAGAGCTTGGCACAGTAAGCATAAAAAAACCACTTGGCACTTTGTTGCATTTTATTTTTACCGGAAGATGGCAAAAAGCTTTACCACCTGATTTGGCAATGCATGCCTTCCTATTTCATAAACTGCTAGCTTCGGCGAAACTCTTTCAACCTTGTTGAAAATAATTAGAAATTTGGTAGCGCTATGTCTCGTTCGATCTTGCTGTGCACTCTGGAAGACAGATTTCGGACTTATATTTCGAGCAGCCTTTGTCCTTTTGCGGTTGAAACTATATGTCTTTATATAGAAGTACTCAGCAGTAATACTGTTACGATCTGGGCAATTCCCCTGTTATCAACATGTGTCCTCGTCTTCTAGAGCCTCGCCTGGAGCGACAGTATTGCTTCACTATGATCGTGTCCTTAGCACCATTCACTTCTCACACAATCAGGTCTAGAAACCAGTCACTGCACTCTTCCGTATCACCTATGGCGACATCCAACGCGCACAGGTTGGGCGAGTCCTCGCCGATCACCTCGAGGAAGGCTTCGACAAGGGGCGCCAGGGCATGGGGATTTGGTCCACCACACCTATGAATTAAAGGCATAGCAATTTAGTCTCGTCTACTACTTACTCAGTCACGGGAAAACCCAGAGGAGGTAGAGTTCACTGTTCAACAAAGTATGTACATAAAACATTAAATAAAAATTAAAAATAAACAAAATTTGTATGAACTTTTTTCTACCATTCAGCAATTGGCGGATAACACTACTGGAACTGTGTACGATGTGATCATGTCATTTTTACTTACACACAATCTGGAATATCGGCCTCGGTTGGCCTCAACCATTGTGCACTAAATATTTGCGTTAATATTGGGTCCTCAGTTTACGGCCTTCCACTCGAACTGTTTACCAGTACCGTACAGCCTGTACAATACTGTTACATAAACTGCAATAAATTGTCTGTAGATGTTGTAGCATTGCTTTTACTGCTGTTCTTGGAAGATGTATGTCGAGTCCCAGCAGAGGGCAATGGTGCACGAATATACAAATGTCCACATTCATGTCTCTGTTTTATTTCTCATATAATAACACTAAAGCATTGCAATATCTTAACTTCAAAACAAGTGAATTTACATATGCGATGGTGTTGCTTCTTGTAGAAACTGTACAATTTTCTTGTCTTTTTTCAAAAGGTTCCCTCAGCACTGATGCCACTATTCTGGTGTGCGCAAATGGCTCATGGTTCTGGGAATGTCGTCCCATGCCTGTATTTTTGTTTCTGTCGTGACTGTAGGACTGAACTTCTCCATAACTTGATTTTTTCGCTCCCCTACTGCCCGCATTAGTTGTAATTGTTCATCCATTGTCCAATTCTTTTGTCGTAGTTTTATGCTGTCACTCAATGTCACCTCAGTCATTATTGATTGCAGATTTGTTGTGATCGTCTACTACATTATTATATCTATATTTATAATCCTAACAAGACATCTAGTCATCCGAAAACAAAAGTTTAAGAAAGATAAACGCAAAAAAAAACATGGAAACTTTCTTCAGACGAGGAGTTTTGTTTATTTCCCATTTGAACAAGTTCACAAACAAGGGTGCCGAAGTTCATTCCGATGCCGTGACGGCGTCTGTTTCTTATGTGGGATGGTTCCGAGCGTCATAGGCGGCCGCTTCTATGGATGTAGCGGATCTTTGTTTTTGTGGAAAGTTTTAGTGCATCGTGCCCTCGTTCAACCGTCTCCTGCTGAAAAGGGGTCGTGGGTATTGTCAGGGGTGCACTGCAAACACAATACACGGCGAACTGCACTATAAACCAGACGCTGCGATTAGAGGCAGTGTTTCTGAGAGTAACTTCTTTGACTACCATGCGATTGCGGCTCAAGGTACGTTTTAATAGGAAAAAAAATCTGGACGTTGACTACATGCTTGAGATCTGCTGACATGACATTTTGATAGCGGCACGATCTCGTACCAACTTGCTAGGGAAATATCTCAGCACTCACCTAAGTAATATTTTGAAGGTCCAACTGATTGTAGCATTC
Source organism: Ixodes persulcatus (assembly GCA_013358835.2). Lineage (NCBI taxonomy): Eukaryota > Metazoa > Arthropoda > Arachnida > Ixodida > Ixodidae > Ixodes > Ixodes persulcatus. Next base: position 484,301 of record JABSTQ010011422.1, read on the forward strand.
ATTGAAACGAGTCCATCACTTCAGAGGGTCGTGCGCTCAAACTTGACGTGATCCAGTCAAGCGTAGCTCCCACAGCACGCTCGCCGTCGCGCAGCCACTAAACTCAGCTGATAGCAGCACAAAGTCGGGCGCTGGGCGAGCTGGCGTCGACTCCGACCGTAGACTCTGTGTTGACATGTTAATTTCTTGAAACGAGAATATCGCATCTTCGTAAATGTTCTCAAGCGGGACGAGTAGCCCAGGCAGCCATATTGTCGGATGCAAGGTACCACTTTACTTCGGCGTCCCTACTCTGCCGGTCAAGTGATCCAAAAGTCCATCGCTGTAGGGAAACGCGGATATGTTCTAAACGCGATAAGAGTTAACCAGCTTCGAGCAGACGGGCCCAGCTGGTATTTCTTTGGTCCCATCAATCTTCCAGGGTGAGACAGAAACATTACTCCAAGGCCTCAACATGTCGGTGTTTGCTTCGATGATGTTCTGATGATGGACGGACGACAAAAGCCGGTACATCGGCAGCTGCGCCCCATGTAGCAGTACAAACAACATTCTCCAAATTACAAGCTAAAAACATACTTTTTGTGTAAGAATCGTTCAAATACTAGGCGACTGATAAAATCAGCTGTTTGCATGAAGCCCTTATTTCGAACTGTTTTGTTCATCTTCCGGTCATCGAAAAGCACGGCGAAAGATCCCAACTACGCACCTGATCTCGCAGCACCGTCGTCTCCTTTCGCACGAGAAAGTTTGCCTGGTGTGGTCACCGTCACCTTGACAACAAAGTGTCTGCAGGATACACACACACACAGGAACGCAGCGTTTAAAGATAGGAATGGCAGACGCCATTCTCCGAATGCCGTCTGCTAAAGTGAACGCGGCAACACTAGACAAGTCGGCGCACCTGTGCGGCAGTCGACACTGAGAGCGAAAAGTGGTCGACTGGCGAACCCTTGATGGTTCTGACGTGACTTGGCACAAGCTTGAACCTGAGATTATAATTCATGTTCCTGAAGCGGAGCGAAGCGAGGGGTGTCCGCGCGTAGCGCGGTTTGTTTGGAAGCCTAGCTTGGAGTCCCAAGCTAACGATGCTGCGTTCACTTGAGTTGACGGCATTCAGAAAATAGCATCCGTTGATGCTGGCTCCAAATGCTGCGTTCGCGCACGCGTGCGTAGTACGGGTGCACGAACTGTATTATCCGAATAAAGTACAGGCTTCGTTGCCATAGTGGCGCTGACCATAGCAGACGAACTATATCGTCCGGAAGGAGACTGCGGTGTAACGAGAGTAGATGCGTGCTTTGGCTCTTCTACCGTGCTTTTTATTAAAATATGCGGAACGCAGGCAAAACTGGTTCAAAACGGGGGCTTAACGCATGTGGAGAACTTTCTCAAGCCCCTCATTTTTTGACTAGCCTTTCACAAAAAAGCCCGTTTGGCGGCCGGATTTTGTTTCCCTGGAACATGGGGCTAAATTATCAAACTGCTTAAAGACCATCTGAGTGACCTCGCCAAGGTATTTCAGCGAATGACAAAAATAATTAAGTCGAAATTTAACATCTATCAATTAACGATGCACAATCTCCAGTATATGCATTTGCCACACCACTGAAGCAGAAAACCTGCACTTTGCTCCGGAAAAGTTTGAAGCAGTCCTCAATGGTCATGTGGCAAACAACACCGAGGACCTACAGAATTTTATCGGTTCGGTCAACCGTTACAGAAAGGTTTCTAGAATCGATCTACAGTTCTACATTCCTTGCGTCAAGTGCTAGCAAGGGGGAGAAAAAAGAAGGAGCTCTGTTTACAGAAACGAAGCTTCTGACTTCGGCCCATACGTTAGTTCATTACATAGACCCCTTTCACAAGTGCGCTCCCGACGGTGGGCTTTTCGTCAGTTTCGATCTGCACAGCGTCATGGAAGAGCAAATCGCAACGTTTTGTTCAGCTTCCTCCACAATCAGGCGGTAGCCCTATCGCGCTGTTGCATCGGAACGTCGTGCGTCGTCATTTCATGATATTTCGCCACACGTAGTTCTCTGCCTCGTCATGAGCGACGCCGCCGTCAGAAGTTTCTGAAGGGCTCGCCATGCTGCGTTGTAGGCAGCAGGCGTTACCTTCTCGTACCTGGGGAATGTTCGTAATTCCTCTACTTCTGACACCAACTTTTATGCCACCACTTAAATAAGCATCGCGGGTCTTTGTCTCAGTCGGATCCAGCTAGAACCGACCTGCTTCCTCGTGCCCCGATTCAGCATGTGCAGTTATCGCGCAGCTAGCTCGTTCTGGCGACCAGACGTGGCTACCCGACTGTAGGGAAAGGTCGAGCAAAATGACACAATTTCTTTTATTTCAATAGTATGTTTTTACTTTGCTTCAATATTTAAACAAAAATGCAGCATGGGGAAATTCTTAGATGTCCTGACTCAATGCTTAGTAAATATTACTTAACTAGAGCAAGTGAAACATTAAACCAAACTTCAAAATCTGAAAGTCACACAATGACTTATTTTGCCCTCGCTCTGTGGGGCAAAAATAGACAACGTAGTGGGGTACAATAAGACAACAAAAACAATGTGACCGTGTTGGGCTAGTTGGTTTGAGGTGAACATATTGGGAAGAAACAGCCGCAAAAAAACTTGGAGAAGAGTAAAGAAACATACACGACAGGACGGCGCTGAACTAACTGTTGTCTAATGCACAAAAGGGGGAATGAAGAAAAAAAGAAGCATCAATAAGACACACTTAAAAACCTGATATGCGTTCAGTTGTTCCAATAAAAACATTTAAACGCACTGTGTGAGCTCCAACTTACTCATCATGAGCTCCCTCCTTGCATTCCACTGTACTCGATCCGTACTTGGCTCCAAAGTGGTTTGCATAACAGGCACTGCCAGGCTTTTGTGGTGTTCAGTACGCTTCTGCAGAACGCTCGGACACTGCGCGCTTCTTCGAGGTATGACTTATGATCTGTCGTCTCAATTCCACGTTATATTTGTTTTTAGGTGGGAGGAAAGAGGGGGGGGGGGGAGAGTTTAATTTTCTCTGAAACACTCTTGCCGATAGCTCTCAATGTCTACATATGTAATGTGTACAGGTCACGGCACCCTTCGGTGAAGTTTGAGCGTACTCTGATTGGTTGTCTTGGAGATGGACGGCACTAAATACAAACTTTCGGCATTTTGCCCCGCGTCTCAGTTTACCCCACCTTACCCTATTAGAACTTGGAGGTGTGTCGACTGCGTCGGCCTCTCTATAGCATCTGAGCGTCGTGTGGCCCAATTATGCCGTAGGGGCCTGGGGTGCCGCTGCCAGTCCCAGCGGGGCCAGGAGGCAGGTCGGGCAGCATTTAGCAAGGCTGGCTTGAGGCCTGTTGTTGCGATCATTTCTTCTTGTTTTGCGTTCTGTGTGAATCGATACAATACAAAATAAAATTGGGTTGTGTGTATGTTTATACAGCCTAGAACTTGGTCTGCCTCAACGGGCGACGAGTCTCCCAGCTGTAGATGAGCAATTTAGCCAGTGCAGTAGAACTGCTAGCCTGGGGTCTTTAACGTGCACCACGCAGTAGTGATACACGACCGCACGCCGGTACGATGCTCATCCAGATCGAAACGGGCAGGGGTGGGGATTGAACCCAGGATCCCTGGGTTCTGCAGCACGAGCTTTCGCTCCACGTGCTCCGAGCTGGTGTGCGCTAGACCACTCGGCCACCGATCCTTTTTTTTTTCTTTATTGTCGGCCACCGATCCCCCTGCGATACAATACAGTATGGCTGCTAGCTGTGCTCACGAGACAAGGAACCCACAACGATATCAAATATTGCGATGAAAAAGGCAGAGCGGTTGTGATTTGTGCAGGGGTACAACGTGGGTTAGAGCACATGCAAATAAAAGCACTAGTTGTTTCAGACGCCGAGCGACGCCTCTCTATTCGCGGAATGAGAGAGTCGGATTCCAAAAAATAATTATAATGAGTCACGCGATTGCATTTCTTTCTGAAGGGAACAAAAAACTGATGCAGAAAAGAAAAAATAGGTCTTAGAAGAATCTGTGACCAGTCTGTCATGTGTCATATTAAACATTCTATATCACATACAATTTGGAACATGAAACCACTCTGGAGAACGTAAATCGCAAAGCTAACAACTTTAGCTTTAACGGCAAAAACAGGACGAACGTCCTTTGAAAGCAAGGGCGGGAACAATGGGCTCACGATGATAACAGCGAACTCCAAACGTGTACAACACAATCACAAGTGAAGCTGTCAGAAACACTAAACGTCGCGCGCACAAAGGCAATATCTTCCATATACCTTTGACCACTTTGTGGTCAGAGGTATATAAAAGGAAGTGATGGTACCAGGACTGTATTTTAGCAATTGGGTACTGCGCAGGAAATCAGAGGTTCAATCAGGATTAAAAATTCGACAAAGAAGCGTAGGCGCATTGGCACTGGGAGCACACGGAAAGGCACCAAATGAGGGGGTACAGGGGGATATGGGCTGGTTGTCTTTTGAGAGCAGAGAGGAAATTAATAAGTTGAAATATGAATCAAATTTGACCGAAACGGATGATACGCGGTGAGCACGGAAGGTATTCAAGTATTTACACATGAAAAGTTTAAACTCAAAATAGACAAACCGAACCCGAAACGCTGACATTTAAATACCTACACACTAGTGAGGGAGCTGATCAAATTACTTCAGTGGAGAATGGAGTGCGAGAGACAAGAAAAAATGTGGGAAATAAGAGTGCACAAAAACGGGATATAAGAAAGGAAAATATGTTTGACAATTCACTGGGAAGTTATTTACTGCTTGAGGCGAGAAATTAAGTTTTGAAGACGAGGACGTACAGGGTTAAATTTTAGGAGACAGAGGCATTATATGCTGCCTGCCATAATAAGATTGATACACTAGAGCAGGGGCGGCCAGGCTGACCCAGCCTAAGAGCCGCAAACAAAGCCCCGAAACTTCCAAGAGCCGCTGGGGGGGGGGGGGGGGGGGGGGGCGGGGCAAACTTTTGTCCTGAGCAATAAATGAAACTCGAACTACTTTCAATCTATCCGAGTCAAAAGCAGTCCAACTATGCGTGAGGTAGCAGTAGCACGAGACTAGCAAACCGGAACCTGTCTTTCGATTTAAAACGCGTTTCATTTCTCTTTTTGGGGAAGTGCTCGTGTGACCGGGAGGGAGGCGGGGGAGTTGGGGGGGGGGGGGGGGGGGTGTAGGGAGGTAGAGGAGGGAGCCGCGAGCCGCACTTTAACACGCGAAGAGCCGCATGCGGCTCGCTACCCGCAGCTTGGCCACCCCTGCACTAGAGCAAGGGTTATGTCAAGGCCTCTTGATAAATAGTTATTTATTTATTTATTTATTTATTTCCATACCTTAAGGACCCCTTGCGGGGTATTACATAAGGGGTGGGCATGGTGGTCGTGTAATATATAATAAACAAATGCATGTAGATAATACAAAATAAACAGTGTAACAAATAGACACTCAAAAAGGACTTGCAAATTATACAATACAAATAAAAATTAAACAGCAAACGCACACAAAAAATAATGAAAGGTTCAATGCTAGATAAATGCTAGAAAAATTCTAAATATGATACTGGTGTTTAGTTATACTGGTATACTGATGATAGCAATACTGGCTGTATGGACAACGTAAACATATGCACAAGTTAGAAAAATGAGAGGAGAGCTGTTTTAAATTTCAATGGGTCAGCAAGTGATGTGATTTCACGGGGAAGATCGTTCCAGTCGTTAGCAGTTTTGACAAAAAATGAATTCATGAAAGTAGTTGTTTTAAATTTTGCAGGTATGACTTGGTGAGGATGGTAATTGCGGAGATGGCGTTCAGCAGCTACTTGAATGTATGACTCACACTTAGTAGCGTCATTAAATAGTTTATGAAAGAGCAGAAGACGGGTTATTTTGCGGCGTATGCTGAGATCTTGTAAGTTATCTTGTTTCTTCAACGCTGTGACACTAGTGTTATACGAATAATTTGAATGAATGAACCTGACTGCGCGATTTTGAATTGCTTCGACGTCGGAAGAGAGATATGACTGATGAGGGTCCCACACAGCTGGAGCAAATTCTAGTTTAGGGCGAACAAGTGTTTTAAAGGCGAGAAGTTTGAGGTGATGTGGGGCTGACTTTAAGTTACGCTTGAGGAAACCCAAAGAGCGGTTAGTAGATTTAATTCATCTAGCCTCGAAGTATGCGCTACTATAACCCATACTTTAGTGGCGCCCTCTCGTGCAGTCGAGACAAAGTGTGGCAACCGTGAGTGCTCGATGAGCTCACTACCCCTTTTCTAGTTTATTTTACCGGATACATTTGAAGCCGTTCACAGATCCGGCCCGGTTTGAAGGCGGGTACCTCGTATCGAGCCAGACTTAAAGTCGGAGCCGAGCGACTGACACTGGACAAGAGAGAATCTGACATTAACCTGACATTTCTGTACGGAAGGTGAACGAGGCATTAGAAAAATGATCGTTTTGGTTCTTAAGAGTATTCTTCACAGAATATAATGTCAGAGCTAAAGAAACAAGTTGCAAGGTTTTGCTTCTTTTATTGTAGTTGTAATATCAGATAAACGATTGTGGTATATCAGATGTTTTCTCATTTCATGGATCGTTCAGTTCAATCCATAGTTTTTTTCATACCAAGTGTGAACGCAGCAGAAGCTACAAGGACGAGCTCCGGGCGTTCAGTGTCTCATGAGCAGCACGCGGGCTTGTGCGGTGGAAGCATCGTTCAAGGCAACATGCACGTACTTGTAATCTCGAGTTAGCCCACAGCTTCGCACATAAAGTGAAACGAAGTGTAAGTTTAATAGACCTCCTGCGTTGCCTAGAGTCAGCGAATGTTCCCAGAGTACCAAAACTGCCAGGCTCGAGGCGCCAAGACGGTGGCACAAACGTTTTTTTCTTTACTGTGACCACCATCAGCGTTTAGAAAGCGTATTTTTGCGTAAAAACAAACGGAAAAGGCTCTTTTGTAGGAACTTTTATTGGAGATTAGTCTAGAATGACAGGAGCGTAATGTTTTCATAAAAACTTTTACAAGGTTTTGCGGCACAATTGATATTGTTTTTTACAACCATGACTCACTGGTGATTTCAGATAGCGCGTCCCCACCTGGACGCGTCCTAACTTCGGTGGTAATTCGCGGCGCGTCCGCTTGGGAGACGGGGGATTGGCAGCCCTGAAACACCTTCCACCGTATATGTTTCGATGCCAAAATGGCCGATGCAAATTGAACATTAACAGCATGTTGAATAAACCTGAGACTGGGGCAGAAATGAACATATGAGTCGAAGGAACAGAAAAGGACCAGGACGATGTCTCAAACTCAACTACCAGGTTTATTTAGTCCGCCTCCTTATATAGCAAACAATCAGCCACCACCAATACAAAGGGGCAACTTCTAATCAGTTCAAATGCCAAAGTTGAGGCTCGGGCGAGTTGGTACATACTTCGGAATTAAAAACAGCGCGAAAAGACCAGGACCAGACAAAAAGTGACACGGACAGCGCTACGTCCGTGTCACTTCTTTGTCTGGTCCTCGTCTTTCCGCGCTGTTTTTAATTCTCAAATGCCAAACCCTCCAATCAGCCACCACCAACACAAAGAGACAACCTCTAAACATTCCACACACCAGACCCTTCAAACACAAAGTAGTACTATGGACGGCCTTCATGCCGATTCACAAAGATAACTCTACAATCTCCCCCAAAATTTAACAAAAGGATCAGTACCTATTCTATTCGAAGAAAAGTTCACAAAAAAATGCCCTCTCCAATAAAAGAACAAAAAAAATTTCATGTCAGTGATGAAGGGATGACACACACTGAACCTAAAACGTGACAAAGGTGTTCAATACACACATCCCGATCACAAAAAAAAAATATCCTTTTGAAAATCTTTTGGAATTTTTACCGAACAATAACAAAGCCTGACTTATGCAATCACCTAGAGATTTTATCCGCACCATCTCCCTTACTAATCTTTTTGCATCATTCCTCTCCTTGTGAATGATTTCTGTCTCCGACCAAATCTCACTGCAGTTGTTACATTCGTGGACATGTTTTGCGATTTCTGAGTTCGGTGCACTGTTCTTCACGTTTCGTTTGTGTTCACTTAATCTGTCGTTGATGCATCGTGATGTCTGTCCTACATACTTAAACCTGCATTCCAGTAATATCTGACATTTCTGGCTACAGTATGAATGATAGACAACACGTCAAGTCTCGAAGGTTTTACATCTAAACAACACTTCGGTCCCTTAGCTAACACTTCCTCCGTCTTGCATGTTAACGCTCCCCCATCTGGATTGACAGGAGAATGTCGGGACTTACACCCTGCGTCAACCCCAAACCACGTTTTCCGAGCCCCATTATTAACAATTTTTAATTTTTTTAGACTGTCCAATACATGTCTGCGCTTCACATACCATCCCCCGGCCGAACAGGGTTCTTTCGGCGCTGCTCCATTGATGGTACTCCCGGTGGTACTTGAAATCATCTCCTAGGATGGGCACCAATGTTCGGTTTGGTTCATGGATATTGAGGACCTTTATTACTCCCTAGAAAAGACTCGGTTGATGCAGACAGTGAGAGAGGCATTGAAGTTGAATCTCGTAAAGTTCCAAGCAGGTTAAGGTATATCGGTGGAGAGTTTCCTAACGATCCTCGAGGTTTATCTGAAGTCGATGGTAATCGAATACGAAGGAAGGATGTACGTTCAAAAAGACGGTGTTTTTATAGGCTCATCGGTCGCACCGATTTTAGCGGAAGTTTACTTAAACTCCTTGGTTCGAGTAGTGCATAATACACTGCAGGAGAAATCCTTGGGTATGGCGTTAGTACGAAATTTGTGGACGATATCCTATGCACGGTAACGGATGATCAAAAAGGCAGTCTGGAACGTGAGATAAGATCAGCGGCTCCGGAATTGAAGTTTACCACGGAAAAAAAAGAGAGAGGGGTCCTAGAGTTCCTAGACTTACGTATTCATGTGAATCCATGGATATGTTGGGAATACGGAAAAAAAAAAAATCTTAATCGGTGTTGCCAAGGATTAGCTGTCATTCGAAGACCGTAAAAGCTGGGGTTGTAAAGTAGTTGGTCAGGAACGCGCTAGACAGATCGTGTGTTCATTTTATCACGGATTCGGTTGAAAGAAAGTGCAAAGCGTTGATCAGTGTAGGGTATAAAGACAGTTTTATCAAACGGCAGTTAGAAATGGTTATCAAAGGAAGGAGAGAAACGGAACAAGGTGAAAGGACCAGATTTGCTGTGATCCCATATTTCCGTGGAATTTCTCACAACTTGAAGGCATGTGCGAAAAAGCTTGGAGTAGATACGGTCTTTAGCTCGGATTTTAAACTCAGTAGACTGACGCCATTTCAAACAGGTGCGAATAACTGCAAAAAGAACCATCGAGAAAAATCGGTAAATTGCGAGAATGGTGTTGTGTATGAGATACCACTGGAATGCGTGTTTAAGTATGTAAGACAGACATCATGATGCATCAACGACACATTAAGTGAACACAAAAGAAACGTGAAGAACAGTGCATCGAACTCAGAAATCGCAAAACCTGTCCACGAATGTAACAACTGCACTGAGATTTGGTCGGAGACAGAAATCATTCACAAAGAGAGGAACGATGCAAAAAGATTAGTAAGAGAGACGGTGCGGATAAAATCTCTAGGTAATTGCCTAAGTCAGGCTCCGTTACAGTTCGGTAAAAATTACAAAAGCTTTTTAAAAAGATAATTTTTTTTTTTTTTTTGTGATTGGGATGTGTGTTTTGAACACCTTTGCCCCGTTTTAGGTTCAGTGTGTGTCATCCCTTCATCGCTGGCATAGAAGTTTTTTTCCTTTTTGCTGGAGAGGGCATTGTTTTTTTGTTTTTGGTTTTTCGTGAACCCTTGTTAAAATAGATAGGTACTGATCCTTTTGTTAAATTTTGGAGGAGATTGTAGAGTTATCTTTGTGAATCGGCATGAAGGCCGTCCAGAGTAGCACTTTGTGTTTGGAGGGTTTGGCGTTCGGACTGTTTAGAGGTTGTCCCTTTGTGTGGTGGTGGCTGATTGGAGGGTTTGGCGTTTGAACTGGTTAGAGGTTGACCCTTTGTGTTAGTGGTGGCTGATTGTGGGCTATATAAGGAGGCGGACTAAATAAACCTGGTAGTTGAGTTTGAGACGTCGTCCTGGTCCTTTTCTGTTCCTTCGACTCATATGTTCATTTCTGTCCCAGTCTCAGGTTTATTCAACATGGCTAACACTCACCAGCCCACCTGCACCTTACTGTTTAATCTATTAACAGCAGACGCTATAGATTGCGATACTCTGACAACATACAGTGACTCTAGCGGTAGAAAGAAAAATGTGGGAGGGAAGAATGCAGGAAAATTCAGCTCTAACAATGTACAGGTCACAAAAACCGGAAAAAGAAAGGAAAACGTGTTTCACAAATCTTTGCGAAGTTCTTCACTCTTTAAGGCGAGAACGGGAGTTTTGATGACGATGACGTATAAGGCTAAATTTCAGGAGACAGACACATTATGTGCCGCCTGCCGTAATGAGAGCGAGGCACTAGAGCACTTTGTTTTGAGGTGCACGGGGCTTCGCCCTGCCCTTCCTGAAGGGGTAACGGATTTGGGCGGGCCCCGGGTTTTGCTGGCGACGATGCAAGGACGGAAGAGAAAAACATTACAGTCGCAAAGAGGCGATTAGAAGATTGGTGGAATTATCTCCGAAAAATTAATGATGCGCAAGTAACTAGCACAGCTGGGGGCAGGCGGGACAGAGGGAAATTGGGACTCCCTCCTGCGTGGCTCCGGTCCACAGTCTCAACCCTGTCTCCTAGTGGGTCCGGTGCTGGGGTAGGTTTGACCAGAGGAAAATTGGCGACTCGCTCGGCGCGTCGAGGAGGCGGGGGTGATGTTTTAAGTTTTTTTGATTGATCCCCCAAAGGTCATCCTCATGATATCCCATACTGCCTGGTGATAGTTAGAGAGAGAAAAAATTGGCTTAGAAGAGGAGGAACCATTTGTTTGTCTTTTTAGACTTGGGATAGGTGGTGCAAGCTACCGCCTGTTACAAAAGGTACAGCCATTTAAATCCCTCTATCCATCCATGCCCAAGGGACGCTGCGAAAAGGGACTCGTTGAGACTTGTTTCGGGTTGTACAAACTTGAGCATCTCAAACTGCCACACATGTAGAAGCGTGCCTGCTCTGGTGCAGAATGCGAGAACACGAGGAAAACAAAAAGAAACAATAAAAATTCGAACGCCGTCGAAGCACAGGTCGAGGCTAAGACGCTAAGAGCAGTGCTTTAATTCGCCCGTAAGTTTCCGGGACTGTCCCTGCTAAGGCGGGGGGGGGGATATTAAATTAACACAAAACCGACTTGATCAAAACGTATGCGTAACCCTGTATGTTTCTCAGGAAAAAAAAAAAAACAACAACGTGGATACTGATTATTTTTCCCGTCAAGCACTATTGTGTCCCTCAAAAATCCGTCATTTTGTTCCACACGAAATCCACATGGCATCTCACAACATTGTTTTTTTTTTTTTTTTGCTCTGGAGATGTGTAGTCAACAAAACTTGAATAGGGAAAATCCTGAAATTTCTGATTACAAGATGGAGTACTTATGTTTGCGTTATGGCATTATGGAGGTGGTCTAAGACCTACCGCCATAATGCCAGAGTTATGAAGGTAGGTCTTAGACCACCCTTCAAAATCGGCGGGGGATCAGAGACCTCCGATAACCCATTGACTTTAAGTACTGGCTAAAAGCGTGAGCCAAGAAAGGACGGCTCACGCGTTCCAAACATAAACAAGAAAGGGGGGGGGGGGGGGGGAGCGTCGAGAAGGCAGATGTCCTGACGTCACCACGCAGAAATAAGAAACGCGTAACCTAGCAGTGGTGGCATAAATCTGGCACTTTCGAATAGTTTTTTGACGTTCAATCCAGGCGATTTTCGACGTCGGATGGTGCTTTTCCGTTCTTCAGAACTGCGCAGAAAGACAAAAGATCAGCGAAGGTACCATAAGTAGTGCGAGGCCCAGTCAGGTGAGCTTGTATGCTAACCAAAATTAGGGCGCCACAGTTTATTCAAAGCTCCCAGCGAATGAGGCCTATCCTATCATTCAACGGGCTACGAGTGAAGCGCGATATTTTGCAAGCAGGGAACGGATAATCATCGAACTTGTCGCTCTTTGCAAGAAGTAAGGTGCATGATCACGCAATAGTTTGGTATGGCGAGGCGAGTCAAGTTCTATTAACATTGCATTGCCAAAGACTGCGACGGCGTTCATCGCATTTTCTTCGTCCCTGCGTTAAGATACCCGAGTTGTCAAAAGGAAACCGATTTTCACATATTCAACTTAAGCGAAACTGAGCTGGGAGTGTACGTGTGCAACGAGCATATCGCTACCATTGGTCCACTTCAATGCTTTGTATTTATCGCTATCTACGTAGAAATAAATACATATTTATCTTCATCCTATACGAATAAAGTCAACATAAATCAAATTTTTTTTTCCGCGGCGAAGTTTGCTGCTTATAGAAGACTTTTTTTTTACATTTTAATTGTCTATTATCATACGGATAGAAACAGAGGGAGAGGAGGAGGTGGGAGGGGACGTCAGAACACCGAGCTCTGGCTGGAGTGTTGAGTCTTGAGTGGGTAGACGCCAAGCTAGCGGCCTTCCTCTGTATTCACTGTTCGAGCACATTCGCACACCGAACACCGGCGTCTGCGTTCGCCATTGTCCCTATGGCGCCGACACTGTAACTGCCCATGCGGCGCTTTGTATTGACGTGCATTTGCTGCCTCTTTTTGCAATGAAGAAAAAAAGCTGCGCCTGTGGCCCAGTGGTAGAGTGGCGGGCCATATAGCCATGGGAATTCCGATTCCCGTCGGGGCACGTTCGTAACTTTGCTCTTTCTTCTAAATTGATAATTACTCCTTCTAAATTACGTGTTCTGTTGTACAGATGGTCCTCTGAATCATACTTGTGCCCGTTACTCCAAAGAGTAATTAATTCCAATTATTCGGCTATTACAGTTAAAATACTCACCGTAAAAGTAATCGATTGATTACTTCGTTACTTTACTAGTTTACTTTTGCGTTATTAAAAATACACGCAAATTATATGCAATATCGTCTGCGTGTCTGATGGACGAAATTAACTGCCCCATTAAAAAGAAAATGAATAGTCAAATACACTCAGTACAATCTACCTTTTACTTTACTTTGATAATTTTAGGAGGACATACCTATGAAGTTTTGAATTACTTAAACGGATGTTCGAGATAAACGAGTCTTGCGCTGACCAACCAGGAGAAAACTGAATCACATGAACATGCGAAACATACATTTTGGCAGTGGAGTCACACAAACACCTATCGAAGCAATCCGAGTACGGCAACGGTGACATGGAAAACATGTTTTCCCTAAAGATGTGGATTTATATGGTTGCTGCATCTTGCCTAAATTCGAATTGTTGTACACACTAATACCCCTGTTACACGGCACACTTAACCGCGGTTAACTCAGCTTTAACTGCTGTTACGCGGCACCACAGATACCGCACTGAACTCTCGGACAGCTATTTCATAAGAAGGGAAGAGAGCGCGTTCACTGCTTTGAGAGGTGCTCAAGATGCCCGAGCGCACGTTCACCCATAGTACCCATAGCTTTGACTGCATAGCCGCAGAATGGTGTCCGCATGTATTGTGCGCTAACTGTTGCTTAGCGTAACTGCAGTTAAGTGCGCCCGTGTAACAAGGGTATAAAACTGGCTGAATTTGAGACAAAGATACAAAACTTGCGTTTCGGTACATTTCGAAGACTCCTGCTTGGTGAAGGTTGTTATCCGACCGAATGGCCCAGTTGATTTTCTTTTTTGATCACCAAACTCATTAAAACAATACATTCACACAAAATGCTTTTAGCTGAACTGACTTGGACGTTTTAAACTTAAAAAAAACACCATTGTCAGTTATTAACAGGCTTTCATGTCTCCCACGCCATCTTCAGTCTCTTTACGCTCAACTCCAGTGTTCATGTCAGCCACGGCTTAAAGGGGCGATGCAACAATTTTCGTACTTTGCGCAAATACCGCTTAAAACGGATCCCTGACGTTAATGACCTATGAAACAAGCGTTCGTTTTTCACCCCACGCAATAGAAGTCCCAGAAAAAAAATTAAAGAAAAACGAGCAGCGTTCACCCCCTCAACTCGCAGCCAGAACAAGCGGCCACGTGATCTGGAGCCAATTATATGCCGCCAATGTTGATCATAGCCACGCGCTGGGGTTGGCAAAGCACAGGACACGCGCTGAGTTCCAGACATTGTTATGGCTCGGCTATAGACCTTTCCAAAAAAGAGCGTGTGGCCGGTGCCATTTTGAGTGTTCGTGCGTATGGCGCGTGCTTTGCTCAATTTCCGAAGCGACGAACACGCACGTGCTGGGCTGTGAAGATCGCACGCTGGACTGTGATTTTGTAAACATTGGAAAGGTCTATTGTCGTCGTTGCAGCGATTGCACACGGGCCACTACCCGAATGCTTCTCGAGCTAGTAATAATCACGAGCCCAAATCGAGTGCCCACGCAATGCTCGGGTCCAATCTATGAACCGCATTCAAACATCGTCATTGGGGTGTTTTGCGATCCCCACGTTACGTCATCAAATTTCGCAAAGGAGAGATTGAATGAAAATGATCGATTTTGTCCTTGAAATTACACCTCAACAAAGGAGTCTTGGCCAGTGGCGTTGCGTGTGAGTATCTTGAGTCCCAGGTGTGCCAGTAAGCTTGTGTAAAGTGAAAAACATTTCAATTTAATGTCGTTGCACCGCTCCTTTAAAGGGGTGCGGAAACGAAATGACGTGGGTGCGAGCTCTCTACCCCTCGCTTCAAAGTAAGCCAGCGAGAAGCGCAATGCGTATCGCGCTCGTGACGTTAATAGTTCATGCACGGCCAAGGGTACTGTAGTGGCGAGCGTTGCCTCAAGGCCTGTTCACACGTGCAGCGGAGCGCTACAAGCAGAGTGCTGACATCGCGCTAAACGCGTGCTGACGGGAGCGTTCGCCAGCCTTCTATCGCACCGTCAAAACTGTTGCTCATGGCTGACGTTAAGTAGCTGACGATACGTGAGCAGCGCTACATCAACGCTTCGCTGCATGTGAGAACCGGCCTTCAAGCCGAGACTAGAAGCGCCTCTTTCAGCGCGAGAACATGAATTGGGAAGACGGCACATTGGACATGACTTTCTTTCTTTACTAAACAGCTACTTCGTTGACAAAAACGTATTCTAACTTATTTAAACGTCCTGAATGAATTAAATAAATATTGTAGTAGTTTAAGACACGTTTACTGGAGGAAGAAAAAGCAACGTTGCTAGCGAACTACTTTCTTGACGGCGGGGGCACTTCAGATGGGCGCAATGCGCTTGTGGGTGCAGCTAAAGGATTGTTCTTAGGTTGCATCCGACTATAGTCAGCTTAAGGATGAACGAAGTATAGTAATAATATCCGAGGACTGAAGGCCCTATGGGTTATACATAGCTTGCCACCGCAGAAGAAGTAACATGAGGGAACTAGTAAGTAGAAATAACCGTCAGGACCCAGTAATGGCGCTATCTCCAGCCTATCTATGTGAGGTATTTACTGGGTGCCATATTTAAACGAGTTATTTACAGCCCATCCGATGGGTGAATGGGGGGGGGGGGGGAGGGGGTATGGTTTAAAGGAGCGGTGCAACGATATCAAATATGAATGTTTTTCACTTTACACGAACTTGCTGGCACTAGTGCGGCTCAAGGATACTCGCACGCAACGCCACTAGCCAAGAAACTTCTTTGTTGCGGTGTAATTTCAAGGACAAAAGCGATCATTTTCACTCAATCTCTCCTTTGCAAAATTTGATGACGTAACGTAGGGATCGCAGCACACCCCAATGACGATATTTGAATGCTGTTCATAGATTGGACCCGAGCATTGCGTGGGCACTCGATTTGGGCTCGTGATAATTACTAGCTCGAGAAGCATTCGGGTAGTTGCCCGTGTCCAATCGCTGCAACGACGACAATAACCGAGCCATAACAATGTCTGAAACTCAGCGCGTGTCCTGTGCTAACCCCAGCGCGTGGCTATGATCAACATTGGCGGCATATAATCGGCTCCAGATCACGTGGCCGCTTGTCCTGGCTGCGAGTTGAGGGGGGTGAACGCTGCTTGTTTTTCTTTCATGTTTTTCTGGGACTTTTATTACATGGGGCAAAAACGAACGCGTGTTTCATAAGTCATTGACGTCAGGAATCCGTTCTAAGCGGTATTTGCGCAAAGTACAAAAATTGTTGCATCGCCCCTTTAAGGCCCGCTATCCTGGAAAAAATGGCACCATTCATTGTGGAACTGCTCGAGAAATGTGCCGCGCGCCAGTTCTGGGAAGAACATGGCGTCTGAAATCTAGCTCAGTGCTGCGCTGTGCCGCCTTGATCTTTCCAAGGGCTGCACGCTGCACGTGCCTCGTGCATCGACGCACATTGCGCTACTTGACCCGTCTACGCGGGCCTATGTTATGCTACGGAGTGCGTGTAGAGCCACTCAATATGGCAGCGTAGCTGCCAGAGTAGCGCCACGCTTTTCCCTGTGCCACCTCTCATCGCGATTGGTCACACGCGGTATCATAGCAACGGGCCGAGCTGGCACCGTTCCCATAGCAACCGAGTAACCACTCGTCACGTGACCTCGCAAGAGACGTGACGTCACCAATAAGATGGCAGCGCCCAGAGCTGGTGGATGCGAGTTTGCTCCGTGCGCGCTAGTCGTAATGTGCCGCTGCTTGCCGACGATTTCGGACTTCTTCGTGCTCTCTGACGCAGGTATAACGTGAAGATCCGAAAGAATGAGACTTTGTACCTTTTCTGTGCAAGATCGCTTTGGACATTAGAACCTGTGCTACAGCATCAGTCATATCGCCGTAGCGGTGCTCGGATTCCCGGATGTGTTCGAGAATCGATAAGACTTTTAGCATGCAATTTTCGCATACTCTAGGCTTTGTTTCAACGTTGGAATGTCTGAGAATTTATGCGAAAAGTGTGCGTCGCATGTTGGGCCTTGGAGAAGTTGTTTCAGCCCCAGGTAACCGCATAATCACCGAAATTTTAGCGAGGAAGCTCCTGCGATCTTTACGTTTTGTACTGATCACCGATTTTACGATAAAGCTTTTAGGATAAAATTTTCGCATTTTCCTAGCTTCCTTTGAATTTCTGAGAATCGAAACGAAAGATATACGTCGCGTTTACAGCCTAGGGGAAGTTGTTTCAGCCCTGGGTCACCGAATAATCACATCAGCTTTTAGCGACGAAGCGCCTGCGATCTTTAACCTTTTG
This sequence comes from Ixodes persulcatus, assembly GCA_013358835.2. NCBI lineage: Eukaryota > Metazoa > Arthropoda > Arachnida > Ixodida > Ixodidae > Ixodes > Ixodes persulcatus. The sequence continues at coordinate 501,728 of JABSTQ010011422.1, forward strand.
TACTAATCGACAATTTTTCGAATCGGCAGTTCTGAAGATTTCGATATAACGTCTTTTCGTTGCAATAGCTTACATTTGATCGCAGTGTTTTTTTTGTTTTTTTTTTTCTTTTCTCAAGAGACAAGCTGGCGTTTGCTCAAATGACGTATATGAAATGTCGTGCTATATAACAATGCATCAACACGTACTAATAAACTTAGATGCTAAGAGGTTTGTCTTTGTAATTAACAAGTTACCGACATAATTATTTCTTACGAGTATAATATTTATTTTCTGTAGCTTGGCCCGTTTTGTGCTCATTAATGTCCGTGTGCTATGATGTTATCATTATGTATGTATGGTTCTGAATATCCTTTGTAATGCCCACAAAGGCCAAAATGACGTCAGCCGACCCCAGCTCACGCATATACCCAAAACCTGCGTCACTCGAACGTATGCGCTCGTCAACAATCAATTCGTCAACGAATATTTGAATTCGCGTTCGTGGCCAATGAGTGCCCTGACGGAACTTATCATAACTTGCGAATGCCAAGTTCTATGGTGTGCTTAAAAAACACGGTGGAAGCTTGGGGTCATCGCACCGGTGCCCTAGCATGTCACGACCGCGTGATTTCACAGTTCGCTTTTGAGTTGAGGATTACAGCTAAGAAAGAAGAGGTTAAAAATCATTTCATGGCCCCTTTAACATGGGTATGTGTGCTACACCAGATAAAAAATATTGACTTTTTGCATGCCGGTAAACTTCCGGACGACCACTTGAACTGTCGGCAAGAACATTTCATATTCGGCGTCCGTCACTATTGATGACGTTAACAATCCTCTGGAGACCACCATGCTGTCCTTCTTGGTTTAACCCCGTCGACTGCTTATCGCCCAAATGAGGGTGAAACCGTCGTCACGTCGCTCCTCGCCAGTCGGTGAGATACTCTCATCTTGAATGGATGATTGGGTCTTGAGGAAGTATGATGCTAAGCATACATTCGCTTACTATGGGGCAGTCCAACAGCAGTCATGTCCCGAGGCAATCGTCCTGTCGCGGCCGGCGTAATTGGATTTTGTTCCATCGGAGCGAAGTCCGAAAGTACAAGGACGGTACGTACGTCCTACGAAGCGGCCGCCATCCCAGCTGCGCGGAAAACCACTCGCCTTGTCCGTGCACCTACGATACTTAGCAGCTCTCGTCGCCCGACAGTCCCCGGGCTGCAAATCGTCTCACTTCACAGACGAAACAGGCACCGTTCCTCCAGAAGCCCGTGCCGCACCGCCATGCCAAGCCTCTTTTACCACTTTTCAATGAACGAATAGAGATGTCATCGAAAATAGACTAAAAAAAGTTGCCGCCCGGCGTCGCAAGCAGCACGGCTACCATGGCAACCTCTCAGGCCCCAAATGGAGATCACTATCGACGCTTCTGACGTCGTAGATCTAGTTAATTTTGCGTCGTGCAAAGCATATGGACATGGTGCAAATACTAAATAGACGGAAGTGCCGGTGACCTACTGCAAAACCGCAACCTGGTAGCCGACAGCATTCACAAGAAGCTTAGCCCACGGCCCTTATTACGAAACTGGCCCCATGGCCAGGCCAAAGAAGCTAAGTGCACCGACTGAACCCTGGTTGGGTTCCTCGGGAGCGAAGGAAAAAGACAACTGCTCTGTTCGAGTTCTGGCAAGCGACAAGAAGCTCGCGTCGGTCTCACGTGAGACTGGCGCGGTCTGCTTGGTTTATTTATGTTGATGGCGATGTAGCATGCTCATCAAAAACCATTCATCTGCTGGAGATGGTTCATGAGTGGCGCCAGCTCTGGAGAAGAAACCTAACTACTGAATACTACGTTCTCCCTCCGTTTAAGGAAAGAAGAAATACGTGGGGAGGAAGACTCGTTATCGCTCTCGGAAATTCGGCATGATAAAGTAGTTGCAAAACTCTCTTACCAACTTAGCGAAAACATATAAAAAGTATTTACACTGCACAAAATTGCACATGGCGGAAAGAATGTTCATCGCCTAAAATAAAGTATTATGCATATGAAGCCGAAAAGTTCCGCACGTCATAAGATTAAATGCCGGCAGAATTCACAGCACCTAAAAAGTTACAGTCTTCGAAATGCACCTATCTTTTCTCCCTTCGTTGAGCAAAAAGCAAAGGATGTCTATGACAATAAAGCATTTTCAAAACATGTTCTATTCTACTATCCAAATGTCCAGGACACATGTGTGATGTTGGTTAGTTGGTTAGTATTGTCAGTGTTGAGTATATGTGTTTGTCATGGACATTTTTTCTTGGCCAAGGATTTGCTAACATGAACCTAGACACCTACACTCTAAGAAATGCCTACGCGTCTACTTATCCACAAAACACTCAAAGAACAAATCATAGCGATCTAGGAAATCAGCTCAGCGAATGATGAGGCGGAACATTCGTTTAGAACTAAAAATGAAGTCTGTGCTGTGGCATTGCGCAATGCAAAGCGTCATCCTTTCATTGCGCAATGCCAAAGCGCAGACTTAATCTTGAGGTCTAAACAGATTCTCCGCCTCATCATTCGCTGAGCAGATTTCGTAGATCGCAATGATTGGCTCTTTGAGTGTTTTGCGGGTGAGTAGACGCGCAGTCATTTCTTAGAGTGTATGCTGGCATGTGTGCAAATACCTTGTTTCAAGTAGTAAATTCAATGTACATGAAAGCCCATTGCTAAATCATCAAAAAATCCATAATCTATAATGGATAATTTATGGTCACTAAGTTCAGAGTTTGAGTCATTGCCACCATCATCAATGGACATAACACAGTCTTTAAACTTGCTGGGAAGTCTTTTCTGGCGCGTTGGTTGACCTTGTGCCTGGTGATTGAGGTTCTGGGGGTGGCTCGGAAACTGTAGGTGGTGTGTAAAATTCAGTGGTGACTTCTGCCATAGACTCTTCCAGTGGAGGCATGGATGACGGCGTACTGGAGCGGGACTTCAGAGGACTACTCGTCCTCGGCAATATGTAAATGATAAGTTCCGTATGGGGGTCTGGGAAAACTTCCAGGTCGAAGACGGGCCGTTGATCAGGAAAAACAGCCTGACATGAGCAGGCTGTTCAGGCCCGGACGAGGGACCAGGTACAGGCACCAGAACAGGCCTGGGAATAGATTCAAAAACTGGAAACCCTGGCACAGTAGCGTGGCCAGGTTCCATGGGATGCCCGTGGTGTACTGCGAGACCCAGGCCATGAGCATCAACAGGAACAAGAGACGGCCGCAGGAGGGTGGCCGGACTCCTCGGGGTGCCTCAAGTCCACCGAGGGACCAAGGGCAAGTTAAGGGGCATCTGTAGCAGGATACTCGAGTGCAGCAGGAGAAGCTGGCTCTTTGGGAGAACCCAGCGCTGCATGGCGAGGTGCACCTACCGTACGTGCAGCAGGGGAACCGGGTCTCACCAAGAGACCAGACGCTGCGAGGTCCCTGGAACCATCTGGCAGGAAAGGTCCCACTTGCACTGGAGGCGCTGAAGTAGTTTCAGAGATATGTACAGGTGCAGGAACCGCAGAAACTGTAGGAGCTATAAGTATACCGCCCTCATCATCATATGTGTAACCCCTGGCTCTATAATGCATAAAAAAACGATAAAGGATCTGGGGGGGGCACACAATCACGCATTATCCCCCCCCCCCCCCTCAGAAAGGCGATCAGATCTGTGGGATGATATACGAGGTACAACGCTCGAAACTCGAAAGAAAGAGAAAAAAAACCGAGACCGGGCCGTCGTTGGCATCGGTTCGATCCTGCGAAAAACCATATTCGGGGATGTGGAATTGTTTAAGGTCGGTGACATGAGTTGGTCCTGTGGACTCACCATTGAAATGGTGAATTAGTGTGTATGTAAGCGGGGAAAGTCTTTTGCCTACACGAAATGGACCATCCCACCTGTTGGCCAGTGAGGCTGTAAAGCCTTTCGCCGCGTCACTCAGTGGGTGAGTGCGCCTGAGCACCAAATCTCCCACATCGAACTGCAGGTTTCGGCGTCCCTGGTTGTACTGGTCGAATTGCTGCAGTCTGGCAACGACAAGGTTCTCCCGGGCTTCCTCGAGGTTGATAGTGAAAGCGCTTTAGCAGGTCGTCTGCGAATTTTGTGTAGTTGCGGTCCTGTGCAACTACGCAACTACGCAAGCGTAACTACAGCGGGGTTCTGAAGTCTTTTCAGCCATGACAACGCTAAATTATCACATTGAATTTGGAATGTTGCATCATCCAAATACGTGTCAAATCGCTTTAGCGCATACACAATGGCTAAGCATTCTCTTTCTGCAACGCTGTAGCTACGCTGTGGGGAATTGAGGGTCTGACTTGCGAAAGCAACCGGCCGAAGTATACCGTCATGTTCCTGCAGTAGAACAGTTTAGACGCCGCGATCGCTTGCATCTGTTTGCAAAACGAATGGTTGGTTTAGGTCGGGAAGGTGCAGACACGCGCTTTCTGTCACTGCCTTTGATAAGGCTATGAACGCGCTTTGTTGCAGTTCGCTCCAAGACCATTTGACACCTTTTTGAAGAAGGTGATTAAGCGGCTGAGAAATCTCCGAGCAGCAAGGAATGAAATACCTATAGAATGCAATAATTCCGAGATATCGCTTTAAACTTTCCACGTCATGGGAGCAGGGATACTCAGTTAGTGCGCGCAGTTTTTCTTCGTTGGGTTGGAGCGTGCCGCTATCGACAACAAATCCGAGGAGGCTAATTTGGGCCTCGGCGAATTGAACATTAACCGGGTTCATTGTTAGGCCCGCGTTCCGCATCCGCTCAAGCACGATAGTCAAGTGTTCGAGATGCTCCTAAAATGTACGCGAGAAAACAACAACGTCATTCATGTATGCCATCGCGAATTCGTGCTTTGCGTTTCCGAGCACAACGTCCATCAAACGTTGAAAGCTGGCTGGCGAGTTGGACAAGCCAAAAGGCAGCGGGTGAACTGCTACAGCCCTCTGTGGCAAATGAAAGCGCCTTTCTGCACGTCTAACGGATGCACCTCGATCTGAAGGAATCCGCGCCCTATTAAAAAAAAACCAGCTTAAGCTGGTCCCAGCTTCAAGCTGGGTTACTACCCCAGCATGCCCAGCTTGGCATGCTGGTCATACTGGTTGATCTGGTCATACTGGTCATGCTCGTCGATCTGATTATAATGGTCATGCTGGTTGATCTGGTCCCAGCTTCAAGCTGCGTTATTACCCCAGCTCGCCCAGTTTGGCATGGTGGTTAATGTGGTCCCAGCTTCAAGGTGGGTTATTGCCCCAACATGCCCAGTTTGGCATGCTGGTCATGCTGGTTAGTCTGGTCCCAGCTTCAAGCTGGGTTATTGCCCCAGCATGTCCAGTTTGGCATGCTGGTCATGGTGGTTGAACTGGTCCTGGTGGTGGACTTTCCAACCAGTTTAACCTGTTTAAATTAATACACAAGATAAACAAGCCAAGCTCTTCAGAAAAGCCAACTTGGCATCCAATTTATTATTTTCGTACTTCCGGCCGGCTCACATGTGCTTAGATGGTACATTTCCTCGGCGCTGACACAGTACTAACCGACGCACAGACAGTGGTTCTCGGTGCAAAGCAAACAATGTTAATAAAACCAGATTGATTATCTCTTAACATGAAAAATACTAGACACACGCCAAAAACAGGCAATAGCAAAAGAAAATACTACACGGATGAGAGAAGCGAACCAGTGACGGAGGCGAAGTGCCTCTTGCGTGGTCGGCAGAGGCGAGGAAATCCGAGTGGCTTGGATGGCATAATGGCGATACTCCTCGGCACCATCGTCATTCACGAGCACACACACGTTCGAAGACACGAAGCGACGCCTCAGTCGGGACGTTCGACCTCTTCCCGCACTGAACGCACTGCCGCTCGCCGTCTCCTAAAAACCCGCTTCGTTTGCACCGTCGTTCAAGTAGTCTCCAAAACACAGCCGTCCCTTCGAAAATCTCCCCAAGCTAGCCAAACGCGTCTCAAACTCTCCGTTCCTACCACTCTCTCTCTTTTCTCGCACACAAAGGTAGCTTGCAGCGCGCCTGACGCGCCCGGTCGTCTACCAAAAACGAGAGAACAAAGAACAGGACGCGGCCTCGTTCCAGCCTATGCCGACCTTGGCGCACGCGCTCCCAGCAATGCCAGTTCAACCATCTCTAGCCGACCTTGGTGTGCGCGCTCCCAGCAAGACCAGCTTGACCACCACGATTATGAGCTCGACCAGCTTCACCAGCTTGCCTCCCAGCTTGGCCACATTGGCTCCATGGAAAACCAGATTGACCAGTTTGACCAGTTAGGACCAGACTGGTTTCTAGCTACACCAGATTGATTCTAAAACCAGATTCTAGTTAGACCATGCTGGTTTTTACTTAAACCACACTGCCCAGCTTAAATTCTAGCTTGCCCAGCTTAAACCAGCCGACGATCCCATGGCTGATTTTACGTTACGCGTAACGGCAGGATGTCAGCCATTGACACTGGCGAAATTCGGGGTGCAGACAAACGCTCATGACTAGTTTAATTAACATCCGGACATTATATATCAAAACAAAAATGACGTTTGTTTATATGAAGGCTCCCTAGACGTAACGAGAGCAAAAACTTAAGTACTTCCGGTTTAAACCGGACAATCCCTTTATAAAATATTGGCTGCACTATTGTTGGCTGTCAATGAAATGCGATAGCATTCGTCATATTTACCTCCTTTTGTTACGAGGCCATGGACGACGTCAGGGATGGCGTGTAGGACGACGTTGAGGACGACGTCTTAGAGGCAAACGTTAAGACCTACGTCTCGGACGACCTCAAGTACGACGTCTAGGACGAATTCAAGGACATCCTCTAGGACAGCCTTTAGTGCCTGGAGCTCTATAGAGGTTGATGTGAGATCACGTGACGTCAATTTTTCCGCTAAGTTTAGCGGGGAAACTGAATTGATTTGTTGGTCCTATGACGTCAGATCACATAATATCAAATTTCCCGCTAAATTTAGCGGGGAAACTGAATTGGTGAATTGAATGAATTGAATTGACGTCATGTGACGTCAATTTTCCCTTTAAATTTAGCGGGGAAACCTAATTGGTTTGTAGATCCCGTGACGTCAGGTCACGCGACATCGAATCAAGACACATGGGCACTCATGTAGTTTGAGTTGCGAAAGTTGAAGAGATGCTTGTTTAGAACTTGGGCTGTGTTTTCTACTGGAAAAACAAAGCAATCGTTGGAAAACGCGACCCCAGTACTAAATGTTGGTAAATAAATATTGTCTGTAGAATAACGACGCTCTAACAAATGTGACTGCGCTAAAAGGCTGTCATTATCCTTAAAGGGTGACTTCAAAATAACTAAAACGTAAACAACTAAATACCTAAAAAGATATAAAAAAGGTCGCAAGCGAAGCCAAGCAAAAGTTGAAAATACGGAACCGAAACTAACGTTAATCTAAATCGAATCTATTTGGGGCCTCTGCCTACTGCTACGTATCCTACCTGCTCTGTAACTATCTGGGCCGCTGGGGCCTATGGAAGTGTCCACTCTTTACGTTTCCTATATTACTCTAGACTAGCACCAGTTGAACCTCTAACGCACATGCATTATAATAACTCTATGGTGGAACCAAAACACTTGACATTCAGTGAGCTGAAGTGCGCTCGGATCAAGCGCACTAAATTAGCCCGTCTGACAGGGGTATAAGATGCTGTAGCATGGGACACCCTTCATTCGTTGAAGGCAACGTTACTAGAATACTCAGTTGGGAAACTCGCCGTCGAAACCTGGGCCGCTGGCGTCCACCGAGACCGAGCTAAATGCGATAACAGCGCCACTCTTTAGCATTTGTCTGTACTGTGGTCACCTTGAGCTTTTATAAAGCATGTTTTTGCGTAAAAACAAACGAAAAATATTTTTTTGTATGATATTTATTAGAGATTAGTACAAAATGAAGGGCGCGTGATGTTTTTAAAATCTTTAGTTTGCAAGGTTTTGCGGCATATTTAATATTGTTTTTATACGACCATGCCTCAGCGGCGCTTTCAGGTAGCACGTCCCGACCTAGGTGCATTTTAACTTCGGTTATTGAGACGCGGCGCGTCCGCTGGGGCGATGGGGGTGGCACCCCTGTAACCTCTTCCACTGTATCTGTTCTGGCCGATTATATTCAAAATGGAAGTAACGTGCGGTTCCTCGAGTGGCCGCTGCGGGAGAAATGGCGGCGTCGTGGTCGCCATTAGCTCGGTTCGCGAGGACAGATCGGGGACACTTTTTCAGGGCAGTCTCTATGGCAGTTTCCCAACTGAGTGTTTTAGTAACGTTGGTTGAAGGGCATAACATGGGGTATAAAGAAGGTACAGCGGTGTGCAGTGCGGTGATGCAAAATATGTCGAACAGCTTTATCGGGGGTAGTTTTAACGGCTATGTCGAATAATGGGGAATTGTAGTAGGTCGCTTCCGCAGCCCGCTAAGCACCCGGATAGCGCTCCGTAATCCGCCACAAGACCTTGAACTATGCAGACAAGGCTGGCGGCGCGCATGCGCAGGTGCGGCGTTTTCTTCGGGGATACCGTAGCGGAGGAGAAAAACGATCTACTACAACTCCCTAATTACTGCTTGTAGTAATGCTTCTGCTGTAACATAAATTTCTTGCATCCCGACATGAGTACCTTCCATTTGTCAATCACGTAAGGTAAATAAAATTGTAATTCCGGTTTCGTACCTTCGCATTTGTTGTTTCGCTGTTGTTTTTATGGTATTCTACATAGAAAGAGCTGATGGTCTCTGGAAAAGCTGATTTACAATGATTTTTTCAAATTCTTCCTCCCTAAGATTCCCCAACTCAAAAGCGAAATGCAAAGTCACCTCGTGATATAATATTTAATCGGAAGCGTTGAGAAGCGCCGTCACGGCACTCATTGGCCACGAACGCGAATCCAAATATTCGTCGACGGGTTTCTTGTTGACGAGTGCACACCACGACTTACTGCGGTCCTGACCTGCCCACAGAAGAAAGTGCCAGCGCGCACCTTGTAGTACAAGCCGCGGCCGCAGCGCTTCGTCACGCTATGATTTCGCGGCGCTACACAAAGGTATTTTTGTTTCGTAGGGTATCCGAATATCAATCGAAGGGACGCAAGGCAAGGCGGCGTTATCAGGGGTGTGGGTTTAGGGAGGGGTGGTGAAAGGGGAGGGCAGATCCATAAGATGTGATGCTTATTTGGGCGGTGTAGCGGCTGGATCTTGCAGCGGCTGGATCTTCAGTGAGTAGACCTCGTCGAAGGTGAATTCCGGCTAGGGTGAGATTGCATGTTACTACAACCACCATTTGGCACATATGAAAATAACACGGCTCTCGTTGCTGCTGTTCCACTATGGTAGGACGGGGAGCGCTCATCACACTGAGAGCTTCGTCGAGGACCACAGACCCTTCCGGACGGGGCTTCCGACTGGAGGCGACGTTCCCTCACACCTGGGCGGAATTGGCCGCTCTCCGGAAAAGGCGCGCTGTCTGCACTCAGCTCAGGGGGCCCCCAGCACGCTGCTCCGCGCGTCCAGAGCTCGGTAATGGCGCGGCGGAGTAGCGCCTATGTAAATCGGCGCTCCATTAAGATGAACGCCGCTCATCCGGCGGCGGACCAGTTACCGCGTCGGTGGGTGCACCTCCTCCTCTTCAGCGGCGGGGTCGAACAACTTGCCCCGTCCCTCGGCGTGCTGTCCGAATCCCATTTCAATTTTAATGACGTAATAACAGACTCACCCGCTCTGGGAAAAAAAAAAGAAAGAAAAAAAAAAAAAAAAAGAGCAGCCCAGCCTGTCCGGAGGAGGTTCCGCCCTTACCGGGGGAGAGGCTGCGCGTCGTCCTCAGAGCGGGCCGAGAGCCAGGCGAGCGGCGCGGCGGGGCGCTTGAAAGCCGCCGAGGTTCCCGTGGCTGCTTGTTTCGCGCGCTCACGTTGTTGTTGTTTCTGGTGTGGCTTGTTTGTGCCACGTTTTTTCGGCGCTGTTTCGGTGCGGCCGTGCGGGGCGCGCTGTTTCTTTCCCTCGCGCGCCTGGCGTCCTCCCCCCGCCGCTTTTGCTCGGCGGGAGCCCTCCCGCTGGCCAAAACGAATCGGCATTCTTGGGATACCGCGACTTGTTCTGGAACCGTCTCAGATGGAGGGAATGATTAGTTTTTGAGTGAAAAGGGGCCGGCCACCCGTCTGACCAGTCTGCCATATGCCATTGCTCGCTCCCCCGGCCGCCTCGCATGTTCCCCGACCCATCCTTCCCTCCATCTCGCGCTGCGAGCTGTGCATGCGTGCGTGCGTGAGTGATGCGCGGACCCCTCCCGTGGTTTCCTCCTCTCTACTTTTTTGTGTTGCTGATGCGGTTGCTGATGCTGTTCTTGTACAAGTTCGCAGCCGCGAACGTACAGGCTCTCCGGCATCTGCTGGAGCTGCGAGCTGTGGCTACGCTTTTTTCGAGGACCCGCAGCACCGCGTTCGGTTTCGAACGTGCGCGCGCGGTCAGATGTCCGGCTAGATCGCGGGATACGGGATTGACGGTCGGGGCCGTGGCAACATTGTAATCTCGCTCGTGAGTCTGAGCATTTTTAAGTGTTTATGTGAATAAGTTTATAGCTGAAAAGAGACGGATACTGGTAAGGGCAAATGTTTGATAAACCCACGCACGAGCAAGAAACACACGGAGAATTTTAATGTTCATACTTTGCTCACAATAGCAAGCGATCGAACAGCCTACAGTAGGGAATCCATTACTCTCGCGTGGCGCTCCGGCTATGAAAGCCGAGGCCATTTCAGGCCCAAGCAGGCTGAATGAGAACAGAAGAAAACAATTGTCATGGCGTGCCGCTGACAAGAAAAAGAAAAAGAGGTCATTGGTGTGCCACTAACAACGAGAATATAAATTTCTATACGTATCTAAAATTGCCTTGCTACCCGAAGATGAGGCATATTATACGTTACGTATATTAAGTTTATTTAACGTGTACCTCGCATTTTTACGTGAGAAATCTGTCTGGCAAGCCACAAATAGAATCATGTGGTGTGTTCGTGAATAAACCCGTCATTATCTGGACCCAAGGAACCAACTGTGTTTCTACGTGGTACCCCCAAGGGAGAAACCCACAAGTCGCATTCATATAAACGCGGCTCATTGTCACCGTTTTTAGAGTTCCTACAAGACCGCATGCCAAAATTGAAATAATAAATAAACAGAAGAGCATAGAGAGATTTTTTAATAAATAAACATTGGAAAATGTGTGCTCTAGTAGTTACTAACCTTCATGTCAACGTAGCAAATGCAATCATAAATGAAAGCCTTACACGGCACCATGTCACATTCGTCATGCTCGTTCACCGTGGCTTCGGCAAAGGCGGCTGGCAGAATTGAGAGCACCGAGCAACCACCGTGGGTGCTGCCACTCTTGTGCAGGCTTGGCAGCCGCATTGTCATGTGGGACACCAGTGCCCCCCCCCCCCCCCCCCCCAAGCTTGAGGGACGGGCTCGATTGGTCGGCGGGTGCGACCCCAGTGCCCCCTCCTGCAGCGAGAAGCCGAAGAATATTCTGTGACAGCATTCATGAATTAAGATGTACAGAGCACAAAGCAGAAAGAAAAACAAATCATACGGCAACTCGCGCGGCACAATTTGTTGTTCGACACTAAACTGCAAGAATAAAATGCGAAAAAAGTGATGATGTCATACCTGTGCTGCTTCTTAATGTGTATGTAAAATGCTGGAGTAGTTCAATGTGATTGACAACAGTCATATTGCGGACACCCCGATTTTGAAAATCAATAACATATACTACTACCCAAACTAAACTTGCCCCGGCTTAATTATGCTGGCACAATGCGCTGGTTAACCTCACAAATAAATGACAATGGTTGCACACTAACATAAACACCTGAAAAGGGACAACGGTCAACAACTGGTCTCCAGCAATTCTCAGGTTCAGATAATGTCATTTCCTAGGAGGTTACAATGAAGACATGAGAGCTGGTAGTCAATTAAACCAGCACAATTTTTTCTTAACGATAAGCACACAAGGAGATCGGGTGCTAGGTCGAATTGACATTTTCTAAACTCCTACTTAGCGTAACTTCTACGTGCGCTCGTGTCAGTTCCGTGTGCCCCATTTTATTTTACATCCAGGTTGTCTCTCTATTCACCTCAAGAAAGGGGTAGGAGCCCAGGTTAGGGTGGTGTGGTGCAACCAGAATGTTCAATCCGTACTTTTCGCTTGGATATAGCACAACACACAAACGTAAGTTGTCGATGTCAGCACGGGAAGGACCAAAGATATCGACAACGCACTGTCACTGTGCCTACCTACGGCCTCGACAGTACCATGCTTCACTAGCTCCTGCGGACGCTGCAGGTGGCCACAGCAAAGTCCCCCGCAAAGATATTTAGTACACACGTCCTGTCATGTGATTTTGCGAACGCTTTACGTTATTCTTCCCGAATATAGAAATTGATTCCACACCTGTTGCGTGTATGCCCCTCTTGTCGGAGTCTGTTTTCTTCCACTTGCATTTACCGTTGTCCCGTCACTTGGCGGACATGCGGCTGACGGTTATACTTGGTGCAGTCTCTTTTATGCGTCAATTTTAGCTTCTTTCGAGAAATTGTTAGTAGTAGCACGAAGCACCTCCCCTCCTTCGTGTAAACCACTCGCCCCTTCTTGTCATCCATCGTTTAACGACATCGTTGTAGGGCAGGGCACTCTAGTCGGACTTTGAAGAAAGAGGAAGGGTGAAGATGGCTCGTTCTAGGCGGTGGCAGCGCCGCCGCCTAGAATGAGCATTTGTGTAACAGTGTACTAGAATACTTGGGTAGTGTTGGGACCGGAGCGGCTCGGCAATGGGAGCTCGTGAGCGCGCGTGTATTGACAGTTCGTGGCGGCGCTGTAGTCGAGTTATCCGGAAAAAATCGCGCAGCCCGCCTTTTTTTTTGTTTTTACTTTGAGCGGTCCACGTGTCGGTATGTTGAACCGGAGCGAAGGCTAGAAGCGCGAGCTCATAGCGTTGGCAGATGCCCTTGGTGCACGAGAGCTCGTGCCGCCGAGATGTGCCCTAGAGCAAGGAGCTCGCGCTTGTAGCCTTTCCTGCGGTACGACACAAAGTGAAACAGAGTATAGTTCTGTGTGTTTTTCACTTCGAGCGGTGCGCGTGTCGGGACCACGAATTTCATAGTTCCGTGTGTTCGATCGTAATTTATGCTTCGAATCTTGTGTTCTGATTTTGCGGATGGTGAACGCGTAAGGGTAGTGCCGAAATGCCGCGTCGGCGAAACAGCGACAGAACTCTGCGCCTGGTTGCAAAACGGGCCTCATCCAAGTGAAAGGATTGAAAACGGTGTCCCTTTTCGGCGTTCCAAAGGACAGAGCCAAAAGAGATCTTTGGGAGAAGAATCTGCAGCGATCGGACAAGCGTCTTGAAGAAACAAGTGCTGTCTGCGAGCTTTTAAGTTGGTTGTTTTAAAACTCAAAGAGTTTTAAAACAACCAACTTAAAAGCTTCTTACTCCTATAATCGAAAAGAGGAAATGGCTACGTCCCAGGCATGTCCAATGTTGTGAGTTCATGCTTATGCAGGATATTTTTTTTATTCTTAACAGAACTTTACAGAATTAATTAAAAGGAGGTAGTAGATACGTGTATGTCGTCTGCACTGTACATCCGTAGATCTCGGCGGACCCTACATGGGTGAATAACCGTTGCAATATTTTGATTACTTAGCCGAATATGGTAATTAACGTTTTAATGAACGGTTTAATGGGCCATGTTGCAATTGCAGCTTTAAAGGGAGCCATTATTAAAGGCCAACCCAATTTAGAAAGTTCGCGAACAAACAACGAGCTTTGAGATATTCATCGCTAAAATTTTGCCTTTCTTCGATTAATTAAAAAACCGCGCGCTGAAAGCGCGAATGAGGTTGTGCTGATATTGATGCGTAGAAGAATGGCACAGTAGTTTTTGTCCCCTCGTCACTAACTCGACAGCGTGTCTTCGGTGGACTCGCCGGCGCCACACATCAAGACGACTAAGTCACTATTCTACGTATTATTTTCATAACGCGGTTTCTGAATCAAGCGAAGAAAGGCAAACGTTTACGATAAATTTCGCGAACCTCGTTGCCTTTTCGCGAATTGTCGAAATTGTGTTTGCCCTTAACAATGACTCCTTTTAAAACTGCAATTGCACCATGGCCAATTAAGCCGTTAATAAACAAGTTAACTAACAGATTTTGGTTAATTGTTAAACATTGCAACGGTTATTCACCCATTTATTGTCCACCGAGCCCTACAGATATAACGAAAGACGGCATCCACATATCTGCCACAACCTTTTTTTTGTAAAATATGTAAAGTTCTGTAAAGAATAAAACAAAAACACCCTGTATGTCTGCGTGAACCAGATATGCCCCCTGTGGAACCATGGGTCTTTCCCTTCGAATACCCAGCTCAGGCGAGACTTACCTGGTTGTCAGAAAGCAGCTGTCGGTTAAATGTATTGCTATGAGCGTGTGGGTTTCAGATGGTTTACCCTCAAGAGGATAATGCGCTGCATATTGTAACCATGTGTGCGCTGCACATTGTAACCATTATTTCAATGCCGTGCTGTAAACTATTACAACTTTTTCCTTGCCTGATCTACAAATGCTCATGTTTTCTGCTCAAAATGATATGAAATAGTTGCTTGTTTTCTTTGAATGTTATAAAGCATTACTTGTTCAGCCAACGTTGTCTCAGTTTTTGGACTTAAGTTCAATGTTAAAACGCGTGATAAAAATTGTCACGGCTTATAAGCCATTTCTTACAAGTGAACGTCGGGGGGTCCTCGGATGGTCGTGGCAGCCATGAAGAAATAAAAGATTCTCACCCCTTTGCGACCCTCGCTTGGGTGGTTCGTCGCATAAATGAACACAAGAATGAGTGACAAGTGAAGCGAGCTGATTAAGGTCAAGAAAAAGAAGACGGGCAGAAAAGAAGACAGAGAAGCTAACCTGTGGTATTAAAAGCATACTAAAACAATCTCGGACTTTAGTATGTGCCGTTTCGTTCCATTATAAAATACGATAGGAAAAAAAAAACAAAAAAAAAAAAACACTGCTTCCGAGTTTTAGAT
Organism: Ixodes persulcatus; assembly: GCA_013358835.2. NCBI lineage: Eukaryota > Metazoa > Arthropoda > Arachnida > Ixodida > Ixodidae > Ixodes > Ixodes persulcatus. Next base: position 516,852 of record JABSTQ010011422.1, read on the forward strand.
ATCCGTTTCAAATATCTAATGTTCGGCCTTTGGGACCAAGGAAATGGGCATTTCATTTAAAATGATCACCATCCGACAAACCGAAAGTCGCAGCTAATTCTACGCTGAAACAACTTGCAATCCGCTTCTTTAAAGTCGCAATTGTTTTTATGTAAAGGAAGGGTAATGTAGCTTGTACCGTCCAATACATTGAAGCATCATGTTGCTAACCATCGTGCCGCAGCGTAATTGATGCCGCGGTACGACCGCTGGCAGGTCGTAGCTGTATCAAAAATCCTATGTGCACTCCACCAAAGCGGCACCAAAGATTCATATTTTCGCGCGTGCAGCCGCGCATGCGCACACCTTCTGGATAACGCGCCGGTGTCGACACCTGTCGCGATCAATACCACGCGCTTCAGGCGAGCCCCTCCGGTCCCAACACTACCCAAGTATTCTAGTACACTGTACTATAGGGTGTATTCACTGGCGACCATATCTGTGTGCGCTAATGCTGAGCACGTGCTGATGGCTAGCTTTCACAGTTATTTTGCAACGTGCAACCCGCATCATCAAGATTGCCGGTCTTGGCAGCCTATTAATGCGAGCTCGTTCTGAGCATGCGCTCTAAACAGTGACCTCAAATATGGCGGCCAGTGAATACGCCCTATACCAAATTCTTTGTGCAGTGCAGGCGAAGGCAACGCCAGGCGAAGAGAGGAAGGGCGAGCACTAGGAAGGCGGAACGGGAGAGGAAGGCAAGGGAAGAAAGGAGAGCAGTAGGAACATTACAGAGAAGAGGAGGCTTCTCTTCTGCCCCAGCCTTTCTAGTGCTTGCCCTTTCTCCCCTCGCCTGGCGTTGCCCTCGCCTGTACTGCGCGCAACTAGTGGCACGGACTACAGCGCACTGGACGCCTCACCAGCGACAGATCCCATCTTGTTTCGAAAGCCACGGACGTCATGTCAGCGTCGCGTTGAGATTGGTTGCCGCTTCGCGGTTCTCGAAAGCGGTTGAGAGAAATCGTTCCGGAAGCGGTTGGCAAAAACGCGCCCCAACCGCTCGATCCCAGCAGGTTTGTGGTTGAGAACGCGCGGAGCCGCTTTGCGGTTGCGGATTCGCTTCCAGCGTGAGCCCGCCATTTGAGTTAGTTTGAAAACCGTGCCTGAGTTAAAGGGACAATGAAGGCGATTTTATTTAATTTTTTTAAATGGTGTTTTTAGGCTTCTTGGGAACCTGGCACGCTGCCCAATTTTTTGTAGACATTTGTGACGCGTATTTGTGTGCCTACAAAAGAACTGAAGAAACCGAAACTAAACTATCTCCATTCTCGCTTCTGGGCCTCCGAAAACGGAGGTGACGTAGGGTGTGACGTCAAGTGTGAATAGTCGGTATCGGTAGCTTTTAGAAGATCGAAACTGGTTACCGCGGTGGGTTATAGCACTGCGGTGGCGCGATCGTTTCGTCGGATCTGTCAACATGGACGACGATGCCGCTCTAGCGAGCGAGTTCGGTTCGGGCTTACGTTCAGTGACCTAACACCAACGGAACGGGAGTACGTGTGTGGCGTTCTTCGCTATCATCCGAGGCCGACGGTGACCGCCCAGCCGGCAACGCGGGGGCCCGCTGGCTCCGAGCAGCAAAGCTGTGAGCAACATCCGCACGGGTGAGACGAGAGCGGCGCGTTGCCGAAGGACAGGCCCTGTCCCTGTCCGACGGGGACGCGGGGGAAATGCCGAGGGGAAAGCGACAGCGACCCTGGAACCGGTTCCTCCGCGGGGGACGCTCCCCAAGAAGGAGAAAATAAACAGCACCATTTTTTCTTTCACCAGAGTCGGACGTCCACTCATTTCGTCGTCAAAGAACAAGAACGATTACTGGTCTTCAGTCGACCGTTTGAACAGCCATCTACGGCGCACAAATTTGGCATGACTACCACTTTGCAGAATCCTTCGAGTACCGTGCTCCCAAAGGAAACACGACATCGACGTCTCTAGCGTGCTCCGCGCTGCATTCTTTTTTATTTATTTCGTTTGCCCATAGTTGCTCGTTGCCCGTTTCGCGTCCAGCGTAGCAAAGAAAAAAAATAAGTATGCTGCTTTATTTACGGTTTAGTAATCATCTCCAGTCCGATTTATACTTTTCATGGTTATTCAAGCTGAAATTAGAACAGTATTTCTAAAAACTGCGAACCAAAACGTGATCGAGGGCACGTCACTCGTTCCGACCAATCGCTGACGCGTCTTTTGTGACGTCGCGCTTCTTGGCCCCGCATCGGTCACGTGAGCTCCGCTTCTCCTGGATTCTCCCGCAACCCTCGGGGCGTCGCCCCAGTCGATCCCGGTACGATTATTGCCGCGACTGTTTAATTGATTTAAGCGACACACAAGCGCCGGTTTCGGCTGAAATTTGGGCAACGTGGCCTGAGACGTGCCTGGAACCCAGTTCAATCGCCAAAAAAATATCCGAAATTGCCTTCATTGTCCCTTTAAGCTTGATTTCGGTTTCCGTTTTGTTCCTGTTCTGTCAAAAATAACGGCTTTGGTCTGGTTTACGGTGCGGTTCGGTTTCGGATTCGGTTAGACACCCTGATTTAAAGAAAAGTGCTGTACCTTAAAAAAAAAAATTAAAAAAAATGTTTTTTTTTATTTTTTTTTACAGTTGTGTGGGGACACGCGCGTAAAAAAAAAATTAATTTTGCTCGAAAAAAGAAATTTTTAGAGAAATATTGACGGGGCGAGACGCTATGTAGTCGGTAGTCGCCTCCTTTCCACTTGTTTTCTCTCTCGCAATTTCGGGCGCGTGGAAGAGAGTGGGATCGGCTTCGCCTTCACGTGGAGGTAGGAAGAGTGAATGGCCATCACGTTGAGCGAATGACCATTCCGTGACGTCATGAACTTTGCGCGCAGAATTTCGAATAAATCTCTCGCCGTCAATATTGCTCTAACTTTTTTTCGCGTAAAATTTATTTCTTGACACGCGTGTAAAAACAATTACACTTTTTATAAAAAAAATATAGTGTTTTTTTTTAGAGATTGATTTTTTCCGATCCACTAAACATTATCACGTAGCTGTATCTACCAGTTCGTATACTGACGCTTTTAGAATGCAAACCTCTACGAGATAAGTTAGCGTATATTCCATGTTACGGTCCGCGCAGCTGCCGACTTTCCGACGAACAAACAACCTTGTACGCGTATGTGGGCAGAAAATGAGTTCCCGTAGAGTCGTTTAAAGAAGTTATTTTTTACATTTGATTTTAATGTTTTTTCTCGCAGTTATTAAAGCGTAAGGGTTGAGACCCAACGGCCACTGTTGACGTGAGCTATGAGGGCGAAAACAAAGTTTGCACCAGCTGGCAGCAGCTTTGGTTGAGTGCTTCTATTCAGAATGGTGCTCTCGTGGCTCGTTTTTGCATTGCCCCAGGCTACCCCATTGTCGGCCCCCGCTAGCTGTTCCACCGGCCCCATCGTGTCGACAAGGACTGGAGTCGTGCGCGGTTTCCGCCGGGTCGTTATGGAGGACAAAGTCGTGGAATCTTTCACGGGAATCCCGTACGCCAAGGCCCCCGTGGGCAAGCGGAGGTTCCGGAGGACGGAGCCCGTGGAGCCCTGGAACGGAGCCCTGGACGCCACGCGACCGGCCCCGGCTTGCACGCAGACTACTACCATCGACGCGAAGGTCATCAAGTTCCAGGAAACTAAGGAAAGTATGTAGTAGCTGAAATCACTGGTTATGAAGGACAGTTGACGATTGAGTACCGTGGTTTCCGACTGTAGCCCGGAAGTCCAAAGTTCGGATGAAAAAAAAAAGTGTTCCCTTAGGTATTATGCATCAGTCATCCTTAGCATAATTTTCCATTCACAGAATTCGTCACGTCTCGCCATAATGAAAGATCTTGAAAAAAAAAAAAAAAGAACTCATTGTATAGTCAGTAACTGTAGACAGTCCCCCCAGCTTAAACGTTTGACTTTTAAGGCCGACCCACATAGGGCGTATTCTCGACGAATTTACGCGCGTTTCAGCGGGCGTAATCACGGGAATTTGGCGAGCGCTTTTTTCAAAGAAGGGAAGAGAGGAAGGTCGCCAAACCACACACGACGCTTTTCGTCGACGTCTCCTCGGCGTTTGGTGCAGTGTAGCCCGACTTGCGCCTTTCATGAAAGGAGGCAAATTGTAGATAGGCTGCTATATTATTGCGTTCCGCGAGGAGACAGAAATAACTGAGTGTTAATAAGCAACCAAAGCCTAATTTGCTAACACCTGCTTCAAAAATGTTCGTTGCAACCGTCAAGTTGCCAAAAACTCCCGGCAGGAGGACGGCCGCGATCTCTGCTCAAAATCCTTCCTTTTGTAATTCTTTTCACATCGCCCGCAACATCGATGGTATTTCCTTCTGTCTCAGTCGATCATCGCTCGTTCCAAAGAGATATAGCGATTTTGAACAGTTCGCCGATAAACCGGCGAACGCGACAAGCGAGCTCCCGTTTCGGCGACTGAGTCAAGCCAGCCAGCCGGCCGCATAGCTAGGCAAGCCGATTCTCGAGCCACTTCCGGCTCTCAACTCGGGAGCTGATTGGCCGGCACCGCGCCGTACGCTTCCGGATACGCCACGCCGAAATACGCCGATGCGCCGAGATCTGTCTCGGTCGGATCGGCGAATACGCGCGTATTTACGCCGACCTCGGAAGCGCTCGTCCCGTCGCTCGCTGTACGTCGAGATTACGCCCGCCAAAACGCCCGCAAATAGGTCGCAAATACGCCCTATGTGGTTCGGGCTTTAGACATGTCTAGTCCGCGTACTATATGGTCCTGAAAATATGGTAATGTTCGTTACTTAGCCCCTGTTACCGAGCATTGCGGCGGCGTGCGCTCGTGTGTCACTACTGCGTTATGCACATTAAAGACCCCCCGCAGTGGTGCTGCACTGGCTAAATTTCTCATCGACAGCGGACACGCCAAACGCTCATTGGGGCTCACTATGCCGAGCGCAAGTTCGCCTGCTTCTTTTGCAGGGGTTGTGACGACGTAATAATGCGGAGCTCTGATTGGCTCTGATTGAAGGATAGTGGGTAGACCTGAAAGCAAGCTGAATTGAGGTCTACCCACCATCTTTCGATCAAAGCTCGGCGTTCTGACGTCACCACAACCCCTGCAAAAGAAGCAGACGAACTTGCGCTCCGCATAGCTTCCCGCCGTCTAAACATACACACAATTATTATTGCCCCCGTCTTTTTATTAAGCTTATATAAGTGCCACAAAAAGTTATCAAAGCGATTGTTTTAAAGAACCACTCAAAAAGGAAACAAATATTTTTAACGGTATTTTTATTAGTATCAGTATCGCCGTCAGCAATATTGACTGCGAGAGATTTATTTGAAATTCTGCGCGCAAAGTTCATGGCGTCACGGAATGGTCATTTGCTCAACGTGATGGCCATTCGCTCTTTCTACCTCAACGTGAAGGCGAAGCCGATCCACCCCTCCTCCACGCGCCCGAAATGCCGAGAGAGAAAACAAATGGAAAGGAGGTGACTGCCGACTAAATCGCGTCTTGCGCCGTCAATAAGGAGTATTCACTGGACGCCATATTTGTGGGTGCTGTTTAGAGCGCATGCTCAGAACGAACTCACATTAAGAGGTTGCTAAGACCGGCACCCTTGATGGTGTGGAATGCACGTGGAAAAAGAACTCTGGAAGCTCGCCATCACCACGCGCTCAGCAGTCGCGCACACGGCTATGGCCGCCAGTGTAAAAAAAAAAATATATTTTTTTTTCGCTTAACATTTTTTTTGGCACGCGCCAGACTGCCCAGACTGACAAAAAAACATTTTCCTTTAAATTCTTTTCATGGGTTCTTTAAGGAGCTCGTGTCGCAAAAAAAGCCTGCTTCGGCGTTGGTGGCGTGGGATGGAAAATCCTGATTCGTCGATAGGGTCACGACGTCACAGTCACTTCGCACGGAAATTTCAAATAAGTCACACACGAGTTCGCTTGGTAAAAGTCGCGTCCTCAAGCTGCGTGGCGGTCCATCCTGCTGCGACGTCTTCCGGGAATGACGTTGGGTCTCGCAGTCGCTTGATGACCTAGCTCATCTCAACGTCCGCGTCTGGCACTGGAGCCGTGGGGTCGCGACTACGGATACCGTCGTCACCGTCCCTCGGGGCACTTCCCTCGCTTTGGCTGTGGATTTGCTCTTGAGCAGGTGGCGCCTCCGTCTTCGCGCCCGCCGCCCCCGTACCTTGAGGCGCATTCACACTGAACAAAAAGCGCGCGTTGCGGTCGACGTCGACGCCGGAGTCGTAAAATACGAAGCAGTCATACATGGCCACCCGACGGCGGCGTCTTCTCGGGCAATCTCGCGTTTGTCGAGAGAACACGGAATTTTCTTTATTCGTCTGCTTCGCACGATTGTTGTTGCCTTGCCTTTGCGATTGCATATGCGGTGGGAGACAATTGTCTTCACTGAATGGACAACGGCGATGATTACATATACGTTTACACTCCGGTTATATGCAGCATTGGCGAAAGGCACGGACTCGAACGGGCAGCTTCTGAAGGTGCTCTTTTGCCGCGTTTTTGTGCAAACAAAGCACGGTGCTACGCCGGCGCGTCCTCAAGTCTTCACGTCCGTAACTTTAACACTGCACGCAGCTTGTGCGAGAGTGTTTTCGATGGACAACTGCTGTATTCCGTAGTGGTAGGTCAACACAAAGACTACACAACACATTAGGACTAGGAGTGATCGCTCCCGCACAGTCGGAGGTCGGAACACACCGCGAACTTCGGTGGCAGCTTTCGCGCGAACGATGAAGAGTAGTTTCATGGCGTCGTACACGCACATAAAACACTGCTCAGAGTCGGATGTTCCAATCGGCTTGCTTCTTTCCACGCTGAAATGCTTCCATCCACGTTTGGCGACTGCGTGTCTCCCTCGAACCCTCTGGCTTTTCGCCTTCATTGTGGGTCGAAAATAAAAACAGCGAAAACATGTCCTAACCGGAAAAGGGCAACACGTCACGTCCGGACGCTCGCTGATTGGCTCAAGCGCGTGCGTCGTGGGAAAAATTGGGTTCCGAGGCGTCGTCTCCCTGCGTCGTCCTCCTACGGCGCGCGACTTTTTTCAATACAAAAATAAGCAAAAAATTTACCCCACGACGCGCGTCTTTCCGCTGTGTGAATGCGCCTTTACTGCACAGGCTCGGAGCCGCTTCTTCCATCCGATGAGGCCGGAAGATCGACGTCTGCTGGGGAAGCCGACCAGATGCCGTCGGACGCGGAAGTACGGTCGGCCCGGAAGCACCGATCGCCTCCGCTTCGGCGTCCTCCATCACGAGGTCTAACTAGCCGTCCACCTTGCGGTCACCGGCCATCGACGCATAGGTCTTGACACAGTCGTCGGCTTCGTGGCCAAAACGATGGCAGTCCCGACGAATAAGGCCCGTATTACGGCAGCACAGGCAAAGCGGAGCGCGTCCTTGCACAACAATGAGCACGTTACACCCCATTAGGAGAACCTCGTAAAAGAGGCTGTCGACTGTATAGCCTTCCTTGAGGGTCAGACGCATACTTCGGGTGTTAGACTCGACAGCTTCGAACCCTTACTCCCGGAAGAGCTTCCTGGTAATCTCGGAGACCTTTCCATAGCGCTCCAGCTATTTCTTTACCTGGCCGTTGGGCACGTCGTAAGGGGCCCATAAAGTTTCACCTTCACCACCATGTTCGCCAGGTCAATGTCGAGGCACCGCCCCTTTGATGGTCAGCTTCTTGGCGTCGACCAGTAGTTGCTTCGCTGCGAGGGAGTGCATCCTCAACATCCATACGTGGTTCATCTGATGAGGACCGGCAGAACCCAGGATCTTCATCACGTCGAGCCGTTCTACTTATTGTCGGAAGTCGTGCACTCGGTACGGACGGCCTTTCACGTTGCAGTGAACAAACACAGTATTTATAACAACGTATTCGGTAGGCAGCTGGGGAAGGATAACCTGATAATCTTCGGTGGCGGCATCAACAGTAAAGGCACGACCATATTGGCGTCGCGGAGGCCGGCGGCGCGACGGTCGGCGGGGCCGGCTGCTGACCAAAACCAGTTCTCGGCTTCAACGGCGCGACGTACAGCGCCGCAGAGCCAACCGCTTCTTGCGCGGTTCAGAGCTCGCCGCTCCGCGCCGCAGAAGAGAGGAGCCAATGGGAGGTGGCGTAAATAGTGAATTTGCGATCCCATGGCAACGCTCAAGCCGGTCCTCCGAGCGTCTTTCACGTTCCGATGGACGTAGCGGTGTTTCGTGTCGTCGGCTATCCCTATTTCCCCCCCGATGCCTTCCCCAACGGAGCGGTTCCTTGAAACTGTGTGACTGTTTCCCTTTTTATATGACCAGACGCAGCCAGACTACCTAGATAAGGACGCTAAGAACAACCACTGGGAAATTATAGGAGAGGAATTCGGAATTACAAGTGAGTTTCTCCGTGGCACCTGCTGCATGTCGTCTGTGTTGTGACAGATGTCCTGTTCATTTCGTGACACTTTCGAAAGTAGCCTTCATCTCTGGCGCGCCGCCGGGGCAGCAAAACACTGACCTGTCCTTCGGTGTTTCGGTAGAACCAACTCTGCCGGACCCAAAACCTGTGCCTCCTTCCCTTCAGAGCGCGGCGACGTCGCAAGACCAACGAGCAGGCAAGGATAATCACATTCACGCTGATCCCCAGGTCATCATGAACACCTACCATGTGGGCAGCGAGTGCGGTTTCGATGCTGATACACGCGAAAGATGAGAGCCGAAAGGGAAGTATCTAACGAAGAGCAGACGACGAAAGAGCGGGGAATCCTACGGGAAGGTGCGCGCGCGATCGCGAGAGCCAGTGCTGTCACGTGACGCCCGCAAAACGGAGGTCAATGTGGACTCCTCGCGTTGGGACGCCGGACGGAGGTGCCGCCCGGCGGCGCCGTTCACGCTAGTGTGGTCAGGCCTTAGTACAACGGCCTGACGCGGCCGTTTTTACCATTCCGACGGAGCTCATGATGACACGTCCACCTCGTTCGAGCGCCGGAATTGGACCCGCCACCCAGACTTTTTTTTTATTATGATTATTATTACATGTAATAAGGTCAGAAAACGAAAGGCACTTGAAATCACGGCACACCAAAGCTCTCACTAAATGTCATATAGAGGCGTCGACACACATTTCGTTCATCTAAGGTCATACCGAGTTTCTTTAAAATTCGACGCTTTCAGGGCTTGGGAACGAGTGGGGATTTATAGGCTTAGCTATCGCGTTCCACTCTTAGAGCCGAAGCTTAAGCGTCCTCTTGTATTTTTTCTTCTTTGCAAACACATGAATAAGTGCGTTGTACGCGGGTCGGTTTTCGTGTTAAAAAAAGAAGACATCTTACTCACTAGATATTGTCACGAATGACAAGTGATGAGGCGATAATAACTGAAGAAACTAAACGTTTATTGCGGCGAACTTGTGCCCAAAAATTAAAAGGAAACAGAAGAAAGCAGAGCGTTGCGGGCGTCGAAGTCGGCGTGACAGCAGAGTCGAACGCTGGGGCGAAACTGACTCCGCTCGCCTTGCGGAATCCCTTATGTACCCTCGTGGGTTTCTGGATCGTTCAGAGTAGAACTTTCGGTGCGTAGAACATTCGGAACTTGATCAGACGAGAATGTTCTCGAACTTACGAGAAGGCCAAGTTGAAAGAATAAATAAAAGGACAGTCCGCTAACTGGAATCGAACCTACACCTTCCGCGCGAGAGTCAAGCGCGGTAACCACTCGGCCACGCACGCGCTTGCTCGGCAAGGCGCGTGGCATTACTCTCCCCCCCCCCCCCCCCATTAAAAGCGCATCGTCTTGTTCCGACGTGCCGAAAAACAAAAACAGAAAAACAAAAAATAACGGCAAACTACGTAGACTTGAGCAACACAGTCCTATCGATCGTAGTACGGCTTGAGGCGCACGACGTGGACGACTTCCGGTCGTGGAGGGCGGCGTGATGAAGCCCGTGTTCCGTCGGGCATCACCTCGTAGTTCAGATCCCCGAGTCGACGAAGCACTTTTTAGCGTCCAAAGTAGCGCTTAAGCAGTTTCTCACTGAGGCTGCGGCGACGGATGGGTGTCCACACCCACACCCTGTCTCCGGGCTGGAAGCGGACGTCCCAACGACGAAGGTTGTAGCGGCCAGTGTCGATACGTTGTTGGGCTTGAATCCGGAGTCTGGCGAGCTGACAGACTTCTTCTGCCCGTTGGGCAACCACTTGGGCGTCGTTGCTTCCGTAGACAGCCGGTTCGTGGGGTAACATCGCGTCCAGCATTGTCGTCACTTTGCGACCATGAACCAGTTGAAAGGGTGTGACCCCGGTGGTCTCTTGCACGGCCGTGTTGTAGGCAAAGGTGACGTACGGCAACACCTCGTCCCATGTCTTGTGCTCCACGTCGACGTACATAAAACTCATGTCGGGGATGGTCTTGTTGAGTCTTTCCGTCAGCCCGTTGGTCTGCGGGTGGTACGCCGTGGTGCGACGATGGCTGGTGTGGCTGAGACGAAGGACTTCTTGTGTCAGCTGGGCCATGAACGAGGATCCACGGTCTGAGATCAGGACTTCGGGAGCGCCGCGCCGGAGGACGATGGATTCAATGAAAAACTTGGCAACTTCCAAAGCAGTTCCGGAAGGAAGGGCTTTCAATACGGCGTACCACGTGAGATAATCTGTGGCGACGATGGTCCAGCGATTTCCCGACGTTGACGGCGGAAAAGGGCCAAGTAGATCCATTCCGATCTGCTGGAAGGGTGCTGTTGGCGGAGGAATTGACTGCAAGAGTCCTGCCGGCCTCGTCGGAGGTTTCTTGCGTCGCTGGCATTCATGGCATGATCGTGTGTATAAGTGGACGGTTTTGGGAAGCTTGGGCCAGAAATACTTTTCACGAATACGGGCCAGTGTCCGGCTGTAACCAAGGTGTCCGGACGTCGGGTCGTCGTGGCAGGCTTGAAAGAGCTCCTCCCGAAGGTCGGTTGGGATTACCAGCAGCCACGGCGAGTTGTTGTTCCCGAAGTTCTCTTTGTAGAGTACACCTTGTCGAATGGCGAACGTCGGCAGGGCTCGTGAAAAAACACGGGGCATGGCACTCCCGTGCCCTTCCAGGTGCTCTATTAGTGCGCGCAGCTCCGGATCGTCTCGTTGACGTCGGGCAATGTCGTCGGTGTTCACTGCGCCCAGGAAACACTCGTCGTCATCGTCGTCGCTGCTGCCGGAAGGTGTTTCGACGGTAGCTCTGGACAGGCAGTCGACGTTGCTGTGCTTGCGGCCTGACTTGTAGACCACAGGTCATGTTGAACTCTTGTAGTCGAAGACTCCATCGAGCGAGGCGTCCTGACGGGTCTTTGAGGTTCGCAAGCCAGCAGAGCGAGTGGTGGTCCGTGACTACGCGGAATGGGCTCCCGTATAAGCACGGACGAAACTTCGTGATTGCCCAGACGACCGCAAGGCATTCTTTCTCAGTCGTGGAGTAATTTCTCTCCGCCTTGGACAATGTCCGACTTGCGTAAGCGATGACTCACTCGGTGCCTTCTTGTACTTGAACCAGTACCGCGCCAAGTCTTGCGTTACTTGCGTCCGTGTGAATCTCGGTTTCCGCATCCTGGTCGAAATGTCCAAGAACAGGAGGAGTCTGCATTCGTCGCTTCAACTCGTCGAATGCCTGCTGCTGCTCCTCGGCCCATTCGAACTTCTCGGCGTCCTTCGTGAGGTTTGTGAGCGGTGCGGAAATCCTTGCGAAATCTCGAACGAAGCGCCGATAGTAGCCACATAGTCCAAGGAACCTTCGCACGACCTTCTTCTCTCTTGGCGCTGGAAATGCTGCGACGGCGCGAGTCTTCTCTGGGTCTGGGCGAATGTCTTCGTTACTAACCACGTGACCTAGGAACTTCAGTTTGTCATAGGCGAACCGACACTTTGACGGCTTGAGGGTGAGTCCGGCGGTCCGTATGGCTTGGAGAACAGCTCGGAGTCGTCACAAGTGCTCGTCGAAGTCGCCGGAAAACACTACGACGTCGTCGAGGTAGACGAGACAGCTCTGCCACTTCAGTCCAGCCAGTACGGTGTCCATGACACGCTGGAAAGTTGCTGGCTCCGTGCATAGTCCGAAGGGCATCACCTTAAACTCGTACAGTCCATCCGGTGTGACGAAGGCTGTCTTCTCTCGGTCCCGTTCGTCGACTTCGATCTGCCAGTAGCCGCTTTTCAGGTCCATCGATGAAAAGTATCGAGAGTGGCGCAGCCGGTCTAACGTGTCGTCGATGCGTGGGAGTGGATAGACGTCTTTTTTCGTCACTGCGTTCAGCTGCCGGTAGTCCACGCAGAACCTAAGCGTCCCATCTTTCTTCTTAACTAGTACGACTGGAGAGGTCCATGGACTGCTTGAAGGTTGAATTATGATGTCGTTCAGCATCTCTTGAACTTGCTCCTGGATCACCTGCCTTTCTTTAACAAAGACTCTGTATGGAGATCGATGCACAGGGCACGCGTCGTCCTCGATAACGATGCGGTGCTTCGCAACGGTGGTTTGGCGCACCTTCGACGACGTCGCAAAGCAGTCACGGTATTCGGCGAGGAGGTTAATCAGCTGACGTCGTTTCGGGCCCGAAAGCTTAGGGTCAATGTCGAGCTGCCCTGGCGACGTACTCTCTTGTTGAGGTGGCGAGGATTCGTCAGTAATGGCGGCGATTTCGGCGGAGTTTCGGAGTTCCTCGACGTGGCCAACGGCTGCACCTTTCGTGAGGTGTTGCGCTTCGTTTCGAAAGTTCGTCACGAGGACCACAGTGCGGCCATCCTGAAGTTCAGCTACTCCTCTTGCGACGCCTATTCCTCTTCCTAGAAGCAACTGGAGGCTCCCCTCAAGCAGAACTTCGCCGCAAAAAGCTTCGGTGATACCGACAGGCACGAAAACACTCGACCGCGGCGGTAAGTTCACGTGACTTGCGAGGACTCGGACCGCGGATGACGTCGCTTTGGGTTTTTCTGGTGGTGAAACAGGCTTTCGTAGAGTTAACCGGTTTGCTCCGAGGTCGATGACGGCGCCATGCTAGCAGAGAAAGTCCATTCCGAGAATAACGTCCCTCGAACAGTCTTGCAGAACGACGAACTTGACAGGCACGTCTCACCACGGATCTCGACGCGAGCAGTGCATCTCCCGACTGGTGTGATGAGGTGCCCACCGGCGGTTCGTATTTGGGGGCCTTCCCACGGCGCTGTCACTTTTCGCAGGCGGCGAGAGAGCCTCCCACTCAAGACTGAGTAGTCTTCTCCGGTGTCCACGAGTGCCGATGCGTCGTGGCCGTCGATAATAACGTTTAGGTTGTTGGACACCGATGCAGGGGCGTCGTTGTGATGCGTAGCGTCGGGAGAGTGGGAACGCTCCGTCGTTTTTGGAGGCTCTTTACTTCGGTCGTCTTCGGCAACGCCACCTCCAGGCGTTGCCGCACTTAGTTTTTCCGGCGACGCAAAGGAGAGAGGCTCTCTCGGCGGGGCCGTGGCCCTGGAGACGCTGAACGTCATGGGCGACGGTGAGCGGGATTCACGGCGGAGAGGCGGCGTTGAGGATGGCGAACTTCGGAGGTACTCCTCGATGTCGCGAGGGCGTTTGTCGTACCTTGGGCGTGGGTCGTTTGAGTGGAACCCGCGCAGCCCCATTTGTCGATAGGGGCATCGACGGTAAATGTGGCCGGCTTCACCGCAGTGATAGCACAACGGGCGTCGATCGGCCGTCCTCCACACGTCGGTCGTTCGCGGCGCAGCTTGTTCTGGGCGGACGTGCGCCCGATCTTCTTGGCGTCGGGAATACTGCGGCGCTGGAGGCTCACGTCAGGGTGGCGCCGTATACTGGTGAGCTGGGGGTGGTGGTCGTCGGGTAGCTGCAGCGTAACTCAGCGTTGGTGGTTCGGGAGTGGCGCCGACGAGAACTTCTGGCTGCAGCGCCTGATGAACGTCTTCCCGGACAATCTCGGCGATTGAAGGCGAAGCTGGGCTTGCGGCGGCAGGTAGAAGCTTCTGAATTTCCTCCGGCACGACGTCCCGGATGATCTCGCGGAGATCCGGGCTGTTGCAGCTAGAAGGCGAGAGTGCAGCGACGCCGGAAAGTCGCTGGTAGTCCATGATCGAAGGGCACGTTTGATGTTCGTCGCCTCGGTGACGAAACCTTCGACTGTTATCGGAGGGCTGCGGACAAGACCGCAAAAGATGTTTTCCCTCACACCCCGCATGAGGACGCGCAGTGTTCTCTCCTCGGTGGCTTGAGGGTCTGCACGGGTAGTCAGCCGCAAAACATCTTCCACAAAACTCGTGACGCTTTCGTTGGGTGCTTGAAACCTCGACTGGAGAAGATCTTCGGCCCGCTGCCTACGATGCTGATTCATGAATGTCCGCTTCAGCTCGGTGACGCAGGTGTCCCACGACGTCAGCGAATCCTCATGGTTCTCGCACCAGTTTCTTGCAGTTTTCTCTAAGGAGAAGTAGAGATTTTGTAGGCGCTGTTCCGTAGTCCAACCGTTATGACGGGCTATGCGTTCATAATGTTAAAGCCAGTCCTCCACATCCTCATGGGCCTCACTATGGAATGGCGTCGGATTGCGTGGGGCGACAGGCATGAAGACAACGGGTGGAGCGGTCGAGGTCTGCGGCGACTGGTTGTTCATCGTCAGCCTGTTTGACTGCTTGGTCCTGGTTGGCAAAAGTCCAAATTCCGGGTGTAGGCCTTGAATGCGGCGACTTAATCGGGTCTTGGTAGTGTCTTCGTCGGGTCGTCGTGGGCTTGCTGTCGGACTTGCACTGCGGGCCCTCGGAGGCGTACGCTGCAGGGACATGCGGTACCCAGTACCTCCACTAAAATGTCACGAATGACAAGTGATGAGGCGAAAATAACTGAAGAAACTAAACGTTTAATGGGGCGAACTTGTGCCCAAAATTAAAAAGGAAACAAAAGAAAGCAGAGCGTTGCGGGCGTCGAAGTCGGCGTGACAGCAGAGTCGAACGTGGGGGCGAAACTGACTCCGCTCGCCTTGCGAAATCCCTTATGTACCCTCGTGGGTTTCTGGATCGTTCGGCGTAGAACTTTTTGTGCGTAGAACATTCGAAACTCGATCAGACGAGAATGTTCTCGAACTTACGAGAAGGCCAAGTTGAAAGAATAAATAAAAGGACAGTCCGCTAACTGGAATCGAACCTACACCTTCCGCGCGACAGTCAAGCGCGGTAAGCACTCGGCCACGCACGCGCGTGCTCGCCAACGCGCGTGGCAATATGACGGAGCGGAAGGAGAAGGAGTTGAAGGAGGTGGCCAGGTTGAGGGAAAAAAAGTAGTCGCTACTTCGTTAAAGATAATCTGTCAGTACCTCGAATATTGTTAATATGCAAAAGTAATCAATAACCTTTCATTCGACTGGTTGTAATGCGAATCATACGAATATTTTCGATAGGTACAGGTCCCAATTACATAGCTGAAACGTCAGACATGCGCTTTGACGCTCACTGACTTCACATGTAACTTAAGTAGGAAACGGCGACGCGCGAAGGCAAACGAATTTCTATACTCGCTTTTCATCCTAATTCCAGACGCAGCCGAAGCTACGAGGTGATGGGACGAATCAGACCGCTTCAAAAGCGCACCATCATGATGTTCGTTGTGTTTTTTCTACGTGTTGTATCATTGCTGAACCAAGCATAAAGAGAAATGGCGTAGTGACTTGCGCTTTTGACACTGCTTGATTGGCCCCATTACGATGTAGCTTCGGCTTTAAGCTGAAAATAAGTATAGTTACACGATATAGTTATATAGACAAACGAATTCTGGATACCAGCTTACTATGCGTGCACAATCACCATCGTTGACAAAACTGTCGACATTCTGTATTTCGCAACAAAACTTAATCATTGAGAACAACACGGAGGATGGGTAAGGCAATGCACTTCTAGAGCTACCGCTGCTTCCAGTGACACCCTACAACCGAAGACTCTTTCTCTGACAAGCTTTACGATAATAGGCAATAAGTGAACGTGCAGCTTTACCTTTATATAGCCTCTGGCAGCTTAATAAATCCAGGGCGTGGCGATTCGTCAACATCTCAGTATAGCTCCACAGTTAATGAGATTGGAGCATTCGCTGATGAGAACGATGAAGAACCAATCACAAAACAAGAAGCCTGTACATAATAGGCCACGCCCTGCTTAGGCTCTCAGCGACTATGTGGAGCGCAAGTTTGTCTGCTTTTTTTGCGGGGGTTGTGGTGACGTCAGCACGACGCCGAGCTCTGATTGGCTCTCATTGAAGGATAGTGGGTCGACCTCAAAGCAAGCTGCCTTGAGGTCTACCCATTATCCTTCCATCGGAGCCAATCAGAGCTCGGACGATCTGACGTCACCACAACGCCTGCAAAAAGCCAGACGTACTTGTGCTTCGCATAGCACTTTGGTTGTAAATAAAAGGTACTTTCCTTTTCTAGCAACTTTGGGCACTAGCGAAGACTGCCCATTCCTGAATATCTGGACACCGAAACGGGAACTGTCAAAGAAGCGGAGCGTCATGGTCTGGCTATTTGGAGGAGCTCTTCTCACCGGTTCAGCTGCCGACGGCGCTGTCCTGGCCGCCTACGGAGACGTCGTCGTCGTCACATTAAACTACAGGCTGAGTGTCCTTTGGATTTCTCTACGGCGGAACAGAAGACGCGCCCGGTAATCAGGCGCTCTACGACCAAGCGCTGGCGCTCACTTGGGTGAGAGACAACGTCGATCGCTTCGGTGGGAGTCCTGACTCGATTACACTGTTTGGACAAAGTTCGGGCGCCTAGGAGTGTCACCTTTCACCTGCTTTCCCCCATCACCCAATTTACGGTACGCAAGGCCATCATCCAAAGCGGAGGGGTCGACCGGAGAGGTTTAGTAAGCAAAGATACCGATATGCTCAAAAAGGCTCATACGTTTGCTTAACTTCATGGCTGCTCGCGTGGTGCCAATTCTACGGGGAAGTTAACTGTTGAAGCGGTTGACTGCCTTAGGTCCGCAAATTCCAGTGAACTAAGCGTTACGGAGAGATTGTTCACAATCCTCGAAACCGCTTTCTTCCAAACCGATATACCGGGACGAGTTTATGCCGGAGGAACCACGACTGGCGAAGTTCCGGGGTAGCAAGGACATTCTTATTGGACAGGTGGAGAATGAAGGAGCCTATACATCTCTCAAAATTTTAGAGATACATTCTCCCAGACGAAACCTTCGAGGAAAACAAATAAGTTAGAAATGGAGTACTTCTTGGGCAAGATCTTTCCCTCGTTTAACCTCCCTTCGCTGAAGAGAGTACATGAAGAGTACACAGGAAATCTGCAAGACTCCGATTACGATGCCTTGAGACAGGCGTTGGTGGATGCAAGAGGAGATTCTCACGTTGTGTGCGGTGTCGTGGGGGCTGCGCTAAAGTTGGCGAATGCGACGACGTTGAACAACACGGGAGCGAGTGTCTACTAATACAAGATCAGTCATGTGCCTCGATGCATGGAAAGAGAAGCCTGGTTGAAAACAACGCACGCGAACGATGTACCCTACGTTTTTGGAAACAGTTTCCAGGATGGTGGTTGCGCTCCTGATCGCGCCATCAGCCGCACAGTCATGCGTCTATGGAGCAGTTTCGCTAAGAAAAGGTGAGCATGCACTATCGAAATCGTAAAAACTCACTAAGGTAACACAAAAATTTCCTGATTGCAGCACAAGTACCTATCTTCAACTTTAAATTAACCTAATACCAAGCCCGTTTGTCTTTCTTGTTTTTGTTTCTGCGCCTCATTTTAGTGCCAGTCTAGCAATAGGTAATAAGCTTCATCCTGTTGTCATGTTACCATGCATACGTATGCTTCATAAATCAACTGAACATTATGGAAGCTTTCTTTTGTGGCAATAGGAAAGCCTGTTTGAAAGGAATGTGTGAATGTCGTTTCCAATTTCAATAGCACAGTGTTATTCTTACCTTCCACACTATAAATAATCGAGGTATATAGTGACTTTTGTTTGCATTGCGAATGCTAAGAATGAAGCAGCGTTCTTATATTCTAACCTCTATTTGCGCACCGCCAGTTTTTTTGCTTAAATGAAATCGTAAGCAGTCAGCTCATTGACCTCGGCCCACGCTAGTGTCCAAAATAATATTTTTATTAGGGTCGGTTGAAAAAATATTAAGAACAGATACTCAAAAAAAACTTTAAAAAATACCACTTCAAAGATATCTAATTAGTACTCAAATTGCGAATGGGACCAGTGATATGGTACCAGGAAAGTACTAATGAGTAATAATTTCATCAAGGGACTTTAATGGGGATCACTTTCAAGTGGGAGTGCTTGCAACCCGAATGAAAAATCCATCAATGTAACCCTGTTTGGCAGTCCATGTTTTCTAGTGGACCGCTGACTGCGCCTGACTGTATACGTCAAGCATGTCTGATTGGCCAACAAGTTACTCTGACTGACAGACAAAATCCAGACAGACTCCGCTTGTCGGCTTTCTGATGGTTTCCTGGTGGCAGTCGGCAGCCGCGAAATGCCGTCAAGATTTCTTGGTGGCGATTCTGATCGTAAATCGATTGTCTCTGACTGTACGTCAAAAAGCTTTGACGTGCAGACAGACGTACGGTCAAAGGACGTAAAGTTCCTTCGGATACCACTATTTCGTCAAATCTATGAATACGAAAAATAATCTATGCACGAGAAAACGATTTTGGGAAGTGAGCCCATAAAACCGCTGATGTTAGATATATGACAAGCAGGTAACCCGACAACCCTGATCAGACGCCCGCCGAAACGCCGAACACGCCACTTTTTACTTTCGCTTCGCCTATAGAGGCTTTGCCGAGATTCCATGAACGATCGCTCTCGACTCGTTTTGTTTGCCCGCTTTCTCCGACCTGTCGATCCTGCCCGGGCTCTATAATGTCTTATGTTCGAGTAGAATTTCTCCTCGACAAGACCCAGTCTGTTGTGAGTTCCGACTATGTAAGGAACTTTAGCGGTGTAGTTGAAGACGACAAGGTGTACCAGGTCTACTGGGCCGGAGACGCGCGAACAAAAGAAGGGTTCTACGACGCGAAAGTACTCTTCATGGCAGGTGAGTAGAACTGAAGTACGGCGATTGATGTACGGGTGCTTTGCATAACATGCTGAAGGCTTAACTGCATATGCAGCCGAAGCATTCTTTACAGCGATGCACTCATCGTCGGAACCTCGCGCTGCAATACTGCAATGCTCTTGACTCGGTCCGAGAGGTTTAGGCTAGAAAGTTTATACCTTTCTATCTGGTTTGGGCTATCGGCCTTACCGCTGTGTCGCAGCTTATTATTGTTGTTTCATGAAGAGCGCAGACAAAAAGCATCCGCGAGCGTAGTTCAGATACGTCTGCTGCTCGCGTTCGTCCGTGGAAGCCAGGGCTGTTTGTCGTAGCATGCATGCTTTCTCTCAAGCTTCAACGAAGTCGCATACGTTTTGTGAATTAAAGTGTATACGGTCGTCCCGAAAGGCTCAGACATCGAGGGCGTTTCTCTGCAACATGCTTAGGGTGCATGTGGGCCCGTTTGTAAACGAATGTCCCTTTTGCCTGAAAAACGCAAATTTCAAAAGTGAAAAAAGAAAATAAGGACGGGTGCACACTTTTTCTGATTTTTGATGTCATGAATTACATTCAGTTTAAGGACGTGTGAACCGTTTCATAGCCATTTCAGATGGCCACCTCGGAATGGGAGCTTTTATATAAATGCTGCCCTTGTTGATGAAATCCCCTTGGCAGTCGCAGTCAGACGTCACCTGATGGACCATCAGGGCATGTTCCACCAGGGCTGCTGACTGGTAGTCAGCGTCCCAAATTACGTATCTAGATGGAATTTTCAATAGGGAAGTAGCCCCTCGTACGAATGGAACTACTTGCAAATAGAAGCAGTTGAAATGGGAACACTTGCAAGAGGGATAACTTACAAATGAAACTACTTACGGGGGAGGGGGGACATTTGCAGGTTGCACCTGAAACAAATAGAGCCACTTTCAAGTCGGATCACCTCCAAAAGGGTGCAATCACCTAATATGTGCAACGTTCGCAGCTTTCCGTGCTTCACGTATGTTTACCTAAGCTTTTACGCAAAAACAAAACAAATATTTAAATGGCAAACCGGAATCTACTGAATAAGATATACGCTTCAGAATTACGACACGTCATCAACCTTAGTGCTTGAAAAGGTATTTTCAGTTATCTCCATCTTTATTTGAAATCGTGGGAAACGGTTTTCGTCCTCCATAAACATTAAAACAGTTGGCGACAGAGCAATATGTATCGCATGAACGTCCTGAGCCCGTGTACAAGGCACAGGGAGTCACATTGTCGAGTCGTTATGATCATCGATTGCGCTCGCTCTGCACTAAGCACCAAAATGGCGGAGCCCACAAGAAAGTCGGGGAATGGAGTGTCGGTATACTCTAAGCGTTGCTTATTATAAAAGTGGCTCTACATAGACCTTGCAAAATTTTGGTTCATTTTCAGCGATCCTGGAGGCGTCCTAGACGTGGATTGGCCCAAGTTTCATCCCGAGTCAAGAAAGGCACTTCAACTTACCGAGGATGGAACCGAACTCGTGACGATTGATGTTGCCTCGCGCTGCAGCGTGCTTCGAGGAGTTGGACTAATCTAGACCGATTAAGGTGCTCGTACTGCCGCGTTTATTTGTGGAATAACCAACATTAAGGGCAAGATTACCTTTATTTGTTCGTTCATTTAAAGACGTTTTAATTCATAGCTTTCCTTCGCCATATTTGTTTTCGCTCTGAGACTGCATTCATAATCTTACGATTTTAAATGAACCATGGGACAATATATTTTAACACTGGCTTAGTGCGGAGAATAAATGATTTACGTGCATAAAGCAAGGTGTCAAACCGAGCTGCCAAACCGACCCAATATCGGATCTTAAACTTTCTTTTGACCGGACTGGAACAGTACCAAAACCGTGATATCAGACATTTGATATTGAACCCGAACCGGAACCAAACCACAATCCCAAATAACGGTTTTGGAAACGTTTCAGCGTAATAAAAAGTGAACTGCACCTTTTTTTTTTCTCTTTTTTACGGGGGTGGCACGATGTTAATTTTAACACTGCGCTTTTAATAGTTTAAAGGCACAGTGCTGCCTAAATGAACGGCAGTGACGTGGCGTCAGCTCAAAATTATTAAAATAGATAAATAAAGCTCCCGTCTATTTGCAACATAGCTTGGCGTCGTCGCGGAGGCCTATACTTCTCTACTATGCCAAGAAGCTGAACAGGCCTCCCTTTTTATTTGGCTCGTTCCTGCTAAACAAAAAAGTTAGAGCACTTACGCAACCCATAACGTGAAAAACAGCGGCAGTTGAGGTGTGACGTCGGAGCCGCTAAGGTGTCTATTTCGGAGCAGATGGACTGAATGATCGGTAAAGGTGCGAGCGCGCACCATGTAGTCCGCGCGTTTCGTATTCAACCGAGTAACATATCGGACGAAACTTCAGGCACAATTTGGAGCCAATGGCTAAACAATTTCACTTTTTCGCAACTCGTTACACAGTGATAATCATATTCCTAATAATGCACGTATTTGATCGCACACTAAAGAGCAGGGTGACAAGAGCTTGTGGGGCAGAACTCTACAATAATACATCCCATATATGCATAAGTTTGAAAATCAGTTGTTGAACAATGCACCATTGACTTGCAACGACGGAAATCTGACGTTCTTCTAGAAGTGCCCCGGCTCGACTGGACGACGTTACTTTCATCAGTCCTTCAATAAACCTACTGCTAAATTACCCAAGCATCAAGGAGAATGCTGGGAATGAACGTCTATGCGCCGCACGGGCTTGCCTTCTCCGTATAAAAGATTCGAGGTAAATAATCAAAAGGCGTTGACGAACGCCTGTGCAGCGATTTTAACGTTGAAATAATTGGCATCTTCTAGTTTTCACATTGTTTATCTTGTCACAAGGGACAGAAAACACGCCCCCTTCCTTCGAAATGTTGCGATTCCGTCGCGTAATCGCGAGTCAAAAATTAGAATATTCCCCGACCTGCAGCTGCAAGCGGTGGCCATGAGAAGCACGCGGGATGACGTCAA
The DNA here is from genome assembly GCA_013358835.2 of Ixodes persulcatus. Taxonomy (NCBI): domain Eukaryota; kingdom Metazoa; phylum Arthropoda; class Arachnida; order Ixodida; family Ixodidae; genus Ixodes; species Ixodes persulcatus. The sequence goes on from JABSTQ010011422.1 coordinate 538,987, forward strand.
TGGGGGTCTTGTAGAAAGATAGCAAGTTGTACGAATACCTGCTCGATAAAAGGTAAATTTTCTATAAATCTTGTCATTCCAACATAAATTTAAATGCGTCAAAACCTGGTATCATCGACAAAACTTTTATTCTACGAAGTTTGAGTGGTGCCATCTATCCTAGGTCCACAAAACCGTCAGCTCTATCTGCTACCGCGAACAGCGGCCAGAAGCCGGAGGGGGAGGGGAACAGGGCCGGACGGGTATGGCCGGACCCGGATGAGACTTTCCTCCTTTCACCATATTGTTCGCGCTACACCAGCACGTGGTCCCGCGGTCGCGAGCGGATGAGTTCTCGCTGCTCACTGATGGCTCTAGAGAGAGTGCTTCACCGGAACCCCGCGCGACCCCCATTGACGTCATAGCACACGTGACTCGGAGGATGGTGAAGGAGTTGAGAGGTACCAAAAACCTCAATCTCTGTCCATTTTTTTTAAAAATAAAAGCTAGGACATGCAGGCAAAAACGGTTTTTTGTTCCATATTTGAGAAAGGTCGAGACACCAACTCCCAAATTATTCGAGCAAAGCACTGAAACTGTTGCACAGCTCCTTAAAATTTGTTTCGGGCTTTTGCTTTAGAACAGTTACTGCAGACGCAAGCATGTGCAGCGCGTGCAACTACACTCCCAGCATGCTCCTTGGTGCTTGGGTAATTTATAAAAAGGTATATAGATTACTATACTCTGTTTCACCTTATGTTGAACCGCAGAGAAGGCTACAAGCGCGGGCTCCTTGCTCTAGGGCACATCTCGGCGGCACAAGCTCTCGTGCATTAAAACCAGCTCCCAACGCTATGAGCTCGCGCTTCTAGCCGTCTCTGCGGTACAACGTAAGGTGAAACGGAGTATAGTTACGACATATCTCCGGAACGCTATACGGGAGAGCGTGGTGTGCGACCGCGTGCGACGCTGGCGTCAACGAGAAGATAGAGCTGTCGCCAGTCTAGCAAGCACCACTAGTAGTCTGGCAATTAGGAAGTGTGTCAGAATGTCGAATTCCCTCCGAACGAGCCACATATCAATCGCAGCGGCACGTCATCGTACTGGCAGCGTTTCCCGTTAATAACATAATCGGCTTCGTACGCTCAATCGACTGCTTAAAGTTTCCCTATGTGCAACGACCTCTGAAAATCTATTTTTCATTCCTTTTTCTTCTCTCAATGTGACTTTCCAGAAATTCTATCATCGCCAAACTTTAGCAACGCTAACAGCGCCATCAACTAGAGGCACTCTGAATCCGTATAATAGTTGCCTAGCTCTTTTTTTCTTCCAAAAGCCTAATTTTGTTTGAAAACAAAAGAAAAGAAAGCTTACTTGGAAGTTCCGTTTTGTTGCTAGAGGCGCATAAATAATGACCGGTAGTGATCAACTAGATGCGCAACAACAATTTGGTGTACGAGAGATATATATGTTTAACTACTTGTAATCGCGAACTTGCAGTGGTTAAATGTATACCTCATTCACACGGTCAGCTTAAGGTACCTTTCTTTGCAATGGTCGAATCAGCCCCCGCTCTTGGGTCGCAGGCACGCGCCACGAGTGAAATCATTCGCCGCAGAGGTACCTTAACTAAAGGTACCTTGATGATCGTGTGAATGGGGTATAACTAAGAGTGGAGGGGCCAAGCGAAAACGCCGCTTTAAATGGGTCGTGAAACGTTTTTCCGAAATTGTTAACTGTATGTCTATTTGGAATCCTTGAACTTTATTAAATAACCCATGTTCATTGTTTTGATCGCGCGGATTCGTTTAATCGCGCAAAAAAAGATTATTTCAACTTTTCGGAGAGCTTTCCTCTCAGTTCTACAAACACGTCACGATAAGTAACTAATAGGAATTTTTGTTGCCTGCGCAAGATAGCGACGTAGACTTGACTCAATGGGCGTAGCCAGCGCGTCAGATATCGCTCCAACAGCGGTGCCATAATGACGTCACGCACGCAAGTCAGCGGGGCTGTGTTCCAAATTTGACCTAAATAAATCCGAGTTACTGCCGCGGGTCGTGTCACGCGGCAACACAGATTGAAAACGCTGGACGCGGGCAGGTTTTAAAACGCCAAGGTACAAAACCCCTGAAGTTGCCCTGCAATCCGATTTAAGCGTCTACTTTTTTGCGGTTTCCACGTCTCTTTGAGTTCGGGCAACCCAGCGGGCACGGGGAGAGTAACTAAATATCAGTGCGTCATATTTTAACCGGACGACGCGGAAGCCTCCTCCATCTACGGGGGCGCCCCGGGATATCGAACGCGCGCGGCTTGTGACGACATCGTGAAGTTGTCAGTCCTGGCCAGATCCTGCCTTACGACTGCTCAGAGTCGCTAAGAGCTTTTTTTTAGTCAAAATACAAAGTATAAGTGGCGCGAACCATTTCAATTATTTATGAAAGTAGTTTTAGAGCGCTGTTCTTAGCCGCCCGTTTCCGGTTTGAGCGGCATCGGCGTCGCCGTCGCCGTCGGCGTAACCGCGCGGTGCATTACGGGAAACGTCCCATAATGCACCGCGGTGACTCGCGCGTTGCGTTATGGGATGTTTTCCATAATGCACCGCGTGGGAGAGAGGAGAAAAAAAAGAAGGGGAGGAGGAGGGAGGAGGAAGACGGGGAGGTGGAGGAAGAAGAGGGGGAGGAGGCGAGGAGCACGGGAGGAGTAGATGAGGAGAGGGTACGGATGAGGAGGAGGGGCATACCGTCCTTTCTGTGCCCTCCCCTCCTCCTCCTCAAGAGCTGCGCTCTTATTCGGCGTTACAGGGAGTTGTAAACGTCTTTGATTTTTTTGTTCAGTATGTTAGATCAGAAAAGAAACAAATGCAGTTTATAAAGTACGGAAGCAAGAAATGACCCGTCGACATACCCGCCACCAAGCGGTGGAAATGGCGGCGGCTCATACTAGAAAGGGGTAGAGCCACTGATCTCTATGTCTGTTTGCTGGATCGCGTTGGACCGGTTCCGCCTATGGACGAGAATGCGGCCACGGTCGGCCATCTTTTTGGTAGAGATATTATCTCTAGCCATCATAGTAATATGGCGGACCACGCTGTGGCGGCAGGCTGCCGTAAAAATAGCCGTGGGTCTATATAAAAATAGCCGGGTTTTTTTTTTTTTTTTTTTTATAGTACACTGTACCGCGGGTGATATTTCGTGCTTGACTGAAGTTGTTCGACGAAGTAGATTCTTGAAACCCGGCGTGAACGGTAGCCTCATTTTTGAGGACCCGGCGAAAGTTTTACCAAAGCGCAGCATCGCAGAAAGCAACGCAGCTCGCATCGAAAGCAGACGCCGTGCCGGGAATGGGCGCCTCCGCGGTTCGACATTGTTGACAGGTGGTGGTGTTATTTCGTTGGTGGTGAAGTCCTGTGCTCCCGAACGCTTGGATACGGATCAAGAGACGCCGTGGATGTGCTCGCGATCATTTGGGGAATTTTCGCGAGTGTATATATTCACCGGGGTCTCTCCACAAATTTGTGTGCCGATGTGCCCGTGGGTGATTTATATATTTTTTGTACCATATGTTCGCCTGCGACGTTCTAAATAAAATGCATTTAAATGAAGTGAACTGATGTCTTTTCCCGATCATAGTGGTCAAAGCCAAAGGTCCAGAGCGTCCTCCGTTCGACCGAGAGAGCGCAGAGAGTGCGTCGTCAGTGTCGTTCGAAATCAGCTGTGTCAGCTGTCATCAAGCAAATGAAAACGCGGGAATTGCCTTCAGACTCAGATGCGACAGAGAAAGGTCGACTATGCCGTCATGTTGTGCGGCGCGCTGCTCAAATCGCCCCGATCGCGAAAAGCCAAGAACTTACCATCGATATGTATTCGGTGTGTTGTGGCTATCCTGGCGCGCAGGGATACGTTCTGTTAAAAAGTATTTATTTGTTCCCAAGGTTTCCACAAAGTCGCCCCGCGGCCCTTCAGCTGTGGGTGGAAAACGTCGGCAGGTTGAACTGTTAGCTTTCAGGAACGAGCGTGGTCTGCTTTGACCCTTTTGAAGAAAAATGCTTCGATAGGACGAGTAAAATGTTGCGCCTCAGGTAAGGTACAATACCCACTATCTTCAACCTGCCTAAAGACCTCGTCAAGGTAATATATCACCCCTGCTTCTAAAAATATAATCCTTATATCCCAAAAAGGTAATGCCAAGCACTTGTTCTGCTACGGTTGTTAAATAATGTTTGTTTTTTACTTTCATTCATTACTAGTGACAACTCTCATTATGAATGTTTGTTTGTTTGTTATTTGTTTTTTTTTTTTTGTTTTGGGGGGGGGGGGGGGGAGGCGGAGGCGTTCATATTAACGAGACCTAACTGCGACGTTAAACGCAAGTCATGTATAAAGAGGCCATGGCAACATTCGAGTACTTTTAACACAGCCAAAAACGAAACATAAGTTGAACAGCTTGGTAAGTGTGCAGTAGCTTAAAGCAATGTACATATAACGTGACCGTAGAGAATAAAAATATCAGTAGGATGCAACGAGATAAGGACAAGTTTGAATAATAACTAGTCATAAAAATTTGTGAGTGCAGATTATATGGATGAGTTAGTTATCTATATGTCGCATTGGAGAGGAGTGACTGTGCGCTGACAAGACTTGTTTAGGAAATCTAGGTTAGCAAGCTCTGAAGAACGCCTGTTTCACTGTGCAACTGTGGGTTGAAAGAAGCTACTCTCAGACATATCTTTCTAGCAGAAAACCTCACACATCATTTTTCTTTTTTTTTCCTGGTTAGTGGAATTGTGTTTGTTGTAATATACTCGCCAAAGTCCAGACCATTCATGCCATTGATTAGCAGGTTACACAATTTTAGTCTGTCCCTCGTACGGTTTCATTGTGGATGATCGCCTGTCATTTCGGTTGTAGATGAATCAGAGGGCTTTTTTAACATTTTCTAACACATCAATGCTCATTTGTGACCATGGATCTCACACTGCATCTGCATACTCTAACACGGAGCGGATAGAGCTTTCATGTGACACAAACTTAGTCGCAGAAAGTCGCTAATTCAATGGGAGATTAGATGTTTTGTATGGTAGCGAAACGTTTGTATTTACTGACAGAAAGTAATTATTCAAACAAACAGGAGTAGAATGTGCTGATTCAGCGCAGTAAGCAGATGTATGGATGAGTGCATTACTTAATTGTCCAGCTATTCTGGGCACTTGCTGAGCCCATCGCTTAAACTAGAGTGCTCTCCTTCGGTCCTTGTTGGTTCCACACCATATATGGGGAGTTTTTGTCCAAGTTCAAAATCAAGCGATATATTGAAGAGTTCCTTTCAAGGGTAATGACATATGCCATTATCCTTGGTATAGTTGAACTGTCCAGTGGCAGTTAGTAAGGATGATCTCTGAATTCGACGTCCAAAGAGGAGCTTGATTAGTTGTCAAGCGTAAAAATTACCCGACCGGTTATATATTTTTATGTATTTTATTTTTATTTTTAAATATCATTTTTACATAATTGGTGGCAGCTGCTTCCCACCTAAGACGACAAAGGGACAAATAAAATATGTTTCCTTTCATCTTGCTATCCCTAACATGTGATTTTGTCGCAAATATTCCAAATTGCAATTACTGCTTTCTTCACCAGAATACAACCCCACGCATGCATGCCGTCTCAAAGATGTTGTAATCACAAAACCTATCCAATGTTTGGTGTTTTCTCACCAAACTCAAGCCAAGGGGCGGCCAAAAATAAGCTGCAAGTGCGACCGAAGCTGCAAGTGCGACCCTCGTCGCACAACCATCGACGTCGACATCGAAGCACTCCTATGCTGTGCAAAATCCACACAACGTAAAGCAGAAGGTGGAGGATATTGTTTGTCATATAAAGCTTGTAGAAAAAAAAGAAAAACTAAAGTACTTGCAGGAAGTTACAAGGCGGTTGAAGCAAAAAGTCTCCCAGGTGGAAGAAATCCTTCCAGGACCTCCAGCGGCAGCAGCTCATCAGCAACGACGCTACCGATGTTCTTCGTCGGACACTTTCAAGCACCACACTAGAACTCTGTCTCCGAATCCTGAAAAACAGCAAGGGGAAGGTAACCAGAGATCAATACCCTCCGTAGCTAAGGTGTTTCGCTCGTACGCTACAGTTCTATTCAACCAAGGCATACGAGTATGTGAGAAACACTTTCCAGCTGGCACTTACCCACTCGTCTTCAATCCGGTCATAGTACAGCTCAATTGATGCCGAGCCTGGGTTCACCACTGAAGCGTTCCGATCCCTGCAGCTCAGTGCTAGAGAAAACGAAAAGAAAGGCAACAAAGTCATCCGTGCCATGCTCATGAATGAGATGAGCATCCGAAAGCACATGCAGTGGGATGGGAAAACGATGAAAGGATTTGTAGGCGTCGGGATTGCAGGGGACAACAATGACAACAGTGACGGTGGCGGAGAGGACAGCAGCGACACCCGTAAGGATGTTCGCCCTCAAGCCACTGAAGCTCTTGCGCTGATGGTTGTGGCTTTAAACGACCACTGGAAGGTACCCTGCGGGTACTTCCTGGTTCATGGAATGAGTGGAGCAGAAAAGGCAAACTTAATAAACATTTGCCTAATGAAGCTTCATGACATCGGTGTCAGTGTTTGCTGCTTGACATGTGACGGGCTTCACTCCTGCTGGACTATGTTCGGAACACTCGGGGCTGAGCTGAAAGATCCGCAAGAAATGAAGCCCTGGTTCCCACATCCTGCCACCAGCGACCAGAAAGTCTTCAATCTAATGGACATCTGTCATATGCTCAAGCTGCTGCGTAATGCACTAGCATACCTACAAGTGCTTAAGAATCCCAATGGACGCTCCATCAGGTGGTCTTACATAGAGCAGCAAAACAAACTTCAAGAGGAACAAGGTGTGAGGGCAGGCAACAAGCTGCGACCAGCCCATATGGAGTGGGACCGTCGAAAGATGAAGGTGAATCTTGCAACTCAAGTGATCAGTTCAAGCGTTGCTGATGCCTTAGAATTCTGCAACATTGATCTCAAGGACCGAACCTTCACCGACAGTGAGGCAACAGTGAAGTTCATCAGGATCTTTGACAAGCTCTTTGACGTGATGAATTCAAGAAATCCTTTGGCCAAGAACTTTAAAGCGTTCTTGAAGATTAGTGTACAGCACCTATAAAAGCCCTCATTAAAAGAAGCATCCAGGTACATCCTCGGCTTGAAAGACGTTCGAGGTCAGCTGCTCTATCTCACCAGAGGAAGACTGCCTTCGTGGGATTCGTTGTGGCCATGAAAACCTTCGAAGGCCTCTGCGAGACACTGCTGGGTGGTCCAGAACCCCTAATGAGATACCTGCTCACCTACAAGTGCAGCCAGGATCACCTTGAACTTTCTTTTTGGTGGCATCAGGAGCAAGGGGGGCTGGAACAACAACCTCATGGCTGTGCAGTTTAGGGCCGCTTACAAAAGGCTCCTTGCGCGCCATCAGGTGCAACAGGTGAAGGGCAACTCCACTGTGCATGATGAGACCAGCATATTGCATGTGAGCACGAAGGCAGCCCACCGTGATGACACTAGTCATGAAAGAACCCTGGAGGACTATGCAGTAGCTCGTCGCTTTGACTTGGTGATCTCACCCGGGGAAGAGGACCACGACTGTATTGACATCCCAAACACTACGACTCGTATGTGGTGGAGAATGTCGTGGACTACATCGCCGGCTATTTTGTCCTCAGTTTGCGAAAAAAGGTAGCCTTCCCAAACTGCCTGGCTGCACTGCAAGAGCAACGAGGAACTGGTGGCCAGCTGCTGAGAAGGAAAAACCATGGCGGGGACTGCTCGTGCATCTGCATCTGCAAAAGTGCAGAGAAGTGTGTAAAAAGACTGGAACCCGGCAACAACACCTCCAAGGGGCTGGTTAAGCAACCACGGCTGGAAGTTGCCATTGTATGCGCGGTTCTTCACAACCTTGCTGAAGAGAGGACCCAGGTCTTCAGAGGCCTCGATTACCACATGTACGACACCGAACCAGACAAAAACCATGTCGTTCGACTGACCAAGCTCACGGCCTCATGCTACTTGAAGATCAGGCTACACCACCAAGCGAGGCGATTAACAGAACAGAGTGTGGGTCAGAAGATCAGGTCAATCAGGTCAAAGAACTTGCGCACTGTGATTTTACTGGGCCAGTGAGAAGTTTAGTCAAGCTTTTGTTTACTTTATTTATTCTGTTCGAATTACACGTGACAAGTGATCGCACTGTATACATTATAATTTATTGGTTTAGCTGTTTGTATTGTACATTAAAACCAATTAAACAATTTATATACAGTTATACTTTGAGCACATGCTTGTTCGTGGCCTGCCCTGACCCCCCGCCCTATAGGCAACTGATAAAACAATTCCACGATCACAAAAAAAGACTCCTGCACTTCATTGAACTTTAAGGCCAGCCTTCCGGACCCCAAGGCGGACCCGCTTGTTTTAAATGCGATTCGGTGGCTCGGCCACACAAGTGGTAACACTGCCAGAACCAGAAGTTCACAGCCTACAGTTCCCGTCAAAGCGACTCACATCTCAAATCCCATCAAAGCGTTTCCTTTGAATTCTTTTGACGGCCCGTGGGAGCTATAATTGTAAAGTAAAAAGAACAGTAACTCGCGAGAATTCCCCAAATGATCGTGAGCACAGCCACGGCGTCTCTTGATCCATACCCAGGTGAAACTTTCCAACATGTGACAATTAGGCTGGGAACAATTGGGTCCCAGTTGCAACTGGTCCTAGTTAGACTGGGACCAGTTGGATCCCAGGCGCTAGCTCATTCTTCTGGGTCTAGTACTTAAGTAATGTAACGCTGTATCTGCATTCTTTTTTTTATGTTTATTCATATGGCCTTAAGCAAAGGCAAAGGGCTGTGGCGTCTATTCTTGCAAAGCCTGGAGTCGCCTCTCCGCTTTGGCAATCCTGAATTTGTTTTCAGCTAGGATGCAATCAGGTTTGTCACTGCCGGAGATGCGTCCAGATTCTTCTTTGTTGCCCAGTGGGATAAGGTAGCTGGAAATAAAATCATAAAATGTTAGACTTCATAACATTTTGTTCATTTAGTAAACTCAGCTACGACATCACCAATCTTCCCTGGAGTCAGTGCTGGCTTCGGCTCTTCACCAGAGTTCTTCTTCTTTGGTGCGAGCCCCCCCGTCACACTGCGTGCCACCAACCCGGCTTGGGTCCAGATGCACTGGGCTGTCTCCTTCACCACGAGTGTCGTTTTTTTTTTTTTTAAATTCATCACTCGTGTCGCCTGGACCGGTGTCAGGGTGATTCCTCTCTGGAGGTGAATCTGTAAACAGATTGAACAACAGCATGATCTATGTCACAGGTATCTCGTTATTTGCATATTTGAGCAACACAAAATGGAAAAGTAGTAATTGCACAGCAAAAGCTATGCCGCTTGACCACTTGCAAACTTCCCAATAACCAAGGAACATGCTAAAAGTGCAGTGCCATTTGCTCTCCTCGTCTGCAGAAAAGATTCAAAGTAAGCAACTGCAATAAGGCAACAGCAAAATATCATGCAAATTGTTATTTGCTGGAAACAGTTACTGCTGCAGACAGCAACACATACGGTCTAAGCTTATTATAACAGACCTTGATAGTGGCAAAGATTTCAGTCTTGTAAAAAGGGTTTGCAGTATGCAGATACGAAGTTTAGTCAATATGGTAGAGATGGGAAAACAAACGGAACTTTTCAAATCGGTATGTTACATCTAAACAGGGGCGTAGCCAGAAGATGGGCTTATGGGGCTTTAGCGCACCCCCCCCCCCCTCATCCCGAAATCCAGCCGACCCTATAATATACACCTGCATTTTGACCCCCCTCCCCCTCTCCGCACCCCAACTCATGCACATCCCAGTCACCTCAGCCCCTGCCGAAAACAATTCCTGGCTACGCCAGTGCATCCAAACATATGTTGTCACCAGGACTACTACAGACAGCAACATATGCAGCACATTCATGAAACTACAAACTCAGCATGCTCCCTCTGCTTGGGAATTTTTCAAATCCTAAGCATGAAGATTTTGCGAGCCCACAAAATAAAAAGAGTCGTGGGCTCGCAAAATATTGAGCCCACAACTCTATTTTCGTGGGCTCGGTATTTTATGAGGTACGAACCTCGCGAATATTTTGCAGGCACAAAATTTCACAATCGGTCGAGACTTATCCACATAATCAATCTTTAGCAAATTGCAAACATTAAGTTCTTGTGACAATTAAATTAATTCAATGTGTGCCCTTTCTGTGTAGCCTAGTGCTCTTTCTCATGTTTTTATGAAAGGACTGTAATAAGCTTTACCCACACTATTTTTGTAGACTGAGTTTCAGTTGTGGTGTAACTTGCAGAAAAAATAGGTATGATCCTAGACCCACTCATTACGGCTAATGAAAAAACAAAAAGACTCAATATTAACACAGGAAATTGATTGCATTATTAAGAACATGAAATATGCACTGACCAAAAAAAAATAAGTGATCTATAACCAATCACGTTTTGCTACCTGAACGAAATATGAGACTAGGTTATCTTTCAACTTGACATCTAATAATTGACGGATATGCCAGATATTTTACCCGTTTACTTCTCTGTCGCAAACCTTTCTAGATGCACCTTACAAAACTAGAAAGGTACTTACTGAACCATCAGGCATCTAAGAAAATTCCTCCAGGCATGCTCCAGGTGATGCTGAAATTAGAAATCAGTCATACATTTGTGTTGTTCAGTTAACATGATTAGCAGCTGTTCCTGAAGCCATGCATATGCAAGCAGGAACACATGAGCTCATGCCAGGTTATTAAAATTTCATAGCAAGGCAATGTTCCTAAAGTATCAAGAGGTAACTCACCTGCCGCAGGAACCCTGACGTGAGGCACCTGTGCAGTCAGCTCTGAGAGCGATGCAGAGAGTAAATGCAGGATAGGGTTCCATATAGAAAAGCTAGATGTGCATACAGCCAACTCACCTGCCATAGCACTGCTTGACCGGGGAATGTGTGGAACGACTCCTTGGTTGGCTGTAAATATATGCAGTTCATTTAGGTTCGTTTGTTTCGGATGTAAAAGGCTGCATGATTGTCAACTCGCATTTCATTTCCTGGGGATGAGGTCCAAGCAGCCCTGGGTGTGCTATAAATACAAAATAGCAAATTTGACATCCACAAAGACCCATACGTTTCAACTAACTTATGTCGTGTTGTGGGTGCTGCCTTGGATGTGGAAGCTTGGCACAGTTCCACAGCTTGGCAGGGTTCAGCGAGCCCTTCAGTCTCCGGTGCTGTATTAAAAGAAACAGCATCAACAATGTGAGCCAGTTGAAGCGATTGTTTCCCCACCTTGGAATCCCCATCACATAGTAGATCAGCATTAAATTTCTTGGAAACCTTACAAGCGACCCCCATCGAAGTACAAGATTGGTTGATTTAAACACAATGTAGGTGGGCGTGACTTTGAATAAGGTGGCAGATTCTTTTGCAAGAGCCCGACTGCTTTGCAAGCTTGCACACTGCGCATTACAGCAGCGCTTCACCACTTTGCACCAGTGTAGTAGAAGTAGCATCTGATACGGGAAAGCAGCTGCCAGCTAGGTTAGCTTACAGGCTCGGAACATTTTGAGGCTGCATATAGGTCAGGTAGCTCTCTGAAGCCATCAAAGCCAGTCTCAAATAAATTTCTATGTGAGGGTTATTTCCTGTCAGATTTCTAGAACCTCAAGCAGCGTTATCGGTCGTTAGGTTTCCAGGATGATAGGTTTTCTCTCCCCCGGTCTTGTAACCTTTTGTAAACAATGCAACAAATCTGGCTAATCAAATCTAATGATTGCAAATCTACCAACTAAACAACCCTTAAACTATAAACAGAATATATCTACATTTCCAGACTACCATGGTCCACGGCTTGAACTTGACTACTACTCTGGAGCTCTTCCACTGTTTAAATAAGTTTCATTCATTTAATGAGCATAATAAGAATTGATCACGTTTTTATTGCATAGAATAGGTGCAGACCAACCACGTTACCCGAGAGTGCCCCCCGAAACAAAATCCTGGCTATGTGCCTGCTGCAGACACTGCAGATTGTAAATAGAAACTTTTCCAGTAATACACCAACTTCCAAAACAAAATAGCAAAAAAAAAGAATCTGTGAAGGTTGACCACTCACACCTAAAGATCTTGAATCCCAGGAGTACCTGCAGTGCACGGACTTTCTCTTGTAGGAACTTGCTGTCCTCCTGCAGTTCCTTGCTTCGGAACTTCCGAAACTTTGCCTTTTTGCGTGCATCCTGAAGCTCATTGCTGGAAACCAGCGAGTCATCCGAGCTTGACGTACTGGTAGAAGCAGGCTGCCTTTTGCGCTGAACATTATTTTGGAGCATAAAAGTGTATGTTAATGCCATACCTCTAGGATTGGAGAGGATAACAAGAAGTTCAGTCATCCTAAATGTTTTGCTGTTTGGTGAAAAGTCGAGACTGACGTGAATGAGAAACGACGCCAAGGAAAGAGAAGAATGTCTCAAAACGAGACATATTCTCCAGTCGTCATCTGCCGTTTACCTCAGTCTCGGGTTTTCACCAAAATGTTTAATACACACCAGCTCAATTTCACCCTTACATTCTATCCCAAATGCACAATTTCAGCATACTCACGGCAACTCGAACGGTATTAGCATTCTTTTCGTGGGCCTGGCTCAGCTGGTTGCGAAGAATCTCCTTGTAGCTGTCTCTCTTGGCAGCCGCCTGATTTTTTAAATTTTTTTTTTTGCTACCTATGAGTGAAATTGATGCAAATAAGTCTTCACTTAGTGTTGGCCACAGTGACATCAATGACAGCATATATACTACAAACTGTGGAGGCTACGGCTTCCCGCGACCCAATAAGAGCGTCGGAGCGAGGCACGTGGCACCAAGTCACTGAGCGTGTGTGTCACTGAGCCAAATGCGAGGCCCGGAGGAACCGGCTGTCGTCTGCTGGCCAAGAGTCGTCCGCTCCAAAACCAACCAACGTTGGATGCACGTCCACTGCTGCAACATTACTGTCCCGCTAGATTAGCGAGCTCTTCGGAAACAGTTCATGATACAACCATACGCTCAAGTTACTGGACGAATCTGTGGCGCGCGCTAATTCGAGGGCAAAGTTTTGAATGGAAGCGGTCAATTACAGGGCTGCGATCGTTCAAACATTGTTCAAAAACCACATTGTTCTTGAAAAAGTGTAGATTTGAATTAAGTATCATTGAAAAGTAACATGTCTTCGTCTTTCTATCCTGTCGTATCAATGGAGATGCCATCGCGAGAGTTCAACTGGCATTAAAAGAAAAAGAAGTCTAGAACTACTTTTTTGTCACGGACGGAGCTGTTGCTGTGGCGGTAACGAGGCCTCCTTCTCCGACGCTCTCAGTGGGTCGGAGGCGCCGCAGCCTCCACAGTTCGCCATGTTATCGTGAAACATTGTATAGTATGAATGTTTCCCAGAAATCACAAGCCTTGAGAGTTTTGCATAGTGAAAGGAAAACATTTGAACTGGTCACTTGTGAAAAACGTTAATTGGAACTATCAATTAGCTGCTTTGTCTTGCGCCAGTGTCAAACATGGGCCAGTGACATTTGTTTGGGAAAGGGGGTAGAGGCAGAGCCATCAGGTGCTGCTCATGCTGCATTTTACCTGAATTTCTCGCCAAATGGAGTAACGAATAAGCGTGGCTAGCATTTGTCAGATATAACTAGAGGCCAGATGTTTAGACACTAAAACGTTCCATTTTAGGGTCAAAAATGCGTTAATAACCCTGTAATGGATAAGGGCAAAATCAGTCAGTGAAACAGTAATATAGCACAAAGGTGTGCAAAGCAGATACATACATAGATTTCGCTCAGAAATGCTCACGCATTTAAAAAAATGCATCGAGTCGGGAATGGAACCGACTCACCGAAAGACCCTCCCAACGCGGACAACCCACTCCACCTTATATTTTACCGCCAACCCACTGGAAGCTTGAGCACAAGGTAATGTTCCCCACTGCATAAATCGGAAGAGTAAAGCTATATGCACAAGCTCGTGCACCTTGACCAGAAATGTCTATACGCACGACGCGGAGAGGTCATGGCATTTGGGTTACCCTTTTCGGACGGCGCGTGTATCATGGAAGAGCGTGTTAACCCAACCCCTGCCTGCGTACATACCGTTTCGCGGCGACAGTGTGCGGCTGTTAATTATAAAACTATTAACCCAATTCCCCCCCCCCCTTCCCGTACCCCAAGCCCCGCTACCCCCATAGCACCTCCGGAAAGGGAGTTCCAACCATTTAGTTCAGCAAAGTTTCGTCGACAAGATTCTTTTTTTTTGTCTTTTTCTAGTGTTAATTGTAAAATTAAACGTCTTAAATATCGCCAAATGCTTGACAAAACAATACTAAATTCGAGAAAAAAAAAGTAAGCCCACATTGTGGATTGAACCGGGGTCCGCTGCGTACGAAGCAGTTAAGCGCCGTTCACACATATGGAACCGAGTAAGACCGAGAGAGACCAGACCGGTTTTTAAGCCTCTTGCGACGTCTTAGGAGCAGCTCCCGGTCTGGTCTCTCTCGGTCTTACTCGGTTGCATATGTGTGAACGGCGCTTTACCACTGATCTACGCTACCACTTCGGAAACTCGTTCTAACCGTCCGTTTTTATACGAGTTTCGCGTCGTGCGTATAGCAATTTCCGGTCGAGGTGCACGAGCTCGTGCGTATAGCTTTGGTCAAACCGGAAAGTGAAATGAGGTTGGGAATATTACCTTCTTTCGTTTTTGGGTAGACGTCTCCGTCTCGTCCTCTGAGCTTACCTCTGCGGCCCTTAATCTTGGCACTGGGACCCTCTCAGGGCATTCGCGCACTTCTTCGGTATCTACAAAATTAACAGGGCGAAAATTTAACGGAAATACAAGCACCAAGGAAGGCCTAATCGCGGCCTATAACGAGTGCTTACCGCCGAGCATAAGAACTTGCGCAGTGTAATCCCCAGTGTTCCCACTGTCCACAGCACCGTGTAGTGAGCCTTGTTGTTGAAGTCAGTTTTATGAACTGGGTTGAAGTTTCTTATATCATCGACGTCTATCACATGGCGGCGCTTGCCCAGGTCATTCACAAACCGAACCAGCGCGTACATGACGGTTCTGGATCCTTATCCAAGAAGAAACGTAAAATGACTATATGAAGAAATAACTGCAAGAACCACTGAACACAATATTTAGGAAGTCGAAAGAACTAATACAGACAACGACCGTAACGCAACAGAAAAACACAAAACGCGCAGCGAGTTCGGTTGAAGCGAGAAGCGAGCTCCACCGTCCACAAAGGCTCAGGTACTTAGGGTTGCCAGCTGCTAAACTATTTTCTTTTTCTCCTAGCTTCAGAGTGTTTCCCTGTCCCACGTCGGGCTCCTCCGAAGCATCAAAGTTGATGGAATACGAAATTGAATTATATTAAATCAACTGAATAAGCCCTTATTAAACTAAGATATCTTTTGTCCTTCTTTTATTGTTTCCATAATTTTTGTTTTTATTTTTCGACAAAATCCAAATCCAAAGACGCAGCCTTCGGCCTACCAAGGTCTGGCAGCGAGTTCTGAGCTACGGTGTTGAGGTAACGTGGAGTTTAGTTGTGCTTCCTTTGAGAACTGTTGACTTAAAATTACCGAGTGGCGTGTGGCGACGTTTTATACCGCCGACATGTCGGGGACGCCAAAGCGGCGCAAGCTCTACTTGGAGCCGTTCTTCGACGGAGACGGCCTACCGAGGTCGACAGAGCACCGGTCACTTTTTGCCAAGAGATGCAATACACAAACGAAGCCTGACGACTGTTGTGTGTTGACCGTACCTGCGGTCGGGCAATGAACCCCCCCCCCCCCCCCCCCCGCAAACTCTTCGCTGAGCACCAGTGATTTAGACGAGGAATACGAATGCGAGGAATCTGGCACACAGGTGACAGATGAGCAAGTCTGCGAAGGTTCTGGCAACCGCGGAGCTCCTTCCGACTCTGAATTTTCTGCGCAAGACTTAGTGACGTTAGTGATTGATTTCGCCGTCACATCTGGAATGTCGTGGACGCTAGTGGAGAAACTGATGAAGTTCGTTGGCTTCATTCAGAAGAGAGATGACCTTCCCGATTCGAAGTTCTTGTTTGAAAAATTCGCGGGGATTTCGCTGAGGTCTTCAACCTTCCACTTTTACTGTCCACACTGCATGCTTCTTATGGGGGAATCTGCAGGAGACCTCATGAAAGGAAGCAAGTTGAGGCGACATGCACGCAGTGTGGTCAGAAGTGCACTGGAGAAGAGCTGACGAGAGAAGGCAATTTTTTTTTTGTCAGCCTTCTGTTGGAGCAGCAGCTCACTTCAGTGCTTGCATCTGTAGAAGTTGCCTAGGTCGCTGAAGTCCTCCCTGCAGAAGCTATCAGATCGTTGTGACCCAACTGCCATGGGTGACATTACGGATGGAGCTTTCTACAGAAAGCAACGAGAGGAGCTCAACTTCAAGAAGATGGACGTGACGATGACGGTGAACTCAGGACGGCAGTCCGCTCTTCAATTCCTCAAGTTCTCGATTTGGCCAGTGCAGATGACTATTAATGATTTGCCTCCGGAACTTCGCTGGAAGAACTTGACCATCTTCATGCTCTAGTACGGTCAGAGCCATCCTGACATGACTTTGGTGCTGCAGGCCTTCGCCAAACAGATGGACCTGCTCACCAAGACTGGCGTGGAGTGGAAATGTGATGGGGAGACCTTCATCTCGAAGGTAATATATATATTTTTTTAATGCGCAGCGTTTATAGGCTAGCCTTTGGTTGAAAGTGAATACTGAGCATTAACTGACTGGCTGAGTTAATGAAGCCTCATGGCTTCGGTCATGAGGCTTCAGTCGCCCCCCCCCCCCTCTACCCCACAATCTTTCGTGTCCGGGTACCTCCCCCCAGGATCTTTCGTGTCCAGGTACCCACCCGCCCCCTACCAGGGATCTCGTGTCTGGATACCCCTCTCCCATAATCTTTCGTCTCCAAGTACCCCTCCCCCCTCCCCTCCCCTCCAGGCCATTCCTCTGGGAATTGACTCACAAAAGTTAAACATGGCAACACGAGTGCTTGCCATAATTTTTATTTTATTTTATAACAAATTGGAGCTCAAAGATTTATTTTTTTATTAGTGATAACCACGAAATCAGGTTTGTTTCCGATTACTGGAAAGGTTAGCTTACATTGTTTTTCATTCTGAAATACAGATAGACCTAGTAATATGACGGAGGATCCAAGCCATCTTCCAGTTTGGTTTCTCCTCAATGACAGTTTCGGTCTACTAGAGTAGAATTCCTTTGGAATATTTTTAGGGGCGAAGCTCCTTAAGGGTCTAGCCTTGTCCGTCCGTCCATCCGTCCGGCGTCCGTGCTCACAAAAGAATAAAAAATGTTTGCGCAGTCGACAGGATTCGAACCTGTGCGGGGAGACCCCAATGGATTTCTAGTCCATCGCCTTAACCACTCGGCCACGACTGCGGGACGAGTAGGGGGCTCTGAGATGTGGTAGTAACTCAAGAACTGGGGATGCCATGGATGAAACGTAGCATGTAGACGCTCAACGTCTATACAGGAGAGGGTGCTGTGGTCAAATGCGTATATAATCGCGTTAAACTTTGCATGCATGGCTCTGCATTTCAGCGACCATAAAGCAGTAATAATGAAGTGGAAACGCAACCCGGAACCCGGCACTACCTATGAGCAATAAAAAAAATCAGCACCATCAGCACTACCTATGAACAATAAAATCAGTATCATCAGCACCACCAGAGCTTCGCCCCAATCAACATCATTCACCACGTGGAGATGCGGTCATTTTTTGTTATCCCTTCAGTTAATCATATTCGGAAATAATTTATTTCTGGAAGCGCCACAAAGACAAACGTTTTCATTTATATTAATATATAAAATGACATTGCTTACTAAATAACACAGAAGCAGTATCTAAGTGTATGGAGGCCTGCTCCTACACAACACTTTGTTTCTTTTAGTCATTATAAAATGTAGGAACATTTCACAGTTTGACCTGCTTTTGTTCCAGGTATGCTGCGTCTGCTGGTCAGCGGATTCCTCAGCCAGGGCCCTGATGCAGAACATGGTTCAACATAACGCCTACTTTGGGTGTGGCTGGTACCCGCACCCGGGCAAGACCGTTGAGGGTATACGAGAGTTTATTTATACGGTTTACCCTCTACTATTATATAAACTGGCCCATAGAACAATGCGACACAGTTAATGAGAGATTGTGTGTAACTGATTATCTATGCAATAGACCGACACACTGTTTACAAACAATTCGTGCGAGGTGAAGCTTCTGCGCATGCCCCGTGGTGACAACAGCGCCACCGTAGAGGCGTGACGTCAGAGCTGCATGTTAGTCTATACACTGACCCTGCTATCCAAACTGCCTCTTGCCTGCCATTATTCTGGTGCTTTTTCGATTGTGGTCTATGCCCTTGGGTAAGATTTTTACTGCAACAAAATGGCATGTTGCATTTGTGGAATAAAATTAATTGATGCATAATTGTTTACCTGCTTAGGATCCAGTTTTCCTCCCATATCACAGATTTGATGGAGCAATGAAAAAAGGGCTTCCTGTATTTTATGGTTACATAGTAGTTATCACGCGGCAATTCGGTAGTGAGGGTGTACATACTCTACGATCTAAGGATGTTAAGCATGAAAATCAGTATGCTCATATTTGTGGATTATAGTAAAAATTATTTTTTTGTCCTTATACTTGCTCAACAGGGACAGTCAAGTACCCTGTTGGCTCCGCCAGTGTGCCTGATAGGACCAAAGAAGGAGTGGAACGCAACATGGCCGAAGCGTTCGAGATGGGCACGCATGTTCAGGGGGTAAAGGGGCCCTCAAGCCTTAATCAACTTGGCCGGCTTCGACATTGTGTGGAGCTTCACACCAGATTACATTCACTGTGTGCTGCTTGGTGTGACACGCCAGTTTCTATAGGTGTGGCTATCCAATGTCGGTGCAGTGTACTACATTGAATCGCCACAACTCCTGAAAGAGATTGACGAGCGGCTCTCATATCACGCCCCTACAGTGCATGGCACGTCTGCCTAGATCTGTTCTTTTAAGGAAGTTTTGGAAGGTCACCGAATGGCAGCAATGGCTGCTCTATTTCAGCCTGGTGTGCGTGGAAGGCATTTTGCCTGGTTGCTACTTAACCCACTTCATCCTGCTAGTGCGAGGTATTTTTCTGCTTCTTCAAGACGAGGTGTCCTCCGCCCTACATTGCTCACAGCACGTACTGCCTGGTGCAGTTTGTTGTAGGTGTCCAGTTTTTTTACTCTGATAAAGAAATGACGTCCAATGTGCATCAGCTGCTGCATCTTGCAAAGAGTGTTATGCTGCAGGGAACTCTTTGGGCGAATTCGTGCTTCGGTTTTGAGGCAAGCATGGGAAAGCTTAAAAACCTTGTCACTTCAGCAAAGCGTGTGCCTCACCAGATCATGACGAGTGTTATAATGACTCAGAAAGTAAACGCATGCAAGGCAGTCGCAAGCCCTCACGTTCAGGACTTCCTCCAGTGTGGTGCGCCGAACAAAAAGCCTGTAGCCCTTCTCGGCAAACCAAGACCCGTGGAAGGGCCTTTGTATGGGTTGGTCGAGAGGCAAGTCCCTGATCAAATCACTCTCCCTGTTGTAGAGCATGACAGAGTTTGCATCTCTGGACGTGTGTTCCACAGCGAGCAGTACCAGAGGCCGAACAGAACGGGCTGCACAGCAGTAAGGCTGCCAAACAATGTCTGCGCAAAGATTCAGCACATTATTTCAGTGAGCTGCAGTGAAATGAAGAGAGTATTTCTTGTTACAAGGATATGCAGCCTCTCCCTCGTTTGGCACCACTTACATTATAAAGGTTGAGAGGTGGTCATCTCAGAAGGTCATTGAGACTGATGCTGGTGCAGTGGGATGCCTCTGGCTGGAGTGTAAGGGAAAGATTTTTTTAGCAGTCTGGTGAATCGTTTTCAATCGTAGACAGTTTCTTTTGCGAGACTTTGCTGCATTTGAACGTTTTTTCCGGTTGGGGTGCCCAAGATATAATGGAGGTTTATTTTGGAGAAGGTGCAATGTAGCTGATCATTAAGTTGCATATCAAAAGACCTCGAGGAGGTCAGAGTTAATCCTCTGTCTAACTTTAGGGCATGCCAGATGCCCTATGTTCGTTTCACATGTAAATCCTCAAAATTAATTTATGTACTTTCATGTTATGTATGTAGATTTGCCAGTTACCTTTTTTGCTGTGGACTTACTGTAAATAACTTTTTGTGGCAATGCATTAGAATTTAGGAGTATATGCACATCACATTCAGGTATCAAATAGAGGGTGCATACAGCAAACTGCAGCAGTCAGCCCGTGCTTTCACTGACGTCAGCATTGTGAATATCTTGTCTTGGAGAAACGGGCACACATCTCTAGCAATCTGAAGTGGGTTGGGTGTGAACTGAGATTTTGGTTACAGATGGAATTCCCCCTTAGTTTGAATTCGTCTCGAATCTCGGGGCATGGCAAATGCCCTTTGTGCACTTGACACCTACAGTTGACTTCAGTGATTACGTACAGTTACAATGTTATATTTTTTTGGTAGTATGATACAAGCTGTTTTGTTGGTGCCTGTTCAACACTGTCAATTTTATTTCCCTCGATGTCATGCTTAGTCAATTATGAACAAAATATTGGTTTAATTGTAGAAAAATCCTGCTGATAAAATACGTGAAATCTTTTCTTTTAGGGGCGAAGCTCCTTAGGGTCTAGCCTTGTCCGTCCGTCCGTCCGTCCGGCGTCCGTGCTCACAAAAAAAGAAAAAAAAATTTTGCGCAGTCGACAGAATTCGAACCTGTGCGGGGAGACCCCAATGGATTTCTAGTCCATCGCCTTAACCACTCGGCCACGACTGTGGGACGAGTAGGGGGCTCTGAGTTGTGGTAGTAACTCAAGAGCTGGGGATGTCATAGATGAAACGTTGCATGTAGCCGCTCAACGTCTATGCAGGAGAGGGCGCAGCGGTCAAATGCGTATATAATCGCGTTAAACTTTGCATGCATGGCTCTGCATTTCACCGACCATAAAGCAGTAATAATGATAATAATAATAGTCGAAAAGCAACCCTGAACTCAGCACTACCTATGAGCAATAAAAAAATCAGCACCATCAGCACTACCTATGAACAATAAAATCAGTATCATCAGCACCACCAGAGCTTCCCCCCAATCAACATCATTCACCACGTGGAGATGCGGTCATTTTTTTTTGGACGTGTGCCATGGTTGTATGTATTCAACTAAGTATAGGCTTAGTCACATGGTGTAGCACATACAATATTGTACAAATGCATTTGCTGGAGACAGTTACAGCATGTCAACTGCATCATGAAGCAGCTACTTTGTAAGTAAGGTCTTTGGTTCCTATAACCAAATTTTTATGTTGACTTCTGCTATGGTTAATCTGAAGAACTGGTTATAACTGTTCGGGAAATTCAGAATGTGCCCATGTTTTTGTATTATTCAAAGGAAATGTTTATTGCCACAAGATTGATGTACTTTTTCTTCAGCGATTTGTTCAAGTACTTCATCTTGTTTGAACACAAAGTAAACAAATAGTAATTAATTTTAGTGCTTTTGTGTATTTCTGCAGCATGAATAACACATGCATCTATTATACTATCCTAATATTTATTCATACATTTTAGCCAGAAAAAATAAGAGAACCCAGACTGAAGAAGACTCGAAGTTTCATGAGTTCTGTTGGTGACTGAATGCCACAGAACTTAGGGAATCCCATTTTCACAACCACCTAAAATTGCGTTTCTCTGACAATACACTCCGTTTTGTATCTTGTCGAAGGTATTTCCTTCAGAAGTGAAGCAAGCTCGGTGCTAGCCTCTCCAACTGGGACTAGCTAAAACAGCACCCAAGTGAACTAGTTCCATTTGAACCGACTGGATTCGAGATGTATCTCATTGGGAGCAGTTCAAGCTAACTGGCTCCAGACAGCTCTAACTGGGTTCAAATAGGGCACCTGGTCCCGGTTGCATTTCAACTGCAAAATATCAAGACAAGCTCTTGTTACCTCTTCAACTGGTCCCAGTTGGCTTCTAACTGGTCCCACCTAACCTGAAACTGTGACCAGTTGACCCCCACCAACTGAGATCAGTATACCCTAACTGAAACCAGTTGACCCCCGACTGGGATCCATATGGGACCGGTTGACTCCCAACTGTGACCAGTTGACTCCCAACTGGGACCAGTTGACTCCCAACTGAGACTAATTGACCCCAACTGGGACTAATTGACCCCAACTGGGACCAGTTGACTCCCAACTGGGACCAGTTGACTCCCAACTGGAACCAGTTGACTCCCAGTTGAAACCAGTTAGATTTTCAACTGGTTTCAGTTAGACATTTTCACTTGGGCATCCAAGCGTTCGGGAGCACAAAACTTCACCACCACCTGTCAACATCATTTTGTTAGACCACCTAAGACTGGGTGGAAGAAACACCACGACGTCTCAAAGATTGAGACGTCGTCGTGTTTCTTCCACCCAGTCTCAGGTGGTCTAACAAAATGGTAAACCTACACCAGCTCGCCTGCGCCCTAACTGTTTTTAAAGCGCAGCTCTTAGGCGCCCGTTTCCGGCTTGAGCGGCGGCGTCGTCGGCGTCGGCGTAACCGTAAGGTCACGTGACCCCCGAGGTCACGTGACCCCCCCCCCTCGAGGTCACGTGACCCACCATGTCACGTGACCCCCAGGCCACGTGACCTACCCCGAGGTCGTGACCCCCAGGTCACGTGAACCCCCTCCCGAGGTTACGTACGTACCCCCTCCCCCCGAGGTCACGTGGCCCCCCCCGTGCCTTCCCCTCCTCCTCAAGAGCTGCGCTCTAATTCGGCGTTACAGGGAGTTGTAAACGGCTTTCATTTTCTCTCACGAAAACAAAGGTAAAAATAAACTTTTTTCTAGCACTGTTCGTACAGTCTACCGTGGAGCAAAGGAACTTTCAACCTTGAAGCTGTCAAAAAATAATCTCGATTGCTGGCGCCCGAAAAGTCGCTTGCTGGCTGCCCGGGTCGCTCGTCCGCCTTCCCGCCGGAGGAGACTATAGCCAAAAGCGTCAACTTTTTTCCCCCTGTCAACAAATGATACCACCGCGGAGGTGCTCATTTGCAGCATGACCGTTTAATGTCTAATGTTTCTTTAACTCTGGAGAGCTGGCATGCAGCACAGAACCACTCCGATCTTGATGAGGAGAGGCATCGATACAATGCGAAAGAGACATCCTCGCATTTGCGGTGGTGCCATGCATTACACCCGTCACACTGCAATGCCGCCACATTATCATACATCGAACGGAAACAGCGGGCGCATGTTGGCCGCTGGTCGGGGTTGGGGGGCACGTCTCCGGCGATGAGAAGGAGCCAGGTGAGATACGGCTGACGGTGGATGGAGCCAGAGGGTAATGGCCGGCCACTAGGATTAGCGCCTGCCCACAGCAACAATTCTCCGCGGACAGCGACGCTTGACGCGCTGAAAACAAAAACGAAGAAGCTTACAAAACAGAGACGTGTTCTCTCCGAGCTACAGCTTTAAACTTTTTATTCTTCTACACCTCGACTCCGAGGACCACGAAGCTCGCCACACAGGTACGCAAACATCTTCCATACCCAGGGCAACCTAATCCTAGACCCACGGCTCGTCTCGGCCACCGAGTAAGCAAAAACAGGCCGCCCCTGTGGGGCGGGCCTCACTAAGCCTAAAACCGGCGCCACGGTTCCGGCCGCCCACCGCCTCACCGCCATGCTTGCCGACACATTGTCGGTAAGCTCGCCCGTCCAGCCGGCTAGGGCGGCACCACCCTCATGGCAATTTACCTCACCCGCGCCCAAGCAACCCAGAAGCACAACAATTATAATGAAACTCGCAAATCACGTAAACATCGCCACTCTCTGCTTCACGTCGCTCTGCGCTGCCATTCTGGACGAAGCGAGACTGACTAAACTCGAACAAGAAGACACCTCCATTAGGCTCCGCGCACCGCAAAATCTCTTGGCTATCGATACGTTTCGCCCGACGGCCCACCAGAAACTTCTGCAACTCACGAACGTCACCATCGACGGTGAGTAACATGAAACCAACTCCTACGTAGCAAACTATCCCCTGAATGCCCGCGGGGTAAATCCATGGTATCACCGCCGAAATCACTGACAAATACCTCTCGCAACACGTTCGTGTTGAGAACGCCAAACTGCTCGGAATCCTCCGCCTTGGCCGCACGAACCCCATTCTCCTCACCGTTGAAGGGCCGCGCCTTCCCCGTTACGCATTCATTCGCTGTGGAGCCTACCCGATCTATCCTCAGCAAGCGCGAACTAAACAATGTACGTTGTGCCACGGCATTGGCCTACGCGCCGACGTGTGCCCCAACAAGACCTCCTTCACAAGATGTCCCATCTGCAGCAAGGTCTTCCCCTATAACCACGACCCCTTGACCACACCACACGACTGCGACCCGCACTGCTCCAACTGCAACGGGGAACACCCGCCGTCCTCCTCTGACTGCCAGGCCAGGGCGAAGGCGGACGAGGATGCTCAGAAGTGGCAACGCATTCTCAAAAGACACCGCTTTCGAGCGGTCGCCCGGCCACCACAGGATTTACAGAACTGGCAAGCCCTGCCTATCAAAAACCGCTCCGACATCCTCCGCACCGCCGAGCCAAAGTCGCAGCCTGAGTCGCCCACCGCACAACACCAGGACCCCCTCCGATACAGCCAGGAACCGGGACCGAACACCAAAGCCGGACAAGCAAAAATATTCCAACACTCCCAAGGTCGATCAAACGTCACGACCCTCGAAGACATCAACCCCAACCCCATTGGCACCACCAGTGAGCGACCCAAGTTCGGCCCCTCTCCCTCCTCAAACCCGTAGCCCCACATTTCATCCAACTTATTCCCAAACTCTCCTAACACCAACTCCGTCTCTCCTCTCCCAGTGCTCCCACTGCAACATCATCGAAATGATGCAACAAGCCCTCGCCCCCATTATGCAAGCAGTCCCACGACTAGCCGACCGCATTGACAAACTCGAGCAATACCTCACCAACCTAGAGGAGCACCCCCGCAAACGTGCTGCCTACCACCAAACGAACGTGTCACGATTCCTCGGGATCGTGGACGAAGGGGGCCCAAGCACCCGCCGAGAAAGTGACGACCCGCAGCCTGGTTGTGAGGTGACGATGACTGACCGGGGCGGTCAGTCATCGTCACCTGCAGGTGGTCCGCGTCAAAAAACAAAATGAATGAATAACAATGCACACGGCCGACACCGATTCCGCGTCAGGTCGTGCCAAGTCCTAGCCGGTCGACGGCGAAGGTTACCCCGGCGATTAACGGTCAAGTGGCCTTCGCTGCCGCGTACTCCGCCTGGTCACTGGTGTCGACCGGCCGGGTGTGGCAACGCCGGGCACTGCCTGAACCGGTCGTGCTCCATCCGGTGGAGCCGCAGGGACCGGATTTGAGAGTGGCACCGGTCCAACTGGTGCCACAGGACTGGCGACGCTTGTCGCCTCCGTGGTGGGTGGCGCTCCAATGGCCGAGACTGGTGCTGGTCTTCCGAAGCGACGGCCGAGGGTACAAGCCTGGTCCCGAAGCGAGGCCTAACATGGTCGGCGTGCCGGTGCCAGGTGGTCCCGTCGGGCATGCGGACGAGTAGCGACGAGGCGCTCGCCGGAGAGACCACATGTCCGGCGGACCAGGGTGGGTCAGGACGGAAGTTTCTGGCGAAGACCGACGCTCCCGGCTCCGACAAAGGCCCGGGACGGCACCCTCGGTCAGCAGCCAGCTTCTGCTTCAGCTGCATCAGGAGCGCCGTGGACGGGAGGTCCGGATGCAAGACGTCCAAGGGTGTCTTGACCATCCGGCCCAGCAGAAGCTCGCAGGGGGCACGGCCAGTGACGTCATGGGGTGTGGTTCGGTACTGGAACAGTACCCGGGCCACCTGTGTCCGGAAATCCCCGGGCAGGCACTTCTTGAGCTTGTTCTTGATTGTCTGCACCACCCGCTCGGCTGCACCATTGGAAGCGGGGTGGTACAGCGGAACCAGCATCCGGCGGACTCCATTCTTCTGCAGTCAGTCCAGGTACTCGGCGCTAGCGAAAGCGAGACCATTGTCAGATATAATAATGTCCGGCAATCCCTGCGCCGCGAAGACCTGCCGCAGCGCCACAATGGTCGCGCTTGCTGATGGTGTGTTCACGGGCAGTGCCTCCACCCACTTTGAGAAGGCGTCCACTACCACCAGGAAGTAGTGGCCCTTGAAGGGTCCCGAAACATCCACGTGCAAGCGGGACCAGGGCCTCTGTGGGAACGGCCAGGGGGTGATCTCCACGTGACGGGAGGCTCGTCGCTGCTCCTGGCAGACCTGGCAGCTTTGCACCAGGTGAGCGATGTCGTGGTCCAGGCCAGGCCACCAAACGTGCGACCGTGCCACCATCTTGGTCTTTTTCACGCCAGGGTGCCCCGCATGCAGCAACTGCAGGACCTTGGCCCGGAAACTTTGTGGAATCACCACCCTGGAACCCCACAGCAGGCAGCCTTGCTCCAAGCTCAGCTCGGCGGCCTTGTGGCTGTAGGTCTGGTGACGCAGCTCCTCCCCTCGGGATACCGCCTTGACCACCCGAGACAGGACAGGGTCCCGGCTGGTCGCCTGCGCCACCGCAGTCCTGGTGAGTACCCCCGGGTAGGCCCGCTCCAGCAGGAAAACTTCAGCTGGTTTTGGAACAGCAGCAGGCACCTCCGGCAGGGGCAGGCGGCTGAAGGCGTCGGCAGGTCCCAGGTCCTTCCCAGGGCGATAGACCAGCTTATAGCTGTAGGCCGCCAGCGTCAAGGCCCAGCGTACCACACGAGGTTAGGCTTGCACTGGAACTGCCTTGTCCGCCCCCAGCAGCCCCAGCATCGGCTTGTGGTCCGTGACTGCCTCGAATTTCCGGCCCCACAGGTACTGGTGGAAGCGCTCGATCCCGAACATGAGGGCCAGGCCTTCCTTGCCCAGCTGGCTGTAGCGTTGCTCGGCCGCATGAAGCCGACGAGAAGCAAACGCCACAGGGCGTCCCTGACCATCCTGACCCTGGTGCGACAGGACGGCTCCTACCCCGTACGGTGACGCATCTACGGTGAGGACTACAGGCTTGGCCGGATCGAAGTGTACCAGCACTGGTGCCTTAACGACTAACTCCTTGCTGTGCTGGAAGGTCAAGTCCTGCTCCTTTTTCCAGGCCCACTGCTAACCATCACGAAGCAGACGACGCAGCGGCTCTAGATGCGTCGACAGGTTTGGCAGGAACCTCCTGTAGAAGTTGACGAGGCCGAGGTAGCTCTGAAGCTCCCTCTTGTTTTTGGGCTTCGGCGCCTTGAGTACGGCCTCAATCTTGCGGGGGGCCGGGGCTAGGCCGGCCTGGGTAATGACGTGTCCCAGGTATTCCACACTTGGGGTCAGGAACACGCACTTGTCCAGCCTCAGCTTGAGACCGGCATCCTGCAATCGTGTCAGGACTTTGTGTAGGTTCTGCAGGTGGTCCGCGTCGTCGGTACCGGTAACCAGGATGTCGTCCAAGTACACCGCCACGTGCCTCATGCCTCTGAAGAGGTTGTCCACCTCCCTCTGGAAGATGGCTGGGGCTGAGGCCACGCCGAACGGTAGGCGCGTGTACTGGAAGAGTCCCATGGTAGTCGATATGGTTACATACTTCCGGGCGACATCCTGGAGCACCAGCTGCTGGTAGGCATCTCTAAGGTCGAGCTTGGAGAACTTCTGTCCCCCGGACAAGGCCGGCCAGAGATCTTCTATCCCAGGCAGCGGGTACTTCTAGACGGTAGCGACGGGGTTGATGGTGACCTTAAAGTCCCCGCAGATCCTGACACCGCCGTCTCGCTTGAGGACTTTGACAATTGGTGCGGCCTACTCTGAAGTCTTGACGGGCACCAGGATACCCTCTCGCTGAAGCCGTTGCAGCTCCTGGGTGACCCCGTCCTTCAGCGCGAACGGCAGCGGACGCGGCTTGAAGAAACGAGGCCGGGCTCCCTCGGGTACGGGGATGCCGACCGTCGTGCCGGCGAAGGTGCCCACCCCCTGCTGGAACAGGGACTGGAAGTCGGTCAGGAGGCTCGTGACGTCTTTCACCGCGTGCAGTGCAGCTTCCTGGTACTCCGGCAGTCAAACACCCAGCGCGTGAATCCAGTGCCGGCCCAGCAGCGTCGGCGACGACCCCTTGGTTAGATAAAGGGGAAGGATTGCCTCCCTGTCGCCAAGGCGAACGCCGACCTGGGCCCAACCCTGGACCTGGGAAAGCTGCCCGGAGTTGCTGCACAGCATGACGCCCGAGGCCTCGATGGACACGCCGGGGAAGGTCCGCTTGAACAGCTTCCCGGCCATGACCGACACGCTGGCCCCTGTGTCCAGCTCCATGGTGATGGGGTGCCCGCAGACTTCGACAGACACCAAGTAAGGTGGCACGGACGATGACATTTTATTGGTATGCCACAAGTCGAAAATCTGCGGCTCCTCGGCCACGACGTGGAGCCTGGCTGAGGAGGGACCCGGGCCTGGTGCCGCTCGTCCCCTCCGCGTTCTCTTGCAACGGCCACCCTGGACGCGGGCTTGCGTGGAACCCGGGCTTGAACCAGGCTGCTGCTGCTGGCCGCCGCTCGTCCTCCCCCCTCGGCAGACACGTACGAGGTGCCCGGTTCTCCCGCACGTGAAGCATTGTGCTTGGGCGAACTGGCACTGTGAGGGGGAGTGGGCAGCACCGCAGCGGCTGCAGGCACCGCTCCTTGTCGCCATCTTGTTAACCGCCACTTCCGCTGCTTCCGTTGACAGTGAGCCGGCCGCACGCGCAATCTCGCTGGCGTCCTTTGCTGCGGCTTACATCGCCAGCGCTGCCTTCACCGCGTTGTCCAGTGAGGGGTCGGGGAGCTCCAGGAGTTCTGTCGGCATGGCGGGGTTGTTGATGCCGCAGACGGAACGGTCCCGGAGCAGCGAGTCCAACTGGTCGCCGAAGGCGCAGGTATTCGCTAACCCTCGTAGCGCAGCGACGAACTGACCGAGGGTCCCCCCGTCCCGGCGGCTCCGGTTGTTGAAGCGGAACCGCTCCATAAGCGTGGACGGAGCCGGGCTGAAGTGCGAGCGCAGTGTGGCGAGCAGCTCACCCAGCGTTTTCACGTGCGGTGTGGCCGGCTTGAGGAGGTCGAGCAGGAGACTGTAGACGCGGGTCCCGCAGCTGGCCAAGAAGATGTCCCTCTGTTTCGCCTCGGGCGTGTCGTTTGCCCGGAAGAACACGTGGACCTGTTCTTCGTAGACTGGCCAGGCGGACCCATCCCCCTCGAACGGCTCGAGCCTCCCGTACAGCGGCATGGCGACAGGAGCAGGGGGCGGTGTTCCGACTCTCTCGGCGGCGTGGGCCGAACCGTGCACGTTGGTCGCCTCCAGTGCCACGGTTCCTCGTCGCCAGTGTCCCAATTCCTCAGGATCGTGGACGAAGGGGGCCGAGGCACCCGCCGAGAAAGTGACGACTCGCAGCCTGGTTGTGAGGTGACGGTGACTGACTGGGGCGGCGTGCGCTCCTCGGTGTTTATTATCGAGCGGTGACCAATGTTGCCCGCCGAGCTTGGCGGCCATCGACGGGTGGACTGGAGGGTGCGCTACGTGCTTGTCACAAAACGTTAAGGAAGAAACCCCGGAGGTCCAAAATGCCTGATGCCCTTCATCACCCTACACGAACCCAAACCTCCCTCGTCATATGGCAATGAAACTGTCGCAGCCTCAAACGCAAGAATAACACCCTCCTGCAGTATATGCTTCCCGCAGGGACGCAGCCGAATATCATTGCCCTCCAAGAGACCTACGGCAACTTTACCCTTCCCGGCTACGACAGTTATACACAACCCAGCATCGTCCCTAGACACAAAGGACACCAAATACCTCCTCCCCCTCAAGCAATGACAGTCACATACGTGCGCAAACAAATCCCAACCATCCAGGACGATTCCGAGCCCCTCAACTCCCCCACCAAGGAGCACGTCATCACCCACTCCACTTACCACGGACAAAAGATCTCCATCATCATTGTCTGCAGGACCCCAAGAGACAAGTCTGAACAGACTGAAAAAAAAAATAAAAAAGTGGCCACGACTTCCCATCCCACGTCTCCAGACTCTGTCGCAGCAGCCAAGGCACCATCGACTCACCTCTTCCTGGGATACTTCAACTGTCCGCATTCCAAATGGGCATACGACAGGACCTCCGCACTAGGCAGGAAACTGGACGCTTTCGGAGGCCTGCAGGACCTTACTCTCCTGGACGATACGTCCACTCCAACACGCCAGGGCACAGCCCGAGAAAAGGATACAACCCCAGACCTGACATACATACGCAGCGCCATGAGTGCAAGTTGAGACAACACTGACGAGAACCTAGCTAGTGACCACCATATCATACAGATCACCCTAACCCCCAAACACGGCACCCGGCAACGGCACTCACGAAGCCCCATATCCCAAATTGTAGACTGGCCGAAAGCCAGACAGGCGATCGAGGACCTTCCCGCGTCTAACCCTGATCCAACAGCATGGTGCGCCAACATCATGAACACCGTTTCGAAATATACGCGCCATGTTAAGAGGACTGAAGAGCACCCTTATATTGACACCCACCTCCTCAAGATTTATTTATTTATTTATTTATTTCACAATACTACTACCCCAAACATAGGGGCATCGTAGGAGAGGGTTACAAAAAAATATATATAAATGAATACATTTCGACATAATGAGCAAGTCACTTGCTATAAAGGCGGCCAGCCGGTGCAGGAAGTTTTCAAGGGAATCTGAATTAGTGATGCTGGGGTGAAGGCTATTCCAATCGAATATAGTTCGTGGAAAAAACGAATTTTTAAAGCGATTTATGCGGACCTGGAAATTATTTATGTATCGTGGGTGTGAAGCTCTAGTGTTAGTTCTGGTAGAGAAGCTAAACATGTTGCCTGTGTTGATGTGAAGGCTGTCCGTGATGATCTGAAAGAAAGTTTTCAACCTGTCAGTTACCGCGCGGTGGGAGAGAGGAGTCAGGTCTGTTTGTTTCATTAATGATGTCGGGGAATTGTACCACCCATATTTATTAAAAATAAATCTCAGGGCCTTTCTCTGTACCATTTCCAATTTTTCTATATTGACTACTGTGTAGGGGTCCCAGACGACGCGTGCGTATTCCAGTGTTGGCCTAATTAACGTTTTATATGCTAGTAATTTAACTTCAGGGGTTGCGAATTTAAGTGATATTTTTAGTTGCCAGAGTTTGCTTGTAGCTTTGAAGGTAACAGAAGCAATGTGGGAGTTCCAGGACAAGTTATTCGAAATGGTAATTCCCAGACACTTGTACTCTGAGACGACGTCAGTCTACGCTGTAGCTAAAAAAATAAGGGTGTTTCTTTAGTGTTATGGACATAGTACACACTTGGAGGGGTTAAATTCATTTGCCAAGTCCCGCACCAGGAGGCAACTTTAGAAAGACACATGTTTAGTTTGAGCTGGTCATCAAGGGAATTAATGCTGCTATACAGAATACAATCATCAGCAAACAATTTGATATTTACATCAATATTTGAACATAGGTCGTTAATAAACAGTAAAAATAATAGCGGTGAGACTAGAACCTTGTGGTACACCGGATGTAACACTCCATCTATTCGAATCAGAACCACCAAAGGAAACAACTTGCAGCCTATTTGCCAGAAATGCGTGTAACCAATTAAGGTTGTGGTCATTTTTTAATATTGTATGAAGCTTCTGTAACAGCTTAGTATGCGATACAACATCAAAAACCTTAGCCATATCTAAAAATATAACATCCACATGTTTGTTTTTTTATTGAGCGCGGAAGCAAAATCATGGAGAGTAAGTAAGAGCTGTGTGGTTGTCGAGTAGCCCCCTCTAAATCCGTGTTGGTGCGGACTTAGTATTTGATGTTGGTCTACAAAGCTAGTGATATGCTTCCCAATCATATGTTCGAGTATTTTGCAGCACTAAGATGTTATTGAAATAGGACGATAGTTTGACAGATCGGTTTCTTTGCCTTTTTTTTTGAATTGGTTGTATTTTAGCTATTTTCCAGTCACTTGCTAAATCTGCATTTGAGAGAGATTTTTCAAAACTGATACACCAATATTTCGCTATCCATGGAGCATACCGCTTCAAAAATGCATTCGGTAGCATATCGGGTCCCTGAGCTTTTTTGCAATCGAGATTGATTAATAAATTGAGAAGACCTTCTTCTGATATGACAAGATCACTCAGAGAAGCGTCATGATTACAGTGAAAAAAAATAGGAGCCTCATCATTATCGATCGAAAAGACAGAAGCAAAGTACTTATTAAAACCCGTTGCTATCGTTTTGCTATCCTGAGTAAGAATACCGTCGACGAAAAAGCTATTTAGGGAGACACGTTTCGGCGATATGTGACACCAAAATTTCACCATGTTGGAACTTAACCCGAGACTGGGGTAGAAATAGGAAACTTAAAAGTAGAAGGGACAGAGACAAGTGAAGAAGAGAACGTCTCAAACGCAGCTAGAAGATTTATTTAGTGCCACATCCTTATATACTCACAACCACAAGGTCACCCAAACACTCAACAAGCCCTTTTCAAAAACACAACACACCAAGACAAAAAAAAAAAAAAGATAACAAGGCAATGGGAAGCCCCCTCAAGCACTGCTACGAACAGAAGTAAACCCTCCACTTCTCCGGAAACATTTTTTTTTCTCTTTCCTTTCCTTTTCTCTTTGTGTGTCACTGACACTACAGCCACGAACCAAAGCATGAGTACAAAGCCAAACGATCTCCGCGAACACGAAAAGAACTGGGAAGAATATCTCCAACCCGTAACAACAAACACAACAGACAGATACTGATGGACTCACTCTAAAAAGAGCAAAACCACTTCACCCTTAAAAAAAAAGAAAAAAAAAAGACAACAAGGCAATGGGACGCCCCCTCAAGCACTGCTACGAACAGAAGTAAACCCTCCACTTCTCCGGAAACATTTTTTTTTTCTCTTTCCTTCCCTTTTCTCTTTGTGTGTCACTGACACTACAGCCACGAACCAAAACATGAGTACAAAGACCAACGATCTCCGCGAACCAGGGTTACCAGATTGGGCTATTAATAGCCAAATTGGGCTACTTATTGATAGGTTTGGCGTCGAAATTTGGCGGTTGGCTATGTGGCTACGTGCGGCTATTTTTGGGCTATGTCCAATTTTTGCCCGATATTCGCGAAATTGTCCCCTTTCCCTCTGTGTACTGTAGGATGTCTCAAGAAACCCTGGAGAGCATCCTTCATGTGAAGTTTTTTTTTTCTTTGGGAGGAAAGAGTGTTGCAAAGATTTTAAGCCTTCCGACGAATGTTTCGCTTGGATCAACTCTAAGGTACTGTACGGAGCTAGTACGAGTGGGACAAACGCTTCCTGATAATATTGTTCATAGCATGACACTGTCCAAATGTGTTTACATGAGCTTTTTGTTTTAATATTTGAAATAAAACTGTTTTCTGGATATTGTAATACTTTGATTTTGCATACAATCTCTCACCTAAACATATACAGAAGCAGAGCTTTCGTTTCACCTTGTAAACGCAATATCGAAATTTTGGCTACTTTTGGGCTATGCAAATAATTGGCTTTTGGCTACTTTTGGGCTACACTGACTAGCCATTTGGCTATATCAGCTAAAAGCTATCTGGCAACCCTGCTGGCGAACACGAAAAGAACTGGGAAGAATATCTCGAACCCGGAACAACAAACACAACAGACAGATACTGATGGACTCACTCTAAAAAGCGCAAAACCACTTCACCCTTAAAAAAAAAAAAAAAAACTGTTTACAGTCCCAAAAATGCTTTAGCATTGTTCCCCAACTGTAACAATGCCTGACTTATACAATTACCGATTGATTTAATCCGAATGGTTTCCCTTACCAGTCTTTTACTGTCATTCACTTCTTTATGTATTATTTCAGTCTCTGACCACAAAGCAGTGCAATTGTTACATTCATTTATGTGCTTAGCTATTTCAGAATTAGTTGCGTTAATCCTTACATTTCTCTTATGTTCTGTTAGTCTGTCATTAACACACCTCGAAGTTTGCCCTACATAAGCAAAGCCACACGCCATCGGAATTTCATACACTACACTGTTTTTGCAAGCGATCGATTTTTCACGGTGACCTTTCCTGCACTCATGCACTTCAGTTTCAAAAGGAGTTAATCTACTTAGCCTGAAATCAGAACTAAAAACTGTTTCTACTCCAAACTGCTTAGCACACGCCTTCAGGTAATGTGAAATTCCGTGAAAATACGGGATCACAGCCATCCGTCTTCTCGACGTGTCTTCTCTTTTCTTTTTTTCCTTAGTGTGTACATCTAAGTTTCCTATTTCTACCCCAGTCTCGGGTTAAGTTCCAACATGGTAAATATCCACCAGCTCGCCTGTACCTTAAGCGTTTTTACCAAAATTTCGCCGTTGACGTTTTTATGAAATTGACGAGGGTTGTACTATGGTAATAAAATTTAGCATGTTTAATTTTACCTTTGTTCCGCGACAAGACGTTGGAGGGTGTGAGACGGTAAATTTAGCATGTTTAATTTTACCTTTATGTTCCGCGACAAGACGTTGGAGGGTCTGAGACGGTTGGTTTGAGTACGCCCTTTTGGAAGCTTTTCTCAGTCTATTAATTTTTCTGCCCAACTGTATTATTTCTCGAGAAATCCAAGGACTCGTCTTGCCTGGGTTTATAATCCTTTTAGGAACAAAACGGTTAATGCACTCGTCTGCAATGTCTTTGAATAACGTGTTTAAATTTGCCTGAGGGATACAGGAGAACGAGACAAACCCCTCGTACTTTTCTCCGAGAACGTCAAGGATGGAGTTATCTGCCTTGTCCAAATCAAAAACGTTTTGTTTATTTGCAGGTTTAAACGAGACCAGTTTGAATGGAAGTGTAAGAAGTACGCTTTTGTGGTCGCTTAGTCCTTCCTCAATAGAAACCTCAGATGAATTCAATAGTTCCTGACTAACAAAAGATAGAGGATTGATTCCGATTCCCCTTGAATTCTTGTGGGTGATAAAACGAGCTGTTCAAAGTCAAATATGAATGCAATATCTAATAAACACTCCGAGCTTTCACGGTCCGGTGATCCTGCCGATAAGCACTTCCAATCTATATGGGGAAGGTTGAAATCTCCGGCAAGAATACTTTTGTCGTTACTGTGCAGATGGCTCAGCATATAGCTTTTCAGATCCTCCAAGAAGGAAACGTGGCTGCCAGGGGGTCTGTAAACAGCACCTATTGAAAGGGATGTATTATCAATCGTTATTTTACACCAAAGCATTTCTGCTGACCCCTGCTCGTCAAACTGAAGACATGAAATGCAATTCTTCAGAGCAATCGCAACCTCTCCTCCTTTGGTCAACCTGTCTTTCCGTACAATTACGTATTCGGGTGGAAAAAGTTCTTCGTTTAGTATGTTAGAGTGTAATCATGTTTCTGTTAGTACGATGATTTCCGGTCCATGGAGAAGTATCATATGCTCCAGATCTTCAGTTTTATTCACAAGGCTTCTTACATTATCATTCAGTATTTTTAGCTGGCTTCATGTAGGATTTGTTGCTGACTTTTCGTTGTGCGGAAATGGTGTCACTTGCTGGTTAAGCAGTTTAACCTTATCAGCAGAAGTATCATATACGTAAACCGAGTCGCCAATGATCAGCCTATCGTACCGTAGTTTAAATCGGTGTGTTTTCCCTTTGCCAAAATCCAGAAGTCTTCTTCGAGCAAAACGAACATCAAGTGGAAAATCCTCGCTGATAGATAAGCCGTTATCTTTTATCTTATGCGCCGACGATAAGACAGCTGCTTTCTGTTTGAAGAAACAAAATTTCACTATAATGGGGCGTTCTTTATCTGAACCAAATCGACCAAGGCGATGGGCCCTTTCAATTTCAGATGATTGAATGTTCAGCCCTAGTCTATCAAGGCAAAGTTTTCGTACATGTTCCTCGGATTCTGCTCACGTTTCTTTTCCGGTGTTATTGATTCCGAAAAACAGAAGATTTGATCTACGCGATCGGGCCTCTGAGTCTACATATCTTATCTTCAGACCGGATATTTCAATCTGCAAAGTAGAAACTTGTTCGCTGATTTCATTTCGCGAAGTAGACACTTGTTCGTTGATATTGGTTTCTGGTGCGCTGGTTGAGCTTTCAAGTTTTAAAACACGCTGCTCTAGGCTTTCGATACGTTCATTTGTCTTTTTCTGCCTTTCCTTAAGTTCTTTTATTGCGCCCAGTATCGTGTCTTGTCCGGTCTGGAGATTTTGTATGGTGGCGTATACTTTTGCCAAAAGGTCGTCCTCTTGTGCACTGTCCGGTCCCGGATTGGTCTTAATGTCGCCCGAAAGCAGCAATAAAACAACACTCCAACGCTCTTCAACAAGCTCGCAACACTTCCGAGGGTACGGCAGGACAATCAGGCACCTAAAATCACCTTTCCAACAATATAGGTCTGGTAGAGAACTAACCTATATGAACAACAAGGGTTTAGCCATGCTGTTGCTTTCCGTGTTGCCGTGCCCTCTGAAGGGTGTAGTGCCGTGCCAGTCCTTAAGTAGCACTTCTTCGGTTGACGTCGTCGCTCGTGGCTGGAAGAAGGACCAATCCCAGCCGAGTTGTGCCACTCCCGGATCCTTGTTGACTTGCGCTTGCGTCGGTAATATGATCGGTGATGAGTCGACGAAAAACCACGGCAGCATCTGTATAAACAACACGGGTTTAGCCATGCTGTTGCTTTCCGTATTGCCGTGCCCTCTCAATGTCGCCCGAAAGAGCAAACGCCGCAGAGTCGTTAAGGCCTGGAAGAACAAATCCAGCACCACCACTCTCCAAGAGAAGATCGCACGCCTTCCCTACGTAGCTCAGGAGTGTGCAGACTAACTAGCCACGGACACATGGCTCAAGGCATGCGAGAATATGAATGATCACCTCCACACTCCTAGAGTGTGGCAGATTATGCGCACACTGATGGGCCAGAGCCGACCCCGTAACACTTTACAGAAACTGCAAATGGCATTAGACACGTCACCATCGGAACTCACCGACTAAATCAGAGTTGTTTTCTATCCGAACTCTCTACAAAGCATTCAAAACCTTTACTATCCCCAATCACCACCCGAGCCTGAGACAGAGGGTATCTACTCAGACTTCACATTCGAGGAACTCTTTACAGCCCTTCTTACTTTTACGCGTACCCCAGCTCCTGGACCTGACAAAATCACGTACGGAATCCTCGGAAATCTCCCTGACATGAAGCTATATACTTGAACTCCTTGATATTATTAATGAGGTATGGCGCTCTGGAAACATCCCTCGACGTGGAAGGCTGCCAACGTCCTAGTCATCTCGAAACCTGGTAAACGCCCAACCAGCATCAACAACCTCCACCCCATCTACATGACCTCCTGTTTGGGAAAACTAATTGAGAAGATGGCGCTTATTCGGCTGGAGTGGCACCTCGACGCTCACAACCACCTTGCTTCCACCATGGTCGTATTCCGCTCCCATGTTAGCACTCAGGACGTCGCCCGCCGCATCCGCGAAGATATATACGCTTACGAAAGCAACGCACAGCTCCGTACAATTGCCGGAGTGGACATTAAAAAGACGTTTGATGGAGTAGACCACTGGGCAATTCTGCACAACCTCGCAGACACTCGCCCTGGTCCAAGACTTTTTAATTACATTAAGAACTTCCTTACGGATCGAACAATTAGAATCATAGGCCCGGACGGTAACCCATCCGATCCTCACTCTCTCACCAAGGGAACACCAGAAGGATCTGTATTATCACCAACACTATTTAACCTCGTCATGAAGGATCTTCCACACAAACTCTCAAAGGTCCCTGGCCTCCAACTCGCCATTTATGCAGACGATGTAACCATATGGTCCCCAACTGGCAGCCCAGCAAAACAAGAGGAAACTATCCAGACAGGACTCGATATCATCCAAAGCCACGCGCGCAGCGTAGGCCTCACCTGTTCCCCTGACAAATCCGCTTATGTTGTGGCCTCCAACGATGACACCAAAAAAGGAGATGCATACCGCAACGTCATCCAACTGCGTATTGATAATAACCCTACACCCCGCCGCAACCACACCAAAATTCTTGGATTCATCTTCCAACATGACGAACGAAGCACGGTCTGATTAAAGACCATTCTAAAACAACTAGAGCAAATTCTCCATATGCCCCGGCGTATCACACAACGCCACGGCTTACGGGAGCACGAACTTCGCAAAGTGATCGAGGCACTCGCGTACACTCGACTCATGTATGCGCATCCATATCAAACCCTCACTACCACTCAGACAAACAAAATCGAGGCTTCCCTCTGCAAGTTCACCCGTACCGACCTGGGAGTTCCCGTATATGCCGTCAATACCAATATAACGGACACTGCACTTTTCAACACACTTGAAGAGAAAACAGCGGCCCATTACCAGGCGCAGGTACACCGTCTCCCAACCTCCAGACAGGGACGGGCAATCTTTCAAAGACTAGGCCACCCTACGGAACACCTGCCCCCTATCCCTCCACCCCCACCACCATGGGACGGCGTGCCACGAATGGAAGTACGCCCCATTCCACGAAACATGGATCCAGATAGGAACAAGAAGCGCCGTCAAAACTTTGCTCACTACCTCCCGACGCTATCTCACGACACATACTACACAGACGCAGCCATCGCCCCCCCCCCCCCCCTCCACATCTACCCGCCTGTACTGCGGCGTCCCTTCCCCAACTGCGGCTGAGATACGAGCGATCGAGGAAATCATCACCCTTCATGACCACTCCACCTCGAATATCACAATCAGATCCGATATCCAGGCTGCGCTACGAGCATTTGAATGTCAAGGCCTGCCAGATCACACCCGCACTACCCTTCAGGACTACATGGACACTCACCCTCAACTCCACGTTCGTCTCGAATGGGTTCCCAACCATCAAGGCATTCCGGAGAATGAGCGTGCACACGCTCTGGCCCGCGCAAGCAATCCTCCGGACCCTCCGAAGCCTTGGCCGGAACCATACAACCCCCGAGAAGCTCGCGCCTCTAATCACAAGGAACGAAGAGAACGTCTCCGGCTGCTTCGACACCAGCGGTGCACCCTCTCATCACCCTCCGCCATCTTCAACAGAGCAGACGCCAGCCTCATTCACCAAGCACAGACTAACTCCCTACCCTGCGATCAATACAATCACTACATACAGGGCCGTCCCGGACAGCCTTCGTGTTAGTATCATCTGGTGGGCTAGTTGGTTAAACATTCCTTCGTGTCAGGTGTACGGGGGATACCCATCGAACGAGCACACCTACTGGCTCTGCCCAAGAGCCACAAGCTCCCCCACTCACCCCACTCCTCGGAACTTCCCTGCTCACCTCCCCTACTCCTGGGTAAACTGGGCCGCTCCTCTTCTTGACTTACAAAACGAGCTCTGGCCTCTCCTACTTCTTTATGTGCGGGAGATCCTAGACCCTCCGCAACGAACAACCCTAACCCGAGTTATAGAGGACGATTCTTCCTCCAGTGCGGAAGATTAAGAGGGCGCGGAGTTGAGCTTTTGAGTAAAGGTTTCCACCTCCTCCTTGACGCGCTTGACGAGCCTGCTGTTGTCCACAGGCGTGCCAGCAGATGTTCACAGCCTATCAATGACGGGGGCCCCTTCGCCGACGGTGCACTAGTGCTATAAAACATAAGAGGAGCCGGAGATACGCAAAAGCGTGTGCGCCCCGCCATCGCCCAAATCCGCTTTCGATGCCGAGCTGTGCTGCTTTTCCCCGGTGCTGCGATTTCGTGAAACTTTCGCCGGGTCCTCGAAGTTCGGTCTACCATTCACGCCGGGTTTCAACAATATGTTTCGTCGAACAATTTCAATCCAGCACGAAAAATCACCCACGGTTATTTTTATGGCTCGTACCAGATCTGCTTCTGGCATGTTGGGATCGATTTTTTGCGCATGGTCAGTACATCCTCTATGTAGGATGTGTATCCTTCAGAAAGGAGATGTGATTGTGTTGCGAGTTTCTTGCGGGCAGTCACCTTACGGTCTTCAGAACGGCCAAATATTTCTTTAATCCGGGAGAGAAATGTGTTCCATGAAGGCATTTCTGTTTCATGGTCGCGAAAACCATGTTTTATAATCTTCGCAACATCGCTGAGATAAAAAATAATTAATTTGCGACCTTGGTTGGGACATTACAGCGGTTTTCTAAACTCACCCGAGCGTAGAAGTCCGCCAATTCATCTATGTCTTCATCACCGAGCCCTGAGAACTTTTGAGAACAAGAAAGTAGGACAAAATGATAAAAGGTACGTGGCCAAGTAAGAATAAACATGAGTCTTCTAGAAGTCCGTGGCCGAATGTTGCTTGCTCGGCCTTGCGCGCGGCAAAATGTGGTTGCATCCCCTACAAATAAAACACTGTTCCCTACTCGAGGCAGATCCTTGTGTCCCTTAGGGAACGTGAGACGTAGGCGCTCCGTACTTCGTGAAAATTCTAACTTACACGTTCACAGTTTCTTTCCAGCACTGTGTTCATTAGAACACGTGTTGTAACACCACACCTTTAAGCAGCCATGCAGAAGCCTTGCTTGCCTCCAGTACTCGGAGCGGAGAATATTGCAAACTTGCTTCGCATGTTAAATTGATGAGGAAGTCGAACCAAAAAGGCCCATTCATTTATTTATCCTTAAGGGCCCGGGTGGGGCATTACATAAGGGGGAAGTAGACGAGAGCTAAAATACACTTTGACACTTGAAAGCGACAGAAATAGGAAAAACAGAGAGTCAAAACAACAATAGTAAAGAACACAAAATACTGATATGGTTTAGTTGGGAATGATTAGTGGATGTGTAAGGAGATTTCCTGGCGAAACCTTATTGGGTCAGTAATGACTACAATGCCGTCGGGAAGGGAGTTCCAGAATGCTATTGCATGGGGAGAAAAGGAAGTGTTGAACGCTATAGCGCTTTGCCTGCAATAGGCTTGATGCATCGACTGTGATTAAGGCGTGATGATACTCTGTCAGGAGGAGCAAAAGGGGTGGTATGGGGTATGGATAGTTAGAGTAGAATTTATGCAATGAACATAACCGAGAATTCAATCTTCGACTGGACAGTAAGGGTAGTTCAAGAAACTTCAACATTCGAAAAGAATAAACACAAATTTGGGACAAAAACAGGCGTTGTATGCGCCTGTTTTCGTCCTGAATTTGTGTTTATTCTTTCCGAATGTTTAAGTATATTTACCAACACGCTCGTTTTTAATGTTAGTTCAAGCGTGTCTTTAAGTTGGGTTACACTGATGTCATGCGTATAAGCTGATGCGATGAATCGGGCTACGCGGGTTTGTATGCGTTCCAGGTTATCAGAAAGGTAAGCTTGAGAAGGGTGCCAGATGGATGATGCATATTCAAGCTTTGGTCGAACAAATGTTATGTATGCAAGTTTCGTAAGGTGACTGGGCGCGTACTTTCAAATACGTTTCGGGTATCGCAGTGTGCGTGATGCCTCAGCTATAATATTATCAACATGTAGTATCCAAGAAAGCGATGAGGTTAAATTTACTCCTAAGTACTTATAAGAAGGTGATGTATTAATTGGGGTGCCGCCGAGTGAATATAAATACGCATCTGTAAATTTTCTCCGGGTAAACGAAACTACTTACACTTCTCCAGGTTGAGAGGCATAAGCCATTGTTCACACCAGGTATTAATTTGTGTTAGGTCGTCCTGCAATATGAGATGATCTGAATCATTTGTGAGTGGGCGATATATCACGCAATCATCGGCGAATAGCCTAATTTTCGAAAGGATGTCCTGAGGAAGGTCGTTTATGTATATTAAGAATAGTAGTGGAGAGAGTCCTGCACCCTGGGGAACACCTGATGCTACTTTACCAAGGGGTGATTTGTTATTATTAGCCAATGTGAACTGAACTCGAGAAAATCCTTAATCCAAGCGATGATAGTCGAATCAATACCAAGAACTGGAAGCTTGGTGAGTAGATGACCATGCGGAACACGGTCGAAGGCCTTCGCGAAGTCTAAAAATATTGCATCTGTTTGGTAATTATTATTCATGTTAACAAGTAGGTCATGAGTAAACTCTGCAAGTTGGGTTTCGCACGAGAGACCTTTACAGAAACCGTGCTGGTGTGGGTAAGAAAAAATGGAGGAAAAAGGTAGCAACGGCGCGCCTCCAAGCGGACATGAGAAGAAGGGAGGAACGAGACGTTTCGGTTTCGTTTTTTGAGCACGCGCGCACGTTGTTTAATAAATGTTGTTAAGTTGATTGAGCTTCAGTGGCAGCGAAGGCCGCCTGTAATTCCGTCTTCTAGTCCAAACGTTCAGAACATTTCGGTTGCATTGACGTTTTTACCACTAATTTTATCAAACGAGCACACGAAGCCGCTAGAAACAGCGAAGTTCCGGAGCAGTGCCAGCAGCGCTGCGGTACACTGCTTAAGATGGCCGTTTCTGGATTGCCACGCGGAACTACAGTACCGGAACCACGCGGAACTGTGTCGACGTTTTCGATGTTATGGAAATCGCAGGAACTGCGTCCAAGGCAGGCAGGTTTTCCTGCCGGCTGCCTGGGTGCCTTCCGTGCTGAATTCGGTTCTGTTTTCGCGTGCCGAGTGCCAACCGGCGTTCAACGTGGTTCTGTATTTCTGCGTGTCAGCAACATAGCAGCAACATCGTGATGGCAGTGTTGTGCGTAGTGAACAGAAGACTTGAATTATCGCCGACGTGACCGTGTGTTCGCGTATCAGTGGTGTAACAACAAGATGAGATGATGCAAACTGTCGGGCATTGATGCCGCTGGTCGGGCCTTGATTGGAGGGGGCGGGATGTCGCAGGTTGACATGCCGCTTTACATTAAAGGGTTTCAAACCACTTGAGAAATTAGGTGCAGTCGATCGACGTGCAGATAGTCATGTTGGAACGCTGGTCAGAACGGTAAGCTCCTATCGCACAGTGGCCAATGTGACTGTCGGTCCCCGGGAGAGATTGCGCTCTGGGGAAAAGACTGGACAGTACGAAATTATGACGGAAAGTACGTATATTTACAATGGAATTTTAGCATTAAAAATAAGAAAAAAAAACAGGTAAAATCGAAAACAAAAAGCTATGCTTTATTTTGCTGTTTAAACATACTACGGTTCCTGGAGAAACTGCCCTCCAAGTGGCGCGCTGGAATGAGCGCTAGAGGTTTTCGAGCTCGCCACGGCGTAGCTGACGTAGCTCCGTACACTTGCCGCAAGTCGCGGCTTTGACTGCATTCAAGTTGATCGAAAAGCGATTTCTCTGCCCGTGAAGCATCACTTCCAGGTGGGTGAATATCTGCTCTACAGAGATTAATTCAAGACGGCAATTGCAGCCGTGCGCGAACAGCACAAGTAGAAAAACAAACACGACAATATAAATAGTGGCTACGAAGTGCCGTGCGGGGAAACAAACTCATGGCTTGGAACCGTGTTGGAGCGGCTTGATTTATTGGCTTTCAAATAATTACGGCATGATCGAGCGTTTTCTTTTTAATAAGAGATTCATCCCCTGAGCCATTAAAAATACTCTCAGATGTATGACATTGCTGAAAAAAAATAATCATGCTGTGAATATTTTGTATTGCTTATGAGTCACCGAAAAATTCCGCACGTTCAAAACGACCAGTATAAAAGACTGAAACGTAGAGGTCGGGAATAGTGATCGGTTTAGTGTGCTCCTGTATTGATGTTTGTATGTGCCATTGCATGTGTATGCGCTCAATGTATGTTCAGCTGATGCTTGTAGTGTGCCCAATGTGTCTACATGTGTGTAAAATAGGGACTCCTGAAGCGCTGTGGTGGCGTGAGAAAATAAAGTTTTTTTGTAGAACATGAATTGGGCG
The DNA here is from genome assembly GCA_013358835.2 of Ixodes persulcatus. Taxonomy (NCBI): domain Eukaryota; kingdom Metazoa; phylum Arthropoda; class Arachnida; order Ixodida; family Ixodidae; genus Ixodes; species Ixodes persulcatus. The sequence goes on from JABSTQ010011422.1 coordinate 583,129, forward strand.
GTACCTAGCGCCCCCTAGCCTAGCTACTTGCAATTACTCTGCTTGACCCTGCCATCTGGTGGCAATAGATTTAACCTCCGTTTACGCTACGCGGCTACGCCATAATTTCGTGTTACCGTGCTGAAATGAGCCAAGAGGCTGCTTCGGATTTGCTTTTTTTAAGAGCGGCGTTTAGTTTCGCGGGCGAATGGTTTATCACTCCTCCGTGATGTGCGGTTGACGCAACGATTGACGAAGGAATTGTGGCTCGAGGAATAGCAAAGGTAAGACATAAAGTGCGCGAACTGGGTGCCGGTTGTCTTCGTTTAACATCGCTGTGCTGACGATGAGAAGACTGAGTGACTGCATGCTTTCGAAACGTAAGTTTCTTTACCTGCAGGGGGAAGCCGGCTTCGGAAATAAATACAGTTCGCGGAAAGCTCGTGATACGTTTTTATTTGCTGCTCTCCTCGCTCCGTACAATAGACTTAGTGTTCTCGTTAAGCATTATTGAGCTCGATTTGCTCGATTCGTGGCCGCCATAATGAGATGCAGGCGACGGAGGAACTTTTGCTCCCCTGCTTTAGGGACGAACGTTTCTCCCTTTCTGAAGGAACATATGTATCAAGAGCGTTCCTCCCTTTAGGGAGGACTATACTGACCCTTTTTTCTAAGAGTGTACTTACACTTGTCCAGGTTGAGAGGCATAAGCCATTGTTCACACCAGGTATTAATTTGTGTTAGGTCGTCCTGCAATATGAGATGATCTGAATCATTTGTGAGTGGGCGATATATCACGCAATCATCGGCGAATAGCCTAATTTTCGAAAGGATGTCATGAGGAAGGTCGTTTATGTATATTAAGAATAGTAGTGGGGAGAGTCCTGCACCCTGGGAAACACCTGATGCTACTTTACCATGGGGTGATTTGTTATTATTAGCCGATGTGAACTGAACTCGAGAAAATCCTTAATCCAAGCGATGATAGTCGAATCAATACCAAGAACTGGAAGCTTGGTGAGTAGATGACCATGCGGAACACGGTCGAAGGCCTTCGCGAAGTCTAGAAATATTGCATCTGTTTGGTAATTATTATTCATGTTAACAAGTAGGTCATGAGTAAACTATGCAAGTTGGGTTTCGCACGAGAGACCTTTACAGAAACCGTGCTGGTGTGGGTAGAAAAAATTAATCGAGTTAAGGTGACTTATGTTCGAGCTGATTATATGCTCTAATAGTTTCGGAGGAAGGCTTGTTAAAGAAATGGGGCGATAATTAGATACAAGTGATCGATCACCACTTTTATGGACGGGGATGATTTTCCCAATTGTCCAGTCTTTTTGGACTTTGGCGATCTGAGAGTGATTGGGAGAAAATTAGTGATACATACTCACTTGCAGCGATATTGGTGCTTTTAAGGATTTTAGTGCTGATGTTATCCATGCCAGCAGATGATGATAGTTTTAGTTCGTCAATGAAGGCAATTATTCCAGCAGATGATATAATAGGTGGCATGATGGCGCTAGACAATGAGAGGGGAGATGCTACTTCGCCAAGGCCTCCGTCCATGAAGACAGAAATGAAAACGTAGTTTAAGGCTGTCGCGCTTTCGCTCTCAGCGATAAGATCTATATTGCTGTCTGTCAACGACAGCGATTGGGAGTGATATTTGGGTGACAGGAGTTGCCAGAATCGGGTTGGGTTAGAACGAAGGATGGAAGGCATGTCGGAAGATAAAAACTTTTCCTTAGCCCGTTCATTATTTTTTTGCATATTCCTTTGAAAGTTAATTGTGTGTTTTCCAATCTTGGACGTGACCAGTGCGCTTAGCTTTACGATACATACGTTTCTTTTTGTTTCGTAGTGTTTTTAGTGTCTTGTCAAACCAGGGGGGTTCCCGTCGGATTTAATAAGGACTGTTGGTATAAAAAAGTTGATGAGACTGTTTATTTTATTTCGAAAAAGGTTCTATTTTTCTTCAACAGATCTCGAATAAAAGTTCCTGCTGAAGTTTGTGTAAAACGTTTGTAGTTCATTACTGATGGATTCAAAATAAATTTTATTGTAATCTTTAATGAATTTTTGAGTTGGCATTTTCCGAATAATAGGTAATGACATAGTCATGCTTAAGAGCTGATGGTCGCTTAGTCCTGGTGAATTAATAATGTTTTGAATATACTCGAGAGTAGTGGAAAAGACGAGGTCAAGCGTATTTTTGAGTCTAGTTGGATGACTAACTACTTGAGCGAGGGTGAAGTCGAGCGTGTGATCAAGAAATTTTTTAGATTCATTTATGGCACTTTTGTTCGCCACCGTGAGTGAGGACCAGTTGATGCTTGGAAAGTTAAAATCACCAAATAGAAAAAAGACTGCTCTTGAGTGACTGGATCGAAGCTCGTGAAGAGCATCCCGCATCTTATCAACAAACGTATTATCGCTATCAGGCGCCCTGTAACATACTCCGATTATAATGTTCGAGTGCGGGGAGCTGATGCGAACCCAGATTAGCTCCAGATTGTTGTTCCGACTGATACAAAGCGATGAGATGTTTCTTTTTTTTGTTTTCTTTTATGGCCATGAGGACGCCGCCCCCCTTCTTGAGCAAAGCAACGATCATGACGATATACGTACATTATTCTTTCGGGTTATTATAATTTGTTCTTAAATCGCGACCATGGTCGTGGAGGCGGTGTGTCACTGCATACTAATGTTTCCGGCTATGTGCTCCTCTGTGATTACTCTGTTGCTACGCCGAACTATGAAATACTTTGTATTAGAAAAAAACTGTTCTATTTACTCTGTCTTATATCGCCCGACAAATGGAAATATTTCGGTGTCTATAAATGTTTTGGAAGAGTTATTTTGTTTTGCTAATGAAGAAGGCTGTAAGTAGTATCTGGGTGGTGATTTTAATATAAATATGTTCGAAGCTTCCCGACTCACCGATGACTTTGCAAGTTTGTTGACGTCAAACAATTTCAGTAATGTCATAATTCCTCCAACTCGCGTTTCATGCTCGACGTCAACATTAATCGATCTCTTTATAACCAACGACTGTGAAAACTACATTAGTGCTGGTGTGCTGGGCTATGGGTTAAGCGATCATCTTCCTATAGTTATGTTCATTAATAACAATGTGCCATGTAACAGGGCTATTAACACTCAGTAATGTCCCAAAATATTAACGCTAGAACTCGAAAAGTTTAGAGAAAGAATCGGGGCTATCAACTGGAGTCACGTGTTGGGGGAAACCGATGTTGATGAATGCTATAACCTCTTTTGAGACATAATAAAAGACGCATACTATTCTTCGTTTCCGTACAAGAAAATTCACTGTAATAAGAAGTGCAAAAAACCATGGGTCACTAGATGACTCTTAACACTTATTAAAAAAAAAGAATTTTCTTTATGGCAATTTTCTTAGGACATGAAATGAAAAAATGTTGCTAGAATTTAAAAAAAAATTAGAAACTTTGTCAATACTGAACTGAAACGAGCTAAAAATTGCTATTATGCCGATCTATTTGACATATCTTGTTTAAAGCAACCCGAGGTCGTATGGAAACATTTGCACTTCTTAATACGGAATCCAACTCAAGATAGAGCAGTCACTAGTATAAGTATAGGCGATAGAACTATTTCTGGTGTAGAACTTGCGAATATGCTCAATGATTATTTTTTGAGCGTGGGGAAAAGTACTTATAACAGTTCTGCAGCAAATAATATCCCCAGAATAAACGAGACGATGTTTTTGAACCCATGTGATACTAAAGAAGTACTATCTACTTTCATGAATATAAAAAACAGTCGTAGCCATGACTGTGGGGATCTTCAAATTGGGCCGGTGAAATTTGTAGTTGACTATAAGACTGTACAATCTTATATTGTCTTCCGGTATATTTCCTAGAAGGATGCAAATTGTGAAAGTATCCGTACTGTATAAAGATGGTGATCGAAATGACAAAAGTAATTATCGACCCATATCTATCCTTCCTGTCTTTTCGAAACCGATTGAAAAAATTGTGCATTCTCGACTATTCCATGTTTGTTTGTTGTTGTTGTTTTTTTTTAAACAATCACTACTGACTGATCCTCAGTTCGGGTTCAGGAAACATAAATCTACGGAAACTGCGTTATTGGCGCAGAAAGAAATAATATTAGAAAAGTTTGAGAAAAAACTTTTAACGTTGGGTATATTTATAGACTTAAGCAAAGCTTTCGATAGGATAAATCACCAAATTCTTCTAAATAAACTTGAACGTTATGGCATCCGAGGTATCCCATTATCGCTCATAACGTCTTATTTACAATATCGATCCCAATATGTTCGAATTAGAAATTATGTATCTACTACTAAACGAATTTACTCCGGGGTTCCTCGGGGTAGTATTCTAGGGCCTCTGTTGTTTCTCGTATACGTGAATGATAGAGTAAGCATCGAAACTTCCGCTAAATTTATTGATGGGAACGTTTTTCACTTTACAACATCTTACTGGCACTGGTGGGCCCTAAGAATACTCAAACGCAACGCCACTGACCAAGAAGCGTCTTCGTTGAGGTGGAGTTCCAAGGATAACAGCGGACCTTTTCTTTCAGTCTCTCCTTCGCAAAACTTGATAACGGAGCTGCGGGGAGAATGCCAACAATGCGATCCCCAGCAGTCCGTCATCAAGTTATGCGATCCCTGCTGTGACGATATTTAAAGGGGCTGTGCAACAATATTGGGTAGGAACGTTTTTCACTTTACAACATCTTACTGGCACTAGTGGGACCCAAGAATACTCAAACGCAACGCCACTGACCAAGAAGCGTCTTCGTTGCGGTGGAGTTCCAAGGATAACAGCGGACCTTTTCTTTCAGTCTCTCCTTCGCAAAACTTGATAACGGAGCTGCGGGGAGAATGCCAACAATGCGATCCCCAGCAGTCCGTCATCAAGTTATGCGATCCCTGCTGTGACGATATTTAAAGGGGCTGTGCAACAATATTGGGTAGGAACGTTTTTCACTTTACAACATCTTACTGGCACTAGTGGGACCCAAGAATACTCAAACGCAACGCCACTGACCAAGAAGCGTCTTCGTTGCGGTGGAGTTCCAAGGATAACAGCGGACCTTTTCTTTCAGTCTCTCCTTCGCAAAACTTGATAACGGAGCTGCGGGGAGAATGCCAACAATGCGATCCCCAGCAGTCCGTCATCAAGTTATGCGATCCCTGCTGTGACGATATTTAAAGGGGCTGTGCAACAATATTGGGTAGGAACGTTTTTCACTTTACAACATCTTACTGGCACTAGTGGGACCCAAGAATACTCAAACGCAACGCCACTGACCAAGAAGCGTCTTCGTTGCGGTGGAGTTCCAAGGATAACAGCGGACCTTTTCTTTCAGTCTCTCCTTCGCAAAACTTGATAACGGAGCTGCGGGGAGAATGCCAACAATGCGATCCCCAGCAGTCCGTCATCAAGTTATGCGATCCCTGCTGTGACGATATTTAAAGGGGCTGTGCAACAATATTGGGTAGGAACGTTTTTCACTTTACAACATCTTACTGGCACTAGTGGGACCCAAGAATACTCAAACGCAACGCCACTGACCAAGAAGCGTCTTCGTTGCGGTGGAGTTCCAAGGATAACAGCGGACCTTTTCTTTCAGTCTCTCCTTCGCAAAACTTGATAACGGAGCTGCGGGGAGAATGCCAACAATGCGATCCCCAGCAGTCCGTCATCAAGTTATGCGATCCCTGCTGTGACGATATTTAAAGGGGCTGTGCAACAATATTGGGTAGGAACGTTTTTCACTTTACAACATCTTACTGGCACTAGTGGGACCCAAGAATACTCAAACGCAACGCCACTGACCAAGAAGCGTCTTCGTTGCGGTGGAGTTCCAAGGATAACAGCGGACCTTTTCTTCAGTCTCTCCTTCGCAAAACTTGATAACGGAGCTGCGGGGAGAATGCCAACAATGCGATCCCCAGCAGTCCGTCATCAAGTTATGCGATCCCTGCTGTGACGATATTTAAAGGGGCTGTGCAACAATATTGGGTAGGAACGTTTTTCACTTTACAACATCTTACTGGCACTAGTGGGACCCAAGAATACTCAAACGCAACGCCACTGACCAAGAAGCGTCTTCGTTGCGGTGGAGTTCCAAGGAT